>VDFB02193867.1:228594236-228719481 GCA_007258455.2 Sequoia sempervirens
AGAGGAGACACATAGAGGGAGTTAGTGAGAGATAGAGAGAGACCTAAGAGAGGGAGAAGGGGTAGGAGGGAGAGACTTGAGAGAGAGAGAGAGGGTAGAGGGTAGATGGTTTAAGGGTTTGGAGTTTAAGAGTTAAGGGTTTAGGATTATGGGTAGAGGGTAGAGAGATAGAGGGATTTAGTCAAAGAAAAAACCCCAGCCTTATGATTTTCCCAACACCATAAAAGACCAGTAATATAAGACATGATAGGAAAGGAACACAAGGAGAAAAAATTGAAGCTCCATTAGGCTATGTTGGGACAATTATACACTAATCCCTCCCCTAGGGTGTTTCCTCACATCAAAACCAATCCCTTTCTTCCTATCATTTGTTGACAAGGGAAATTGATCCAAGAAGTCATCATATAGGTTTCTACTAGAATAATCAATCTGGCTAGAGTGTTGCTTTGTCGGTGCCATCTTGAGTAAACTAGGGATTCCTTGCTATCTCAAACCTTAGACAAACTAAAGCTAAACAAAATCTCTCACTCACTCAGTCACTCTATCTCTCAAGTCTCTCCCTCCTACCCTCTCTCCCTCTCTTAGGTCTCTCTCTCACCCACTCACTCCCTCTATCTCTCTTCCTGATGGAACTATAAAATTTTGTTCCTTGTTTTCCTTTCCTGTCATGCCTTATGTCTCTGGTCTTTCATGGTGTTTGGGTAAATCCTAAGGTTGGGGTTTTAGCTTTGTCTTCATGTAAAATCCTAGTGTTTTTCTTACACCTTGGGTGGGATCTATTTCACTGTTACTTTTGGAGGTCCTCTAAAATATCTTATGCCCCATCATTTCATTTAAGGTTGGGTCCCTTTGGTTTTAATATTTTATTTCCTCTGTGGGATTTTTTTTTCCCTAAGTCTTGGTTAGCCCTGTGTTTCATCATTTTAAAACAACTTATGTTGAGAATTTATCATCTGCCTAGTGATGTCCCCCTCTTAATAAATTTTTTATTTTATAGAGGGTAATTTGTGTGACCATTGATCGACTGTTGTTTGATATCATCCGTTCCCCGCCATCCCATGATGACCCCACCACACTGCTTTGGCTGATCGCGATGTCGTGGGTGGGCACCACATGTCCCATCTTATGAAGCTGAAGGGGATGAGTTTGCGTGACCGTTGATCAATCTTCATTTGATCTCAATGGTTGCCTGCCATCATGTGATCAAAAATCACAAGGTCTTTATTTATCACGATATCATGGGCGACCGCCACGTGTCTTATTTGGTAAAGCCAAAGGAATAGGGGAAATACCTTGGTAAATTAATCTGACTTTAATATGTTATGTAGCGGGTTACTAAAGTGTTCTTCAGATGCATATGTTTCAAATCTATAGAGATGTTATAATCTCGGCGGGAAAGCTGCTAGATGGTTAATGATAAAGCCGCCAATTGTTTTGAAGGAACATGATCACCTATGATCAAGATCTACTGTTGCCCGCTATTGCGTGATTGAAAGTTGCAAGGTCTTTACTGATTGCAATATCATGGGCGACCGCCACGTGGATTTCCTTGGCAACGTATGGTATGGTGGGCCCCTTATTGCCATGTTGGAAATTGTGTCAGCTTGTTTTGAAGGTAGTCGTTCGATGATTTGATCAAATTGATAGATTGACGACTAATATTTAAATCAACATCAAATACCATTGGAACTGTTCGTGCAGTGTGCAAGTGAGATTTAATGGTGGATTTGACACTTGCTGGTATGCTTTGATCGAAATAAAAAAATTCTCCTGCTTTTATCTTATCAAAAAGCATTCAAGTATTTTACGAAGTAGTCTAAGAGCCAAAAGTGAAGTTGCGACTTTCTACAGTGAAGAATTGGGATTTCTGCAAACACAAAAGTCGTGAGTTAATTTCTGTGTCATTTGGTTATTCTACACTTGAATTTGAAAAATGGTTTATTGTATTCTTGTTATTGGGCTTGTTGATAAATGTTTTAGGGCTGTAGGTTGATTGAATTGTGGGGAATTGTAGAGTTTTATTCTATAATTTCATTTTCTGGTTAGTCCTAATTATTTGAAGTGTGAAATAGTAAGTAAGCCCTAGTTTATCCAAGATGGAACCTCCAAAGCAACACTCTGGCCAAATTGATTATTTTAGTAGGAACCTATATGGTGATTTCTTGGATCAATTGCCATTGTCAAAAAATGATAGGAAGAAGGGGTTGGTTCTGATTGGAGAAAAAATCCTAGGGGAGGGATTGGTATATAATTGTTCAAATATATCCGATTCTAAGGTTCCTCTTACAGGTTTGGAGATGTTTAGATTGTGGTATGGACAGATGAATTTTCCTCACCCCTTCTCAAATGGCTGGATGTATGATATGGGGAAGTTGGTTGTGCAAAATGTGTTCACTGATATAGATTTTCTTAGGGTCGTGGCTGTGAGATATGACCCTGTCACGTGGGTAATCAGGGACAATGATGGAAGGGTTCTGTTTAGAATTAATAGAGAAGAGCTCCAACAGGTTTTTGATTTTAGTGAGCCGAGTGTATACTTGGTTCCTATCAATCTTGAGGAAATGAAGCAGGAATATGGAAAATTAAAGTCTCTTTTCAAAGCTAAGTTGCTTCCACCTCATCTAGCTAGGGCAGGGGGTTCAATATTTCATAATAGCCCTAGTGAGCAAGAACCATTTAGAGTAAATTGCTTTGCAAATCATTTCTTGGCCATTTTTTATTCATTGTGCTAGATTTTAGGTTTCAATCCTAGCACAGTGATTCCAATTTCCTACATGTTCATGGGGGTGCAAATAAAACACCCCAATTTCTCTGTGACATGATTTTTCCTCCTTCTTGGCTGAAAGGATACATGAAGGGCTGTCGAAGTTGTAGCAGAATGATATAGGTACCCAATTCTTTTGGTATTCTATGTTGATGCATATGTTCTTGTGCAAGAATGCTAACCTCTTTTTTGAGAAGATGGAATTAAGGAAATTTTTTGATGGAGAAAGATTTCCTGTACTTATAGGGACTACAGACTTATCATGTAATAAAGAAGGCACCAATTATGTGCAATTTGATAATTGCTTTGCTTCTAGATTGAGGGCCAGACTAATGGTGAATGTACCCAAGATTCCTGAGGAATTACATGATTTCCTTAGATTGAAGGGGAGGAGGCCAGAATTAAAAGTCTACCATAACAGGGGTGACATTATTCCATACCCAGTGAACACTATTTTGAGGGTATATAGTTTTTAAGGAACCCCCCATATACTGCCATGCAATGTGCCACCAAGAGTGGGATTTATAGATTTATGTGGCAAATAGGTTATATATCCATGAGGATAACCTCACTTGGAGGGGTAAGGGAACCTTTTTCCTAGATTATACAGTGGTATTTGATTTTGTATTTTCAAAGGGAGGATGGGTACACTTTGGAAAATTATTTGATGATTACCACTTAAGGTGTGGTCCAAAGTGGCAACAGATCCTGAGTGCTTCTTTGTCCTTTTCAGACAGAGAATAAAGGGTAGCAAGTTTGTGCATGAGTTCAACTTTCCTAAGGACCTGATTAGAAATGAATTTGATCTAAATAGGCAGGAGTTGAACAAGAAGAAATGGATAGCTTATGATAAGCTATTAGATATTGTGCACAAAATGGATCCAAAGTATGATCCATTGTTGGAGTTCAGTCCACATCATAAGGAAATTGATTTTCTAATGGAGAACTTCAAAGAGATTATGGGCACCTTGAGGACCAAGAAGATAAACTTGGAATTGAGTTTGGGTGTGCAGGAACAAGGTTCCAGGCCAATGGAAACAAGGCCAACATACCAACCTATAGAAAGGTGGCCCATTTACAGAAGGAAAAAGGATGACAATAGTGATGAAGAAGTGGACAGAAAAGGTAAACAAATAATGAAATTTCCTACATAGCTAGGTCCAAAGCTCAAAACACCTGGGGGAATTAAGATTATTGATCTAGAATCATCACTAGAAGATAGTCCTTCATCATCACCATCCGAACCAAGCCCTAAGAGGCAAAGGATTGATTACCCACCAGAGGATGTGATGGATGAGATTGTTGTTACTGATCAAGATATGCAGATTGGTATTCCTTCCCCTCCTAGGTCAGTTGAATTGGTTTTATCTAATTTGAATATGAAAGGAAAATGTGTACAAGATGCAAGAATGGAGGAATGTAAGGAGTTTCTTGATGATGATGCATTTATAAAAAATCCTATCTTCTTGCAATTGGTATGGAGGATGAAATTTGAGGAATATCAAGATAAATGTAAAAAGAGGAGAGAGTTGAGGGCTGATAGGTCAGACCAGGAGAATGATGAGGAAGTGAAAGCTAAATTAATAGAAGAGTTCAAGAACATTACTCCTAAGGAAGGAAGAGAACTGGAGACTCAGGCTGGTGTATTGATTCTTCCTGAATGGGACATTGCAGATGTTGTAGCATTTAATGCTATTCTAAAGTCAAGCATCCCTTGCAAGACTTTGAAGAAGAGGTCAAGGAAGCACTGCAAGACTCTTCCTTCAGTGAAGAGTATAAGACTTTGGAAATTAGGGCATTGGTCCCACAAGGGAGAAAGCAAGATGTTACAAATATTAACCCAAATTTCAAAGGAGGGTTAATAATAAAAAGAGCTTCAAAGACCTCAACCACTAAGGCCACTAATCTAACTGTGAATGTGGCCAAATTGGCCCAAAAGATTGCTAAAATAGAAAAGGCTAAAAAGAAGAGCCTGATGGAGAAGTATAACCTTTTGATTGAGGAATACAAAAAAATGCAACAAAAGAATGTTGAGTTGCAGACTGAGGTGGATAGGTTAAGGTATAAACAGATTGGGGAGACATCAAGTGCTCCAGGAATTAGTTCATTACCTTCCACATCAGGGTTAGTGCCTCCTACTTCTCTAATTGTTTCCAGACCAGGGTCTCCTAGTCATAATCCTTCCCTCACCCCTCCTTTAGAACAAATTGATGAAGAAACATAGTGCTCTGTCGATCCTACAAAGAAGCAGCTCATGCAGAAAATTGAAGAATTACAGTCATCATTAAAGGTAAGTGAGGAGGGATCTCTTTCAAAGCAAAAGGAGATTGTCACTGTTGTCTTGAGGCACTTAAATGAAAAGGTTGATAATAGATTATCATCTATACATTATTTATATTCTTTATTATTTGATGCAACAAAGAATATAGATAGGCACCAGGAGGTAGTGATACCACTAATTGAAAATTGGATCCCTAGGGCTAGTGATTTGGGTATAATGTATACAACCTCAAGGTTTGATACAAATAATAGGCCCCAATCATTAAAGCCTACTCATGTGTTAGTCAAATCCTTGAAATGTTTTCAGACCTTACCAGATGACTTGAGTAGGAGGATTAGGGAATTGGTGAAGAATTTTGATGATTGGGGTAACACATTGTTACCTGATATAATTGATGAGAAGGGGAATAGCAGGTCACTCCAACAATGGCGAATCAGACAAATGAGGTCAACAACAACCAAATTAACTTAATATATGATGACTCAGATTATGATTTTTTGGTGAGCTATATGGATAAAATAATTAGCACCAGATCATTTTTGGAATCTTTTGAAAGAGATGCAAATTAGGTAGCGGTTAAATATACACATTATAATGCTAAGCTAAATGAGGTAATTAATTTTGACTGGTTGACTGATGAAGAATATCAAAAATGGGTAACTAAATATTTAACTAAGGAAGAATAAAAGAAGTGGGTTGCTAACAATTAGCAAATAACCTGTTGCAGTTACAACAGTTTCCAGTTTTGCTTTGGTGGTAGTCTTGGTGCAAGATTCTTATGGCTTTTGTTGTTGCATCAACTTTTCTCAGCTGTCACGATGAACATGAATATTCTCCAGGGTGATTTATGTTGTAACATTTTTTGGAATTTCACCAGGTATTCCAATTGGCTAGTGACATATGTACTTTCTGGCCAAATTCTTGTTTTCTCCTTCATTTTCTATAAGAAGGATTTCAAGGCTAGAAGTATGGGTTAGCAAGTTAGATAATTTTGGGTCGAGTCTAGGCGAAGTTGCAGAGAAAATTGTAAAGTTCAATGGTTTTAGAAAATGCAATTTAGGTTTTGAGTCATTCGGAAATAGGTTTTGAATTCATGGGGATTTAATGTTGTATAACAATACTAGCATTTGAGTTGAAATGATAAATTCAAACTCATGTCTCTCCAATGTACATGCATATCTGAATTTTGAATAAGATAACTAAGGGTTGTTTCATTCATCTCACTATTGTGGTGTGTATGATCCTTATTTTAGCTTTAATTCAAGGGATTAATTAAAATTCTTAAATGGGATTATAGGAGGATATGTTCTGTATAAGGATTTGATAAGTAGTATTGGGTTAGAATACATATTGATGAGATTGCAATGCAATGTTATCAGGGATCGTATATGTTGTGTTAAATCTATCATAAACCATTGAATACTTATGAATTTGACTCCCATAATGGATATATGGCACTGATCTAAGTTTTATGATTCAGTATTTTTTCGTCTTTACCTAGAGCTTGCTAAAAAATGAAAATCAATGAACTATTTTATCTTGGGATTGTGTTGTCGTTATCTCATTCTCCAAATAGCTGATAATGTCGATGAATAGCCAATTCTATTAGATATTATCCTATTATGTTGAGCTATTAAATGAGATTATCTGTTATTGTTAATGTTGTTTATGATATTGGTGCAAATGTTGTAAACACATTAAGGGATCACCCTCCTGGGTCTTCCAGAGCCCAAGTGTAGGAGGCTTATTTAAAGTCCTCATCAGTTTGTCCAGGTCCTTCGAGCTTCCCTTGATTGGGCTTGGTAATTCTATAGGTAGATTAGAAGACCAACTTGGTTACATTGTAAAAAAAAACCAACACTTCCCTTACCCTTAACCCAAAACTCTAAACCCTTAACCCTTAACCCTTAAACCCTTAAACCATCTACCCTCTACCCTTAACCCCCCTCCCTCTATCTCTCTTCCACTCCTCCTCTCTCTCACCAAAGTATCTTCAATATCCTACCCCTCTTCCTCTCTTAGGTCTCTCTCTCACTCACTCATTCTATCTCTCCCCTTAACCCTAAACCCTAAACCCTTAAACCCTCTACCCTCTACCCTTAACCTCCCTTCCTTTATCTCTCTCTCTCAAGTTTTCCCTCCTAGAACCCTCCCTCTCTTAGGTCTCTCTCTCTCTCACTCACTCACTTGATCTCAAGTCTCTCCCTCCTACCCCTTCTCCCTCTCTTAGGTATTTCTCTCACTCACTCACTCCCTCTATCTCTCTCCCCTCCACCCTCCACCCTAAACCCTTAAACCATCTACCATCTACCCTTAACCCTCACTCCCTCTATCTATCTCTCACTCCCTCCCTCTCTCTCTCTCTCAAGTATCTTCAATATCCTATCCCTCTCCTCTCTTAGGTCTCTCTCTCACTCACTCACTACCTCTACCCCTCTCCCTTAACCCTCAACCCTAAACCCTAAACCCTTAACCCTTAAACCCTCTACCCTCTAACTCCGATGTACTCCTATCTCTCCTCAATGAATCTCTATCTCTCCCCCATCCATAACCCTAAACCCTTAACCTTAAACCAAACCCAAACCCTCTACCCCTCTACCCTCTCTCTCTCTCTCAAGTCTTTCCTCCTACCCTCTCCCTTTCTCAAGTCTCTCTCTCTCACTCACTCTCTTTATCTCTCTCCCCTTTACCCTTAACTGTAAACCTTAAACCCTTAACCGTAAACCTTAAACCCTTAACCATTAAAATCTAAACCCTTAAACCCTCTACCCTCTATCTCTCTCCTAGTACTTCCTCCCTCCCTCTCCCCCTCTCTCTCTCACTCCTAAGTCTCTCGACTCTACCCTTAACCCTTAAACTTAAATCCTCTACCCTCTATCTCTCTCCCTCCTCCATCTCTCTCTCTCAAGACTCTCCTCCCACCCCTCCCTCTCGGTCTCTCTCTCTCTTTCTCCTCACTCCCTCTATCTTTCCCTCTACCTTTAACCCTAAACCATTAACCCTTAAACTCTAAACCCTTAAACCCTCTACCCTCTATCTCTCTCCCACTCCCTTCATCCCTCCCTCTCTCTCAAGTCTCACCCTCCTACCCCCTCTCCCTCTCTCAAGTCTCTCTCTCTCTCTCACTCACTCTTATCTCCCTCTCCTCTATCCTTAACCCTCTACCCTCTATCTCTCTCCCACTCCCTCCCTAGCTCTCTCTCTCTCACTAAATCTGTCTATCTCTCTCCCCTCTACCTGTTGGTTTTTTTTACTGTAACCAGGTTGGTCTTCTAATTTACCTATGGAATTGCCAATTCCAATCAAGGGAAGCTCAGAGGACCTGGAGCAAATGATGAGGATTTTAAAAACCTCCTACATGTTGGGCTCTGCAATACCTGGGAGGGTGATCCCTTAATGCGTTTACAACCTCTGCACTATTATCGTAAACAACATTAACAACAACAAATAATCTCATTTAATAGCTCAACATAATAGCATAATACTGAATATAATTGGTTGTTCATTAGTAATATCAACTATTTGGAGCATGAGATAACTACAACACATTCCATAGTATAAAATAGTCATTGATTTTCAATTTGTAGCAAGTGCTAGGTAAAGACAAACAAAATACTGAACCGTACAAATTATTACAACTTAGATCAGTACCATATATCCATTGAGGGAGTCAAACTCATAAACATCTAAGGGTTTATGACATATTTAACACATAAAATATAAAATCCTTGAGAACATTGCTTTACAATTTCATCAACATGTATTCTAACCCAATACCAATCAAATCCTTATATAGAACATATCCACCAACAATCCCCATTTAAGATGTTTTGAATGCTTTTTCATACCAAAAGCAAAAGAATAGTTTCTTTATTTCAATCAAACCATGGTAGTAGATGTCATGGCCGCTATTAAAGCTTACTTGCGCGCTGCATGAACGACTCTAATCACATTTGATGTAGATTCAAATATTAGCCATCGATCCTTCACCTTGGTTAGATCATCAAACGAGTGCATTTAAAGCAAGTTGACATAGTCTCCATAATGGCAATAAGGGCCCCACCATACTACTCATTTCCAAGGAGATCCACGTGGCACCCGCCCATGATATCGTAATCAATAAAGACCTTACAAACTTTGATCACACGATGGCGAACAACCATGGATTCGACCATCGACAATCCTGTTCGTTCAACAAAGTCACCAGCCTTGTTATTAACCATCAAGCACCTTTCTACCAAGATTATAGCATCTCCATTGATTTAAAACACGTGCATCTTATAACTGCTTTAGTAACCTATGGAATAATGTATTAAAGATGCATCAAAGTATTTATCATTCCTTTGGCTTCACCGGATGAGGCACGCAATGCTCACCCATGATATCATGATCAACAAAGACAGTGTGGTGGGGTCATCGCAGGATGGCGGGGAATGACTGAGATCACATGACGATTGATCTATGACCATGCGAACTTGTCCCTCTACAAAATAAAAAACATTTATTAGGGGAGAGGGCCCAGTAGTCGTGTAGGGTCCAATAGTTACACACTCAATCGTGATGATAATACCCAGTCTTACCACATATTTATACTATATTTTTTAAATAAACAGTCCAAATGTAAATAAAGAAAAAACCAAATGTTGATAACAAATGGACCCATACTTGAACACATGAGAACCTCTAAATGTTATATGAAAAAAACATAAATACATTCATGAAGAAGTGTAATAAGTATTTTTTTGTTTCAAATAAAATATCATAACTCTCCACTATAAGTATATCATTTAAAAAATAAAATTATCATTTAATAAAATAAGACACTCATTTAAGCAAGTATTGTTATCATAGTGAAAAAATATTGTTCTTATGTGTACAACAATTGGGGTAGCAATGTACAAGCATTGGATAATTTTATATTAATAGTTTGTTCTATCACAAATATAAAAGATGAGCACAATAAATAATATGCATTTTCCCATTAAATGTGAAGGACTTTCAAAAAAAATTAGTGTTCAACTATTGGTCCATTTTTGTTCAATATAAGTTGTATTTTAAATAATTATGTGTTGTTTTTATAACAACAAATAGATTTTGTGTTCAACTATTAGTCCATATGTGTTGAATATAAAAGGTAGAGATATCAAAGATTTATGGTTATCATTAAGTATTTGGTCCACTTAGGTTGTATATTAATTTTAATTCAAATAAAAATATGATATTCTACAAGCAACAAATGATATTTTTTTGTTCAACTATTGGGGGTTTTATGATTAAGTTTTGGTCGAACCTTTAAAAAGTCAAATTTTAGACACTTCTCAAAAGATTCGCCGATGTGGCGAGTTGCATGATGAATCACGCCTCCAAACCTTAGTTATAGATAAATAAGAGACCAGTCTACATTTCAAAAAAAAAAATGAAGGTTCTACGATATTCCAGTGAAATGCTACATGTTGAGAAATTTAGCCTGCATGACTACTGGGCCCTCTCCCCTAAAGGAATAAGGGGACATCACTAGGCCGGCAACAAACAATGACATAAGTTGTTTTAATGAGGGAACATGGGACCAAAAAAAGACTTAGGAAAAATAAAGTCAGGCAAAGGAAATAAAATGATAAAAGAAAAGGGGGCGCAACTTAGACGAAGCGATGGGGCTTAAGTCATTTTAAAACCTTCCTAAAAAGTAACAACCAAATAGATCCCATCCAAGGTGGAAGATGAACACTAGGGTTTTACATGAAGACGAAGGTAAAACCCCAACCTTAGGCTTTTTCCAAAAACCATAGATGACCAGAGACACAAGGCAACATAAAATAGAACACAAAGAACAAAACTTTGAAGTTCCATCACTACCCATAACCCTAAACCCTAAACCATTAACCCTTAACTCTTAAACCCTGAACCCTTAAACCCTCTGCCCTCCCTCTCTCTCAAGTATCTCTCTCAACTCTCTATCTCTTCCTCTCCCCTAAACCCCTTAAACCTTAACCCTCTAACCCTTAAACCCCAAACCATCTAAACCCTCTACCCTCTACTTTCTCTCTCTCTCTCTCTCAAGTCTATTCCCTCCTACCTCTCCCTCTCAGGTCTCTCTCTCTCACTCTCTCTATCTCTCTCTCTCTACCCTTAACCCTAACTCTATCTCTCTCTACCCTTATCACCCTTAAACCCAAAACCCTAAACTCTCTCTCTCTCTCTCCTCCCAACCCTCTACCCTCTCTACCCTCTCTCTCTCTCTCTCTCCAAGTCTCTCCCTACTACCCCATCTCTCTCTTAGGTCTCTCTATCTATCACTCACTCCATCTATGTGTCTCTACCCTAAACCCTTAAACCATAAACACTTAAAACCCTCACCCTTAACCCTTCTCCTCCCTATCTATCTCCCACTCCCTCTCTCTCTCTCTCTCTGAAATCTCTCCATCCCTAGCACCTCTCTCTCTCTCTCTCTCTCTCCCCTTCCTCCCCTCTTCCCTCTCCCTCCCCCTCTCTCTCTCTCTCTCACTCCTAAGTCTGTCCACTCTACCCTTATCCCTCTACCCTTAACCTTTAAATCCTTAAATCCTCTACCCTCTATCTCTCTCCCACACCTTCCCTCTCTCTCTCAAGACTCTCCCTCCTACCCCTCTCCCTCTCTCAGGTCTCTCACTCACTCCCCCTCTCTCTCTCCCTCTACCTTTAACCCTAAACCCTAAAACCCTTAACCCTTAAACCTAAACCCTTAAACCCTCTACCCTATGCTTAAGCCTCTACCCTCTATCTCTCTCCCACTCCCTCCCTCTCTCTCTCAAGACTCTCCTCCTACCCTCTCCCTCTCTCACTCACTCCTCTATCTCTCCCTCTACCTTTAACCCTAAACCCTAAACCATTAACCCTTAAACTCTAAACCCTTAAACCCTCTACCCTCTACCCTCTATCTCTCTCCCACTCCCCTCCTCCCTCTCTCTCTCAAGTCTCATCCTCCTACCCCCTCTCCCTCTCTCAAGTCTCTCTCTCTCTCTCTCTCTCACTCACTCTTATCTCCCTCCCCTCTACCCTTAACCCTCTACCCTCTATCTCTCTCCCACTCTTCCCTCTCTCATTGAATCCCTCTATCTCTCTCCCCTCTACCTGTTGGTTGTTTTACTATAACCAGGCTGATCTTCTAATTTACCTATGGAATTACCAATTCCAATCAAGGGAAACTCAAAGGACCTGAACCAATTGATGGGGATTTTAAAGACCTCCTACACTTTTGGCTCTGCAAGACCTAGGAGATTCATCCTTTAATGTGTTTACAACCTTTGTACCATTATTGTAAACAACATTAACAAGAACAGATAATCTCATTGAATAGCTAAACATAATAGCATAATACTAAATATAATTGGCTGTTCATCAGTAATATCAACTATTTGGAGCACGAGATAACTACAACACATTCCATAGTGTAAAATAGTCATTGATTTGCAATTTGTAGCAAGCACCAGGTAAAGACAAACAAAATACTGAACTATACAAATTAGTACCACTTAGATCAGTGCCATATATCCATTGAGGGAGTCAAATTCATAAACATCTAAGGGTTTATGACAAATTTAACACATAACATATAAAATCCTTGAGAAAATTGCTTTATAATTTCATCAACATGTATTCTAACAAAATACTACTTATCAAATCCTTATAGAGAACATATCCACCTACAATCCCATTCAAGCATTTTAATTAATTCCTTAAATTAAAGCCAAATTAGAAATCATACACATCACAAGAGTGAGATGAACGAGACAACCCTTGATTATCTTATTCAAAATTTAGATATGCATGTACAATGGAGAGACATGAGTTTGAATTAATTATTTCAATTCAAATGCCAGTACTATCATAAAACATCAAATCCCCATGAATTCAAAACCTACTACAGAATGACTCAAAACTTAAATTGCATTTTCCTTAAAACCATCTAACTTTACAATTTTCTCTCCAACTCTACCTAGACTTAACCAAAAAATATCTAACTTGTGAACCCGTAATTTTGGCCTTGAAATACTTCTTATAGAAAATGAAAGAGTAAACAAGCATTAGGCCAGAAAGTACCTCTCATTTCACATGCTCTTCTTCACAAAAATCTTGAAGACAACAACTATACCTTCTTTATTTCTCATCCTACACCCTATTCATGCATCCTAAAATTATAACAATAGCCATGGGGCCTCTTACACAAGCTACAATAATCACAAAAAGTGTAAGAGCCCCTTTATATCATGTTTGGACAACAAAACCCTCAAAAACAGGGTAACTGGGTTGTATGCAAAGAAATGAAGCTTTCTAACTCAAATCAGATTCAAATCAAAGCTAACACATATCTTCACGACCTGGAATTGATTTCACATCAAAATATGGCTGCATGTGACTGAACAGTGCTGCATAACAGGAAAAATACAAATTTTTTGAAGAAAAATGTAGATTTTTGAGTGTCAAGAGCTTGTATTTTAAATCCTCAACCATCAACAAACATTACAATGATCACTTTATGCCTTTACATGTCAACCACTGAACAACCAGCTCTACAACTGACTTTTTAATCTTTTATGATCACATGAAACATAAAACACACTAATTTCAAGGTTGTTAACATCACTATTGAAATATTTTAATTTTTTGACCTTTCAAACATTAAAAAGTACATCATTAAATTAATTATGTAAAGGAATAAAAATTAAAAACATCATGAATTAATTATGTAACCACATAAGTCAAATATAATTCTATCAAGAAATTAATATCAAATAGATAATATAAACACATAACTCATACATTTCAATGTCATTGATCTTCTTCTTCATTGTTGATGGGTGTTTTATACACTTTCTCAACATAGGTAATGCATTTGTGCACTACCTCTCTTGAAAGGAAATCTCCAATTGCAGGCTACGAAAAATCTTGCCAAGGTCTCTCGGGTGTTAGGTCATGACTTTCATGGAACTCCTCAGTTAATATTTGATGTTATTTTGTTGGTAATCACAAGGTAGGCTTACGTAGTTGGATGCGAGGTGGATCTTAAAATCTAAAGTTTCTAAGGTGGGAGTTGAAATGCACTTTGCTTGTAGGTTCAAACAACAATCTAAAACTTCAATGTTTTCTTCAAGTTTGGATTTACAATGTGCAATGAACCTTAGCACAAGCCATTTCTTAAAAAAAGGGAAAAGATCAGGGAAGAAGGAAGGTTCTTGGATCTACAACTAACTATGAATAGTGATCATGGAGGTTCTGCTATGGACAACTCCCTTCAAACAAGATTCCACTTAACCAAGAAATCTACATTATCATGAAATCTGTGCTATCTTCAAAGGTCTACAAATATTTTACCATTCATCCACCATTTACATGCATGAATAAAGATAAAGATTCAAAGAGAAACTTTAAATTTCATCCCAGGCTAACTTTGCAAGGCCATTTACCAGCAACAAGCAACAAAAAATATGGGATGGAAGGCATCAACACAACAGAAATTTCTACAATCACAAAACAACATGACTAAAATCTATCAAATCAAGGACACAAGTAACTAAAACAGCAATGCGAATCCAACTAAAGCATCTAACAATGGAGATTGAACCATGAGACATGTGGAGAAATAAAAAAATACACCAAATCAATATATTTTCATTATAAATTTCAGTAGCATGGCTTTACAACAACTCGACTCTCTTTGCAAATGAGAGGAGACCCTCTATTTATAGTGCCAAAAAACTAAAATGAATGGCCAAGATTCACTACAAAATAGGGTTTCACCTACCTGAAATATATTACAATTTAAAAATTACATTCTTGTCCCTTTCCCTATTTTGTCCTTTAGTGACAACACTGTAGCATTTTTCTTTTTTTTGATTGCTCTTTTGTTGTAGCTATTCCTTCATGAGCTCTTCATTGATAATAGGGCTACCCTCCTACTTCTTCAAAGCTGTATATTCCATGAATTTTAGAATGATTGGTTGGAGCTTGTCTACCTCAATAATCTCAGACCGTAGCATTTGGTAACTCCATTCTTTTGCATTATCCTCAAGCTTCTTCTAGTCTTCATCATACTTTACGCTCTGGTCCCTGAACAACTCCGATTGGGCGAAGGCCCAAGTGGTGAAACTCATGAATTCCATTGTTATTTCATTGGACATCCCATCCTCCATCTTCTAAAAATAAGGCTTTATCTTCTCTGGATCCATCTGTACTGCGGGCATATCATACTCTATCATTAGCTTCAGATATTGAGCACAATCCACCCTAATTTCTTTGACCCATTCAATATTTGGATCCACCTTATCCAGTATTTGTTTCAACCTCTCCTTTCTATTATCAAAATCCTGCCTCCACACGTCCATCAGCTAGTGGTCATCGCTTTTGAATGCGAGCTCCTTTTCCCATGTGGCCTTCGGTAACTAGAGGATGGCCTCAATCTTTGGACAGGTAGAATCATATGTTGCAGGGAAGTCGATGCAAAGCTTCCTTGTGCTCTCCAGAGATTGTTGTAGATCCAAGAAATTGTTGGCTATCCAAACAGCCCGACTGATACTCATGTTCTCGACGTACAAGACCTATCAGAACCAACCCTCTCTAGTATTGTCCAAGTTCTTTCTCTTCTCTAATTTTTCAATTT
The DNA here is from genome assembly GCA_007258455.2 of Sequoia sempervirens. Classification (NCBI taxonomy): domain Eukaryota; kingdom Viridiplantae; phylum Streptophyta; class Pinopsida; order Cupressales; family Cupressaceae; genus Sequoia; species Sequoia sempervirens. The sequence continues at coordinate 228,609,915 of VDFB02193867.1, forward strand.
TCTCTTTGGAAAACAGTTTGGGTGGAGCTGCGGATGTGGTAGGCATGTCATCCACTGAAGACTATTGTTGGATGTAATCTGTTAAGGCGACCACTTGCGCTTTAAGTTCATCTTTCGAGACCTTGTCCTATTTTATTAGGTGCACCACTATAGCTACCGATTCTTAGAGATGCCCCACCTTTTGCTCTCTGGTAGCGGTCCCCAAGTTGATGGTGGAAATTTTATATCTTACACCAGCCTAGCCTACCACGGGTGTTGCTATCTGTGCGGTTCAGGACCTAGAAACATCCATTTTTATCTTGGATCTAACTTTAGGCTTTTTCTTTTTTTTGGTTGAGATCTGTGCTCGGGCTAGGATAGCCTCTAGCCTCATCCTCAAATCCTTAGGAGTGGGAGTCTCCTTCTCAAGCTACCTCTCTGACCACTCGGGCACGACAGACTCTCCTTTTCGTGGCTCTTTATTGCCTTCACCCTACCTCGTTCGGACTTCCATTTGGGAACCTTTCATTTTGGTGCTATCTCCCTCCTCCTCATCAAAATCTTGGATGAATGTGAGGAATTTTATGAGAGGTTTAGTAATCAATTTCCCACGGGGACTTCCTTCTGTTTCAATTTCCTTTTCCTTTATATCTTCAATTTGTTCGCCCTTGTGCATGTATTCCTTGGGTTGGTATTCTTCTATATCTTCTTCTTCTCTAGGAGGTGGTAGCACAATCTCTAGTTGTTTTTCCCCTACAGGGATTTCTATATTTTCTGCTGTCATGTCGCCCTCCTGATCCTTCCTGAGAGGTGACCTTTCTGTCTCTTCTTCATCATGCTTCAACTGTTGGACCACCTCTTCTTCAAGATCATCATCGAAGGTTTGTATGATGACCTTACCCCGACATCCTCCTCCTCATCTCCACTTTCAGAAGAGCCTGTCCCCTCCTCTTTCGTAGGCCACCTTGTCAATTGTCTGGTGCGCGTATTTAGGGTGTTCATGATATTCATCAGCCTCCTCTTCAATTGGCTTCGAGGCTTCTTTCTCCCACCTCTCCCACTCCTGAGAAATTAACATTGTGGCCTCGATCGTTGGTGGCCCTGCTGGAGGTTGCAAGGGCTTAGCAGTAGTGAGGACCTGCGCTAAGGCAGCCTGAAGGGTGGGGTCTATAAGGATTTGGGAGAGCTCAGAAGGGAGATTTTTGGATGTGTTTTGAGAAAGCCTTGGTCAATGCGGGAGTGGGCATTGGTGTTGTTATTGTAGCTAATGGGAGTGATATGGTAGATGACATGGTGGAGGAGGAAGGATGAGTAGTCATGACGGAGGAAGAGTCAATCACTATTATGGGCCCAGCCAGAGGCGAAGGGGCAAGATGGACTAAGATATCTACTGCCAGTGGGGATGTGGCGACCATTGCTAGGGAGACAGACAATGGGGTAGTCGAGATAGGGGGAGATGGAAGAGGTTCTATCTGATATGTCTTTTCTTCCTCACTCTCTTAGATTACGGGCTGCTCCATGGTACCCCTTGTTCACTTGGGATTCTTGGAAGGTAAGCCTCCTGAATCTTTCCTTCTTTATACCTTGGGATCCGGAGACTGCTCTGTTTCCACTTCTTTCCTCTTCTTTGATTTGTTGATTGGAGGAGATTTGGATGTCTCACCCGTTGAAATAGTAGTGGCGACATCTTCGATTGCACTGTACTCACTCTTGAGTCCTTCATATGTTAGGACCACTCCTTGTTGCTTTAGCTAAACCACTTTCCTTTTAACCCATTCTTCAGTTCGGGCCACGATGAGTTTAGTTAAGATGTTGAGGTCATCGACCTCCTGCTCATCCCAATCAATTGCGGGTAGCAATAAGTTGGAGATTGCATTATACCAGAGATCTATGATGGTGCCTTCATCTTCCTAAACCTGATCTAGTATAGGGAACAGTTGCACCCTTCTTACGAAGTATGTAGTCATCCTCATGTAGTGCCTAACACACACCTCTTTGTCATCTTGGCAGTTTTCCTAGAAATCCTCAACATGATGCAAGTGGGTGTACTCCGGTCCCAGCGCTTTTATCACATGCCCATATGGGTCCATCCGTGGGCGAGCAGTGTGTAGTTGGAAGTGGTATTCTGCCAGTTCCTTTTCTGAGTTCCCAACACACTGGGAAGTTTGCAATTTATACATGCCTTGACCGAAGTTCAAGGGATAAGAGATCCCTACCAGATGTTTGTTGCTGAGGATAGTGTGCACATGCTACAGCTGCCAGGAGAGTTCCAGTAGTATAATCCATTCATTGGGGTATCAGAGTAGCTTGTTTGGTCTTTCAGTGAAACCCTAGGCACAAATGTAGGTGAATTTCGGAAATTGCAAGAACAGGAAAGCGTACTGCTTTAGGAATGCCCGCGCACTGTGAGAGACTCTCCTCTCAAAATCCCCTCCAAGTAATCGGGTGATGTGACTAATAAAGGCGTCAATCACCCTACAGTATTCCTTATTAAAGTTTCTGAATTGGAGTTGGGGATGTCTGTCATAGACTTTCAATCTTCGCCCTGGCTCCTCATCGGGTGCTACAAACAATCCACTATACCGCCTTTTTTCTCCTAGTAAATAGACTAGATAGGAGGTCATGTAGAATTTGGAGGCCAATGTTGATTTATGAATCTCTTGCAGCCCATCGGGTTGTCGTCTCATGCTGCTTTGCATTTCTCTATGGTGGGATTTTCCATTTCTTCAAAGGTAGGAATGTGAAAGGTCTTTGTAATTCCCTTGACCGACATTTCAGCTAGAATATTGTCATCTCTATCAATGATGGTCCTTGCCTCAGGTTGGTAGGCCTGCAGACATGCCATATCTAGCTCAGGGGCAATGAGAGATGGGGGGAAGACCACAACCTTCGTGATTCCACTCTGCCTGATTAACTTGGCATTGTCAGTCCTTGGGTGACTTCTGACCCTTTGCGTAAACTCATCAATGTCGACATGGCCGATATTAGTGTCTGTGATTTCCTTCCAGTTTATGGTGATTTTTGAACGTAGAGGTTCACCCTAGAACTGGAACTTCATCTGGTCCTTATCCTCCTTCCCACGAGGAGTCTTTCCTGATTTCTTTCCTTTGTCCTTCTCTGTAGTTCCCCCTGAGGGTCTTGCCAGCATAGACACAATGAGTACAACCTTTTAAAAAACATTATCGTTAGCCCAAAATCCTATGAACTAAATCAAAGTAGACATAATATGACTAATAAAGTTAAACATTTTATTTTAAGATGTTGTTAATCGCTTTTAAAGGGATTTAGGACAATTCGGGCCCAAAGGGGCGGAATTGCCTGACATGGATGTTGTTTTGAAAGGGGAAAATAGGCCGGGGTGATCCGGGTGGTTTCTCCCATCTTAACATTTTAATGGTTTGAAAGGCTCGAGTTGAAGAGGGCCAAATTTGAGCACGTGGGTAGGCATTCATTTTAAAAATTGAGGCCATTTAGGTCACTTTTGGGGCTCCTAGAGGTGTAAGGCCGGAAAGTCATTTGTAGTTTGCTATTTGAAACACTCGGCCAAAAATGGAGTTCTAGGGATGGAACTCCGGAGTTCGGGACCCGGGTGGGCCAAGGACAACCAATTTTTAGCTTCTACTTTGAGGCACTTGGGCCTAGAGGGGCGGGAGGTTGTCGTGTTTTTTGTTGTTTTGAAACAAAAATATAGAAATAGAAACCCGGATGGAGTGGCCCGATGGACTGGACCCGACATCAAGATTGGACGTCTAATTTTCCATGTGAAGTTTCTCTCGGCGAACAAGAGGGCAGAGCCTGGAGGTCGGAAAGGCGGGCGTGTTTTTCCATTTTTGAACCAATTAGAGGTGGGACATAATCCTAGATGTTAGAGCTCATTGATCCTTGTTCTTCACAACGAACGAAGGCTTAGGGTCCGGGAGGTAGAAGGTCGTCGCTAGATGGTAGTTATGAAAGGACGAAGCTGCGATAGAAGGCCGTGGACCATGACCCGGGGTCATGATAGAAGGATGATTTCTTAGAGTTTAATGCTAGACGGCGAGATGCAAGGCAGGCTCCGAGGGTCGGGCAGATGGGACCATTCTGCCATTTGGGAATGACGAAAACTTCGCAGAATTCTGAACATGGAAGTCCGAGGTTTCGGGCTTGAGAAGAAAAAATGGAGGCTAGTTTTTTGGGCTTGGCAAGGAAAAACGACAATTGAATGACGACAGTCCGAGGGTTCGGGCTCGAAACGGAAATCTATCATTTTGAAAGTTTATTCATTTTCGTGAGTTCTCAACGGCTAAGTGAAAACCCAGGCCCCGAGGACATGACCGCCCCTAAACGATGAATGGTGGAAGCGAGGTTCAGTTCTGGTTTGATCTTAGGAGATGCTTTGGAGGTTTTTCGAAGATTCAAAGATATGGGTTTTGTGTGTTTTATCAAGGTTTAGAAAATTAAAGCATTTTTAACCCATGTTATTCATCATTTTAGGCACAAAATTATGAAAAACCCCTCGGGAGGGCGGGCGACGAACCTACCTGGGGAGCCCGATGAAGGAGATTGCGAAATCCACTAAGGATCAGCGGATGAAGGTGACGAGCGTGAGGGCGGCAATCAATGAAAGCAATGAACTCCTCAGGCAAGCACTCTGACCTCTTTTACAATCCTGACAAATGAAAATGAAAGGTTGGGGCCTAATATTTATACCCTCTTTTGTACTTAATGGCCTCATTTAATGCCTATACGAACTCGTTGGTTGGTGAATGGTAAATTAGCGAACAGTGGTAGGAGGTCCAGGGTTGGAGGGCTGGAAAGAGGTCCTGAAACAACCGCTAAACATTTTTCTTTTAATACCAGCGGTAAGAAGGGACCTAGACTTCAGAAGGTAGGGCGCCAATGGGTTTCGCTGCTGGAAACGACGAAGGGCGAAGGTAATTCCGGGAATAGCGGCCCGACAGACTGGACCTGGAGGGCATGAATGCAATCCAGAACTTCGCGCAAATTGAAACTTGGTGGAAATTGATGATCCGGGACCCGGGGTTCAGGAACGACAAACCCCCAGAGGAAGCCCAAAGACGGAAACCTGGTGGGCTAGGTTCGGAAGGGCCCAGATTTGCTGGAAAAAGGAAACTGCCAAGGAAAGCCCGAAAAGTCTCAGGGATTAACCAAAGATGAGTGGGAAAACATGGTCACTTTAAGATGGGACTTCAGGGGTACACTGACCACTTGGGACACCTGCAAAATGAGGCGGTGACAAAAATGAGTTGACAAGGAAAAAGAAAAGAGGGTCCCCATTCTGAACAAGGCGTGTGTGTTGAGGGCACAACATTCATCCAACTCTTTGTATGTATCATCCAATCCAGTTTCGACATTGTAAGGATTGGTCATATCATCATCATCATTGATATTCATTTCGATAATCTCATCATCCACACGGATATCATCTTCATGAACATTAACTCTTACATCATCATGATCTAGTTCCTCCTCTTCAACATCTTTGTCAGGGACATCATCAACTAACTATTGATCCTGATCATCGTCTACATCATCTTCTAGTTCTTTGATATCTTCTTCTTCCACCACATTATACTTTACCAGCCTTCCTCTTGGATCATGTCTAACAAATAATGACCAACCCGGTTTACCTAGAACCTCTGAGTAAATTACCTGCTCACATTGGCTTGGAAGAACATAGGGCTCATTTCCAGCTCGCTCGATCAACCTTGTATTAACCATGGTAAATCCATTATCATGTTCAATAACAGTTCTCTTAGGATCAATTTTATTCAATCATAGCTAGTACCATAGGATGATGAACAAAATTAATCTGAAGGACCTAAAGTCACACACAAGTATATAATCCAAAATCCCATAGTATCGATTTTCTGAGACTTCTGGAGGTATGTCACTTCTAGATGAAACATTAGTCACTTGAAAGACTACAGTTATACCAGAATCACAAGTTTTCTTCATGTCATCCAACATTTTTATTTGAAATTTACAACAATTGCACCACATAGCCTTATGGTGTTTCACCTGCAATATGTCAAACATGTAAAAATTATTGCAATATGTTCAATTGATAAACATATTTATTCTTGGTTGAATGTATGAAAAGAAAATAATCTCAACATATATATACATCAATATAATTGAAAATAATAAAATAATAAGGGTGATTAATATATTTATATATACATGTTTATCTCTTAAACCATATGCTAAATCAATTTCTCTTTGTGTAACATTGGAATCTTCATTACGATGAGCTTCTTTAACCAATGAAGCCATACCTTCCCATGTTAATGCACAACCATATTGTTGACATCGTTCAATCCATACTGTCATCTAATCAAGATTGTTTGCAATGTACAAATGTAGTGCATCCCACTCTCGACCAACTGTATAAAAAAAATTGAAATTCACAAACGACATATAATTAGTTAAATAGCACAGTATACGACCTTAATTTATAATTGATGTATATTGAAGATTAAAAATTAAATAAGTACAATATACATAAAAACCATATGTAAAATGTATTCCAATTAATCTCCATGACCATCTTATAATTACCTCTCACTTTCCTCAATCTACCTTTCCCCATCAGGTACTCCCCTTCAAATTTGTTAATGGAGTTGGGATCCCAAATGTGATCTACATGTATCTTTGCTACAAAATTAGGAAGATATTCACTAATGTACACCATGGTCTGGTATACCATATATCCCTCCACAATAGAACCCTCAAGATGTGCTCTTTCTAACTAAAGCCTTAAAAAATTTCAAGTTCCTCTCAACCATCCACATTGACCTTGTGTGTATAGGTCCACACAATTCAATCTCCTCAACTTGGTGTATGAGGTAGCGTTCTTGTGCATTGAAATTTTTTGAAGGTAGAAACTTTTTCATTTCACACATTAGACAAGAAATTTTTCTCTTCCAATAATTTATATCTTCTTTATGGATTTCTTTAGATGACAACCATCTACAAGTGATTCAAGGAACAAATATATTAATGAGATTTAACAAAAATATATAGTATATTACATAATAAGTAAAACAAATAGAAATTATAAGATGTATACAATGAATTGAAAAAATATCGCTACTTACCTCATGTATTTTCCAAGATTATATATAACTTTTTTGACATTGTTGTCAAAGTTGTCTGGGAAAGATAGAGGTAGAATGTACTGCAACAATTATAAAATGATCTTTTCATTATTTTTCCAAAAGTAGTAAACATAATACACTGAAAAGTACATGCATTATACAAGTGTATATAATATACCAGAATAATTACCTTAATGAAGGTATGTCAATGTGTTTTCATCTCTGACCCAAATTCACCTTTCTTTGTTATTATATTGTTTATGTTCGTAGCAAATCCTATGAGAAATCAATTTTTTTGTATGACTTCTTTTATAGCATTGCTTTGCTACTCTGTTAATAACCAAGGAAGGGAACTTATATTAATTTGGTCTCCATTGCTATTTAATTGAATGACATTTTTCATTGCATTATTGGCTTCTTGAATGTCACTACAAATTTTGACATTTTATTTCTTTGTCATGCCTTCCATCCAATATTTTTCATAACATTTTTGTTGTACTCTTTATGATATGCATTGTATCAAAAAAATGCACAATTTGTAGCTTCTCATAGTAGGACAACCTACTAAATTGTCTAGGATAACTTTTCAGTCCCTCTAGAAGTCGACCATTAATGCCTTGATGACCTTCATGAAGCATATAAGTTAAACAAATTAACAACAAAAATCATTTTCAATTACAACATGAGTAAACACAATACAATATAAAAATATAAATTCAAAACATATCATATATGATAGATAAACAATTTGATCCGATGTATAACCTTGACGATTAATTCTATTATATTCCAACTTCTATAGACAAGCTGTCATTCTTCGTGGTTTTTATGTAGTCTTATCTTTCCCATTGAAAATGTGTTTTTCAGTAGTTCAATACTTATGATTTCTATGGAGGAAGTGCCTATACTCATCAAACACCTGCTTTCCTAAACTTGTTGAATAATGAGATTTCATCTTTGGACCACGAATTGGACATGCAAATTTTTCCTTTGTTTGAAGACCTGCAAGATCATATATAATTGGATTAAATATGTCAATTTTTTATAATTATATATAATGAATAGATTATTTTAAAATCATGCATGATATCTACTTCATAAAATTAAATATTGTTAAAGTGCAACCGAATGTTATAACATACCACAAAAATGTGTTAGCCCTGGGGCATCATGAATTGTCCATACAAGCATTGCATGGAATTGAAATTGTCTTTGTCCTATTGGTCTAGAGATATCATACATAGTGATGCCATTCCATAACTTTAGTAACTCGTCGATAAGAGGCTCGATATATACATTCATATCTTTAACTTGGTATTTACCTATTGAATGAACATAAACATTACATAATTATTATAACCATTTTACTGCAATAAATATAAATTAATGTACATGACTATTGAATGAAAAAAATATAAGTCATTATGCAACAAATAAGACAAATGAGATGGTACTACGTTAAAGAAAATTTATGTAAACAAATACCTGGAAAAATTATTGACAACATTATGTGCTCCCTCTTTATTGACATCTATGGAGGAATGTTATTGTTGATAACAAAACATACCACATCAAGTAAATAGATCTCAACTCTCCAAATGGATTGACACCATTCGCTCCCAATGAAACCCTGAGATTATGAGGTTCTTCTTTAAAGTGTGGCCATTTTTCCTCTATGTCCCTACATGTAGAACCATCTGCAGGAATTTGAAGAATATCATCTCCACTTCTATTCCATGCATGGTAATCCATAAATTGCGCTCAAATTTTGCACCTAAATAATCGTTGCATATGTGGAATAATGGGAATATAATGAAGAACCTTGAGAGACACCTTTTTTGTTAGTTGATCTATTTGATATCTACTGATATGACATTCTAGGAATTTTGTTGCAAATTCTTATTGTTTATGATATATAATATGATCATTGGGACATGCATATATTGCTTGATACTCCATTCCGATATCTTTCATAATGCCAAATAAATCTTAGTATGAGTGAGGTAAAATATTTGATGGTGGTAAAAAAAATTCACCAATAAATCTATAACAAAAAATAATTTGTTAATATAAAGAATATTAATAGTACATATTTCATCTTTTATTTACTAGTGATGAACTAACAACAATTAAAATAGATGAAAAAAGATGACATATATGACATACCTTAACATCTGTGAGATTGCTATGCTTGATAAACCATTCATAACCTTCAAGTTCAACAACAACAATGCAACATAGAAAATAGTTGTTTGGGAGCCTTTATAAAGGGGCTCGTATGCCTTCTCAAGTATAGGTAAATCATGAACATCATCAAAGTCATCTCGATCATCATGACCATCTCTGCCACTAAATGTGTCATGGATCAATGTATTTGCACCATCATCTTCAACTGTGTTTTTTGGCGCATGATCATCTTCTTCCATAGGATCATTAACTTCATCTTCAATATTCACAACTCCATGTTCATTCGCTTGCAAAACCACATGCTCCAAGCTATGATAATCCATATCATCTGCCCTTGGGCACCCCACCTTTATAATAATGATAGACAAAAATAAACCATGATCATGATCAAGTGATTATATATATATATAATGTTAAAACAATATAAACATTTACAAATTCAATCAATATAAACACATATAATGAACAACTTACCAATGGATGATAATCATGGCCCCCTTCAACATGACCATGCTGCCTACAATGTTTCTCAGTTGTTGTGATTAAAAGTCATCTCATCTTTAAGCCCTTGCAATTATTGCAAGGACAATAACATTTCCTATCACCCTTTCTTTTCAATCTAGCCCATAATCTATCAAGTGTATCTTCATTTTGTTCTGGACTAATATTATTTGATATAATTTTTCTTTAGCAAGCTTGACTATTTAGATTTTAAAAAAATATTAAACTCAGACTCCAATAATTTTTATTCATAGATAGGTAACAAAATCTAATAATTTTGATATTTTACACCAAAAAAATTTGGCATGCAACCACCCCTGCAAAAGAGAAGATAGTTTGAAGTTAATGACCCCAAAAAACACTTTAAAATGCTAATTTCAAAACTTATTAAATTCTGATTTTACTATGATTTCCAACCGTTAGACTGCTAAAATTAGAATATTGAACTTGATTGCAAACTTCCTACAATGATGGAGGTAGCGAGCTAGTATGAGCAAGTGACCCATTCCTAAGGAGCAACAAGCCATAATCATCATTGCTAATGTCAATACGGATTTATCCTTTTAGTTAAAGATGCAATGTGTCACTTCTTATGATGAGCTTATCCCTAGAGCCCTCAATATTCAGAGAGCCCTAATCGCACAAGGAAGCACACACTAGTAGAATTTGACAAATAAATGACTAGGTGACTAAAAATTTTAGTCACAACAACTAAAAATGACTAAATTCTACTCATTTTTTACAACTCAGCTATAAACGAGTAAATAAATTACTAGTTTGGTCGTTGATTAAAAATTATTTAGTCACACAAATAAAAATGACTAAATAGTTAGTCATTTATTTAGTCACAATCCATTTGAAAAAATCATTTAAGGAATCAAGAATATAGCCCGCCAAAATACTCTAAAACTTTAATAAACATACCCTAAAATTTTTGTCAAAATCTTATTTTCAGGCGTAGCCCACCAGAATGGAGTTTTCAAATTAATAAACATACTCTAAAACCTTCGTCAAAACATTATTTTCAAGCATAGACCACTAAAATAGAGAAGTGTTTCAGTAAAGAATGACAGAGAACGATGAGGAGATGTGCATGAAAGGAGGAATAGGATTCATTGTTGCTTATCTCATTCCTACTCTGCTCAACAAATCTTACATTGTTCCCGCTACTATTTGTAATCTAGGTATTTACTTGACATATATTTGAATAATCTCAAATTCCTTCAGAGAATTTTGAAGTATCAATGTATCCTATATAGGGTTTAGAATGATTTCTTTTAATTAAAAAAATAAATAAATGATCTATTTCCCTGTAATTAAATAATGTGGAGATCTCCTAAATTTTTCCTAGCACACTATCCTCTTTGACACTATATTCATTACTCCAACTACTAGGGTTTTGCATGTAACATCTTTAATATCTTCATAACCGTGGCTTTTAAATAGATCTCAGTCTTTGCTTTAATCCTTTTCATGGTAACCCTTGAGTTCCATAATCCACCTTCAATCTCTTTTGAGAACGATGTCTTAAGCTAGAATTCATAGTATGCATATAAAGCAAGTCCTTCATACTTGCCATTGTTCCAAACCACCACTCACTGCCTTGCTTAAAATGTTTCCTCCATAAGCACAATAGCATGTTTTAAAATCATGGTTTCTAGTGATTGACCATTAAGGTCACCACTTTCATCAAGATACAATGAGATTTTTTCCTTCAAACTCAAGGCATTATGCAAGATAACATTATGAATTGTTTGTTGTGTACAATTTTATTTTCCTGCACATTTACTACTTTGCTAAATTCCTTTAAGACTGGGTATTACACCCTCAGCTGCAATCTCAAACAGCTCACTCACTATCACTTGAAGATTTCTTTCATGAGCATCCTTCTATAAAATCAAACTATGCCCTATAGACTCCCTACTTACTACATGGGACTCATTGTTTCATGGAATTGTAGATCTTAAGATCCTTCAACCTTATTGACACTACTTCACAGTCCACAAGGTATTATTCACTATTCTCCCATCTTTGATGAGTCTCAAAACACTACTCAAACATGCAATCCACTACCTCTATTATACATTAATGACTAAGAAGAAACATTGAACCTATGATCACCACTGTTACTTCATTTGGATAGTCATTCCCTGATTGCATTTGTCTTCTCTAACACTACCAAGAGTATTTGAAAAACCCTTAAGGTCAACAAGGGGGTAAAGAAACTATTGAAATATCCACGTTACTATGCAAGGTTTGAGCTTTATTATCTTGTCACTGCTCAACCTCTTTTTGACTGTCACATCTCAAGTGACTGTCATTCTTCTTACCGTAGATTGCATTTAAAAATTTCACTAAGCTACTGTGCGAACCCCTCTCCTAGTACCTGCAAAACAACATGAATAAACAAGTTAGACAAGGAAATGCAAGCTAAAACAAGGATTCCCCATGAAATCTATTTTTAACTCAAACTAGGAATGGAAATATTGAAGAACACAATGCAAATGACAAAAACAAGATAAAATCCTAATTAGAAGTGCAAACTCTTAATCCCATGGGGGAATTGGTGCCAATTTGATATGAAAATTGGCCCTTTCCCAATTCCTAAGATGCAAGATTGAGATGATGATGATTGATCCACTCTTGGTGATGAGGAATGAGAACTCCAAGCTAAAAATCTGCAAAAACTAACTAGAACTTAATGGAGATGTATAAAAATGGCTAAATATTTTAGCATAATATCTTTGCAATGTTTGTGGATGATCAAACAAGGAGAGAAGCTCTTCCTTTATAGGATTTCAAGATGGATGCTTGTCCCAATTTGATCAATGTGGGACTAACATTCATCCAATGATATGGTGCCATTTGTCAAGCTATGAATGGGTGAAGGATGTGCAAGATTTGGGGTTTGTGCCAATAAATGCATGAGTTTGAAATTCAAATTTGTTGAAATGACATGCAAGAGGGAAGGGAAAATGCAATAAGTGTCACTTGGCTCAAGGCAAAGGACATGTAATATAAATTTATTGCCTTGTTGGATTGTGCATGTTGACTTTGGAATTTTTGAATTCAAATTGAGAGAATATTTTAAAAGATGCCTTGTGAGGAAAATAGGGATTTAATAAATGAATTAAATCTATTTTCATGTGCAACTTGCATTTTCTAGAGTATGTGACATGAGATTAGATTAAATTAATCAAGGGTTAATTAATTTAATAGAAGATTTGATGATGTGACCTATTTGATTTAGATTTATGGATTTATTTAAATCAGATAAGAGAAGAATATGACAGATTAATTAAATAAATATTTTGATTTATTTAATTAAAAGAGATGGTGTTAGATTAAATCAAATAAAGTTTTAATTTATTTAATTTAATAGATAGACTTTACGAATTTAATCAAATACGTTGATTGTTTAATTAAATATGGATAATTACATCAAATGGATTGATTTAATTAATAGGAGAAAGTGACTTAATTAGATAAAGTGATTTATTTAATTAAGAGATGAATATTGATGAATTTAATTAGATAGGTGAATTTGATTAAATGGTTAGACTGAAGAATGATTCAGGAAGAAATGATGTTAGTGAGTCATGATCAAATGCACGATGTCAATCAGTATATTTTACGTGTCTATAGCTACATAGTGTGCTTGTTATTGGCTACAATCTTTAGATTGCAAGATTTTGTTATTAGCTACAATGTCTCAATCTTCCTGGTCCTTCAACCTCACTAATCTACTAGAGTTATTGTTTATGTTTTTATGGAGGCCTAGGGTTTGTACCCTAATCATGCTCTTACCAATGCTTCTATTGGTATTAAAAAACAACCTTAAATCTTGGGTTAGAAAATTAGTTGTCTTGACAAAGTTGTGGTATGATCTTGGATTGTATCCTAGAGTGTATGGGAAGCTTGTGTTTGATCATTAAGGTATGTAAACTTGATCGAGGAAATGTATCCTATATAGCATGGGTCTTGCTTTAACACTTTCCATAATGGTTATTAGCATATCACATTATTATAGTTTGTGGTAACCTAAGATGGCATTCAAGTATGTAACAAACTTGGTTTGTAGTTTAAGCTATACACTTTTAAGTAACATTCATAAGGTTAAAAAATATTGATCACTCTCTAAAATAGCCCATTAAACATGGGTTGTGTTTGAATGCACTACATAATTGATATAACACAACCACTTTGCATATCAACCAGAGTTATAGGCTCTTTATTGCAACAAGAGGTAATCACTCTTGGATCATGCTATAATTGTATCATAACTTGTTAAACTTGAGACAACCTCAATGCACCTAATGTTGATTGACACCTACATTATACAACCTAAATTAACTACATTATATGAGTGCCTCCATTTCTATCACAACATAGCCACATTAAACTTGGGTCACACTTGAATGCATCCTGTATTTGTTATAGCAAAATTGTGCCACATGACCAATAGAGTTATGGATCACATAACTACAGTCACAAGAATTTGTTCCTTGGTTGTGATCTTATGGTGATTCCACACAACAAAATCTAGACATGAAATTCTCAAAACTCTAAACCTCTAAAAATAAAATATGATGAGATGTTGCTTTAAAATATGATTTTCAAACTTGGAACTACAAATCTGACTTCACAACTGAATTCTACAAAAAGACAATGACTACCCTCAACTTGTCGATATCTTCTTGATTTTTTTTTAATTTTTCCTAAGAAAATCATCCTTAGTTCTCCACAAATTGTCTCAAATAGAGAAAAACACTGCCGCAATAAATCAATGAACTCACTTTTCAATATGTTGGCCACAATTTGATTTTTTTCTTCTTTTTCATGTTTGTTGAGATTTCGATGAAACTGATAGTCAAAATTTCGATGAACATTAGGGATAAACTTTTAAAAAATTGAAAATTACACATCAAATTTTACAAGCACTTGATGATACATTAAATTATACGTATTTTGTTAGATTTTGCAATCAAATGAGTTAGTAAGGGAAAAATGGCTGCAAACTTCAGCATGAGGTTACTCGGACACCGTGATACTTAGAAAATTCTCTTTCAATCCCATGGGATCGCGTTGCGCTCCTCTATAATAACCTCTCTCAGTTTTTGTCATCTTAGAGTGGTTTTCCTGTGGTGTCTAGATTTTAGTTGATAGAAAAAGTATCAAATGGAAGCAGTGGAAAGTTGCAAAGTGGTGCAAATTTCATTATGTAACTCGTGTGACCAAATAAACTGTTCCAACATGTCTGAATAGGCATGTTCAGGCTAGGCATGGTCCTCTTTCTCACCCAAACATGGGGAAGCGCTCTGAGCTGCATTCAACCAGATCGATCCTTCAAGGGTTTAAGTGTAGTATGTTGAAATAGGCCATTCCACCTATTGTTCAGGCTGTGTCTTGGTGATATGGGCCTGATGTAAGTAGGATAGGGAGTATGAATAAGAAAATAACATTAGTAAGGGCATTGGAAGAGATTACTAATGCTGCCCCTGTTGAAAATATAAAATTGAGGCCCCTTAAAAGCAAGGTTAGAAGAGGTGAAAATAAGAAATTGCTCGAAAATAAGTTAGAATAGGTTGGAAATAGGGTGAGATTTCAGATTTTGATGTGTGCAAAAGGTTTGCAAGGACAGGGGAGGTCAAAGTTATGTTATGGTATGACATGCCCTAGTTGGGAAAATAGGGGTTTTGAATGAAAAAGAGAGGTTTGAGGGAGTAAACGTGGGTAAAGTCAAGGGGAAACATAATTTGGTGGTCAATTAAGTTTGTGTAGGAAAAATGAAGAGTGTTGGAATAGGTTTTGAGGTTCAGGTTTGGGGGGTTGGTTCGCCAATTTGGCCAAAATGTTTTGGAGGGGGGTTCAGTTCGTTTTGGGTTCGTTGGTACAAAAAACATGTAAAAACAAAATATATATCTATGCAACCTAGAAGCATGAATTAGGATTAGAATATGACATACCATCATATAAACAAAAAAACCACCATAAACTTGAATTCCATTTAAAACAACAAAATTTCCAAAAAAAATGTGTTTATAACCAACAAAAAAATGTGAATAAAACCATGTTGATTTTTGCATGAAAAAAGACCATGAGACCATAGCTTGTTGCTTACTATTATGCTTTGATAGATTGTTTCCAAGCATCCATAGCTTGTTCGAAAGTACTTCTTTTAGGCTTTTAGCCATAGCAGCAAGGCAGTGAATTGTTTGATAAAATGCTTTGGTAGACATGTATGAAAAATGTGGTAGCATAGACAAGGGAGTGAACTGTTTGAAAAAATGCCTCAAACAAATGTGGTTTCATGGTGATGGAATGGAATGAAGAATGGCATGACAAGAAAATTTCTATGGATTGTCATGGAATTTCACCACCATTGAGACCACATTTCTTTGAGGCTTTTTTTCAAACAATTCATTTCCTTGTCTATGCTATTGCTTATTATTATGCTTTGATAGATTTTTTCCAAGCATCCATAGCTTGTTTGGAAGCACCTATTTTAGGCTTTTAGCCATAGCAGTAAGGAGGTGAACTGTTTGATAAGATTATTTCATAAACATGTATGAGAAATGTGGTAGCATAGACAAGGTAGTGAATTGCTTGAAAAAATGCCTCAAAGAAATGTGGTCTCATGGTGATGGAATGCCATGACAATCCATAGCAATTTGCTTGTCATGGCATTCCATCACCATGAGACCACATTTTTTTGAGGCATTTTTTTCAAGTAGTTCATTTCCTTGTCTATGCTATTGCTTACTATTATGCTATGATAGATTTTTCCAAGCATCCATAGCTTGTTCGAAGCACCTATTTTAGGATTTTAGCCATAGCAGAAGGCAATGAACTTTGATAAAATGCTTTGATAGACATGTATGAAAATGTTAGCATAGACAAGGTAGTGGACTCTTTGAAAAAATTCCTCAAAGAAATGAGGTCTCATGGTGATGGAATGCCATGACAATCAAAAGCATTTGATTGTCATGGTCCATCACCATGAGACTCATTTGTTTGAGGCATTTTTCAAAGAGTTCACTACCTTGTCTATGATATTGCTTACTATTATGCTTTTGATAGATTTTTTCCAAGCATCCATAGCTTGTTCGAAAGCACTTGTTTTAGGCTTTTAGCCATAGCAACAAGGCAGTGAACTATTTGACAAAATGCTTTGGTAGACATGTATCAAAAATGTGGTAGATAGACAAGGCAGTGAACTGTTTGAAAAAATGCCTCAAAGAAATGTGGTCTCATAGAATGCCATGGCAAGCAAATGCAATTGGGAGCTGCTCCTAGTTATTAGTTATGCAATGTGAAGCAATGCTTTGAGTTTGAAAGATGTGCAATGCAATGTAATCAACGATATGAATATAAACTACAAAAATCTTATTTTTACAATTTATTAGTTAAAATCTTTATTTTATTTTCTCTCTATATCTCTATGCTATGGAAATGCCTTTAATTTTTTTTTTTTAAGTTTTTCTCTTGTTCTACTTTTTTTACCTTTTTTTTTAAATCTAATTTTTTTTTTCGATTTTTTCTAGACTTTTTCCTGATTTTTTTAGAAAATCTTATTCTTTTGGTTTGCTGATTTTTTCCTCAAAAGAATTTTTCTGCTATGGTATAAACACATATCTCTTTGTACATGTATAACAGAAGCACAAGTAGTCACAAACACATATGCCTTGAAGTATACACACGAATACATGGTATACACAACTTAATACAAAGTATATGCATGAATACAAGGTATACACATGAAAACACGTAAGTCACAAAGTATACATTGGAACATACGTAAGTCAAAAACTATACACATAAGTTGTAAAGTATACACTTGAATACACGTAACTCATATCTATTGAACCATGAATTTATAATGAAAATATGGACACCATCAATAAAAAAGATTTGTATTAATCAAATAGCCTTGTATGCATACATCAATATATGTCAATATAAGTATAAAATATATTTACAAAATATCCATATAGGCTTACGAGAATGCCATATAGGCATACAATGTCAAATATATCTAATAGAAATATGTACAAAATTTTCATGTCTAGGAATACAACAAAGGGCTCTGGAATCAAAATTCATTTCTCTCCATGCTCTGGAAATAAATTATTTCCCTTTGTTTGGCAATCTGATGGCAATAAATCCGTCACTCGTTTCTGCTATGCTCAAGGAGTGCTCCTACTGCTCCTCCTACATTTTAGCTCCTGGTGAAGTTTTAACTGTTACAATAAGAAGTAAAGACATTAATATATAGAAATTACATTATAAAAAATGATATATTTAACAAACTAATCACTTACGGCCATCTCATGATCACTCTCCATGATGGAAATATTTGCATGTCAATGCTCAGGCATGCTCAAGCATTGTATAAACCATCCAAATAGGAATTAAACTACAAATCAATAATAGTTTGATTTTTCACTAGAACTAACATCTATAACAAAAAATGTAAATTGAAATTTAGTAATTTTCCTCATACCTCCCCTATTAGAGCCATCGAGGATTGTATAGTAGATGAAACACCGATATCCATTTCCCTTGTAACATTTGGAGGTGTTTCCACAAACAACATCTAAAAATAAAACAATAAATTATTCAATAACAAAAAAGTTACAATAGCGATCCACGTCATGACTTATAATGTATGAGATCTAATGAACAAAATTTTGAGTACAAGTATTAAACTATATATTTCTAGTAGGCTTTGGTAGTTTGATAGGAAGATGAAGCATGATGGGGAGAAGAACACATACTCCATTGTGAAGGATGGGAAGACTTACAACCTTTCACCTCTCCTAGAAGAAGACAAGGCAAAGCATGCAGGGCCTAGTGTTTTGATGGTGGGTGAGAAGGAGTTCATGAAGACCTTGAAGGAAGGAGGAGGAAGAGGATTCTTCCTGATTATGAAGCCAAAAAGTGAAGCAAATCTGCCCTCAAAGAAGAAGTAAGATGCACCAAAGGAAGTCCAAGATTTGTTGGAATGGTACAAGGACATAATGGTGAATGAATTACCTAGTTCCCTAACTCCCATTAGGGATATCAGCCACCATATTAATATGATTCTAGGGGCTACATTTCCCAATAAGGCTGCATACAAGATGACACCTGCTCAAAATGAGGAGATTGCAAGACAAGTGCAAGAGTTGATGGATAATGGGCTAGTGAGGAAGAGTTTGAGCCCATGTGTTGTTCCTACTGTCCTAGCACCAAGGAAGGATGGGAATTGGAGGCTTTGCACTGATTCAAGAGACATTAATAGGACCACAATCAGATATAGGTTCCCAATGCCAAGAATGGAGGACCTCATGGATTGTCTATTAGGAGAATCCTACTTTTCCAAGGTTGATCTAAAGAGCGGGTACCATCAGATAAGGATCAGAGAGGGGGATGAATGGAAGACAACTTTTAATACTAATGAAGGGATCTATGAGTGGTTGGTGATGCCCTTTGGGTTATCAAATGCCCCTAGTACATTTATGCACCTTACGAATGGGGTATTGAGACCTTTCATTGGAAATTTTGTTGTATTTTATTTAGATGACATCCTTGTGTTTAGTAGGTCTAAAGAAGAATATTTGAAGCACCTTGGTATGGTATTAAGGAGGTTACAAGAGGAGAAGCTGTTGATCAACATGGAAAAGTGTGAATTCATGAAGGAAGAACTAGTCTACCTTGGTTTTGTCATCTCTAAGGGAAGTTTGAAGATGGATCCTTCAAAGGTGGATGCTATTCTTACTTGGCCAACACCAAAATCCATGGGAGATGTGAGAAGCTTCCATGGACTTGTAAGCTTTTATAGAAAGTTCATCAAGAACTTTAGCCAAATTTGTACACCAATCTTGGACACCATCAAAGGAGGTAACAAAGGTAAGTTTTCTTGGACCAATGAGGCTGATAAAGGGTTTGAATATCTGGAAATGAGAGTAGCACAACAGCCTATACTTGTGCTCCCTAATTTTGATAATTTTTTTACCATTGAGTGTGATGCTAGCAATCAAGCAATAGGGGATATTTTGAGCCAAGAAGGAAAACCAGATGCATTTTTTAGTGAGAGGCTAAATGAAGCAAAGAGGAAGTATTCTTCCTATGATTTGGAATTGTACGCTATGGTCCAAGACCTCAAAAAGTGGAGGCACTACTTGTTACCTAAAAAATTTGTTGTTTATACTGATAATCATGCCTTGAGTTTTTTGAATGCACATGATCCGGGGGACAATTTTTAAGTGAAAATTGAAGTGTTCCCAATGCTCTAGATTTTAACTTCATCAGAAAGAGAATGACGTCCTGATTCCAACGCAACTTGAACGGGGCGAAAAGGACTCCGTTTGTGCAAGTTATGGCCAGTCAAACTTTCAGTCAAACTGGCTTCAGGGGCGTCCAAAAGGTGAAAAAAATAATCATCTCGGAAATCAATGGAATCGGCGTCATCGCGAAGAGCTCGTCGAGACGATTTTGACGGCGTTCGTTTCGTCGAAATCCGACATCGCATGCTCAAGATACAAGCAGTCAAAGTTTTGAGTTGACTTTCTAGCTGATTGTACGGATGATGACGTCAGCATATCATCCGTACTGTACGGAATCCATATAGACGAATTCGGCCGAGACACGTGGCAAGTGACTCAGCTGTACGGAGCAATCATATGTTGACACGTGGCATCCGTACGGATGACGTGGCATCGGACATGGCACCAGTTAGCGACACGTCATGAGATGAGTCAGCACGTCGGGCGAATCAGAGCTGGACACATCGACGGCTTAGTCAGCTTCTGCAGCGAACAAGAATATGACACGTGGCTTTCGTCAGCGGACACATCGGCATATGTCAGCGAATGGCGTTTGGACACGTGGCAACTTCCTCGTCGTCCGCATTGTTCTATTCATCCGGGGCTGTTCGTTATTTTTATAACAAAAATATTCGGGGGATTCGACCATATGATCTTCTCTCCCGAGCGACCCGGCCGGTGACCGGTAGCCGTTGCACCCGCCAACAATTGTCTACACCACTATAGTTGCCAGTTGTTTTTATGGTGTTAAATTTGGTTGTATTGAGTGGTAAAACGTGGTCGGCGGGGTTGGAACCGCCGACCACCCAACTAGCAAAATCAGTAGACACCGATACACCACGCGATACCCTCAAAATCATATGGTAGTTAGTTTGTTTTTGTTGCCTGATTAGAGGCCGAACCATACACAAATGGCTAAATAAGCCATAACAAACAAGATACACCTAAACAACCTTAACCAAAAGTTTGAAAAGGATAAAATAGACCTGATACGAGCTGATCAGGGAGGATATGCATTTATTTTGATGGTTAGGCCTAATTAGGCAAACTTTTTGTATAAAAGGAAGGGTATAGGCCTTTGTTTGACAAGTCCAGGTGGAGATAGCGAGAGAATGCTCGAGAGATTGAAGACGTTTCTGCACATCAGAGTAATGTCATGCTACTGTGCTTGAAGGAGATAGTCTTGAAGCCTTTGTAACTGATTTTTGGAGCTAATCGGATCGGTCCTCCATTGGAGAGGGACCCGGAGACGTAGTCCTTAGGGACGAACTCCGTTATCAACTTTGGTTTCGTCTCTCTATTTCTTCTCTCTTTTCTTTCTCAGTTTATTCTTGGCATTTAATTATTTTATGTTCATTATTTCATTTGAGCATTTAATTTGTAATCACTTAAGTTAAACGTTGTAATAATTGATCTTTTACGTTTAAGCATTCTGTAAGCAATAAGTCCTAGATCCTAAATAGATCAAGTTGGTATCAGAGCTTTGTGTGTGGCTTGTATTGCAATTTGAATGCTAACCAGATCCAGGTTGCAACGAGGCGAAGGAGAACTTGAAGAATACAATCCAGAAATCGGAAGACGAAGAGTTAATCAACCGTCACAGATGGAAGCAAAAGAAGGTGGACAAAGTTCAGAGCTTAGTGTCAAGGATTTCCAGAAGCTATTTCTTGACATGAAGGCAATGGTGGACAAACTTTATGCTGAAAAGAAGAAGCACGAAAAGGGAGGTTCTTCAAAGCACAAGAAGCAGGAAGATCAGAAAGACACAGAGGAGAAAATTCCAAAAACTCCTTCTCCTCCATCTTCTCCCTCTTCTTCTTCTCCCCCTTCTTCTCCTCCTTCTCCTTCTCCTTCTTCTAATGTAAATCCATTTAAGAGCAAGTCTAAGCCTGTAATTAAGCTTGATGTAAAATTTGAGTTACCTAAATACTGTGGGGAGTTAAATGCTGAGAAGTTAGACGATTGGGTCCAACAAGTAGAAGTATACTGTAGGATTCAAGGCCTAGTAGAAGATGCTTCTAGGATTCAATTAGCAACTCTCCGGTTGGGAGGTACAGCTCTCACCTGGTGGGAGAGTAAAACTCGTGAAGAAATTGCTCGCCATGGTCAAGTTAACATGTCTTGGATGGAGTTTGTTGCTGCCCTTAGGAAACAATTCTACCCTTTAGGTTACATGCAACAGTTAACCATGAATTGGCAAACCTTTAGGCAAGGTAAGGGGCAGTCTGTCCAGGAGTATACTCATGAGTTTAGGAAATGGGCCATTGCTCTAAATGTTCCCTTGTATACCCAAGACACATTACTTAAGTATATTGGTGGTTTACATTCTTACCTTAGGCACACTATTTTGATGTTGAGTCCCAACAATCTAGACGAGGTGTCTGTTCAAGCTACTCATTTAGAGTCTAGGGGTAAGAATACATTTAGTGATAACTTTTCTAAGAAGCCATCTAAGTTCGAGGGTAAGTCTAAAGGGAAAGACAAAGACAAAGATAAAGGCAAAGGGAAGAAGACAGCTACAGCTAAGAAAGAGGGTGAGAAACCTATGTGCTCCCATTGCAAGAAAGAGGGGCATGATGATTCGAGATGCTGGAAGCTTCATCCTGAGTTGAGGCCGAAAAGATATGGAGGTAATAAAGGCAAGAAGACTACTGCAGTGATTCAACAAGATCTTGGTTCAGACTCCGGAGATGAGTCAAAGATTGTTGCTACCGGAATCCAAGGTAAAGGGAAAGGTATATCTCTCTCATCTGATGCAAGTTTTTCTAATGCTAGTGCAAGTACAAGTAAAGAATCTTCTCCTAAGGTTGATAAGCAAAGAAATGAATTGTTTCATATTCGTGTTGTAACAAAACACACTAAGATTGATACTCTGTTTGATACGGGTTCACAAGTCAACTTAATATCTGAAGAAGTTGTAAAGAAACTTAATTTGGCTACAACACCTCATCCGAAACCATATCCACTTGGATGGGTTTGCGATGATGCTCAACTACAAGTAACTAAACAATGTAAATTGAGATTTGCTATCACTGCAAACTTTGTAGATGAGGTAGAAGTCGATGTGGTCCCTTTGGATATTTGTGGGCTTGTGTTAGGGAGTCCTTATCTTTATGACAGAAAAGCAATCTTTTATAGGGAGGAGAATAGGTATCATCTTTTTAAAGATGGGGTAGAATACATTGTACGGGCACATAAGGTGAAGACTAATCTTACACTAGTTAATGCTGGTCAAATGAAGAGGTTGGTCAATTCAAGTAAAAACTTTGTATTAATGTTGGTAAAATCCAAAGAAGATGATAAATCTGAGGTATTCAGTCGAACTTTGAAAGATCATGTAAGTCATGTAAAGAAAGTCTTTGATGTATTGAGAAAAGAAAAATTGTATGTAAAGATGTCTAAATGTGAATTTGCTAAGACATCCTTAGTGTACTTAGGCTATGTCGTAGGGAGTGGTCAATTGAAAGTAGACCCTGCGAAGGTCGAAGCTATTGTAAAATGGCCTAAGCCAAGTACAGTCACAGAGGTCAGAAGTTTCCTAGGTGCAGTTCAGTACTGGAGAAAGTTTATTGCAAACTTCTCTTTTATAGCATCACCATTACATGCATTAACCAGTACAAAGGCAACTTTTCAGTGGGGAGGTCCGCAACAGAAGGCTTTCGACACTTTGAAGGGAAAGTTGAGCACCGCACCAGTTTTGGCCTTACCAGATCTACATCAACCATTTGAGATCGAGACAGATGCGAGTGGGTTTGCCATGGGAGCAGTACTCATGCAAGGAGGTAAACTAGTTTGCTACCACTCTGAAACTTTTTCAGGAGCAGTAAGTAACTATCCCACGTATGATAAAGAACTTTATGCTTTAGTTCAGAGTGTTAAAAAATGGAAACATTATATAATGGGGAAAGAAACTGTAATCCACACTGATCACCAACCACTACAATATTTGCACTCACAAACTAAACTGCAACAAAGTAGGCACTTTCGGTGGATGGGTTTTCTACAACAGTTTCATTTGGTTATTAAGTATAAGAAAGGTACCCATAACAAAGTAGCAGACATGCTCTCTAGACCTCCTATGATGAATGCTTTGATAATCCTTCAGAATAGTTCTATGGTTCATGAAAGTTTTCAGGAACAATATGCTAATGATGAGAACTTTAAGGATATCTATGCTGCTTTAATGAATGGTAAACATGTAGAAGAGAAAGACTATTATGTGCAAGATAAACTGTTATATCACTTGGGTAAATTATGTGTTCCAAAGATGAACAAGCACAGGTTATTAGAGAAGCACATACCTCATTGATTGCAGGACACTTTGGGGTAAACAAAACATTGACTCAGCTGCAGAAATATTGTTATTGGCCTCGTATGCAAGAAACTGTAACTAAGTATATTAGAGGTTGTGTTATGTGTGCAACTAGTAAGCCTAGTAACAGGAAATTGGGCTTGTACACACCTCTACCTGTACCTTCTCGTCCATGGGAAAGTGTGTCAATGGACTTTGTTGGGGGGTTACCTATGTCTAGGAAGGGACATGATTATTTGTATGTAGTAGTTGATCGGTTCAGCAAAATGTGTATCTTAATGCCATGTAAAAAGCAAGTCACTGCTGAACTGACAGCTCATTTGTACTTTCAATTTGTATGGGTTCATTTTGGGTTACCTACTTCTATTGTATCGGATCGAGATTCTCGATTCTTGGGGGAATTTTGGTCAACTTTGTGGGGACTCATGGACACCAAACTGAAGAAGAGTACAGCCTTCCATCCGCAGACCGACGGGCAGACATAGGTTGTAAACAAGATAGTTGTGCATCTACTCAGAGGTTACTGCAGTAAGCATCCTAAGTTGTGGGATGAGAGTCTTCATTATGTGCAGCATGCCTACAACCATGCAGCACACTCTTCTACTAAAAGGTCTCCTTTTGAGACATGCTTTGGTTATGTGCCCAAGACACCGATGGATTTTGTTTTTGGGAAAGATGATGTTGAAGATGGACGCCATGATGCAGAGAAGGCTTTGAAGTTCATCCAGAAAGTCCAAGCAATTCATCAGGCAGTGGAAGCACGGTTGGAACAGAGCCAAGCAAAATACAAGGTTCGCCATGACAAGCATCGCATTGATCATCATTTTCAGGTTGGAGACAGAGTTTGGTTACATATCAGCAAGGAAAGGATGCAAGGTGAAGGTAAAAAGCTTAAGCCAATTAGATATGGTCCTTTTGAGATCCTTGAGAAGATTGGTACTAATGCCTTCCGCCTCAATCTTCCACCATACATGCATATTTACTCGGTTGTCAATGTTGAGAATTTGAAACTATATGAGCCTCCAATGATCCTAGATGAAGTCTCAGACATTCAGGTTCCATCAGTTGATGACCTTTCTCCAGAGTACATGTCAGAGTTGCCAGAAGATGTTATTCTCGACAGGAATGTCAGAACTTCACGAAGAGGAGATGTTGAGTACCTCAGAGTGGGACTGAAGGGGATGCATCCAAGCAAAGCAAGATGGATGGAGATTGGTAAAGTGAGGGAACTTTACCCTCACTTACTTTCCAAGTAATCAAGCTTTCGGAGGTCCTAAAGCTCTCCAGTGGGGAGGCCTGATCCGGGGGACAATTTTTAAGTGAAAATTGAAGTGTTCCCAATGCTCTAGATTTTAACTTCATCAGAAAGAGAATGACGTCCTGATTCCAATGCAACTTGAACGTGGCGAAAAGGACTCCGTTTGTGCAAGTTACAGCCAGTCAAACTTTCAGTCAAACTGGCTTCAGGGGCGTCCAAAAGGTGAAAAAAATAATCATCTCGGAAATCAACGGAATCGGCGTCATCGCGAAGAGCTCGTCGAGACGATTCTGACGGCGTTCGTTTCGTCAAAATCCGACATCGCATGCTCAAGATACAAGCAGTCAAAGTTTTGAGTTGACTTTCTAGCTGATTGTACGGATGATGACGTCAGCATATCGTCCGTACTGTACGGAATCCATATAGACGAATTCGGCCGAGACACGTGGCAAGTGACTCAGCTGTACGGACCAATCATATGTTGACACGTGGCATCCGTACGGATGACGTGGCATCGGACATGGCACCAGTTAGCGACACGTCATGAGATGAGTCAGCACGTCGGGCGAATCAGAGCTGGACACATCGACGGCTTAGTCAGCTTCTGCAGCGAACAGGAATCTGACACGTGGCTTTCGTCAGCGGACACATCGGCATATGTCAGCGAATGGCGTTTGGACACGTGGCAACTTCCTCGTCGTCCGCATTGTTCTATTCATCCGGGGCTGTTCGTTATTTTTATAACAAAAATATTCGGGGGATTCGACCATATGATCTTCTCTCCCGAGCGACCCGGCCGGTGATCGGTAGCCGTTGCACCCGCCAACAATTGTCTACACCACTATAGTTGCCGGTTGTTTTTATGGTGTTAAATTTGGTTGTATTGAGTGGTAAAACGTGGTCGGCGGGGTTGGAACCACCGACCACCCAACTAGCAAAATCAGTAGACACCGATACACCACGCGATACCCTCAAAATCATATGGTAGTTAGTTTGTTTTTGTTGCCTGATTAGAGGCCGAACCATACACAAATGGCTAAATAAGCCATAACAAACAAGATACACCTAAACAACCTTAACCAAAAGTTTGAAAAGGATAAAATAGACCTGATACGAGCTGATCAGGGAGGATATGCATTTATTTTGATGGTTAGGCCTAATTAGGCAAACTTTTTGTATAAAAGGAAGGGTATAGGCCTTTGTTTGACAAGTCCAGGTGGAGATAGCGAGAGAATGCTCGAGAGATTGAAGACGTTTCTGCACATCAGAGTAATGTCATGCTACTGTGCTTGAAGGAGATAGTCTTGAAGCCTTTGTAACTGATTTTTGGAGCTAATCGGATCGGTCCTCCATTGGAGAGGGACCCGGAGACGTAGTCCTTAGGGACGAACTCCGTTATCAACTTTGGTTTCGTCTCTCTATTTCTTCTCTATTTTCTTTCTCAGTTTATTCTTGGCATTTAATTATTTTATGTTCATTATTTCATTTGAGCATTTAATTTGTAATCACTTAAGTTAAACGTTGTAATAATTGATCTTTTACGTTTAAGCATTCTGTAAGCAATAAGTCCTAGATCCTAAATAGATCAGCACATGACAAACTTAGTAATAGGCACATGAAGTGGGTAGTCTTTGCAAGCCTATACTTTCACAATAAAGCATAATAAGGGCCAAGAAAATAAGTTGGTAGATGCTCTCAGTAGAATGGCACTTTTAGTGCAAGAGATCCAACTCCAAAGAATGGGAGTTGAAGCATTGAAGGATATGTATCATGAAGATTCAGATTTCAAGGAGGTATACAATGTTTGTGATCAACATTTGAATTCTTTTCATGGTGAATTCTCTGACTTTTTATTGTGGAATGGTTTTCTCTTCAAAGGAAGCCAATTGTGTGTGCGTAAATGCTCAATGAGGGAGAATATCATAAAGGAGAAACATAGTGGGAGTCTTGGAGGTCACTTTGGCTTTGACAAGACCTTGGAACAAGTTAGGAGATTTTATTATTGGCCAAAGTTGTAGGTTAATGTGAGAAGGTATGTGGAAGGTTGCACAATATGTCAAAGGGAAAAGAGAACTTCATCAAATGCAGGACTCTATCAGCGACTACCCATTCCCAATAGGCCTTGGGAGTGTGTAAGTATGGACTTTTTCTTGGGGTTGCCTAGAACCCAAAGAGGTTTTGATAGTATCTTTGTGGTAGTTGATAGATTTAGTAAGATGACACAGTTTCTTCCTTGCAAATGCACTAATGATGCATCTCATATAGCAAGTCTCTTCTTTAAGGAGGTTGTTAGGATACATGGACTGCCTTTAAGCATTGTTTTTGATAGGGATTCTAAATTCATTGGTCACTTTTAGAGGAACTTGTGGAAGAAACTTGGAAAAAATCTGTCCTTTAGTTCAACATACCATCCACAAATGGATGGACAAACTCAAGTAGTGAATAGATCATTGGGAAACCTCTTAAGATGCCTTACCAAGTAGCATGGAAAAGCTTGGGATGTGATTTTACCTCAGACTGAATTTTCATATAATGAATCCATGAATAGGAGCATTGGTAGAAGCCCTTTTGAAGTAGTCTATGGCATGCACCCTAGAGGGTTCTATGAACTAAGATATCTACAAGGAGTTGCTAAGAGAAGTGCTCAAGGTGAGGACTTTGTTGTTACGATCAGGGATATTCATCAACAAGTGAAGGAAACCCTTCAAAAGAATGTTGAGAAGTATAAAAAAAATGAAGATTTAAAGAAGAGGAATGTCCAATTCAAGGTTGGAGACTTGGTGATGGCATACTTGAAGAAGGAGAGACTTCCAAAAGGAAAGTATACCAAACTAATGATGAAGAAGATAGGACCTTGCAAGGTGGTCCACAAGTTTGGCCAAAATTCTTATGAAATAGAGCTACCTCCTGGGGTGGCAATCTCTCCTATCTTCAACATTTTTGACTTGTATCCTTTCAAAGCTTCTATGAATGTAGGTGATGGAGCAGGTACAACAACAATGGAGATTGGGTGAAGGAACTACCCCCTAGCCAACCTATGACTCTTGAATGCATCCTAGACACCAAGGAGACAAAGAAGACTAGAAGGAAGGTTTACAAGGAATACCTAGTCAAATGGTAAGGTCTACCTGAAGAGGATGCAACATGGATGCCAGAAAATTATATTAAACAACATGGAATTATTGTAGAAGACCTGATCTCAAAGAGGACTTGAGATCTTTTTCTTGCTTGGGAGTATGGTACAGGAGCACCCATGGGTCTAAGGGACCTAGAATAATTTTTCATGTTTTGTTTCTTGGTTTATGGATGGAATAAGGTCTTATGGACCATTTCAATGCTTTTTAGTAGGTATTCTAGGTTTTTGGTTGAGTTTTTAGTCTTGGTGACCAACTTCTTTGTACAACAAGGTCTCCATCCTCCTTTGTAAGTCTAGTGCATCTTGGAAAACTAAGGAAAAAGGATGTCTTGTTGTATCTAGAAACTTGAGGGGAGTCATCTTACTTTTTTACAAGGTTTTAAATTCCTTTGATAAATTTTTGAAGGCTCTTTGTGGTCAAGTTGGTAGAAGTTGCTCACATTGCCTTAACTAGGCAATTAGAAGTCAAAGCATGAGATTAGTTGTTTTCCAACGTCTCTCTTTTCAAAAGAAAGTTGCAAGAAGTTGGAGGGAGTTTTTAAGACTTAAAATATTCCTCTCTTGGTTGAGGAAAGGTTGATGTTGATGTTTTGAAGAAGTTTCAATAAGAAGTTTTCTATTTTTCCTATGTTTTTCAGAAGAATTTGTTGATCTCGTACTTGGTACGGATTGTATGTTCACTTTCATACTTCAAGCCCATAATGGTTGGATAGGTAATTGAATAAGCTTTCATTTTTCATTATATTGGTGATATTTCATTGAGTATCAAGGGAGATATTCCAATTTCTCTATCGGGTGGTCTGAAAACCTATAAAATCAGGGTTTTGGGTGAAAAATGTATATGTCTTCCTTTCCCACGTTGTAAAATTGCTAAATATTTGTGGGATGGAAGATATAAGGTTGTAATATCATTTCCTCAATTTTTTGGAGAATAGAAGGCTCATTTTTGGAAGTTGTGCATGAATGTTGGCTTGACATCTCTATGTGGCAAGCATAATTGACAAGCAAAAAAAATGAGTTTTTGCTTGATTTTGAAAAAATTGTTTAAGAGGCACATAGGAATGGTGGAAACAGGTGTGGAGAACCTATATGAGTCTAAAATTGGGCTTTGGGGTGAAGGGGAGAGCCTAGATAGTCAAGACCTAGGTGTAGGTTTGTGAATTAGGCCTTTTTGAGCAGCGATAGAAAGAGCCATTGTGAGTGATGTTTTGACAGTCAAGAGGAAGGGTTTTGGAACCTTGTAGGGGTCCATCTTAGGGGTATTGTTGATGGTGTTTTTTGCACAACAACAACTCAAACAAGATGCAATATCCTATCTCTCTTGAAAGGTAAATCTCTATCAGCAAGCCTCAAGAGATAACCCCAAGGTCTCTAATGTCAGGTCTTGACAATGCATAAACAACTCAGTGATAAATGTGAAAATGTTGGTAATCACAATGGGACCTTACTACAAGCAAAATATTGAACCTTGATTTACTAGATCTGGCAATATAATGATACTCCAATCCTAAATTTAACCCAATAATCAAAGAAATAGAAAAGATAGGGGGTTTCAAAGAGATTTCTAAACTTAGTACTACTCCTAAGATTAACAATGCAATCTTCTAAGGTGTTAAGATTTTTGAATCATGAACATTCATTCAAACAACCCTATCATAGTTGAAATGAAAAAATCCTCACAATCAAACTAAGCACAATGAATATGAAGTCCAGGATAACTTTGTAAAGCAACTAACAATCAATTAGTTGCAGAAAGTATGGACTGAGGGATTGCTGCAACATTCAAGTATCAAATCACAAGCATTATTGAGTCAAATATAATCTAATATTAACCCACTCAAATCAATTTTAAAGCTAGAATAACAAGAACCATGCAAAACAAGAGAATACAAGCGTAGCACTAGATCACAATGTCATTTCTTGTATTCAAATTGTCCAATGTAGCAACAATTCCAGCTTCTGTTATAATATTTGCTTGAGAACCAAATATTTCTATACACTAGTTCTATCCGTCTAATATTTCTTAACCCTTACAAAAGAGGCAGGATGCCCCATTTATAGAAAAACCACCCAAAAACATGTCAGCCTAGATAAGTTTTACAATAATAACAAGGCCCGACAAATCAGCCAGGAGGAATTCAAAATAGAATAAAAAAATGCACTAAATGCATGCATTCCATCCAAGTTGATCTGAGATCTCTAGTGTAGCTCAGACCAAAGCATGGTGACATAATGGGGAAGCACAAATCTCGATGTAGCCTGCATTAACTCCCTTCTCCCTTATCTTTATCCCGATCCAGCATTTCATGAACTTTCAAAAGCGTCCTATCCAAGTCAACTATTGGTGGCAAAGGAAAAACCCTAAGTTGATTTCCAATGGATGCAATTTCTTCCCTTGACTACTTGACTGACCTATCCCAATCCACCTTGTATGTTAGGTATTTGTCAATGATGGCAATGTATGTGGCCACATCATCCAACTGATGCTCAGAAATAGAATCATCATTAGTTGGGGTATAAACATCATGCCACCACTTCCTCAACTGTTCCAGATTCAAGTATTTGGGAGCAATCTTCCTTCTTCCTGTCATGATCTCAAAAAATGCAATAGAGCCATTATATACACCACTTAGGGTATCCTCAATCTGCCTTCTTTGTTGGTAAATCTTCTTCAACACTTTTTGCCTAATCTGCAGTGCCTCAAACCATTCCCAAGATTCAATAGCTTTAGAGAAGGGAAGGATCTTGTCACTTACTAGTTTATCCTTGGTGTATTTCATGACAGTCTTGGTTTTCTGTAGCAATAGGTCCGTATCCTCCTTGTCTTGTGCTAACACTTGCTTAAACCAATCCGTCGTCCTTACAGCATCCTTTCCTATTGACAGGATGTCCTTAATAGCTTCATCACCCTTTATTTGTACCCCTTTTAACCAATTCACAGTGGCAAGAGTGGAGGCCTTCATCTTCTCAAGCTTAGTGATGGTCTCTTGAGGTAGATGATTTGCAGCAGAGGAAGAAGGGTTAATGGACTGTAGTGGTTTGATTAAATCCTCCAAGTACTTCCTAAGATTCTCATTTTCCTTCTTTAAATCCTGCTTGGTCCTTATCTCCTTCCTTAGTCTATCCAAGATGACCGCACTAGAACCTTCATAATCTTCAATGTCCTGCTCAACGGATGTAGGTCCTAGATTGAAAGTTTGAATGCTGTAATCCCTTCCGACCACATCATTCCTATTCTTATATGGAGTAGGGGTAGCAATATGAAAAACTCTATTATGAGCTTCATCTCTTTCAATTCTTGAGATCACTCTGGCTTTCTTTTTACCTTTATCCTTTCCAATCTTTGCTAGCAATTCATCCCAATTAGGTGGTGTGTCATCCACTACAACTTGTTTTCTCTTAATTTCTTTTTCTAACCACTCTGGAACAGTAGGGTCCAATTGCACTTGACTCTGCCATGTTCCTTCTTATTTACCTTCTGATATCTGTTCTTCCAAATTCTATTTCTCAGGAGTCTCATCTGTCTTGCCTTCCTCTCCAATATGTTCTTCTTCATGTACAGGGGAAGGGATCCTTTCTGCCTTTTCCTCCCTTGGAGGAGACTCAACCTCCTTATTTGTAACTGGTGACTCTGCATATGAAACTAAGGGAGATTGCATTACCTTTTCAATCTCGGCCTCTGCACTGTAAAGTTCTCCTTCATGGAATTCCTCTCCTTCCGTATCCAAATGATCCTCAACATTTTCCGCCTCACTCGGTTCACTTTGAGTTTTATGAGTGGAAGGAACATCATCTTACTGCTTCTCTTGAGAAACAACAGGAGGAGGATCTGCTTTGGGTACATTGTCCTTAGGGGAAAGAGTCCTAGATCTCCTAGTATACACCTTTTCCTTCTCCCTTGAACTTTCTACTTCTACCACAGGCGGGGCAGTACTTTCTTGTTCTTTGTAACTTCCTTTCTTTGCCAACTTTACAATTCTTCTTCTCTTAAGTACGGGAGCATCAGCCTCAAGACTTTTTTCTTCCATTTCTTTTCGTTTAGACATTTTAGTCCTTGTCCTTTTCTTAGCCTTTGGCCTCCTCTGCTTTTATGAGCTTTATGAAAAACTCTATTATGAGCTTCATCTCTTTCAATTTCTTTTCGTTTAGACTTTTTTCTTCCATTTCTTAGCAATATGAAAAACTCTATTATGAGCTTCATCTCTTTCAATTCTTGAGATCACTCTGGCTTTCTTTTTACCTTTATCCTTTCCAATCTTTGCTAGCAATTCATCCCAATTAGGTGGTGTGTCATCCACTACAACTTGTTTTCTCTTAATTTCTTTTTCTAACCACTCCGGAACAATAGGGTCCAATTGCACTTGACTCTGCCATGTTCCTTCTTATTGACCTTCTGATATCTATTCTTCCAAATTCTGTTTCTCAGGAGTCTCATCTGTCTTGCCTTCCTCTCCAATATGTTCTTCTTCATGTCCAGGGGAAGGGATCCTTTCTGCCTTTTCCTCCCTTGGAGGAGACTCAACCTCCTTATTTGTAACTGGTGACTTTGCATATGAAACTAAGGGAGATTGCATTACCTTTTCAATCTCGGCCTCTGCACTGTAAAGTTCTCCTTCATGGAATTCCTCTCCTTCCGTATCTAAATGATCCTCAACATTTTCCGCCTCACTCGATTCACTTTGAGTTTTATGAGTGGAAGGAACATCATCTTACTGCTTCTCTTGAGAAACAACAGGAGGAGGATCTGCTTTGGGTACATTGTCCTTAGGGGAAGGAGTCCTAGATCTCCTAGTATACACCTTTGCCTTCTCCCCTGAACTTTCTACTTCTACCACAGGCGGGGCAGTACTTTCTTGTTCTTTGTAACTTCCTTTCTTTGCCAACTTTAAAATTCTTCTTCTCTTAAGTACTGGAGCATCAGCCTCAAGACTTTTTTCTTCCATTTCTTTTCGTTTAGACATTTTAGTTCTTGTCCTTTTCTTAGCCTTTGGCCTCCTCTGCTTTTCTATTTTTTGGACTTCTTCTTCTTGAACATCTTTTATCTTAATCCTAGATGGAGAGTTCAACTTACCTTTACCTTTAGGATCTTGTTCATTTGATTCCTCATATGTGGAGTGAGGATCTAAATCTCCCATCAGGCTGTATGTACACTTGACTCCTTCATTCTCCAATCCCCATATCGTATGCTTGAGCCACATCTTGGTAACTTTGATAACGAGATCCATCAACTGTTTTAGTTCAGTTTTCTCCTGCTCTAACCAATCGACATCACCAATTGGTCTTTTATTGCCTCATAAGCATGATCCTGGATCAAGTTTCCATCATCTTCCAATTGATCAGGAACTGCCTTTACATTATACAATCGAACTGACTCAACTGGAAGCTGGGAGAATTTCTTCTTTCTAACCTCAACTTCATCACTGCAATTGGCCCAGTAGTCCTCCAAGTTCACCTTATGGCTATACTCTTTATTGGCCCTCTTTTGAGCTTCTCCTATAATATCAAACCTAGACCTCTTGGAGTGGAAAGACAAGCCAAGAGTACTCATTTCTTCTTCTGAAGCTTGAGCAGAACCAATGGAAGGACATGCTTCTCCAGTGCCAATCCTTAGGGGAAAATCTCCACCAAATATTTTCTTGTGTTTGTCTTTCTTGACAATAGCATCAAAGTCACAAGTCTATCTAGTTACTTCCAACAATATGATATGATCAGTGGGATACCTTGGAAGTCTGTATGGGGCCCTCTGGCAGCCATCAATCCAAATGTAGGAGAAGGTTGGGAATTGTATAAACCAAGCTCCATACTTCTTGATGAGCTCCTTGGCATGATCTGGAATTCTGACATGCTTTTCTTCCTGAAGCATCCTTGTGATATACATGGTAAATGCATCATTTTCCCTCCTATAGTTTGAACTTCCCAAATGCAATTGAGGGAAAACTTCATAAATAACATCTTGTCCAAAAATTCCCTTTGTATCCAATCCTTTGTAGGGATGGAATCTTGCAAGCACATAGACCAGATATGAAGTCATTGTGAAAGTCTTGGTCTGCAACACATTGGATAACTGTTCATGGAGTACTCTACTAATCAAACCAGCCCAATGATAATCAATCAATTCTTGCTCCATCCTCACAATGTCATGGCACATCCAATTCTCAAACACCCCTGCATCCCTCAATCCAACTACCCTGCTGAGTAATGTAATAGCATCATAGAACTCCTTGAATTTTTCCCTGAATAGTTGTTTGGGTAGTTTAGAGTAGTGAGACTTAGGCTTCTCCAACAAAGAGTTGATGAATTGCTGAGATTTAATAGTTTGCACTTCATAGAATTCCTTGGCGGACCCCATGTTGAATGCCACCATGTGAGATCTATCTGACATATCAAAAGTTTGAGCAATGGAGACAGGGTTGAGGTTTGCAATCACTCTCCCTTGAGGACTAATAACCTTTTGTGTACCCTGGTCATAATGTCTGGCACACTCAAGAATGAGCTCATAACATTGTAACATTGAAGGGAAACCAGCCACATGTGCCAAACCTGACTCCTTCATCCTTTTGGCCACCAAAGGAAGATCTTTAACTGCCATTCTTTCTTTGAATTATTCATAATCCCATGATTCGACATTTGTATCAGTCACCTTCGACCACACCAAAGTGATTTTACTCTTAGGGATCTTTCTTTTGATGTCCATTTTAATCCGTTCTACTTCCGAAATTGAAGATCCCTCTGCTACCTTGCTAGATTTAGCCTGCACTCACCAAGAAAGCAAAGTAAAACCACATGAAAGCAATGTCCATCCATGAATGCACCGTTACAATGCATCTCCTATAGTCAAGATGTCATTAAATTTCACATAAAATGATCACAATAAATTTCAGGTTTCAAGACCATCTGCGGAATCTGAGCCAAAGATGAATTTCGGGAAATTCCAGACCGATCGGATTCCAACGGGATAACCAAGAGACACCTACTTAACCATCAAACCTAATCATAGTCAATCCATAAACCATAGGGGAAATCCAAATATGACATGAAATAATCACTAAATGCACCATAAACCATAAACAAATCAAATTGTCCCATGTTCCTTTACATTTGATCAGAGTTTGGGAAAATCCGTGAAGGACGGATTCCCACAAGGAACGAGCTAGATTGAAGGCTTTAGAAAATATGAGAGACAACAGACTTCAGAGAAATCTAGGCTTGACGGAAATCCACGGGTAAGGTGAAACTCTGAACCGATCGGCGTTGGGGGACGTACTTCGGCCAAACAAATTTCATTTCAGAAAGAAGTCACACCGAGTGGGGCATGTCTTGCCAACTGGCGATGGGAATACACATGTCGATGAGAGGCTTTCCCTTCGGGGTGAGGTCATGGAAAATTATTTTGGTCTCACCGACTATCGAGGTTTAGGGAATGCTTTGGCCAGACTAAAGTTTCTCGATAAAAGGTCTCAGTGAACTTGCGGTGTCTTGCCGAACGTCGATGTAACAAACATATCAATATGACTAGCGGGTGGTTGGGGTAAGGTCTCGGTGAATGTTCTTTGTCTCACCGACTAGCGATATCACAAACACATTGATATGACTAGCGGGTGGTCGGGGTAAGGTCTCGGCGAATGTTCTTTGTCTCACCAACTAGCGATAATGACTCCGGTCTCACCGACTATCAGGGATTTCAACTAGACACAAGGTTTTCAATATAAGTCTTGGCGAATTCATTTTATCTTGCCAACAAAATACAAAAGAATTTTCAGTGTGAGAATTAAATTGTCCCAACGATCAAATATGAACTCATGAAGGGCTTCGGTGAAACATCTCGCCGACGAGGTGGAGTCTCATTGCAGCAAATGGATGTTTCAGCGATGGGTTTTGAATTCAGCCAGAGGTCCTGGTGAATGCGTAATGTTACGCTGACATGAAGTCTCATTGGTATAACCTCTGGTTGACAACACGTGATCTCCCCGAAAGAAATTCTAAGCTCACCAAGAAATAAAGGGTTTGTCATGAAGCCTCGGCGACCGTTGTTAGTCTTGCCGAAAGCGAAGGTCTCGGAAAGAGTTGTGAGTTCGCCGAAAGGTCTCGCCGAAGGACGGAAGTCTTAGCGATAGAAAAGAATATCGGTATGACCAATGGAGCCTGCTATGACCTCCTGCCGATGGATGTTTGTCTTGCCGATAGTGTAAATGATAGCAATAAATTTATTGCACCTCACCAGATTTCAAGAAAATCCACCAGAGATGGGTTATCCCAAAGGAATGAGAAATCTCGGACTAAGGCCAAAAGCCGGATTGCGACATGAAATCGCAATTTCACACACAACATCCCATCAATCATGAATTTCAACAATTTAAACTTAGGGAAAGATATGCATGGATCTTCAAAAGATTTTCTTTGTGTTCTAGGCCCATTTGAGAGAAAACTAAAGATGAATGGTGATGCCCTAGGTTTAAACCCTATACATCCACCATTAACATACAGGAAAACCTATGGCTTAGGTAATTCAAATGCCGACACCATACTAGGGGAGAAAATCGCGATTCACAAGTAAGTTCACCGAAATACAAACATACCAACAAACTCAGAAATTACTTGGGAGATCATAAATTAACCAATGCTACACAACCCTAGTCATGAAGTGATCAAATACTCAGGAATTCAAGTCCCAGAAGCTCTTATAACATCAACACGCTATCCATAATCGCCAATTCAAAGCAAAGCAATCAAACACATACCATTATAAAGCGGAAGTTGATCCCAGAATCAGTAAATGCGAAGAGAATGGTGTCCACAAAGAACAGGGGCAAGAATGCGCCAAAAATCACCACTAAATCGATCAACTCAAACCCAAACGCTCCAAAAACCCAACCAATCAATCACAGGAAAACACTCTTCAGCTCAAACGATGGCAAATAATAAGCAGGATAGCACAAAAGACCTCAAAAAATCAAGTTAAACACATCTTCCAAAGCATGCATGAAGTCATTAATGGAATTGATAAGACAGTCAGAAAACTTGGGAATCTGACGACAGGGCAGAATCTGAGAGAATCTGGTCCACGCGGAAATCCGCAAATATGAAAAATCACTGAACAATAGGGTCCAGCCGGAGTCCAAGCGGGATCCGGGAAAATCCGACTAGGGTGGAAAATCCTAAATCCGGGTAAAAGCCCGAAATTTATCCAGAACTTAGGATTTTCAATGAATAACCGGGGGAAATCATTAAGGCCAATAAAGTGAACATTTAAGCACATGCCAAAATGAGACAAAACCTCAAAATGAAAGGGGCAAGACACTAAACCCAAAGTGAAAGAGGGTCCTTGCCTTTGGTGGGGCGTGTGTCCAAAAACTACACAACAGGTATGAATCCATAGGTTTGGTTTCTTAATAGTCTTCCTTGTGTTTTTTATTCTGACTGTCCTATTGGGCAAGGGTTGCAAGCCTTAAGAGAGAGTGAGGTCTAAGTCACCATAGTGATGGGTGTTTTTTGAAACCTAAGTGCTAGAGGGTTGTTAAACCTTGTTTTGACTTAATGATACATGATCCAAATGTTTTCAAGCTTTGTGAGTGGTCTGAGTTGTGAACCCTAGGTGTGTGGGGTTGATCTCTTAAAGAATAGTGGAGTTTAGGACTCCTCATAAGAGTATTTGAGAGAAGCATTCAGTGGAGTGACTTTTCCATTTGTGATTGTGAGTTTTCCTTCCCTACCACTCCACATCATTTATAAAGCTTATGCAGGCTATTTCCATTGTGTTTGTGGTGGTGGTAGGAGTATTTAAGGTTTGTAAGTACCTTATGCAATAAACCCTCCTTTGTAGGGCTTGATTTGTGCATAAAATAGGGGTTTTTTGGAGCAGTGATTTATGGAGCCTTTCTATCACTAAAAATGTTTGATTCTTTAGTTTTGTGACATGATGAATGACTATTTTCAGTCCTTTGCTATTTTGGTGATAAACTATGAGCACTTTATTTGTAATTTAGGCCTAAATTAGTAGCCCTTTCCAATGAACAATTCAAGAATCTAGTAATTTCTTTATGACAATCTAATAAGAACTTTTGATATGATATGATGTGTTAAAAAAGGCTCCTGAATGTACATTGGGAATGTGGATATACAAAGTGAATGGAAAGGAATCACCCGATTAAGGGATATGTGACCTACGAGCAAAATGGTGGTAAGACTGTAAAAGTGTGTAATTCTGTAAATACATAGATTTAAATGTTTATTTTGGCATAGAACCATCAATGTGAAGATATAAAAGGTGTGTGAATGGTTTGATAAAGTCCTTGAGGCCAAACATGATGATTTGATATGTTGTAGCAATATGTCCCTAGGTGGAAATGGTAATTTGACTACATAAGAACTTATAAATTTGATAAATTAGTATTATGTGGATATGAACCAGGTTTGTTTCAGTCAAAAACATGATGTGAGTAATGTCTTGGAAGTCAAATGAAATGATTGAGGTGTAAATGGTTGATTGTAGTATCTTGGTCTTGAGGAACTAGTTGGTAAAAGTGAAAATTTGGTGAGTTGTTTAAGGAATTGAAAGATTCAGAGCTCTTTATTAGGTTTTTGCTTTGAATTTAGATAAATTGATGATGAAAAAGGTGTGTTAGGATCTGATGGATATAGGTTGTAACATGAAAGATTGGTTTTTGGTTATTTTTCCAAGGTAAAGCAAATTGAGTGGAAGGGTGCCTTGGTGAATGATGAAAGAGTGGATTGTTTAGTGACTCTAATTAGGTTTCTTGTGCACATATCAATCATTTTTGCTGATAAAGAAGATGTTTGAAGCTTGAGGATGATAAGAAGAAGTATTGAAATGAGTTGGCTTGTTGTTACCTTGTGGTTTGCAAATGAAACAATGTGATTTTTGATGAAAAGAGAAAGAAAATTTAGTTTCTTATTCAATTTGATCTTCTCTTGATTCAATTGGGTCAGATGTTGGTGCAGGAGCACATAGGTCATCAAATACTTTTCAAAATTTCAAAAGGGATGAGTGTTCAAATTTGTATTGATTCAATCACAAAAGGTCATGGAAAAATGATGTAAAGCATGTTTAAGGTCATATGAGGTCTTATTTGAATGTATTTAAGGTTATGGGTAAGTTCTAGGTGGTCAAAGTGGGAAAATGCAAACAATGAAATAATGTAATATTGTTAAAAGT
Organism: Sequoia sempervirens; assembly: GCA_007258455.2. Taxonomy (NCBI): domain Eukaryota; kingdom Viridiplantae; phylum Streptophyta; class Pinopsida; order Cupressales; family Cupressaceae; genus Sequoia; species Sequoia sempervirens. The sequence goes on from VDFB02193867.1 coordinate 228,649,868, forward strand.
TGTTAAATTGACAAAAAACAAGGAAATTAGGAATATTAAGGGTTAAAAGGGGTAGTTTCAACTGATGGAAAGATAGTTATGGAAAATGAAATATCTTTAAAAGGAATGTAAAAGTGAGAAAAAGCAGAAGTTTGTGTTCTTGTAATTAGATTTTAAAATAAAAATTCCTTGTTTTTGAGTTTGCAACATTACTCCATTGTTTTGTTTTCTTTTGTTGGTAATTTAGGAACACCCAAAGTTAAATCATAGTGTGAATACATGTAAAGAGGAGTTAGTTTCCAATTTCAAGAGTTGGACTTGGTTAGTTTTAGGAAACAAAAGAATAAGAGGTAGTTTTTAGTGCCCGATAGAATCCTTTTAGAAGCAAGTTTGATAGTCCAATAGGGTTTTTTGTCACTACTCCACTAATGTCAGTCAAGTAAATTGGTGGAGTAGGTTAATGTTAGGATTTTTTGCATGTTTTGATGATTATAAGTGCAAGGAAAATAAAGAATACCATGGTGGAGTTGCTGCTACATTGGAAAATAGAGGATTTTCCTACACAAAGTGATGCTACAGTCATGGGTCATGAATAAATAAAGCTTGCAGAGGCTTGGAAATGATGTAGAAGGTCTTGGTAGACATAAACAATCATGTTCCAGGTGATGGCCAGAGAAATAAAGGTTTGCAAGAGTATTTTTCACAAAACCCTCCTTGATTTGTGCTTTTACACCTTATAAACGAGGGTTTATTGGATTAGAATATTTTCATGGTTTTCAATCCCTATAAATGGTGAAATCTTGAGTTATAAGACATGATTGAAGACTTTTTTGAGGTTTTGAATGATTTGGAATGGTTTTGAAGGGGTCTCCTTTGTAAAATAGGCCTAATCTACTAGCCTTTCTTTAGAGGACAGTATGAAATCTGATGATTTTATTTATGTCAAGTGTCTAAGAACTTTGATATGTTGTGATGTGTTGGAAATTGTTTCTAAATGTGCATTTATTTTTTTAATAAGCTTTGAGATAGGAATGTAACTACCCGATTCAATGGTTGACAAACCTACTAGAGGAATATGATATTGTCTGAAAGGATGATATTGAGTGCTTGGTTACTATCAAACTAATGATATGATTGATGTTACTAAATTTGGTTAAGGTGTATAAGATAGGTTTGGTGTCTTTGATGGTTGGATGGGTGAGTATTATGAAGCCTTTTGAGAAAATTGGTGATTAACCACAAGATGATAATCAAAATTTTGTTGTAGCAGGAGTTTGTAACCTGTAAATAGACTACTGCAGTCAAAATATGGTGAGTACAATGCTTGATAATGGACTGATAACATTGAGGTATGGTTTAGTTGATTTGTTGCCTTGGTGAATAAATGAAAGGATGAATTGTTCAAGTGTCAATAATCAGGTTTATGTTATTTTTATGGTGGCTCAGAATAATGTGAATCTAATTGATTAAGTCAAAGTTTTATTTAATATGGTTTTTGCTTTGAATGAGTCAATTGGAATACTGATTAGTGGAATGATGAATGATGGCCTATGGAATGGCTAAGAGAATTTGAGTGGATTTTGGTTGAATAAAAAGTAGATTTTTGATGGAATTATATTTGATCTTCTCCTGATTCTATTTGGGATTGAAATCCCTTGAAGAAATGATGTTGATGGTGTTTGTTGGATGCTCTGCATTAGATGTACCTTGATGATTGAGTGTTTTGATATGATGCTCTGCATCACTAACTACCTTGTCTATGCTATTGCTTACTATTATGGTTTCATTTATTTTTTCCAAGCATCCATAGTTTGTCGTGCTGGTGCACCTTTGTAAGCACATGCCTCCATGTGAAGTAATTGCATCGTGCTACTTATGTTGACTTTCTAAACAACTATATTGTATAGTTGAAATTTTTTCATCTATCAACATCTAGTTATTAGTTATGGAATTTGAAGTAATGCTTTGAGTTTGAATGATGTGTAATGCAACGTAACCAACAATATGAATATAAACTACACAAATATATTAAGTAGAATTCATTAGTTAAGTTTTGTTTATTCTATTACCTTCATGTACATTTGAGTAAATCCATTGGCACTAGAACATGCTTGCTTGAAACCTCCAATATTAGCCTGTTCAACATCCAAAATCAGATATTAAAATACCATTTGTAAAACAATGCTATTAACATGTAATAAATTTATAATTGTTTACTAGTTACATACCCCACTGATAGGTGTATTGCAAAAATAATTAGGTGGAGGACCAGTGTATCTAGTCTCAACACTGCGACCTTGCAATTTTATTAAAATAATAAAACTAAATTAGTTAATCTTGCATTTCAGAATCAAAATTTAATAAATTAAATTCAATGAACATGCCAAATTTTACCTGATTATCAATGCCATATGAATGATGTAAAATGTTAGTTGTCCTCTCCATCCACATAGCAGCATACGGATCCTGTGTAGCAGCATACTGATCATGCATATTAGCATATGGATCCTAAATAGTAGCATATGGATCCTGTGTAGCAGCCTCCTGAGTGCCGATAGGGTCATATGAACAAATCTCCCCGCAAGATTGACACACATGGGTTCGAAGGCCACCACCCGAAGGCTCCCCTAGATGGCATTGTACAATAGGGCTAGTATGATGGATGACACTCCAGGTCAAAGTGTTGATCACCTGCAATGTCTCTACATTGACACTCTCCTTCGCAATGGTAGACATAACAATGTGCTCACAAGACGGCCTAACAAGAGGTTTTCTCCCTTGCCACGCAGGATCCGGCTGTGCACCGGGCCTATCCTGAGTTGACCCCCCACCTCTCCCCTGGAACTCCCTCATATCAAAATAATTTAGGATTTGGTTTAATATGAACTCACTGTATAGTTTCCTAAGAAAATATTGGGGGATTTCACAATTGTTGCATGGTGGGTAATCAAAGACCAAGTACCACCTATCATAAAAACGGTTCCTAATCTCTTGGTGGTGGCACCAATGAATAGGAAACCTCTACGCATTGAGGCTAAGATTTTGATTTGTTCTAGGGTCAGTGAATAAAGAGCACAAATCACCTTTAGTAATTTTTAAATCTTTTACTTGTTTATATGATAGTTTATCTGCATAATATGCCCTAGCTACCTACCTCCTATCTTTCCATCCCGTTATTTGTTGGGTTATTGAATCTACATTTTTTAACATCTCTTTCATTGAATTTGCTAGTGTCATTCTTTTTTTGGTTGAAGCATTTGGATCACTCAACTTACTAATAAGATCCTCAATTTGTTTTTGTTGTTCTCAATTTCACTCCTCAAATTTTGTTGAGTGCCAGGAGGGTGTTGAGTGATTGGTGGGGGAGGTTGATTTTGTTGAGGAGGATTTTCCTGTTCTTCTTGTTGAGGATTTTGAGGATTTGTAGGATCATTTGCATATCTTTCAATTTTTTTTTTAAAAATCAAATCTAACCTAAAACAAACAAAATCAACTTGAAACTAAGAAATTCAAAACAAATAGAAAACAATACTTACCTCTTGCACCTCTTCGTCGTTGTGGCACCATCTTTGCAAAGGAAAAGCAACTATTGTTGATGAATGTTGTAGAATGCCTCCTCCTAGAACACGAGCATGAAAATGAGGGTTTTTGACCGCGGGTAGAGTAGAAAAACTGACAAGAGAAAATGAATCACTTTCACCTTTTTTTTTTCTTTTAAAATGACATAACGTGAGCGCGTTATAACATGCTCGCGTTATGTCATTTTCAATTTTTTTTTGGAGTTGGCCAAAAAATTGTAACCCAACTTCAAGCACCCGCCCAATACTATAATATAATATTTATATTATATTATAATATAATATTTATATTATATTATAATATAATATTTATATTATATTATAATATAATATTATATTATATTATAATATAATATTTATATTATATTATAATATAATATAATATTACATTAAATATTATATAGTATTATATTACTAATATTCCATTGCGATTTTTTTTAGTGGGCTTAATGGTGGGCATAATGGGCACCATAATTTTCATTTTAATAAACATACTCTAAACCCCTTGTCGAAACCTTATTTTTAGGTTGCAGCTTGCCAAATTAGAGAAGTGAAATGTCAAAACCAGCAAGGAAGAGTTTGGAGGAGCCTTTTCATGAACACAAATATAACATGAAGTTTACATAACAAGGTATGGTGTGCATTTAGAGTGTGGACCGTTTGACAGGGGTACAAAAAACTTTTTGTCGATGATGATCTTTGGGGCATCAGATCTTCTTGTAAGTCTTAACAAATGTTTTTTGCATGCCATATTATGTTGTTACTATTTGGGACAAAAAGAAAGAATTTCATTTCATTGAATGCTATTTTTTTTTTTTTTGTGCTACTTAATTTTTAATGCCTTAGCATGTCATGTGGGATGGAGTGATGTTTATTGAAGACTTATCTTGAGATAGTTAGGGCTTGAAAATCCTCTCAAAATTGAAAATTCATGGAATCCTTTCTTGTTGATCATGTACCTGGATTTTCTCTTGTTCCAACCTTAAACTCATATTTCATGGGAAGGTCTCTTGTTTACATGCTCCCATACATTTTCACTCAGTTTCATTTGTTAGGGTACCCTCCATCCAACATTTAAAACTTGCCTTTTCTAGGAATTCCCCCATTGAGGAGCTTGTATTACTCAATCTTGTTTCAAACTCCCACAATGTTGTTGTAGGGTCATTATGGTTTCAATTAGAATAATTTGAAATATTTTCTATAGAAGAGTATTTTTCTCACATTGTTGTCAAATCCATGCATTTCAATAACTATGGGCCATAGCCTCCTATAGCTTGTTAACTGAGGTATTTTTCTTACAAACAATATTTGTGCTTCCAATATCACCCTTGGTAGGGAACTTCAAACCTTTCTCAGTCATAGAAATAACAATTATGTCACCAATGATGCTCAAATATTTGCAGATATGAGCAAACTCTTGTTATGGCATCCTCATGATAGATTGGTACTCAGACTCATGAATAACCAAAATTTTTGTGTCAATGTCCTTTAACTTCATTTCAAAGTTTGAGATTGTATTCTAGTTGGGGAGTTTGAGATCGTATTCTAGTTGGGGCTTTCAAATATGAAGGTAATAATATTCTCTCCATTGTCAGCCTTGATGGTGATAATATCATTGTTACTAGTGCAGTTCAACATCTTGGCCATGTTGTTGAGATTCATCCCCATGGAATATTCTTGTCACACTTGAAATGCTTTCAACTTTCCAACCTCAAAAATAGAGCCACTAGGGTCACATGGCTTAAATACATGGCTTGTAAAGAAAACCCAGTTTCTAACCAATTGAAGTTGGCATTTGTGACCATATCCTTCATGACCACCAGCACCTTCTACAGACTCCTCTGAACAAGCCTTAATTCCAACAACTCAACATGGGAAAAAAATAAATGGAAACCATAAATTAAAATAAAACAAATATTCCCAATGACATAAGAGAACTTGGGAGAATGCTCCACAAAGTATGGAAAAACAATTTTATGAGGGTGGGAAAATATTCAGAATGATCCAAATGTTTGGAAGAGGAAAAAAGGTTGTGGAAAAATAGGAGGAATGATAATTGAATGAGGGTTTCAAATATTATTAAACAATTGAAAAAATGTAGCAAATTAAACTTTCTTCTAATTTATTTGTTGTGAATGGAAATTAGGATCAAATTTAGAGAAATACTTAAAAACAGTTTAGGATCGTTACTTATAATTATTTTTTTGGTACAGGTCTTAGGATCTTTGAAGAGCTTCTGGAAGTTGACTACTTGGTATATCACTTGCTACTTTTCAATACAATTAGAAAAGTGGTTTAACTTCTCAATTCAATTAAAATAATTTTATTATTGTTGTGTTCATAGAAATAGCTATAGAGTAATTGGTGTGTGCAGCCACGAAGTTGCAGTAGAGCAATGAAGGCTGTAGGTGTTGTGGATGCTACATGTGAAGCAATTTTTGAGCTTATAATGGGGATGAATGAAACTCAATACGAGTAAGTTTTGTTTGTAGTATGTGTTCCATTGGACACTATTAACAATATGTTTGGCTCTTCTTCCCACAATATGTTTTATTGTCTCTTTATAATTGTTTTCATCTTCTTTTGTTGTAGGTGGGATTGTAGTTTTCAATATGGAAGCTTGGTAGAAGAGGTCGATGGGAATACTACCATTCTTTACCATAGATCGTAGCTAGACTAGTTTCCAACGTAATAATTCTTAACTTGTTTCACATTCTTCTTTGATAATGAAGACGTTGGTTTGGATGTTATTTTCTCTTCAAATCACATTCTTTCTATTTTTAAATATTTATGAACATGGTTTGCAATATTGTCATAAACTATATCTCCACATTAAAGGAATTCTATACCTTTTTTCCTTCTATTGATGTGAAAATATTCCTCACAAAAGGGAAAATTTGAGTTACAAGTTATTCATTTCCCTCTCTACTTATAACAGGATAGAGTAGAGAAATTTTGTAACTTTCATTTCACTTGTGCAGTTACTCAATGAATATTGACTCGAAAATTGTGACTTATGGGAATATTTATATTCCCATATCTTTTTGATCTGCTAACTTCTCAAGAACTATACTTGTAGAATTTACAAAACCAAGATTCATCACTATGATACTTAATTCATGATTAAATGATAGTTGTTTATTAATTTATGATTATGCTATGCTACTTATAAAATAAACTGTTGCAACATAACACCATATTTGAGCTTTGAAAACCCCAACGTGGGGTGAAAAATCCAATTGGTAGAGGCAATTCCCTTTTACCTGAGTATATTCCCCATAAAAAATGTTGATACAACACACGATTGTTCCCCTTAATGGTGGAGAATGGTACAACACATGATTGTCCTCTTTCTTGTTGGCTTGGAGAAGGTACATCACTTGATTGTCCTTTTCTTGTTGGCTCACAAAAGGTACAACACATGATTCTCCTCTTTTTGGATCAGAGAAGGTACAACACATGATTGTCATCTTTGGCCTTGCCTAATGAAGTCCAAGCTCACATTCCATATATAGTATTCCAAAGAAGAAATGAAGAGACATGACCTTTCATTTGCTCAGCCTTATGAATTCTCATACAAATAAGTCTTCAAAATCTTCCAAGAAGTTTTATAGTCACAAGAAGTTCCAAACAATGTTGTTACACTTTATTTTTGCAGTTAAAAATTGTAATTATCATGGATGAAAATGCAATTGTGTGGATGTCTATGCAATTGTATTAGTGTCTACTGTACTTTTCCTTGTTTTGTGCCTTCACAACTTGATGCTTTATTTTCCCCTTTATCTAAATATAATACTCTGTTCACATTGTCTACTCTGTTTCATGACTATACCAATTGATAACTCATTTTGGAATCCATTTGGAATATACCTGAGCCTTTGGTTTGAAAAACTCTTACAATCAGGACATGAAAATTCCCTTCCCATTTTGAGATCCAAGTTTGTGCCTACTCATATTGAAACTACAACATTCCTTCCTTTGTGATGCTTGAACCATGCTACAATGTTAGTTTCTTACAACAAATCATCCATGTTACAATGAAATACATTGTGATGATGACAACAAGATACATGTTTACAACATTGAATAACATGCAACAGTTCTGCTCATTCTCTATGTCAAGAAGTATACATAACAACACCCAAGAACATGCAATGGTGCTGCTTATGTTATCCTTTGCTAAAAAACTTGCTTGAATGTTCAAATTAATTGGTTTGGTTTTTCCAATATCTTCTATAACATGAAAAATATATCCTTCAACATAAGTTGCAACATTTTTAGGATCCAACTAAAAAAGAAGTGTTGCAGGAAATACTCAATCTATATTCATATATGATCCACATGTACCACATATTTAACTAGCATCTTAGTAATAATGTTTAGGATGTCCTCAATATAGCCAAAACAAGCATGAAGGTCAACCATGCACACCTAATGATAAACTATATATGTAAATTGTAATGTAATAAGGGTTACTGACATGTGAAGTATGTACAACCCTCATCCACTAAACTTGCATGATTGCATGCACCTAGAACCCAATCTGAAATTGATTCCATTGACAACCTGTCATAGTTGTAACACTTGAATATAATAGAGTGTGGAGGTTTAAATAATCTCCCCGGTTACATTGGAAAGTTGTCATAGCTACAACACTTGAGCATAGAAGGGTGTAAAAGTTTAAATAACCTCCTTGATTCTATTGGAAACCTATCACAGCTGCAACACTTGATCATAGAAGATTGTAGAGGTTTAAATAACCTTCCTTATTCCACTGGCAACCTGTCATGTCTGCAATACTTGAAAATAGTAAGTTGTAGAGGTTTAAATAACCTCCCTAATTCCATTGTCAACCTATCAAAATTGTAGCACTTGAACATAATAGGAAGTTTCAAAGGTTTAAATAACCTCCTTGATTCTATTGACAATCTATTGCAGCTACAATATTCAAAACTAAAATATTGTCATGGTTTAAATAACCTCCTTGATTCCATTGGCAACCTGTCACAGCTGCAACCTTGAACATAGAAGGGTGTGAACATTTAAATAACCTTCCTGATTCCATTGGCAACCTGTCACAACTGCAACACTTGAACATGGTAGGGTGTATAGATTTAAATAACCTCCCTCATTCCATTGGCAACCTGTCACAGTTGTAGCACTTGAACCTAGAAATGTGTAAAAGTTTAAATAACCCCCCTGATTCTATTGGCAACCTATCACAGTTGCAACACTTGAACATAGAAGACTATAGAGGTTTAAATAACCTTCTTGATTCCATTGGCAACTTGTCACATCTACAACATTTGAAAATAGAAAGTTGCAGAGGTTTAAATAACCTCCCCAATTCCATTGTCAACCTCTCACAACTGCAACACTTGAATATAATAAGAAATTTTAAATGTTTAAATAACCTCCTTGATTCTGTTGACAATCTATCACAACTGTAATACTTAAAAATAAAATATTGTCACAGTTTAAATAACCTCCTTGATATCATTAGCAACTTGTCACAACTACAACACAACACTTGAACATATAAGGGTGTGGAAATTTAAATAAGCTCCCTAATTAAATAACCTCCTTGATTCCATTAGCAACTTGTCACAACTACAACACTTGAACATAAAAGGGTGTGGATGCTTACATAAGCTCCCTGATTCATTTGGCAACCTGTCACAACTGCAACACTTGAACATAGAAGGGTGTGGACATTTAAATAAGCTCCTTGATTCCATTGGCAACCTGTCACAATTGCAACACTTGAACATGGTAGGGTGTATAGATTTAAATAGCCTCCCTGATTCATTGTCAACCTGTCATGGTTGTAGCACTGGAACATAGAAGGGTGTAAAATTTTAAATAACCTCCCTGATTCAATTGAAAATAGAATGTTAGGATGTGTTCCAAAGTGCTTCATTAATTCAAATTTTTTTAGAGTTTCCTTGCAAAATAATTTTTTTGCACATTCTACAATCAATCATTTCATTCCATGAGATGACATCTCTTTGAGGCATTCTGTCAAACAATTTAGGTGTTTTGTCTATGATTCCACATCTTGCATATATGTCTACCAGAGCATATCCAACTATAACATCTAACAAAACTTCCCCTACCATTATGCTTTGGTGCATGTTCATAGCTTGTCCGAAAGCTCCCATTTTTCGTACAAGCAAGGAGGACTCTGGTATTTTACTTGTGGAAATTTTATTAAAAATTATATAATAATCAGATAAGAATTATGTTAGGAATGTTGTGACTTCATCAATCATTGTGTTTAATTATTTGGGTGGTTAGATGTTAATTGCAGCAAGTGTCACAAAAATGTATATCTACATCCTATAGGCTATTACACAATCATTCTATTTTGTTTGACCTATAGTGCTAAGCAGTTAATTGTTGGTTTATATTATGTTGTACTCCTAAAAAAAAAAATCGTAATGACTTTATTCCATCAAAATCCTTTGCTTGTCAAATTCAAATCACTATAATTGCCCATCTATAGGATGATTTATGCAGATTTATCAGAGTAAGGGGATCATTGCTAGTACAAAGTGGAGTAGATGAGCAGAGGCAAACACAATTGAAGGAAAAGGTATGAAGTAAAATATCCTTATGATAATTGGTAGTTCACAATGAAGTAAGAATTTTATATTTAATTATTAAATTATCAATTTATTAATGTTTGTAACTCCTAAATTATTTTCATTTTTCGTAATAGTATTATCTCTCTCATTTGAATATTATGTTTTATTGATATTGTTTTAGATATGATTTTTTCTTTATCTCACTTGTTATGTAGGTCGTTAGATATACTGAATCTCCTAGTCTTGAAGAGAGTTTTGAAATATTTAACAACATGCTTGGACAAATAAAACAAACAATTCATAGTAAGGATCCTAACATGAGATTGCATGAGTATAATAGGCCCATTGTGATGGAATGGTGGAACACTAGGAACACTGAGAACAAATATTATAATAGGTGTTAATTTGTCATTGTTTCTTTAAATGTAACTATCATATTTAGCTTACAATGTCTTGTGTATAGTGTAGATGAAGTAAATTGAAGTATTTTTACTATTAATTGTAGATTTTCTATTATACATTGCAGTGAAGTGGATCTTGTAGTTTTGTAACACCCCTCTTCTAATTGACCGAGTCATTTGTGTTGTTGAAACTAAATCCTATTTTTATGTGTTCTTGTATTGCTCAATCTCTACATTTAACTAAATAGCATAAACATAATAGCTGTCATAGATTTTATTTTAAGCTAATTTGTATTGTATACTCAAAAAAACACCTTTAGTTTTGTTCACTATGTATAAACTACTCAAAAATCAATATACTTGATGGACCTGTGAATCTAGTTTATAATGCACTTGATTTCATTTAAAACCATTTAGAATTGCGATTGTGAGGAATACACATTGCCACTATGAACAAGTGAGCATGCTTTCATCGGTCTATCAGTGGAGCTATGAGGGGAGTTCCCCTGATGTAGTAATGCTAGGCCGATAGTGTACTATCAACCTAACATTACTATGTCGGGGGAACTCCCCTCATAGCTCCACCGATAGACCAATGAGAGACATATCGATGGAAGATAACACAATGTCCCACAATTTTTTTTCCATTCAAAAAATCATGAAAATGAGGTGCGCCATGGAGTTTTGTATGGTTTTGGAAGCCTTATATTGGTGTTGGCGGCGGGGGGCACTATCCCTAGACCCCATGAGTGGCGTTGCCCCTCAACCCTGCTGGGGGCGCTTCCCCTAGACCCCCGCGAGGGGTACTACCCCTCTACCCCACTAGGGGAGCTGCCCCTTAACCCCATTGGGGTCGCTGCCCCCATACCCCATGAGGGGCATTGCCCCTCGACCCCACTAGGGGCATTGCCCCTAGACCCCCACGAGAGGCGTTTCCTCTCAACCCCGCTAGGGGTGTTTTCAGTCCTATCTTTGGAAGATCTAATGATATTCAAGTAACCTACAATGTTGTAATCAATTACACCTATAAGATAGGTAACATGCTTGACATTAGGGAAGAAGGTTAAGTAAGGGTTTTCAATGTTTATTTGTAGAATCTAGTGACCACTATCAGTGCAAATGTTTGGAGTTGATATTAAGAAGTGTTGTGAACCTTCTTCAAAGTTGGGATTTGATGAAATTAAAGGTGTTGAGCCCATTTGGTCTATTTCCTTGTTATGACAGAGTTGACTGTTGGAGTAAAACTATGTTTGGCAAGATTTGTACTGCTCCTTATTGTATGGTCTTAAAACCCTTGAAGGTCATTTATGTGAGTGTCATGAATTCCTCTAAATAAATGATGAAGGTCAGTGTGTTCCAATTGGTTTGAGGGTCAAAGTTGGAAAGTTTGAACCATTTCAAGAAGCCTAAATAGGCCTAAAATACAAAATTACCAATCCATTGTTGGGGTGTTGTTACAAAACTACTTGTGAAGGAAAGTTGAATTGTTGAAGTGTCTAAGTGGTTGATAGGGTATTGAAGGATTGAATTGGTCATTGTTACATTGTGTAAGGTCAGCCAAGTGTCAGATAGGGTGTTATGTTGTTGATTCCTTGTGTTGAGTTGTTGCCAAGTAAGCCCCAAGTGGTGCAGGAGCGCCAGTTAAGCAAGCTTGGTTTTATATGGTGTAATGTTTAGCTTTGAGTCTATTGTCATGTTTTGAGTCATTTTTCATCAAATAAGGTCATTTCAAGATGTAATAATTCCATTTATAGGTCTTTAGGTGGTTGGATAAGTTTGAGTTGCAAAATATTGTAAATATTTCAAAAGTTGTCAATGTAAAATTCCAATATTGCAAAAGTGGCAAAAATACACTTGTTAGGAGTCTCAAAGGTCATGATAGGAGTCTTGGGTCTTTTTTCTTAAATTAGGTCTATTTTAATACCATTTTATTGTAATTGTAATTTGTGGGGTCATAGTGTTGAAATTGAAAAACATGCAAAATCTTGCATTTATTGACAAGGAAGTTTGCATGTTCTCCATGATGTTTAGCTTCATCTTATTCTTTGGAATCAACTTTCAAAAATTTATCATACTAGTCTCCTTGGTTTTTTAGTGGAGGTTTCCTCATGTAGCCATTGTATCTACTCTTGTTCTAATAATCTAATAGATTGTTTAATTGTTTGGTCTATTTCCTTATTGGGCTCTCTTTCTCCCACCTTTGTTTGGGATCAATGAAATTATCACTTTTTGGTTCAATGTATGTCTTTGAGTCTTTGTTGTCATTGCAATTCATGGTCACACTTGACACAAAGGATTTGTGCTACAATTAAGTGCTTGGAAAGAAGTTTGGGTAAATGATCAAGTTGTTGATCAACATCTTTGGTTACTGCTAAGTTGTTCTAGATGGATCTTGGAAGCACTTAATTTTTGCATGATTCTTCCTTGATGTGCTCATGTATGGATAGGTCCCTCAAATTCTTGGAGTTTTTTATGATTATCTTTCCTTTCTTGGTTTGTTTTGACCACTTCTTCAATTGGTCAAACCACCTATATTGCCATCATTTATGTGGTGCCCTCAATAGGTATTGGTGACTGATGTATCCTTTGAACCAATTTCAATTGACCTAATTTGCACGAATGCAATGGCACCAAAATATTTGCTAATATCTTCTATGCTACTAGATAACATCAATTGAAATAATTATTCAAGTAATTGTAAAACAAAAAAATATATAATCATCAAATCTTTCATAAACTGGTAATGTTAAAATAGAATTTACTCATAATAGGGAGGACCCAATACTTAGTGCACCTAATTTGACATAATTCTTGCTATTTGAATGACAAGACTTGCAATTATTAGTAACAAAACTGCCAACAACTGACCTTAACTCATTACAACACTACCTATGCCCACAATGATTAACATATTATGTCAGTTTACAAAGAAAACATTGTTTATCTCATGTTCTACATGGCTTCTATTTGTTTTGCTCCAAAACATTAGCATGAGGAAATTCAATTTAGTATGATGAATTATGTTGTTTGTGTGAACTTTATGATGCCACATTTGTTAACACAAAATCTGAAAACAAAGCTTTGTCATAAAGCCTTATATTTTCCCATGTAAGTTATGGGGACCAATTTAGAATCTTGGATATCATGTTCAGCCATAGTTTTTCTTATACATGCTCCACAAAGTTAGTTCTTAGGTGTGGTTCTATGGTTATTATTTTTGGCCTTTGTCTTAAATTTTGGGCCTTCTACTTAGTTTTTTATGGATTTGCTGCTATAACCATAGTTATCCAGATCCAGATATGGTTATTTCACTATTATTTGTAACTAGAATTACTTTCCTCTTGATCATATTTCTACTTTCTGTATCATTCATTTTGATTTGAGAGACAAAATCCTGAAATATTTGGTAGAAAATGAATAGGTAAATTAGTAAATTCTCAAGAAATAGTGTTTAGGGACCCTACAGTGAAAATTGCGTAGTTGTTTATTGTTTGTACAAGTTTTGACATTTGATGGCTACCAACCTGTGGGTACAATTCATCCTTTTAGTTTCTGCAACTATTATATCTTGTAAGTGTGGTTGAAGTCCAAGCCATTTATAATGTAAAGTTTAGAGTCATAATAGTTCATTCAAGGTTTTCATCTCTATTTTTTTTCATTGAAGGATTTTGAAAATGTTAATGAATACCTTCTGAAACTTGATTTATGACACATCCACACAACCACCACAGGTTTAATTGGCATCTTAATGATATAGTTTAGAGTGTCCTCAAGATAGCTAGCACGGGCAAGAAGGTCAACCATGCACACATAATGATCAACTGTAGGTGTAATGCAATACTGCTTACTCATGTGATTGAAGTATGTACAAACTTCATCAACTAAACCTCCATGGCTGCATGCAAAAAGAATACAAACAAAGATTACAATGTTAGGATATTTTTTAGAGTGCTTCATTAATTCAAATATTTTGAGAGCATCCTTGAAAAATCCATTTTGTGCATATCCTACAATTATTGCATTCCATGAGATGACATCTCTTTGAGGCATTCCATCAAAGAGTTCAAATGCCTTGTGTACGTTTCCAGATTTTGCATACATGTCTAATAGAGCATTTCCAACCTTAATATTTGACAAAAATCCCCCATCAATTATGCTCTAATGGATGTTCATACCCTGCTCCAAAGCTCCCATTTTGGCATAGGTAGGTAGGATGTTGGCATAGGTTGTGGAATTTGGCTTCACACCTGCTAATTACATTTGCTTGCAAGTTTCTAAAGCCCTTTCAACAAATCCATTTTGTGCATATCCTACAATCATCATATTCCATGAGATGGCATCTCTTTCAGACATTCTATCAAATAGTTCACATGCCTTGTATATGCTTCCACATTTTGCATACATGTCTACTAGGGCAGTTGCAACTACAACATCTGAAAAAATTCCTCTATTATTTATGCTTTGATGGATGTTCATACCCTATTGCAAAGCCCCCATTTTGGCACAGGTAGGAAAGATGTTGGCAAAGGTTATGGAATTTGGCTTTATACCTGCCAATTGCATTTGCTTGAAAGTTTCTAAAGCATTTTCAACAAGTCCATTTTGTTCATATCCGACAATAATTGTACCCAAGAGATGACATCTCTTCGAGGCATTCTGTCAAAAACTTCACATGCTTTCTCTATGCTTTCAAATTTTGCATACATGTCAAACAAAGCATTTCCAACTATAATATCAGATGGAAACCCCCCTTCTATTATGATTTGATGGATGTAAATACCTTGTTCCAAACCTTCCATTTTGGAACATGCAAAGATTTATATCAAATGTCCTCTATAGTGCTTTACAATGGTTGGAAAGGTTATTTCTTATGAATGAAGTAACAAATTTATAACCTATCAACAAATGTGGTTGAAATTGTAGGCAACAAATTTGGATTTTGAAGAACACAAAGGACAAATAATTATTGGAAGGGTAAATTCTGGTACTATGCATAGAGGTATGGAGATAAAGGTAAAGGCTATTTTAGATAACAAAAATACAATAAATTTGATGCCATGAATAACCCTTACATTAGATATATTCCAACAAATGTGGAGTTGAGATGTGGGAAAGTGTTGTTTTATATGGTTGGCTGAAGATAGAGCCAAAAAACTTATTTGCATCACATTTCTTATGGACTATGGGAGAAATTTATGTTCAATATATTATGCAAGTAAAAATAGAGAATTCTTATTACATAATTCTCAATGATAAAGAAATTCCCAAAATTTATATAAGAAAATATCAATACTAGAGTAATGGTAAATCTACAGAGTAGGCTACCTACTGGCTACTTATTTTATAGCTTTTTTATTGAACAAGGTGAAGGTTATCATCTATACCATAGAATATTTTCTTAAACGTATTTTCCATTGCTACATTTTGGCTTCTAGGGTCTGTTTGTATGAGTTATGTATAATGTTGTACTTTGTAGTTAAGGTTGTTTTACTTGAATCCTAGTTGAATCATTTGTTTCTTAACATTGCATATTTCAACAATGTCTTTGACTCTTAGTTTTAAAGGATACTTCTACAAAACACCTTTTCTTGTTACAAAATTAGACTTTAGTAATTGATTTCCAAATGAATCTCAAAAGAAAGAGATAAGATTTTATATTCGTATTTCATATTAGAAATATATGAACAAAGGAAAATATACACACACGCACATATGAACAAAGGAATATATATACTGACATCCAATTCACTTTCTACACAGCCCAATAATGGTAGCAATAAAAATACTCAAAAAATATATTTCAGACTTGTATAGGTGGATAATGAGACAATATAATCAGTAGATATGAAGTGTTTGAACTCAGAAAATGATACAGTGACCAAGTAAACACAATATATGTTTCCAGAATCTGCTACAACAACACTAACCTACATTTACATTAATTTTTTGTTCATTTATTATATAGATAGCAAGAATACCAACCTAGTTTGGATGCTGGAGTTGAGACAGTGTTGTCAGTGACCTAGTAATAGATTTTACCCTTGAATAAGTGCAACGACCAACATTCTAAACCTTCCTAAAGTCACACACCTGGCTAGTGATGGTCATCAACTCTGCTTTGTTTTTGCCACTAAAGCAAGTCCACATAATGAAATTTCTCTATGTTAAAATGTAAAAGCATTTTTGCAAATAGTCTGTAAGTTTGCATTTCCAATACCTTGTATACCTATCAAATGTGGTTTTCTAAATGTTGAAATAGTTTCATTCCTAGTTAAAAAATTCCTGTAAGAGCAAAAAAACAAAGGTCTTTATATTGTTGTTTAATAAAAAAATATGAAAGTATTGCTTTGGAATTTCCTGAAATGCTTTTATTAATTGCAAAGCAGTAGATTTTGAGGCAGGAATGGAATTTTAATAGAGTGTTTGTTGTTTACTCTCTTTAATGTGATAATTTTGTATCTTTCTGATGGTCATGTAATTGGATTGCCTTTGTTAGGTTTTTGAGAGTGGGAATCCCAATGCAAAAGAAATAGTCCTTCCAAACATGGCAACAACCTTTGAACGAATTCTATTACAGTTTGAGGCTTGTTGCTTCAAGTCCTCTCTATGAAATTTTTTATGCTTTAGTTCCTAAATGATGTAAAGAAAAAAAAATTAACACATTACACTATATTTACTCATTTAAACAAATGCATAATTTCTTCTATTTCTTCCTTTATTTCAGGATCCTTTCACATTTTCTAATTATCACAGAGCAATACGGGAGCCTTTTGATTACTACATGATTGGACAAAATTACATTCGACCATTGATTGATTTCAGGTATTGTTGTTGTGATTCTCAAGAAGGTTTTAGTTCTCTTTTTTTTAATCTGATAGGATTGGCTATATCTCATAGGAGGGTTTTTGATTGTAGATTTAAGTAGTATTTGATCACCCCTAATAATATAGAGGTAGATTAATTTTCCTCATGCTTTTTCCATTGAATTATTTTTCTATTAACTATGTAGTTTTGACAAATGAACGATAAGGTTATTTTTATTTTTGAGACTAAAAATGACATCCTTGAGTAAATTTTTGAATGTAAGGGAGGTTGTCTATATGTTAGGCTTGCTAGGGGAATTGGATTGCTTACCAGAAAATATTTCTAAATGAATTTAGCTCCAACTCTATGGGAAAGATGATAGTTCGATGGACATACACAATTCTACCTATATGGGAGTGATGACAGCTGGATGGAACATCTAAAGAGGTTCTAGATATGCTAGAGGAAAGCTACGAGGAAACTAAATTGATAATGTTTGAAGTTTTTTTTCTTCCTTAGATGTTGAGTCTAATTAATAAGTTTAATGTTGTGTTGCAACTTGCAGTTGAGTATGTTGATATGATAAAGGCTAGAATTGTCGATCCTCTAAAAGTTATTAGAATTGCATTAGTTGATGTAGAAAGGTAAAAATATTTATCTTTATTATAATTAGTGGAACTTTTAACTACAATATTTGATAAAAATCTACTTCCAAATATGTTTTTGATGTGAAAATTTTGAAACCTTATTTTTAGGTTGCAACTCCAAATTGGAGAAGTAAAAGGAGAATACTAGCGAGGAAGAGTTTGGAGGAGCCGAAACCAATAGCGATGGGAAAGTTGTGGATTTGCAAGGGGATTAAATGGGCCGAGCCCCTATAGGAGTTCACTTCCCTTCCAAAAGGACTGCAGTTAAGGAAGGGGAAAACAGTATAAGTATATGAAAATAGGAGTATTATGTTTATATAGTGTTTGTAAGTTGTACAATGTCACTAAGACATTGAATGTAACCAATGAGATTTTGATTTTCCAATGAGGTTTAATAAAGTAAATTTTCAGAGTGGTTTTTTCTCCACTCATAAATATTGTGTTGTGACTCCTCTTGATTTGTAATTTGTTTGTGTTTGTGTCTAATCAATTATGTTTGTTCAAGCATTTTAGTCTTCATTTCATGGTATTTCTTCAACATTTGAATATCTATGATACTTGAAGTTTATATGCATTAATTTTTGAGGATTAATTAAGTTATATTTGATTTGTAATGACTAAATATATGATTAAAGTAATGACTAAATACATGACTAAATATATGATTAAATAAATGACTACCATGACTAAATAAATGACCAGTTAACAACAATCAATGACTAAATTAATGACTAAATATATGACTACATAAATCACTACCATGACGAAATAAATGACTAAATTAATGACTAAATCAATGACTAAATCAATGACCAAATCAATGACCAAATTGATGACCAAATCAATGACTAAATAGATGAATAAAATATTTAGTCATAAATTTGGTGGTGTTATAAATGACTACAAATAAACCACTAAAATGGTCACGTGAATAAAATTAATGACTAAATATATGACCAAATAAATGACTAAATAAACAACTAAATAAACAACTAAATCAATGACCAAATCAATGACTAAATCAATGACGAAATATATGACTAAAACAATTTATTTATAAATTTCCAGTGGTATTATAAATGACTACAAATAAACCACTAATAGTCATGTGACTACACTTAGTCATTTATATACAATTTTTAGTAGTTTATGTACTCATATATTGTTGTTTGTGTACTAGTGTTCCCATTAATACATTACTTGACCCAAACAACCTTGAAGAAGGGAGATAATCCTTTCTCTCTAATATTTTAAGAAAGATTCTAGTTAATCATAATCACAATCCCCTCTCTACCTTTATCATACTCAAAGAAAAAATAAAATCACTAGGCTAAATAAAATTAAAAAATTTCTCCAAAGAAAAACATTAATTTAACCTTAAATAAATAAAAAGGACTTCTAAATAATTTCTAGCAATAAAAGAGTGCCTAACATCAAACCTCCTCTTAAAAGTCTCAAATCCTCTAATTTTTGAGCTAACAATATTCATAATAAATAATTTTTAAGGAAGAAGACCCTACGTGGGGGGACTAACTTTTCCCCTACATAAGTTTTCAAACTTGGAGGAACTCTAACCTTCTTTTTGCTACCTTCTAATTGATTCACCTTTGAAGATGAATCAACATGAGAGAAATTCTCATAAGACATAGGCATAAGACCATCTTCATCTTAAATGTCGATATTAATGTTACGTCTTTTAAAATTAGATCTTTTAAAACATTTCACAACTATACAAAAAATACTTTGGTCTAAGATAATAATAGTTGGTTTAGGACATGCCTTTATTTTGACGAATTCATTAGTTTCCATAATCTTTGTAACCTCATAAATAATAGGATCCAATAAGTTAACATCATTCATATACCCATTGGGATGTTATTAGAAATAGGTTTAGACTCAAAATGGACAATAATTGTAATCACTTCATATTCTACATTGCCACAAATAAATGTATTATTAATAGGGTCAATACTAATATGAGCAAATCATCCTTTTCCACACCTCTAATATTTCTCTTAGAGATAATTCTCTCTTTTGAACCATTATTTTATTGATAAGGCTAGGATAATGAACTCTAACATGACCATCATTTTAAAAAGAGAACAAGGATTAACTCCACCTAATCCATTAATACTGTAGGATACTTGACTACCATTTAATGAGAAAATAATCTTCAGTCATTAGTCTAAGATTCTTATGACTTCCTCTCTCATGACTTTAAATCATTCCAATGACAAGTGCAAGTTTTGCGTAATTTGTGAGTTTCTTCCTCCTTGAAATGGTTAAAAGGAATCGACAATTCCCTACACTTGTACATCGAGTAATTTCCATGTTTCTTCTCTTCTCCCTTAGTGTAGATATGGTTTACATAAAATAACTTGTAGTAACACCCAACTTGATCTATAATTATGTCTATCTCCAACATGTAATAGTGTCTAGATTTAAAAGTGCTTCATTTGACTTACAAATTTCTTGAACTTGTTTATCTGGCATTTGATTTGATTATAGTAACTCCATTTATCTTGATAAGTAGGAGGTATTTTCCACAACGTGTCACATTATGATATTGCTATCACAATCCAATTGTGTAGTTTTTTCGATTCAAACTCATTGATCCATGTTTCATGAGTAGTGGTTCACAACAACCCATCTCTCATGATAATGAATTCTCCACTTAACACTTATTGCATCTAGGTTATGCTCACAAAGCCAAAGCATTGGGATTTAATGGGAGGTCCATTTATATTGTTATTTGATTTACATTTAATAAATACAAAATAAAGAATCTAATAATTTTCTAAATTCAGAAACAATATTGAGGAGGTTTCCAATTTTTTCTTCTTTCATTTAATAAACCCATGTTTTACTTGTATGTATGACATAATTAGTTATGACATATTCCAAAAAATTAACCTATCATCCATCAAACATCTAAGTTCTTGAAGATGACCCTCACTAATGTACATTATCATTGATAAAATCATAAATAAAAACATGAAGATATAATTTTGAAGAGGCATTGTTGTGTTAGCATCACATATGGGAGAGCTAGGAGTATATCTTGTGAAGGTATTCACACTCACTCGATATGTCACAAGGTAATAGGAATAAAATAAGGTTTGAGGAGAGAATCTATAGTGGTTAAGCATGTTGGAATAGTGATGATAGCATTTGTTGAGTTAAAGCCCAATATTTTTAATAGTATAACACTAGTAGTTGTGACTTTAAAGTTGTTAGTGTTGATAATGAGTACTCATAATTGAATGAAATGTATTCTTTAGATCTAAAAAAAAATTCATGTGATGTAACATTAGCACACTAATAAAACACAACTTAATGCACAACTAAAATTCATCCCTTTTTGGGTATCTTTTTCAACACCTCAACAAATATGAGAGAAGCTAATCTCTCAACAAAATGCACCAAGGCATAGGCATGCTAACATAATACCTCATCCCCCATTCCAATCTCCCAACAAAATGCATCGCTAGAAAGACTTGATGGGTGTTTAGGTGTGTGCCATTTGGAGTTCCATCACATGTCATATCATCGGAAAAACATGGCAGCACCGACGGGTTTTAAAAATCCTAATTTAGAATGGAAAAAAATCCCAAAAAGTCCCCATTTTCAACATTCACATTTTGGAGTTTGTTGGGGATCCTGGAAGGGAGTTACAGGTGTTTGAAGGCCGAAGTAGAGCGACCACTCTCCCTACCAAAACACATTGATAGGTGCAGATAGCTAGCTAGTAGGTATGTATATATTTCAAAAATATATCCCATTTTTCCATTCTGCCTAGGAACTGTGAAGAATTGAATGACTATTTTTTACAAAGATTGGTTTTTATTGGTGGGTTTCCAAGGATTTTCCTTGCGAAAAGGGGTTTTCATTTGAAATGCAGAGTTGTTTATGTGCTTTTGTGTTGAGGGTTTTTAAATTTTTCCATTTTAATGTTCTCACAACACAACTTTTTGAGGAAGCTGAATGAAATAACTAACAACTCATTGTGGAAATATGGGTGACATATATTTTTTGAAATTGAAATAATAGTGGAATGATGTTTAGAGAAAACAAAAACCATGCAAAATATATAACAAAGTTGGAAAACACAATGTGGGTTTTGCAATTAGATGATATATTTTTAAAACTACAAGAAGCCCATAATGTCGCCATTTTCGACATTCTCATTTTGAAGGTTGTTGGCGATCTCGGAAGGGAGTTGTAGGGGGTTGGAGGCTAAAGTAGAGGAACCATTCTTCCTACCAAAATGCATGTGACAGTTGTGGGAAACTAGCTAGTAGGTATGTATATCTGCCAAAAATATGTCATTTTTCCTTTCTACCTAGGGACTGTGAAGAATTGAATGACTAGTCATTGCGAATATGAGTTTTCATTAATAGGTTTCCAAGGGTTTTCATTTGGCTTAAGTGTGTAGAGGGTTTTACAATATTGTGTGGGTTGGAGGTTTCATAAATCATGTACTCACCTCCCACTGTGTTTTCCAACCTACAATCATATTGTGCATGTATATTTGGATAATATGGAGAAATTGAAATGCAATTTTTACTCTACGTAAGAATTGTTATAAATTTTGAAGGTGTCTTTCATTACATTTGTACTGTCTAAATAACAAACAGTTTTAAATACTTTCATATTGTTTTGTAAAATTCTAGGTTGAACAACACTGGGTTTTATAAAACCAGCAACCCACATAATATTCTGAAACCCTTTACAAGTAATAACCCAATTGGTTAGTCACCCTCACCTCAATTTGGTATGTTTTGTGATTTTCTTGAGAACCTTTTGTGAATTAGATAGTAAGAATGTAATGAAAATGTAAAACATCGGGTATTATGAAACCTGCAACCCACATAGTGTTGTAAAACCCTCTAGACATAACAACCTAATTGGTTAGTCACCCCTCAAATCAATCTGGTTAATTTTATGAAACCCCCACATGAAAATCCTCTCCATTCTCTCCACCACTTAGCTTTGAATGTACAAAATGAAATAAATGGAAAACCACATTGTTTTTTCCAACCTACAGTTATATTATGCATTTCTTTTTAAATCATATGAGGAAATTAAAATGCAATTTTTAGTGTAAGTAAGAGTTGCTTTAAATTATGAGGGTGAATGAACTTCACTACATTCTTACTGTCTACAAAACTAAATGTTTTTATTAGAATCATGTTGTCTATATATAATTCTTCCAAACTAATAACTTCTAATTTTCATGTGACACATTTCACCAAAATTGTCTTGTCCATCAAAATTTCCTTTAGAACTTCCCTAGCATTATTATCCTTTTTAGAAAGAGTACATAGTAATTTGAATAATATTTCTCTTGAAGCACAAATTTTAATGCATTTCCACTCAATGTTCACCATACTTTGGATAACTCCACTTTCCTCCTTTCGGTTGAATCATATAAAAGTGGAGTTAGCCAAAGTATGGTGAACATTGACTAGAAATGCATTAAAAGTTGTGCTTTAAGAGAAAGATTATTCAAATTCATATGTACTCTTTCCAAAAAGGATAATAATGTTAGGGAATTTATAGAAGAAATTTAGATGGACAAGACAATTTTGGTGCAATGTGTCATAGGAAAATAAAAAGTTATTAGTTTGGCAAGTGACACTTATGAAGCTTCAAAACTAATAAATAAAGTAGTTATTATAGTTCATAGTGGAAAATATATTGTGTTGTAGAAGTTATTCATGACAAAATTTACTTGTTCAACTCCACCTATATCAACATCTCTTACTTTCTTTTCCTACACAAATTATTGTGCAATACAAAACCTTTTCAGTTTGTCCACTCGTGCATTACCATTTTCCTATTGCATATACTACACATGCACCTTCCTCAACTTCTCAAGAGCATGAAGGATCTCTTCAGTCAATACATTATCTATCTCACTCACTTTGCTCTGCTTCTTTTCAAGTGTTTTCAGAGAAGATTCCTTTTTCATTCCATGCATTCTAGTACCTCTTGCCTTCAGTTCTACATTGCCATTTTCCCATTGCACATACTGTACATGCTCCTTCATTAACTTCTTAAGAGAAGGAACAATCTCTTCAGTCAATACATTATCTATCTCATTCACTCTAGTCTGCTTCTTTTTAAGTGTTTTTAGAGCATATTCCTTTTCCATTACATACTTTCTACTACATGTTGCTCAAGTTCTATGTTGCCATTTTCCCATTGTGCATACTACACACACACCTTCATCAACTTATCAAAAACATGGAGAATCTCTTCAGTCAATACATTATCTTTTATCTATCTCATTCAATGTGGTTTGCATAAATTTTGAAGGTGGTCTGCATTACATTCTTACTGTGTACTAAACAAAATTTCTTCATTACATTCATAATTATATATAATTGCATGTTGTAAAATATTGGGTGTCTAATCAAATTGAGCTGAGGGATGACAAACCAATTGGGTTGTTATTGCATTAATCAGAAAAAGGTTTTTACTACATTCATATTGTTTTGTAAAAGTGCAATTTGGAAAACACTCAGTGTTATTAAACCTGCAACCAACATACTCTTGTAAAACCCTCTATATGTAAGAGCCTAATTGGTTAGTCACCCCTCAGCTTAATTTGGTTAGTTTTATGTATCTCCCACCTATAATGTCATGCCCATAATTTTCGCTAGAAAACCCAATTTTATTTTTTTTGACAACCTCTAGGATGGTCCTTATGTCTGATAAGATGGTACAAGACACACAATGAATGTTGGTATGCAATGATGTTGCACAGATAACAGGGTGGCAAGAGACAAGTGCTAAGAGGGTTTAACATGATACGAGGAAGACATCTCCTATTGCCATGCCCTAAATTTGCACAAAGATAAAAAAAAAAAAACCTATCAAAGTTTTTTTTGAAACAAAGCTACGAAGTGCAAGCTAACAAACTAACAAACGAAAACCATGTACATACATGGTTGAATACTACATGCATCGAGGAACATTGCTCGTACAACATCTCCCTCGACACGATGCTTGAGAGCGGGGAGTGGAGGAGTAAGCCTTGTTGGGTGCGTAGAGTCCGTCGCGCACACCCTCAACCCATAATTCGTACACTCTAGAACCTAGGCTATACAAAGACTCTATAGATGGCCTAATTAGCTAAAGATATAACATACTAGGTTTACGTAGCTTTTAGTTTCCATGTTCGCCTAGGTAGGGTTGGTATAGCGATTATTCACATTAGTAACATTCATCATCATTATTATTATTTTTTTTCCATTTTTGATTTGGCACTATGTGTTTGTGGCAACAATATTACTATTCACCTTTAGAAATAATAATGTCAATATAAATTGTCATTAATATTACTATAATTTATCCTTAGTGGGTATATTAATGAATCAACACGATAATAATACAAATGACATTATTTTATAATAATACTAATGATAAGTATTAGCATTATATAAAAAGAAATTAGTTTATTTAATATTACCAATATATATTATTATATATATATAAATTCATCTATAATTAACTATTATTTATTTAGTTGATTACTTGTTCTTATATAATTAATTTTTATATTTATAAGAATAAAGGGAATCATATACAAATGATTATCCCATTCCTATTTATATTCATATTATTTAATTTTTCTCTAATAGAAAAAGATAAATAAATAAATTAAAAAGAAATCTTACTAATAATAAATCTATTTTAAAACTAACCTTCTTGAGAATATGGGAATATATTCCCTCTTTACTTAAATTTACTTATCTTAAAACTACCACAGTGATTCTTTTTCGTTTCTTTAAAAGTTAGTGGAAATTTATACTTCATTCCTTTATTTAAGGAATCCTTAAACATAGGAATATATGGGGGTCTCCCAAAACGTAGGGTTAGGAACTATGAGTAAAGATAGGGAAAAATTATCATCTTTCTTTGTTTTTTTTTTTTTAATAAGAGTAAAGATAGGGAAAATTATCAATCTTTCTTTTTTCTTTTGTTTTATTAAAAAGTTCTTTATCACATGGAGAATATTTCTTTAAATAATATTACTATGCTTCAAATAATAGTACTACCTCGGATTTCATTCTTATTATTAACACTGTAATATTTATTCCTCAAATTATATTACTATTCTTCAAATAATATTACTACTCCAATTTCATTTTTATTATTAAACATGTACTAAGACAATTATTATTTTTGTTACCACCTCTTTCCTATTCAAATTTACACTGCAACTAACATTATTACCCCCGATTATTAAAATCAATCTTCACGGTAACTGATTACATGATAGTATTAGTTTAAAATATCCTAATCATATTAAATTAGAGATTTAAAATACAATAACAATAAGATAACTATCTTTTACAGAAGCTACAGTATGGCCTTATATCTTTTAAGAGAAGGAAGCTATTATCTTTAAATAGAATTTACTAATCTAATATGTAATAATACGGCAATATAGCACCATCACTCCCATCCTGCAAGATGCCCTCTAAAGAAAAAATGATGTTGACAAGGCACCTTGATCACCATGAATCTGCAGCATCTGTCATAGTCTAATAAATAAACTAGGATAGATATTGGTGAACTAAAGTTAGGATGGCTGGTGAAACATTTAATAGACGACCATCCACTGACAAGGTGACTAGATAAATGCAATAGTTCGATTGGAAACATACCTATTCCTTTTAATGATACCAGTACTATCAACCTACCAAACTTTTGTTTAGTTAATACAGAAGCAACATTATACGCAAGCAAGCCGTTTACCGCGATAAAGCTTGAATTAATTCGTAGACTTTGGGTAGGCTGTGCATCAGCATTATTTTAAATCTCTGGATGTAGACATTGTCATAATGACTATGCCCGAGCTATGTCCACTTGGAAGACTGCGCCCATGGCTCTCTAGGTATTGCAGTTTAGACTGTAATGAAGGCATGCTGACCATTTTATTTAAAATAGCACGCTAAGGACAACTACAACCCTATCATGTCTGATGTTGTTTTAACTTGTTCCTAACATCTCTTAAATCCATTCGGTCACTTGAGCTGATGGCAGTTGCTTCAGGATACTTATCTATTCATTGTAACCTTGGACTTAAGCGCCTAGTTTATATTTTCTATTGAAATCCTCTAATTAATGGTTATGTACAGGCTTTAGTGTGTACAGATCTTTATCTCCGTCTTGCATTCATGTTGGCTCATTTGCAAATGTCGTCATTGGCTTTGGAAGGGCATACCAGCACAGTGAATTTGTTTTTATTTATTTATTTATTGCAGAAGCAGTGCAATATATAGGAGGTCTGGGCATTTCATTCTATTTCCTGTATTATTTTAACTGTTGTTTAAACCGGAAATATGAGTTGGAAACAATCGTAGGTTTTGTGTGTTCTTTCCTTTTTTTGTTTTTCTTTGGCAGGGATAAACCTTTGAGCAGCCATAGAGGAGGAAGAAGTCTGGCGGCCTGAATCCACATCCACACCCCTTGTTAAGAGGGCAACATCCTGTGTGGAGGAAGGGAGCGGCTCTCACACAGTCTCACACAGGGCACTTCTTTTAATAATTATGATCTTGTTTTTGGAGATTAACAATTTAATTTTTTAATTGAAACTTTTATTATATATATATTTTTTTAATAATTTGGTTTATTATGTATTATCTCTGTCTCTTAAATTTTAAAAGATAATAATTTTCTTTGTTTCTTTTTTTTTAAAGTTTTAATCATAGCAAGTTTTATGTCTGAAGTTAGGCAAGTGTATTAACATGTATTTAGCATCCAAACTGTAAATATCTCTATTTGCATAGAGAAGAAAATATATGAAATTATCAGCATGAGAAACAAATGAAAAAAATAAAAATAAAAATCAATCTTCATAAGTAAATAGCAACTATGATTTACCGACAGTAAATAGCAACTGTGATTTACCGATTTATCTAAATAAGTAAATACGTAAATAGAAAGTGCCACATAGCTTCTAAAATTTACTGGCTCTCCTTACATATATTTAAACTAGCAAACAATGTGCAATTGTTTTATTTTCATTTGCATTGTAACTCCATGCTTATTGAGGAGGACTCAACACAATATAAGAATCTAACTATTTCCTTCTTTATTTGAATTTTGAATACTACGGCCCTTTTATTTCATTGCTTTTGCAGCCAAAGAAAATGTAAAATCTAGAGTATATCTTTGGGCATATCATCTATATAAATATCACGTTCCTCTAAAAAAAATAAGATCTCTTTCCTCATCCTAACATAAGAAATTACATCATGCTTTTTCTTTTTTTGTTGCTTATAAGACTACAAGAGAACTTTTCCCTTTAAAGCTTCATATGACCTATGATCATTGACTACAATCTTCTTTCAAGGAATAGTTTAAGTGGGATAAATCAGTAATGCACAGTAAGTAGAACTTGATCTGCAAAATCTCACTCTTCTCCATTTCATCAAACACTAAACTACAAATATTACAATAATATTTGGAAATACAATGAGCACCATGCAAAACACACAAGACTTTCTCTACTACAGTAATATTGGAAAATCTAACAATTCACATGCTAAAGAATAGCTTTCCTCTTTTTCCATTCTCTCCCATGCTACATTAAACACTAGCTTTCTATAACCAATTTTTTTTACGAATACAAGGACACACAACTGGTTGGGGCTTGCTCTCCACCCTACCGTAATGGTGTCATAGAGCCTCGTGGGCTTTGGCCATACCCTCGAGCAAGTAATAATTTTCACTCCATGATGATAAATGGAGTCTTTTATCATTCTTTCAAGGAGATGAAGCTAACATAGCACAACTTTCATGTATCTAGGTTTCCTACTTTCTACTTTCAACCATGATCCATACACTATAGGTACCTTCCTACAACTAATAACAAGGATAAATGAGAATAGGAAGGATTTATCTCTTTTCTTTTAGGTGAAGGTATTGAGCTCTTCCATCCATTTTTTTTTTTAAGCCAAGCCATCTTTTCTCACTATCTTCTCAAGGAGGTGGACTCCTCTCCTCTTCTCATTCTTTTTCCATCTCCACTAAAGTTCTCCAAGAGGAGAAGTGGGTAACACCCCACTCATTCATCTTCTCCAAATATATAGAAGTATCTCCAATTGTAACTCTTGGATGGGAAGGTGTGGAGTGTACCTCCCCCCATCAATGAAGATCTTTTCCCCATCAATGAGGACATGCATTTGGACAACCACTCCATCTTTCCACCTCATCCTCTTCTCAAAATTCGTCACTCTCCATTATGAGAGCTTTATGGGGGTCAAATCATGTTGTAGGGACACTATTGTATGCCCATTTGACCCCTACCACTATGGTATAGACCCTAGGGGGTTTATTTTTGCACCCTAACCCAAAAATTTGACCAACAACTCTCATTAAAAGCCCACTCAAGGTTCCATCCGAGTTTCAAACTTAACTAGGGGTTCCCAAGACCTAATCCCCACTTACACCTCACATGAATCCCAACTAAATGCCCTCACAACTTTAGCCCTCCAATACCTTAACTTTACTTGCTTCTAGGTCCTAGATGGAATTAAATTTATATCCTCAAGAAGTCTTTTGATTTGCACTTGATGGTTCTCCCTTCTCATGCTAGCACCGTTATCTTCCTGCACATTACCAATATGATCATAAGTAACAATTATTTATCATGTTAATCTATTAGCTGAATATTCTAAACTTTAAAATAATCCATTTAAATTTCAATTTGTATTCCACAAAATACATGTACATTCCACCTTCATGATAGTGACCATAAAACATAATGTCAAAATAAAATGCAAGGTTATTTCCCATAGATAACCTTATTTATCATCCAACATATGTATAATTATTACTTCAAGAAAAACATATAACAAATTAGGTTGATATTATGTACATACAAGGCGGGGTCTTACATATAACTCCTCGTGCTCTCCACCCTTTAGGTTCAAGCATGTAGAATGAAATAACTCATAACACAGATTGTTTTCCAACTTGCAATTATTTTTTGCATTATCATATTTAAACACATTTTCTTGAAAAATAATACTTATTACAATTTACAATGCATGCCTTACTCACACTAGCCTGCAATGCCCGTGGGTGCACAGAATCCTGAGAAAGGGATAGCTTCTCATGCAAGAAATTGAGCTACCAAGTTTTATGGTGAAACTCCTACCCACAATGTGGGAAACATAATCTGACAACACTGTTATCTCCTCGCTTCCATCATTGCAACATTTCCTCCCATCTGTCACTTTCATCACTTTTATCCCCCATCTTGGTGGGCCTTGCACTAGGTCATTCCATCATGTTATGTATGTTTCTATGTATGTTTTTATGCATTTTTTATGTTATCATGCCTATGCTCAGTGCATTTTATCAGAAGATTACCTAATATTTTTTGGTGGATCAAGGTGATGACATGGGTTTCCATTGACTTCTTAACCTTTATTCTTGCATAACTGATGCACACTGTAATTTGCAACCAATGTTTCTTGCAATAATCAATATTTTTTTAGTTTTTTGTACAAGTAATGATATAAATATAAGTCTGACAATGGTACGTGGTATCTTTCTTGTTTTTCTTCTTTTCGCTTATAGATTATTGCAAGTTATGGCCTCTAGCATATGCTAGGAGAGATGAGTTTTTCATATATTTGAATGAAGGTTCAATGCTTCATAGTTCTAAAAGAATGGAAAAAATGGAAGATATAATTGCTGATATATATTACTAGTGTTAGAAATAGGTTAAATTGGAAATTAAATTCCCATTGTATAGTTTAATATGTTTGGTTACTGTCTGTACAAGTTGGAATGTTGTAGTTAACACAACATATAATCCAATATTGGTGAAATTTGGAATAAAATGAATTATTTGTAGCACCAAATTTCTTTAATTTACTAATTTAATCTATCACTAACAGTTGTATTTCTTCCAAGTGGTTGATATAGGTGAGGAAACAAAATTGAATAAAACAAGGGCAGGTGGATTGAGAAGGATGCTTCAGGACACTGGAACTTCTACACTAAATATAGGTGATTCTAGCTGTCATAGCTTGAATTGTAAGTGTACTAGACATTTAAATTTCTAAACTTCATTTTGCATTTAGAAGTTTTGATTTATTTATAAATGAGATTCTTAGTGTGGGGGAATGCAAACAATTTGTAGTTTAATTTAAATAAAATAAATGTTACATTATTTTATGCCTATTATATCCCAAAAATTTACGTGAAGGATGTTTCCTCCTTGAAGTGTGAGTGTTACATGTGAAATTATTAAAACAACAGTGAATGATGTTACTACACCCTTTTAATTATCCTTCTTATAATTGATTTGTATTAATTTTAGGATGATTTCTCCAACACTACATCGGTATGATTTATCTCCCAAAATAGAATAGGTACCTTTGGATCCTTGGTAATTAGATCAGATATATTTACAAAAGAACATAATATTTATCATTTTACATTAGAGTATTTCACCATATAAATTATGTACCTTTGTTCAGTTGTGAAGCATCTTTGCATAGTTGGGGTTCATAAGGTTGTGATTAAGGAACATTGTCATTGTAATTGTTTTTATTTAGTATAATATACCATACAAACTTCCAAGGCTTGGCCATAATAAGACACAAATGCCCATTAGGCTTCCAAAATTTTGTAATGGAATTTTTCTATAAACACAATATAAAATTTATGTAAAAACAATGTGTTTTGTAATGTAGAAGCCTCTTCACAAATATGAGTATTCCTTGTTACCCATTTTGGAGCTTTAGAAACACAATGTCTTGTCAACTGTATAGACTCTTATGTCATGCTCTCCCTGCACTGTGAAGTGTGTACTATGAAGTACACTATGTATTGATGGTTAATAAAGTTTTCTTTTAACGAGAAATGTTTTATTTGATAAAATAGAACCCCATCTATACATTTGTATATCTGCATTTCATGACAAAGCTTGGGTATGAGTATGTTACATGCCTATGCAATTTTCATTTTTTTAGGAGATTAACTGCACCCAATGGCCATTCGGTTTACCAAATTTTGTAATGGGATAGTTCTATAAACACAATGCAAAAGTTATGTAAACACAATGTGTTTTGCAATGTAGAAGCCTCTTTACAAATATGAGTATTCCTTGTTGCCCATTTTGGAGCTTTAAAAACACAATGTTTTGTCAACTATACAGAATCTTATGTTATTCTCCCCGTACACTGTGAAGTGCGTACTATGAAGTACACTATGTATTGACTATTAATAGGGTCTACCTTTAATGAGAAATGTGCTATTAGATAAAATAGAACCCCATCTATATATTTGTATATTTGTATTTCATGACAAAGCTTGGGTATGAGTATGTTACATGCCTATCACATTTCTATTTTGTTGGGAGATTATCTACATCCAATGGCTATTAGGCTTTCCAAAATTTATATTGGAATTGTTGTTCTATAAACACAATACAAAATTTATATAAACACAATGTGTTTTGCAATGTAGAAGCCTCTTTACAAATATGAGTATTCATTGTTTTCCATTTTGGAGCTTTAGAAACACAGTGTGTTGTCAACTGTACAGACTCTTATGCCATGCTCTCCCTACATTATGAAGTGTGTGCTATGAAGCACACTATGTATTGACGGTTAATAGAGTTCGCCTTTAATGAGAAATGTGTTATTTGATAAAATAGAACCCCATATATACGTTTGTATATCTGTATTTCATGGAAAAGCTTGGGTATGAATATGTTGCATGTCTATGACATGTCCATTTTTTTGGGAGATTAGTTGCGTCCAATGGCCATTAGGTTTCCAAAATTTTGTATTGGAACTATTG
This sequence comes from Sequoia sempervirens, assembly GCA_007258455.2. Classification (NCBI taxonomy): domain Eukaryota; kingdom Viridiplantae; phylum Streptophyta; class Pinopsida; order Cupressales; family Cupressaceae; genus Sequoia; species Sequoia sempervirens. The sequence continues at coordinate 228,682,702 of VDFB02193867.1, forward strand.
TTCTATAAACACAATGCAAAAGTTCTATAAACATAATGTGTTTTGCAATGTAGAAGCCTCTTTACAAATATGACTATTCCTTGTTGCCCATTTTGGAGCTTTAGAAACACAATGTGTTGTCAATTGTACAGGCTCTCATGCCATGCTCTCCCTGCACTGTGAAGTGTGTACTATGAAGTACACTATGTATTGACAGTTAATAGAGTTTTTCTTTAATGAGAAATGTGATATTTGATAAAATAGAACCCCATCTATATGTTTATATATGTGCATTTCATGAAAAATATTGGGTATGAGTGTGTTGCATTCCTATGACATGTTTTTTTTTTTGGGAGATTAGCTATGTCTGATGGCCGTTAGGTTGCCCAAATTTTATATTGGAATCTGTGTTCTATAAACACAATGCAAAAGTTATGTAAACATAGTATATTTTGTAATGTAGAAGCCTCTTTACAAATATTAGTATTCCTTGTTGCCCATTTTGGAGCTTTAGAAACACAATGTGGTGATTCTTATGACATGCTCTTCCTACACTGTAAATTGTCTACTATGAAGTACACTATGTATTGATGGTTAATAGAGTATGCCTTTAATGAGAAATGTGCTATTTGATAAAATAGAATCCCATCTATAAGTTTATATATCTGCATTTCATTACAAAGCTTAGGTATGAGTATGTTACATACCTATGACATGTCTGTTTTGTGGGGAAATTAGTTGCATCTAATGGCCATTAGGCTTCCCAAATTTTATATTGGAATTGTTGTTCTATAAACATAATGAAAAGGTTTTGTAAAAACATTGTGTTTTGCAATGTAGAGGCCTCTTTACAAATATGAGTATTCCTTTTTTCCCATTTTGGATCTTTAGAAACACAATGTGTTGTCAACTATACAAACTCTTATGTCATGCTCTCCTTGCACTATGAAGTGCATACTATGAAGTACACTATGTATTGACGATTAATAGAGTTTGTATTTAATGAGAAAATGTGCTATTTGATAAAATATAACACCATATATACATTTGTATATCTATATTTCATGAAAAATATTGGGTGAGTATGTTACATGCCTATGACATGTTATTTTTTCAGGAGATCAGATGTGTTCAATGGCCATTAGGCTTCCCAAATTTTGTATTGGAACTATTGTTCTATAAAAACAATGCAAAAGTTATGTAAACACAATGTGTTTTGTAGTGTATAAGCCTCTTTACAAATATGAGTATTCCTTGTTGCCCATTTTGGAGCTTTAGAAACACAATTTGTTGTCAACTGTATAGACTCTTATGCCATGCTCTCCTTGCACTATGAAGTGCATACTATGAAGTACAATATGTATTGACAGTTAATAGAGTTCACCTTTAATGATAAATGTGCTATTTGATAAAATAAAACCCCATCTATACATTTGTATATCTGTATTTCATGACAAAGCTTGGTATAAGTAAAGATGGGCTTCAAATGTTTCCCAACTTGCACTATACAATGTTCATCATTGTCAACAAGTTTATTCATTATTGCCAATAATGGAAAGAAATTGGTGTTCTTGCTATTTGTAATGTACACCTGCATATATAGGATTAAAAATCACAAGGGCTTGGGTATGCTATGATGTGGAGGTTGACAAATGCAATGTGTTATGAAGCATCCAATTTTTTATATCACACAGGTTGTGTAGGTTTAAATGTCTACCCTAAAGCTTGGTCCATTCCATTAAGTGCAGTTGACAAATGACAACATTTTATCAAACCTCATATTTGTGTAAGGAAATTCATAGTTGAACACATAAGAACCAAATTGGTTAGTCACACATAAGCTCAATTTGGATAGTTTTCCTCATTTGTGATAGTTGTGGACTGACCATTAAAATTGTAAAATTAAGAAACCCTCCTCATAAAAGCACATAATCAACTCTACATATCAAATGGAAACCCCTTTTTTCAAGGAAAACCCTTGGAAACTTGTCAATGAATACCAATTTTTGCAATGAATATTTGTTCAATTCTTTAGTCCCTAGGTAGAATGGAAAAATTCCATATATTTTTGGAAGATATGCATACCTGATAGCTAGTTTCCCACACCTATCACATGTGTTTTGGTAGGGAGAGTGGATGCTATGCTTTGGCCTCCTAATGACTGGAACTCCCTTCCAAGGTCCCTAGCAACTTCCAAAATGTGAATGTAAAAAGTGGTGATGTTTTGTGCTTTTTGTGCATTCCAAATTATGATTTTTAAAACATTACAACATTTATGATACATGTGACATGCATTTTTGTAGGGAGAATAGCTTCGTCTAATGGGAAGAAGCTAATCTCCCTACAAAATATAGTAAAATCAAGCTATTATCCCTAAAAAAACATATTTCTTGGACATGATAACATAATCAAACATGTACTATCCCTGAAAAAGGGCAATACATTATCATGTGTAAGTCATACGGTTTTGTAGGGAGATCACCTTCTACAATTGGACAAAGATTTTCTCCCTAGAAGAATGCATGTCTGAGGCATCATAACATACAAAAATGTATTAAAACATACAAAAAAAATACACCACATGATGGGATAGCATTGTGTGAGGCCTCCCAATATGGGGGATAATAGTGATGAATTTGGAAGACGGGAGGAAACGTTATGGTGACAAAAGCGAGGAGATAACGGCGTCATCAGGTTATTTTTCCCGTATTTTTCCATTCGTGATGTTGTTGTGAGAGTTTGACCATAAAACTCGTTGATCTAGCGGCTTGCACGAGAAGATATCCTTTTCACTGAATTTTGTGCACCTGTGGGCATTGGAGGCAGATTGATGTAAGACCTGCATTCTAAATTGTAATAAGTATTATTTTTTGAGAAGATGTGTTCAAATATGATATTGAACAAAATAATTAGAGGTTAGAAAACACAATTTTTTGTGAGTTATTTCATTCTACATGTTGAAAGTTGAAGGTTTGAGAGCATAGTGTGGAGTTACAAGTGGGGAATATATAAAACTATCCAAATTCACTTAAGGGTGAGTAACCAATTGGGTTGTTACTTGTAAATGGTTTCAAAATAGTATTTGGGTTGCAGGTTTCATAACACCTAGTTTTTTCCAACCTACAATTATACATAGGCAGTATGAATGTAATGAAAATGTTTTGGTTACTTACACACCTCAGGTGATTTTTGATACTTTTATGTATCCCCCACCAACAATTATATTGATAGTATGGATGTCTTGGAAACCTTTTCTTTCGTAGACAGTAAGAATGTAATGAAATTCACCTTGAAAACATATAACAACTCTTAGTTAAAGTATAAATTGGATTTGAATTTCTTCATATGATTTAAACAAAAAATGCATAGAATAATTGCATATTGGAAAACACAATCTATATTGTCAGGTGTTTCATTCTGCATGTTTAAATCTAAAGGGTTGAGAGCACAGGGAGGAGTTGCAAGTGGGGGATACATAAAACTAACCAAATTAAGCGGAGGGGTGACCAACTAATCAAGTTGTTATGTGTAAAGGGTTTTACAACACTATGTGGGTTGTAGATTTCTTAACACCCAATTTTTTCCAATTTCATTACATTCTTGTTATCTACAAAGCAAAAGGTTCTCAAGACAATCATAAAACATACCAAATTGAGGTGAGGGGTGACTAACCAATTGGGTTGTTGCTTGTAAAGGGTTTTAGAACAATATGTGGGTTGCAAGTTTTATAGCACCTAGTATTTTCCAACCTAAAATTTTACAAAATAGTATGAATGTCTTGAAAATATTTTGTTATTTAGGTAGCACAAATGTAATGAAAGGAACCTTCAAAATTTACCACAACTATTAGTTACAATAAAAATTGCAATTCAATATCTTCATGTGATTGAAAAATAAATGCACAAAATAATTTTAGTTTGGAAAACATGGTGAGTTGTGAGTTATTTCATTCTATAGGTGGGGAGATACATTTAATTGACACCAAATCAAGTTGAGGGGTGACTAACCAATTGGGTTTTTACGTGTATAGGATTTTACAACACTATGTGGGTTGTAGGTTTCATGACAGCATCTCTTTTCTAACCTGGAATTTTTTGACAGTATGAATGTATTGAAAACCTTTTTTATTTAGACAAAAAGAATGTAATGAAAGGAACCTACAAAATTTATCACAAGTCATAGGTAGACTAAAAATTTCAAATTTCTCTTATGATTGAAAAAAATATGCCTTATTACAACAGATAGTGTAATAAATTTTGGAATTTTAACTGTTTGTAACACTTGCAACTTTTTTATATTTTATAGCCAACCAGGGATGCGTACTTTAAAAGGGAAAGTGCTTCGTATAGTGATGAATGTTGTTGAGGTGGTCCACACACCTAATAGGGTGTGTAGTGGTGCATCTCCTTTAGGACAGTTGTGTTCGACAGACATGCAAGTAAGATCTACTAATTACAAGATGCATTCAAAGGTTTAATTTTAATATTTGACAAATAGTTATGATGTTGACTAGAAAGTGGGAATGTTTTAATCAGGAGGTAGGAAAGGTTGTAAAGAGAACATCCCCTCATTTTAGGAGAACATTGAACGCTGAGGCAGTGATGTGTTTGGTAATTGATTGTGAACTTCCAATTACCCTTTCCTTCCAATGCATCAATCAAAATGCTTTATAATTTCATTTAGAAATTTTCATTTGTTGTTTTTGACAATATATCATTCCTTCGATTCAGGTTGATAATCAGGGAGATGATCATACTCTTGCCATAGTCCATGACGAAGAGGAAGAGGGTGAAGAGGGAAACCCTAAGGATGAGGAGGGTGTAAATGAAGCACATGGTGATGTAGAGGACGAGAAGGTAGATATAATAACTCAATTAGTGCGTCATTTGGCTATGTGTATATGTTGTGCATTCAATTTATTTTAATATCAAATATATTAAGCTATTTTATTTCTTGAGTGTTGTGCAAGTTTTTGTTGAATACATAAGAGAAGTGGGGAAGGGGAGATATGTATACTACTGTATATATGATACATGTATGAGAAAATTTCATGATTGGAGAGTGTTCAACATGCATAGGATTTTGGATCACCACCGTCCTCTTCTCATGCCTCAAAAGCATGGTCAAAGTGCATCGGGGGTAACTAAAATGTCTGCTTCTTCCCCCTCGCAAATTGAAAATGTATCTTCAAAAAAAGATGGATAATATGAAGTACCAACTAACACTACAATATATTGTCTAGCACAAGCATGTTATTGAAAGGGTATGTAGAAATTATGGTAAATGACACTTTTGTCTACTTCATTCAGAAGCAAAGGAGGAGGCGATGGAGGCAATGCAGTTACACAATAGTGAGGAGAGGAAGGAGGAAAGAAGGAAAATAATATTGATGTTATAGTCTAGAAAAGAGAATGCATGAAATGGTAATGTGGAATTGAAGTATTAAATCTGATTTTTGGTTGGTTCATTTTATTTGTTTTGATGCATAAAAGGGTCATGTAAAGTTAACTTGCAAGACACGATAGGGTGATGGTTAACAAGTGGATGTTGGCCCTAAGTAGGGTACTATTGATTTGGAAGATGAAGCAGTTCCCATGAAAGCACACAATGATGTTGTTCCTCCCAACCTGTTGTCTAATAATGAGAAGGAATGTACACAGTCAAAAGTTTCAAGGCACCTTCACATGAAGAAATTAGAAGAAACAGTGATTTCAAAATATTTTGTTTAATGTTTTTTTTATTATTTCAATGAATTGGTTGCATGCATCTCAATTTCATGTGGCATTTCAATTCCTTCTATAATAGGGAAAGGATGAACAATGGAGTGTTGGGCTCGAGTAGGGTACTATTAATTTGGAAGATGAAGCAATGGCCATGAAAGCACAAGATGATGTTGTTTCTCCCAACCCATCATCTAACATTGAGGAGTGTACATGATCAAAAGTTTCAAGGTGCCTTCACATGAAAAAAGTAGAAGAAACAATAATTTTGAAAAGTTCTATTTAATGTTTTTTTTTATTATTTCAATGAATTGGTTGCATGCATCTCAATTTGATGTGACGTTTCAATTCTTGTTGTAGACACTGAAAAATGTCCTGAGCCTATGAATGACATTTTTACACTAACTTGCATCTTTTCCACATAATTAAATAATTTCTAATTATTTAATTATCCCCTAATATCACGTTCTTCTATTAGTTAAATAATTCTATATTATTTAATTAATTCACTTTATCTTTATTCTTCCTTGATTAATTAAATAAAGTATATTTATTTAATTATGTCATTAATTACTTTGTTCTTCTAATTTAATTAAATAAATTATTATTTTAATTATCCATCATCACTTTTCATCTATAATTAAATATTTTTTCTTTAATATTTAATTATTCATTCTTCCACTTCCTGTTAACACCAAATAGTGCACCCTTACTAAGTTGTGAAAACTTAGCCTACTGGTGAAACATTGGATCTCTTCCAGGTTGGTGGGTCACCTATGATGGAAGAGAACCTCTAGAGAGGGTCGGTTCCCTAGTAACTTCACCTAATCTAACTAAACTAATTCTTTGTTGAGGAAAAAAGTAAGAAGAAAACATGAAAATGAACCTACTTTTTTCCAAGGTGATGCACCAAATGATTTTTTCAAAACCTACATTATTGTTTTAACACACAATTCACTCAATAATTTAGTTGGTTCTCACACAACTCAAAAATTTACACATATTAATGCATAAGTGTTTCATAGGAAGGTTTAAGTTTTGCAATTCAAGAGGAAAAGAAATGTTTCACACTTGATGGCTATTTAAATTAGTAACACAACCTATAACCTACACTAAGCATGATTTTTTTCTATTTGAAGGTGTTGATATATGAGACATACAATAAAGGATTTGCATATAAATCACAAGATATTACATCAATCATTTGTTGCACACAATAAAATAGAATATTGAGAAGGAAAATTTTGATTTTATTGATATAAAAAGTGCTTACATAGATGTACAAGTCTGAAAATGAGTTACAATCTGCTGCTGCAACAATGAAAGAACTCAAGAAAGATACAATACAATGCTTAGAGAGAAAAGAACTTGTAAAAAAATTGCCTAAGGCTTGCCTTTATGTTGTTCAACAACTTACATGAGAATAGGAACATGTGTTGAGGAAGTCTTCACTCCATCTTGTTGAGTTAATTTTTTTTGGTCGTCCAAAACAAATATGCTCACTTTTCAACCCCCAAAATTGCTCCAAAAGGTTGTTTGAGTGGTGAGAAATTCATCCCTTGACCTCCTCTACCATCAAAGCTTCACAAACAGCTCCTAAAATCTCTCAAAATGCTTCAAACTACCCTAATATGCTCCATTTGTTTGATGGCTCACTCAACCTCCTCCTTGATGCTTGCAACTGCTCATTACTCTCCAAACTGCCCCTTGCTTGATGATAGGGCATGTGGGAAGAGGTTTGAAGGTGAATGAAATCCACTTGTCTCATGTCCTAAAGCCTTTCAAGACTGCCATTTTCTACTATCTTTTAAACTCCTCTTGCTTTGATCTCTTAACAATGTACTCTAAGGATACAACTCAACTTATCAAACATTCATCCAATCTTCTTGTCTTCATTCTCTGAGGTCTTCCCACAAAATCACTTTGAACTACCCCCTCAATAGTAATCTTGAAAGAGATCTCTCCATCTATAGGCTACCTCTAAAAATGGCATACTACCTTATGTCTTGAAAATATGCCTACTATCACTCTCATGTAGCATAATCTCTACCACATGGTCACTGACCTTTATGCTTCCTTGAATCTTCAAGATTGTAACTTAGGCCACATAACATGCCACTATAAAATGAAACCTCAATGATTTCCATGTAAATATAGTTGTTGATCATATCTTCACTTCTCTCCACAACTTATTCATTGTTATATCACAAGAGACATGTTTTCCTTTTCTAGCTTGACCTATCTGCCCTTGGTTTCTGATTGGAGCTCAATGTCTCTCTAATGTGTTAAACCCTCTTTTGACTATTATAGTCCTATCATTCCTATTGTTTTCCTCATCATAGAGCATTATGGAGTATTGATTGTGCATCATTGTCATCATGCTCTTTGATGCTTTTCTTACCCTCAAAATCTACTTATATGTTCATTTTTTATTCAAAGAATGCATGGACTGTGTAATGGATTGAGCACTAGGAACCTTTTGATAAAGTTCCAAGCACAAAGGGAAAACTTATGCTCTCTAGTCCTACAACTGAAGCAGATGGAGTATGAATAGCTCCTTGAGATTCCACTTCCATAGAGTCTATTAATATTTTGCATTGCCTCACTTGTAAGTGTCTATCTTTAAAAGCTTCTCTTCCATGGCTTCAAACTCAGGAAGTAGGTCTCTACCATTTTCCATTACATTTACATTATGCATTTTTACTAGCAAACAACCTTTGTACTATCATGCAGGATCATCAACCAGTTACATGATACTTGGGTGTATCATGAACATCCTGCTTAGTAAGGTTTGAAACCTTGGCCTTCACCTTACCCTTTGATTTAAAAATGACTTCTATTTGTCTTTTGGTATCTTCCATAAAATCCATGGCTCGAGCATCCATCATTGGAAACAAGCCACAATTCTAGAATTCTAGCAAGCTCCTTTCCCTCATCATGCAAATCCTAAACTTTGTGAATTGTGTACTTGTGAATGGCCATGATTTCTTGCTACAATGTAAATTTTCCTTTGAATGTGTTTAATTTCCCTCATAAATATGACAAACACGCTCTCCAATGGACTGAAACCTTTTTCATGCTTTTTCTTCCATGGTTACTCTACATTTTGTGATTCTTTGTGACTGCAATCTTCCCCTCATCCCTATGGTTCTTTATCTGTGGCTTCATATGACTGTGCTTCCTTCAATGTTTCTAATTTCTAACCCTACTCATCCCTCTTGAAAATAGCATTGTCTTTCACTTAGAATGCTTAACAAAAAGCCTCTACTCCACTGCCCTTATGAAAGGACTATCCATTGATTTGAAATTCATTATCTTTGCAAGCTCAACAATGACTTATGTTCTTGTTCTTTGTACCTTAACTACTTCAAAGAGAGGGTGTATGTCTCTCATCAATCAAGCTAAAAAATAGATTTAACCTTCTTCAAACTCCCTTCACCTGTCCTTTCTTTTGAGGTTCACACTGTCAATCATTTAATATTTAGACTTTTTCAACAACAACCTCTTGATTTGAATGACCAATTATGTGTATTAGCTCTACACATTCATGATTCCTCATGACTATCATATGCTATCTTAGGCCTGTGATTGCATATTTTCTTGTCTTCCAATTATCCTCTAGCATTATCATTGATGATAATTATCCTGTCATTTAAGTCTCTTCAACAATCACATGACATGCCCTTCTTTAAGTTCAAGGTGACAGTATTTTCCCTTTAGATTTCAAGATCACTTGGCTACTCTTTACCCACATATGCTTCATGATTTATTTATTTATGTGCTTGACAATTTGTGACTTGTGCCTCTATCAACCATTACTCTTGTTTACTTAGGATTGTAAGAGTTGAAGTTAACTCCTTTCTTCATTAGGAACTTTATTAAAAATTTTGAATGCTCATTTGCTAAAATATGAGAACTATTGTACCCCATTTATCATGGTTCCTTCTTGAATATCACAGCTTGCTATCCATTAACCTCAAATAGAGACCTACACTATCTTCAAAACTTTATAATTGTCACAACCTTTGAAGCATTTGAAAGAGACAAACCCTCCATTAACATTGTAAAATTGTGTTGTGAGCTACACAATGAGATACTTGAAATAGTGTTGCACTTTTCTTGCCCATCTGACTGTCAAAGTCATTTAATCCTCTATCCTCTTAATGGCACCACTATCACAACATAGAGATTTTCAAAAGGTGATAAAAACATAGTGGGTGCTGATAGAGGCACATCATAGTAAACAAAGCATTCAAAATTTGATTATTAACCTCAAACTACACATTTCTTTCACTTCATGGGAAAAGCCTCATTAAGAAACCCAACCATAACCAAAAGAGAATAACCCTAGACACTACCATTGTGCTCCCCCATATAAACAGTGTCAAATTCTTCAAGTTCCCAAGCCATTGCTTCCATGCATTGGTTTGTCTAGAAGATCTTCACTCAAAATCAAGAGAGAAGCTCCAAACTGAAATCTATCTTTCAATGGTCTATGTTTCCCCTTTAAATTAAACCTTAAAAACAATGATTTTGAAAGAGTATCTTTGAAGTTTCTTGCTATGTAGACCTCATATAATTTGAAAATCAATGCATTTTTCATAGAAAATCATGCCCAAACACATCAACCTAAAGACTACAAGCATCTCCTTATGGCAATGATAGAGTTTAAAAAAACAAAACAGAGTTGTATTATGCCTTTTCTTCCACGTGCATGCTCCTACATGGAAGAAAAATGATGAATATTCAACCCCTTTCTAATTGTTTCCATTTCCTTTAAAGGTTTGATGCTCCCTCGTAAATTTTGTGGCGACCATTATAGCCTACAAAAGCTCTTGTGGTGGAGACCAAATAACTGGAAAACCCCTAAAATGTGGAATTGTTTGGTAGAAACTCAAGCTCTTCCAAAAACAACCTCCCTCCAAAACTCATGCAACATAAACTTGAAATTTTTTAATAAGACCTCTTTAATACTTTTGACCAGATTGAGGTTTTCTTGGAAACCTTATTAATTAATAAACCTCTTTTCCAAAGGTAAACCATGACTTAAGAAGAGTAAAACATTTTATCAAATCTTTTACCTTTGAAGAAAATTTTGAACTTTACAAGTCTAATAAACTATTTGGTTTAACTCATTTTAAACCACTTGGAGAAAATAAGTTAACACTTCCTAAATTAGATAATTATTTTAATTATTTAATTTATCTACATTTATTTTCTCTCTAAATACATGAAATTATATATTTTATTTATTTATTTAGCTCATCTTGCATATGTAATAATAATTAATTATTAAACATTCATGCAAATTCCACCTCATGTTCTAACTAACACTCTCTTCCACTTCACTTCTCATGCAACTAGTTAACTCACACTTAGTTTGAGTTATCTTCTACATAAATAATTTTTAATTATTTAATTATTCTTTTATTCCATATTCTTCTAATTAATTAAATAAATCATTATTTATTTAATTATTCATTATGAATTTTCAACTACAATTAAATAATTTTAATTATTTAATTAGTCATGTACATATCTCTAAATTAAGTGATTTTTAATTATTTAATTTAGCTAACTTTAGCCATCTTCTAAATAAATAAAATTTATTATTTTATTTATTTATCCTCATTTGTACATGCACTAATAATTAATTATTTTAAATAATTATTATTTCCTCATGCAAAAAGCTAACTCACCCTTTCTTCTAGTCTTTCATCCATGCAATTCAATCAACTCTAAATTTAGCTCATTTAATTTATCATGCAGTTAAGTTAACTGATTGATCTAATTATGTCAATCAATCTTGGCCATTGTTAATAATCATCACCTCTTAATCTATATTGTTGATCATACTTGAATTTTTATATAAGCAAGCATTCATCCTCATTCTAATCCAACCACTTTTTTTGAGATTTTGTGATCATGATTATTCTTGAGCTTTATTGCAGGTTGTGCACATCATATTACTGAAAGAAAACATAGCAAAATTGAGAAGAGCAACAAAGGCGAATCAACTTTGTCATTAAATTGGAGGTTTTATTGATTTATTTTGTGATTTCAATTGTCATCTTTTTGTTGTAGATTAGGGTCTTGTAGGCTTGAATTAGATAGTTTGTGTTTGCTATCGATGATTTCATGTCCTTAATCCTTGATTTTTCCTTGATCATACATTGGTATGACATAGACTAAGGTGTGAAATGGTATTCCCTTGCATAAGCAGACATTGTAGACAAGGAGTGCCATGACTCATACCAGTGACAATGGAACCATGTTGGAATATGTGAGGAAGTAACCATAAACCATCATTCCAACATAATTAAATCCATCAATTGGAACCAACAAAAGAAAAGGTCTTACAACTCTAAAGTCCAAAATAAAATGTCAACAACCATAAAATACAAAAATTCAAGTTGAAAAATGAGGTTAAAATGGATCCAAAGAAAAATTGATCAAGCAAAGAAAAAATCCAAATCCAATGTCCAATAAAAAAGTGGAGCCACAAGAAAAGAGGTCTCCCACATATAACAAATTTCCACCTCCTTCAAAATGGTCATCATGCAAGGAATGTAAAAGTATTGGTTCCAAACACTATCCTAATCAAAATTCCAAACTCCATCATCCACCACCCCAAGTTTGGTAAATAAAAATTGCTACATACACAATTCTGAATAATCCATCCACATCCACCATCATCCATCATAACCCAAAATCTAGTCTACATTCCAAAAATCCTAATTCACAAATCCATCACATCTTGGAAGCAACTCTTTATCATAAGGACTCACATGGAACACTATCATGATGTGTGCATTTCAATAATGCCAACCCTAGTATCAAAATGGATCACAATGACATCAATCAGTTGTAGACAAGTGTGATGATCCTGACATGGAAACTACTCCATAAGGGTAACTATTGGAATATCATGACACCAACATCTACATCAACACCATCAAAGGATTCAAAATGATCAATGATCATCTAAAACATCAATGCCATCTAGAGAATGAAAAATACAGAAAAGCAAAAAATCGTCACCCTGATGAAAACCTGGAAAACAAGCATCTTGTGTGACATCAAAAAATAAAAATAAAGATAAAAATAAGAGTAAAGAGAAAAATTCATCCAATTGAAAACCATTTTTATAGCTCTTTGGATAAGTACCATGATGAAAACCTAGAAAATAGGTGGCATGTGTAAAATCAATTATCTATGTGGACCATTACACTTGGGGGAAAGTGGTCTCATCTTCCATTCCTTTCTCATGAAATTTTCATCTATCCATCCAATCCATATCATTTACATCCATCTTCCCTACCTACCTTGATCTTGATAAGGACTGGGGTATAAACATAAATCATGCTTTGGGAAAACTCTTGACATGTCAATCCTTTGGTCATACACTCTCCATGAAATGTCATGTCATTGCCCACATAGTATTATCCAAACCCATAACTCAGAGAAAACAAATTATTCCTATGCAACATAGTCCTTGGAGATCATATGTTAATTATTTCATCCAATAATCCTCATATATCATGTCCTTTACTAGAGAAACCCATTATCATTTCATACCTATCCCTAGACTTAGTTTTCCCTTGTCATTGATTTAAGGATTCTAATCCACTTATCCAAAATCCCTCCATAATCCCATTCAATCCCAAAAATAATTCATTCCAAATGCAACAATCCTAATCCATACAAACTTTCTATCCAACCTAACACATCATCCAAAAAATTCCTTGGTTTTGTTCCCAACCTTGTTGCAAATTCTTGATCCTTTAGTCTCATTATCATTAGTGGTATATGTATTTCCCAATGCTCGCATTGTTTCGGGATGTGTCCTTCCCATATCAAAAAAAATCATCATCAACATCATAAATTAATTGGTTTTCAACTTTACTAGGGGAAAGATCATGTTTGTCCTTGTATCCTTGTGCATGCTTTCTTTCTTGTTTGTATGTATCTTTCACATGCATTTGTCATGATCCTTAATAGCATTCCACCCATAATAACCTAATCATATACTCCCCATTTCATCTTTCATAATAAAACTTTTTCACCCTTCTCATGGCCTGAGAATAGTTGGCATTTAGCATCTACCGCTTTCTACACCTATCCATAATAAAGTTTTCCCATCCAAGTTCATTCATAATAAATGGTCCTAACCTGATTGGAGGAAAAAAAAAAATCCCTAACCTAGATTTTTGCATGGGATCTCACATATGGTATCAAAGGACATGAGCACAAGAAAAAAAAATCTAAATATTTGAGAAAATCCAAAAAAAAAAATCAAAAATCAAAAATTCCAAAAAGAAAATCCACAAAAAATCAAGTATCCCAAAAAAAAGCCAAAAAACATCACAAATTGTCAAAAAATCCAAAAACAAGTCTTAAATGGTCAATCAAAGGTCAAACTTTGTTGTCTCTACACTTTACATAGGCAGGGACATCATTAATGAGTCCCTGAGGTATAGGTTATTCCTTTATGGTTTGTCTTAATAAATTGTTAGTCTATGAATATCAATATCTCATAATAAAATTTCCATTGTCAAGGTAGTTGAACTAGTTGTCTCTACACTTTATGTAGGCAAGAGCATATTTGATGAACCCTTGAGACATAGGTCAGTCCCTTAGGGTTTGTCACAATAAGGTATTCATCCATCAAAATTCATATTTCATAATAAATTATCCCTTGCTATGGTCAATATTTTGATCAGACACAAATAGGATATCCTACATAGAGAATTGAGCTTAACAAATCACACAAGAACAAAAGAACTATCCAACTAGTCTTCAATCCTAACCAATCAATTGTCTAAATCATGATTGTCTATCAACATTAGTTATCCCTATCAATTATCAATTGTCTCAAACAGGTGGTTGCATCTTTGAAACCAAACCAGGTGTCTTATGTGAGGTGTCTCAAGTTACACCCTGTTGTGTTATTACCTATTTAATTTTATCTTGATGGGTTAAATTTATATATATATGTGTGTGTGTGTGTTTTTGTGTGTGTGTGTGTGTGTGTGTGTGTATGTGTGTGTGTGTTTATGATTGTGCTTTGTATATGAATCTTGATGGAAATATGATGAATAAGTGTTTAGTCAAGTTGATATTTTATAATGTTCTGAAGATAAAATATATGATGCATATGAATGTATTGTTATCAGCTAACTACTATTATGATGTACTAAGTTGGATGCAGGAACAACTTCAAACCTCCGGAAGAGAGGGAGTATCACTCAAGAGAAGAATTTGGTTTGGTAACCTTGATGAACCTAATTTAGCATACACACACTCACTTCCTAGTTGTTCTAGTTAATTAAGATAGTTTATAAAATGGTAAGTAACCTTCTGTTAGGGTTTATGAATGTTTTGTATTGGGTTATGATCTCGTTCTCTGAATGTTTTGATTACGAGTATGTGATTTAGTATTTATGTTGAGAATGAGTTCTTCATGTGTTCATATTTACATGTTAATCGATGAAGTATATATATGTGTGTGTGTGTGTGTGTGTACATGTCCACGATGACTCATACATGTGAGTATATGCATGCATGAGCATATGTAGGTAGACATACCTATGTATGCTCATGAATGGATAACCCATATGTATGGGAATGTTGATTGTACAAATGTGACATGTATATAGATATACTCACTTCATGTATGTACATCAATCGATGAGTACGTGAATATATGTGTTTAAATATCATGATCAAAATAATGATATATACATATAATATAATATATATGTCTATAGTACATTGATGGAAATGTATATACATATATATAGTATTTTGATATATGTATTTGAATGGAAATTAATGCATTTTACAATCATGTGAATATAATTATATATATATGTTAATATATATACATATATACATTTATTGAGGGAGATATATATATATATATATATACATATTAATAAAAAATATATTATATATATTATTTGGTATATATTAAAATTCTTGAATAAAGCATGGTGCAACAATGAAGCATTGTTGTTATATTGAAAGTGCATTGTATTAAACATAGCACATTTTATAGAGCTACAGATGTGAATAATAACCAAAACATAAATGTTTTTCTTAAAGAAAAAAAAAGAATAAGTCAACAAAGACTTAAAGGTTGCACATGAAATGGATAATACCATTTATATGTTGCAAATAGAATAAATGTGGATTTCATAATGTTGAACAAGTCTTTGACCACACTATAGAAAAGGGTGCTAATATGTGAATATGTGGCACCAAATCTGTAGAATGTGAAAATAATAAGAAGTCTTAAACCTATGCCTAATTTGTTAAAGCCATGAGATTGGCATGTAACTTAGTCAAAGCATAGATGTCAGAGTTTTGAGAGGGTAGTTGACTTGAAAACCATATAAGAAACCTGTAGCTTTGTATTGATGTGCTCGACCCAGTAAAAGGAAGTCTTTTTATCACAAGCATGAGGTCAATTGAACCATTGGAAATATGAGGATTTCTATTTGTTGCGATTTAAGAGTTTTATCAGCTGAGTCATTGTGTGTGAGTAGGAAGATGGGAGAATTATTAGCTTGTTTATAGTCTTTGAAGCTCAAATTTTAGTATATATAGAGGTGATCTTTCTATCATTCGTGACACTTCTCATTTTGATTTCTCCATTGCTATTCTTTTTTATTTTTTGTGCAAGTGAATTAGAGATCTTGAGATTTAGTGAGTTGCTTTTTTATTTTGCAATATTGTTGAAAGAATTGGTAAGAAGCTAGAGTTTGGAGATTGGAAGTTCACAGACTTCTCCCTTCTCTTTGTACAAAGTCCACACTTGAATATCCTAACTACCACTCTCTTTTCCTAAAATTGAATATTATTGTCCCTTTGTAAGGGATAGAGAGGGGGAAGGAGGGAGATAGGGAGTGGTAAGGTTTGAGGGATAGAGGTGCATAAAGAGATGGTAGGAGAGGTATGTATAGAGAGAGTGTGAGAGAGGGAAGGAGGGAGGGATAATGGGAGGGGTAGGTGGAGAGATGTTGTGTATGTATAGAGAGGGATCTAAGTAGGGTGGGAGAGGTAGAGAGAAGTGGCATGTGTGTGAGAGAGAGGAGGGGAGGGAGAGGTAGAGAGAGAGGGGTAGGTAGAGTGAAGGAGATGTGGGGTGGGAGGGAGAGAGGGAGGGAGAGAGGGAAGGAGGGAGTGAGAAATAAGGGAGGGTAGGTGGAAAGAGAGAGAGAGGGGAAAGAGGGAAAAATGGAGGGAGAGGAAGGTTAGGAGGGATGGTGAGAGATGAGAGATAGAGAGAAGTATAGAGGGATGGGGGGAGGGAGAGGTCTAGCAAGGTAGCATGAGAGGGATAAAGGGAGAGAGAGGAAATAAGTGAGACACAGAGAGGTAGGTAGAGAGAGGTAAGGTTGAAGAAATAGAGGGAGAAGTAGGTAGAAAGAGTGAGGGGAGATAGGGAAAGGAGAGAGGGAAGGGGAAAGACACTACAAAAAATCCTTGTGATTAGCTCCCTTTTTTGCTTTGTTTTTTGCTTCCACCCACTGTTTTAATGTATTTTTCTCCATTTTTTGGGAAAAGTCAGTGCTATTTTTTAGGATGGTGTTATTTTTGACATTTTTTGCGCTGACTAGAATACTTCAGTGCTAAATTCAATGCAAATGAGCATTGACATTAGTGCTGCTATTAATTCCCACTGCAATGCCCTTATGAACGCCTACATTAACACGAAGATTAGCACCAAAAAATGATGCCCACTGTAATGCCCAAATTAGTGCCTAAATTGGCAACTAGATTAGCATCTACGTCAGTGCCCATATTAGTGTCTTTAGTAGCACCTATTTTAGTGCCCGCCTTAGAACCTTTTTGGCACTTAATTTAGCACCTAATTGTTCTGATCTAGCAGGGATTAAGGGTTTTAGAACAAAAAATCCTTCCCCAATAATCACTAGCCTTCAGTTTCTTTCCTACATTTCACTTGCATCAAAAGATCTACTACCTTTGGTTTTTCATTGTATTTAACATAAAATGCAACAATTTTTGTGACAAGATCCATACTATCAACAACATTCCCCATTTATTCCTCTAGATAATAATAAACAAAGCAATTTTTTTGTTTACCGCAGTACTTTGTGCATATTAAGGGTTGAGGGTTGAGGGATTAAGGGTTGAGGGTTGAGAATTGAGGGTTAAGGGAGATTTAATGTATAGGGTACTAGAGGGTGTAAGGGTTGAGGGTTGAGGCTGGTTTAAGGTTGGGGGTAGAGGATTGAGGGTATATGGTTCAAGGATTAGGGTTGAGGGTCCAATGTATAGGGTAAAGGGTATAGGGGTTGAGGGATTAGGGTTTAAGGGTACTTGAGGCCAGTTGAGGGTAGAGGGTTGAGGGTACCTCATGAGGGTTTAAGGGTTTAACGGTTAAGGGATTACTAGGGTTGACAAGGGTAGAGGGTATTGGTATGTTCAGTAAAGAGGGACGTAGAGGGTTTAACGGTTCAGGGTTTAGGGTATTGGGTTGAGGGTATAGGGTTGAGGGATTAGGGTTGAGGGATTAGGGTAGAGAGGGAGGGATGGATTAAGGGTTGAGGATTGAGAATTGAGGGTTGAGGGTGGTTTAATGTATACTAGGGTAGAGGGTAAAGCTGGTAGAGGGTGTAAGGGTTTAGGGTTAAAGGGTTGAGGGTTGAGGGTAGAGGGTTGAGGGTATATGGTTCAAGGATTAGGGTTGAGGGTACTCCGATATACATGGTAGATGGTATATGGGTTGAGGGATTAGGGTTTGACTAGGTTCGATCAGAGGGTAGAGGGTAGAGGCCAATTGAGGGTTAATTGAGGGTTAAGGGATTAAGGGCTGAGGGTTGAGGGATTAGAGAGTTTAGTAATTGGGTTTAGTGTATTGGGTTGAGGGTAGAGGGTTGAGGGATTATGGTTGAGGGTAGAGGGTAGAAGGTTTAAGGTTAGTTAAGGGTTTAGGGTTGACGAACGTTAAGGGTTGAGGCCAGTAGAGGGTATAATATGGTTGAAGGTCGATTAGTGTTGAGGTTCCAATGTAGAGGGTATGTAGAGGGTATAGGGGTTGAGGGTTGAGAACAATTGAGGGTTGATGGTTTAATGTATAGGATAGATCAGGGGGTATATGCAAGTTGAGGGTCCAATGTATAGGGTATATAGAGGGTATAGGGGTAGAGGGTAGAGGGTAGAGGGTAAAGGGTAGAGGGGTTAGGTAGAGAGTTTAGTAATTGGATTTAAGGGTTTTACTAGGGTTGAGGGATTAGGGTCAAGGGTAGAGGGTATAATATGGTTTAAGGATTAGGGTTAATTATGGTCCAATGTATATATATGGTAGAGGGTAGAGGGACATAGAGGGTGTAAGGGTAATCTATGGTTTAAGGGTTGAGGGATATTTGGGGTTGAGGGTTCAATAATGTATAGGGTAGAGGGTATAGGGGTTATGAGGGATTAGGGTTTAACTAGGGTTGAGGGTTAAGGGTAGAGGGTAGAGGGTTAATTAAGGGTTTAATTACTTTTTATTTTAGTAAATTGACTATTCTATCTATTTACTCCTTGCTTGGTAATTTACAAACCACTTGGTTAACAAAATACTCTATGCATATACATATTACTTTTTTTAAGTATTTAATTATAAGGATTGTACTATTTTTTTGGTATTTAATTATAAGTTTTTTTTTTCTTTTCCATTTTAAAATTTTGAATAGGTAAACTAAACATTTAGTAATTATATTTTTTTTAAGATAATATTAGTTGAGTATTTTTAAAATTTTAAAATTGTTTAAATAATTAGAATGCATTATAATGTACATTCTTTTTGCATATACATATTGTTTTTGTTTAGTATTTAATTAATTATAAGGATTTGTATTATTTATATTTTCTTTTCCATTTTAAACTTTAGAATTAGTAAGTATATATAATTTTTATTTATTATTTTTTTGATACGTAAGGCTATATTTAAACAAAAAGCAACAGATATTAAACAATATTTATTTATTGAAAAAAAGCAACACAAAAATTATTTAAAAAACTCCACAGCGAAAGTCTTATCTTTATCAAAAACAAAAGAATAACATATATTTATTTTTTTAAAAAATAAAAAGCATGAAATATTTATTTAAAAAAATCCACCATCACATGATATATATACTAGTTATATATTAGATTTAATAAAAAGCATACAAGCGTCTGCAATGTGGGAATTTCATTCACTTCGACCTAAGCCCAAAAAACCATCCCATACATTTGACTAGCATAGAAAGGAGATAAAATTTTGATTTCAACAAAGCATTGACCAAACCCAAAAAACTCCAAACATTTACTACCACCACCCAACTAATGCATTCAACACAGATTACAAAAAACCATTGTGAAGGAATAAAAGACCTCTACCCACCCGTCATCATCACCAACTTCCATTAAACTGAGAAACTTCTTAAGGTACTCCACAACCAAGACCACGATCATCCTGTGTCGTATTAGAGCCACCCCACTGAAATCTAGAAGAAAAAAATAGAATTTCATAGATTTTTCGTCTGTCTTTGACCAAAGGTGCTCTAGGTCTGAAGGTCATGGAATTCCAGTGCCAATTAATGCTAACTTTAGTGCCACCTCCAGGCCTCCTAACAGGTCCTTCCTGAACAAGTGAACCATCAGCTCATTCACCACCCACTTTGGGACTTGATTATCGAGCAAGGAGGCCAAAAAATGTGAAGAGATATGCCATTATCTTGACCGTACTCATTCCTATCAAGATGTCCCCTACCCAGAACCATTTTAGCCGCAACCATAGTGAGGGAATCATTATCGATCAAAATTCTTTTTAGTCTTTGGTCTGTTACCTCCCTGAAGGCCACTTGTCATTGTGTCACAATCATAGAAACTAGGGTGGCTGCACCAAACCAAACCAACCCCTTTTCCGAGACTGGAATAACAACCTTTGATCACCCAACCATTAATCTCTCTACCGTTGGCCAATACCGCCGACAAATCCAAAAACATTGAAAATGAAACAAAACAACCTAACCATAAACAAAACCACAAGCCAAAATTAATTTTAAGATGCTTCACATGTGCCACCTGATCGTTTAAATAAATACCACAAGCTCCAAGCCTACTCGCCGCCACACGAACGAAGCATCCTTTCTTGGTTTATCAAGTTGTCCTTCTGACAATATTTTCATCTTGCAACTATGGCTCCAAGAGTGAGGTATTAATTATGTGAATTATTTTTCCTGTAATTGGGAATTATAATGTACATTATTTATTTAGTACAATCATCATCGCTGTATCAACGAGATGACGATCCTTCTTCCACCGATAGCCACCTTCTCTGCTGATGAAAAACTTTCCTTCAGTCTATCAACGAAATGCCAAAATATATTACTTCGATACACATCAATTCCCTAGATATATTTTAATTATTTATAATTTATGATTATTTCGAGCCATCGGGGGAAAGCAAACATTCATTCCACTGATTTTCATTAGTTACAATGATGTGCTTACTTTTGTTGACTCTATTGGTCTATTGGGGAGAACACCTTAGGAGTTAGCCTAGTAGGGTGTTGATACATCGATGCTAGGTTATGAACTGCTTTCATTGGGCCATCAACAAGGCTATGATGGGGGCTCCGTCAAGGAGGCATTGTTAGGCGGATAGTGCTAATTTTTATTTAGGAACAAGGAAAGATTATGGAGTCTCAAACTCATTTATTGGTGTGCCAATTTGGAAATGTGGGCTACAAAATGGATCTTGTGACACAAATTTCAATAATTTGTGTTGATCATAAAGTTAAAATGTGATGAATTTCTGTGAAATGTGGAGGATAGGTGGGTGCAGGTTATTGAAAAATGTGATATTTTTCAATTCTAATAGGATTAATGGTTGAGGGTTGAGGGATTAGGGTAGAGAGTTTACTTGGGTTTAAGGGTTTAAGGGTTGAGGGATTACTGGGGTTGACTAGTGTAGAGGGTATTGGGATGTTGAGGGTAGAGTGGCATAGAGGGTTTAACGATTTATGGTTTAGGGTATACTAGGGTTGAGGGATTAGGGTGGAGGGGGAGGGGTGGATTAAGGGTTGAGGGTTGAGGGTAGAGGGTATAGGGGTTTACTAGGGTTTAGGTTTTAAGGGTTGAGGGTTGAGGGATTAAGGGTTGAGGGTTGAGAATTGAGGGTTGAGGGTTTAATGTATAGGGTAGATCAAAGGGTTTAAGGTAAGTTATTAAAGGTTGAGGGATTAGGGTTGAGGGATTCGGGTAGAGAGGGAGGGATGGATTAAGGGTTGAGGGTTGAGGGTAGAGGGTATAGGGGTTTACTAGGGTTTAGGATTTAAGGGTTGAGGGTTGAGGGATTAAGGGTTGAGGGTTGATAATTGAGGGTTGAGGGTTTAATGTATAGGGTAGATAAGAGGGTAGAGGGTTTAAGGGTTGAGGCTTGAGGGTTTAAGGTATAGGGTAGATCAAAGGGTAGAAAATTGAGTGTTAAGGGTGGTTTAATGTATAGGGTTGATGGTTGATGGTTTAAGGTTGAGGGTTGAGGGTTGAGGGACATATATGGTTCAATGATTAGGGTTGATGGTCCAATGTATAGGGTAGAGGGTATAGGGGTTAATGAGGGATTAGGGTTTAAGGGTACTTGAGGGTTGAGGGTAGAGGGTAGTGGATACTTGAGGGTGTAAGGGTTGAGGGATTAAGGGTTGAGGGTTGAGGGATTAGGGTAGAGAGTATACTTGGGTTTAATGGTTTAAGGGTTGAGGGATTACTAGGGTCGACTAGTGTAGAGGGCATTGGGACATACATTGAGGGTAGAGGGACGTAGAGGGTTTAATATTTTAGGGTTTAGGGTATTGGGTTGAGGGTATAGGTTGACCGATTAGGGTAGAGAGGGAGGGATGGATTAAGGGTTGAGGTATTAAGTGTTGAGGATTGAGGGTTTAGGGTATAGGGTTTTACTATGGTTTAGGGTTTAAGGGTTGAGGTTTGAGAATTGAGTGTTGAGGGTTTAATGTATTGGGTAGATCAAAGGGTAGATGGTTTAAGGGTTGAGGCTTGAGGGTTTAAGGTATAGGGTAGATCAGACGATAGAGAATTGAGGGTTGAGGGCCATTTAATGTATAGGGTAGAGGGTTGAGGGATGTATATGGTTCAAGGATTAGGGTTGAGGGTCCATTGTATAGGGTAGATGGTATAGGGGCTAATGAGGGATTAGGGTTTAAGGGTACTTGAGGGATGAGGGTAAAGGGTATTTGAGGGTTTAAGGGTTGAGGGATAGAGGGTTGAGGATTGAGGGATTAGGGTAGAGAGTATACTTGGGTTTAAGGGTTGAGGGATTAGGGATAAGGGATTACTAGGATTGACTAGGGTAGAGGGATGCAGAGGGTTTAATAGTTAAGGGTTTAGGGTATTGGGTTGAGGGTATAGGGTTGATGGATTAGGGTAGAGATGGAGGGATGGATTAAGGGTTGAGGGTAAAGGGTATAGGGGTTTACTAGAGTTTAGGGTTTAAGGGTTGAGGGTTGAGTAATTAAGGGTTGAGAAGGTTGAGGGTTTAATGTATAGGGTAGATAAGAGGGTTGAGGGTTTAAGGGTTGAGGCTTGACAGTTTAGGGTATAGGGTAGATCAGAGGGTAGAGAATTGAGGGTTAATGGTGGTTTAATGTATAGGGTAGAGTGTTGAGGGTTTAAGGTTGAGGGTAGAGGGTTGAGGGATGTATATGGTTCAAGGATTAGGGTTAAGGGTCCAATGTATAGGGTAGAGGGTATAGGGGTTGAGGGATTAGGGTTAATTAAGGGTATTTGAGGGTTGAGGGTAGAGGGTAGAGGTTCAAGGGTTTAAGGGTTGAGGGATTAAGGGTTGAGGGTTGAGGGATCAGGGTAGAGAGTAATTTACTTGGGTTTAAAGGTATAAGGGTTGAGGGATTAGGGTCGAGGGTATAAGAGGGTACGTATTGGCCAGTTGTGGGTAGAGGGATGTAGAGGGTTTAACGATTTAGGGTTTAGGGTATTGGGTTGAGGGTATAGGTTGGTTGAGGGATTAGGGTTGAGGGTAGAGGGTAGAAGGTTTAAGGATAGTTTAGGTTTTAAGGGTTTATGGTTGATGGACGTTAAGGGTTGAGGGTAGAGAGTTTAGTGTATAGCTAGGATGTTTGAGGGTATATGGTTGAAGGTCGATTAGGGTTGAGGTTCCAATGTAGAGGGTAGAGGGTATAGGGGTTTACTAGGGTTTAGGGTTTAAGGGTTGAGGGTTGAGGGATTAAGGGTTGAAGGTTGAGGGATTAAGGGTAGAGGGTTGAGGCTTGAGGGTTTAGGGTTGAGGGTCCAATCATGTATAGGGTAGAGAGTGCAACTATAGGGGTTGAGGGTATGTATATGGTATGTACGTTGAGGGTCCAATATTGTCTAGGGTAGAGGGTATAGGGGTTGAGGGATTAAGGTTTGACTAGGGTTGAGGGTTGAGGGTTGAGGGTTAATTAAGGGTTGAGGTATTAAGGGTTGAGGGTTGAGGGATTAGGGTAGAGAATTTAGTAATTGGGTTTAAGGGTTTCACTAGGGTTGAGGGATTAGGGTCGAGGGTACTAGAGGATATATGGTTCGAGGATTAGGGTTTAGGGTCCAAAATATATATAGGGTTTAAGGGTTTAGGGTCTTGGCCTCTAGTGAGGCTTAAAATTAAGGTTTCATGAATATTCCTACATTGGCAGATGATTTGTAATTTTTTGAATTTTGATTAATACAATCTCCTATTGTTTTTGGTGGTTGTAAGTGACTGTATTGGCTGTTAGCCTGATTGTAATCTTTTTCTCTTTTGGCAACCTTTGTTGCCTCCTTTTTGTATTATTCAAGCATTGTTTCAATTAAAATAGGGAAAAATAAATGCTAAACAAAAACAATATGTATATACAAAAAGAATGTACATTATAATTCCTATTCTTAGTATATTAGTTGACTTTTTAATTTTATTTTTAAATTGTTTAATTAGGATAAATTTTTTTCCCGTAATTGGGAATTATATTAATGTACATTATTTATTTTACATTATAATTTTATTTGAAAATGATATATATGATATTATTTGAAATTATTTTAAAAAAATTACAAATAAATTAAATAAAATAAAACAAGGGCTTTTTTATAAGTATAAGCATTAATGAAGGGCAGTTTGAGCTCAAATTTCTAATGGTGGCCTAGCATATGAAGTCGGGTATGCAAGACAACATCGTTGGAGCCTTAGGAGAAAATTTGCATAGAAATTACAATGAAGTGAAGTCCCTACAATAATTTTGTGTTGACCTACTACATCCGGTTATGGTCGTTTAAGTCATGAGTTGAGCCATTTAAATTATTCTTTGTACCAGCCTTGAGTTCTAAGTTAGTTGGTCATCACATATGGTTAATCATTTAAATGCTCCCTATAGTTGGGCCATAATATTTTTCAATTGACTTACGTTTAAGCCATCCCACATAAGGTGATTCAAAGGAGTGTTGTAAGGCGGTAAACAACAAGAAGATAAAGCATACCCCGCTATACCATCAGGAGGGTGAACAACATACGTGGTAGAGCAGTGTACACTGCAACCCCATAGCAAGAAGTCTTGAGCAAGATGGTAGAGCGGTAAGCATGGAAGATAAGTGGTCACCACAATACCACATAAGGAAATTCAAAGGAGTGTGATAAGGCGGTAAACAACAAGAAGATAAAGCATACACCACTATACTATCAGGAGGGTGAGAAACATATGCGGTAGAGTGGTGTACACCACAATCCCGCAACAAGAAGTTTTGAGAAAGGTGGTAGTGTGGTAAACATCAAAATGGAAGGGAAGAACACCGCCATACTACAATGGGTATAATAAGAGATGGCGGTAGTACGATAATCATGGAATCATTACAATTTACATCAATAAATGCCATCACACATGTCAAAATTAATTTCAAGGATTTGAGCTTGTTGGGAAACTATTTGGTGAAGAATTTGCATTAATACTGATATGACTAAATATTGCATCCTCAAAAGCAAGTGAATTTTCCTAAGATTGTGCTCAGTTGAAATGCATTGTTGTGGATGAAGTTGAGGACGCCGAGAAAAGGAGCTTTGTGAAAGATGAGCACTTGGGTAAGTGCATGAATAACCATTTGAAGAAGCTTGATTTGTGTAGTATTTGGTAGAGCTCTGTTATTTGAAGTCATAGTAGGAAAAATTGAAATATGCCTCCTAAAAGAAAAAAATCGAAAGTAAAAGAAAGTAAGGCCAAAATTAAGGAAGAAGAACCTAAGGTAAAGAAGAGACCACGCCACCAGCCTATATTAGATATGCTTCTAGGATCAACCAAGGAGGGAAATAAAAAATTTCTCATAGACATTGCACAAGGTTGTAGGGATGCTCTCATTCCCAAATCTAAGTGGGATTTATTTTGGTATTTTTACAATAAGAGAAATGAGAAGATTCGAGTGTCAAACCTTGGATGTTGGATTTAGCAAAGTTGATTATCCCAAACGTGTTTATTGATGTGGATTTATTAGATTACTAGTCAAGCATTATCACTCTACAACCAAGACAATAAGGTTTCCAAATGGCTCAATATTGGTAGAGGTAACCAAAGTTGCTATCATTGAGTGTTTTGGCTTAAACAAGCAAGCTTTGACCAAAGTAAACCTATAGAAGAGTGAGGAAGATTATAAGAGGTTAAGAAGAACATATAGAACTGATGAGCTATCCCTATATATGAAAAGAGGCATTAGTAATAGAATGATTCCAATTTCTACTTCCAATATTTAACCATTCACTGTGACAAATTTTCAATATTATTTTGTGAATACATATCTAGCTCTATGCCAAGTACTAGGGGTTGATGCTCAAGATAAAATGCTAATAAGCTTGATGATGATGGCCATGAGAATTCAAAACCCTGAGAGTAATATTGAGTATGACTTTGCTTCATACCTTGAGAGGGCGTTGGATGATGAATTCTCATAGGTCATAGAGGATAGAGCACCAATTTCATTTAGACACTATACCTTATTGTGCCATTTGATACTATACTAGAATTAGGATCATTGGACTAAACAAATGGAATTGGCTATAGTGGATGAGCAAAGGAACACCACACCTATCCAGAAGTGGTGCTATATTTGGGATAGTCGGTGCAAGAATTCAACCTTTGATATATTCTATGAAAACTTTGTGCACAGAATCCTTCAACTTCTTGGTTATTCAATGCCAAGATTGCCAAACAAAATGCAACAATTGTTAAGACCTTTGGCCTTGAGACAAGAACAGGTTCACACACATAATTTTGGTGATTGTTTCTTTTTCCTAGAAGTTACAATAATAAGAATCTATGGCTTCGCTACTGGTCCACACATACTACCAAAGTTCATGCCCCTTAGATTAGCATTTCTTGAATTTGTGGCAAATGATGTCGATGGAAAAGGATGTAATCCAAAAACAAAAGGACACATTTCTACCAAACTTAACCAAATGTGGAGATTGGAAAATAGGCTCAGATACACTGGAGGAGTTGCAATATTACTTGAAGACAAGATATGTGTTGGGTTTTGGAAAAGCAAGAGCCTTTGACCCTAAAAATCATATGAATAACATAAGGCATAATCTTCTTACCAAAATGATAGTGGCACACCAAGTAGATTATGAGGAAGATGTGATAAGAAACTACCTTACTTTTCCAAAGGTGTCCCTCAGACAGAAGAAATGGCAGGTTATAATGAAGGTTGAAGTTTCCCTGGCTATTTTGTTGAAGAAAAAGACCCCATCAGGACGATCAATTGCATAACTGATAATTTGAGGATTTATATGCTAAAAAAGAAGTGTGGTGGTAAGATAACTATAAAGCACACCCCAGACACTACATCAAAGTATCCCATGGAGCAATTTCCTCCCAAGGGACAAAAGACATAGATCATTGAGCCATTGGTACCTTAAGAGGAGAGTGAAGGGGTGGGAGATACTAAAGATGTGGCCACTGTATTGCAATCATTAAAGGGTGATATTGAGGTTGATCAACCCATCCATGAGACTAGAACCCATAGGAATGAGGAAAGGATGGATGATGCAGAAAAAAAAAGTGCAGAGATACATGAAGATGAGAGAGAAATTGTTGCTAGGAGGTTTATAGAGGATGATGATTTCATCAAGACTCCAGAGTTTAGGGATTTCTAGAAAAAGATGAAGATAAAAGAAATTGAAGAGAAAATGGAGTCAAGTGAAGTGATACTTGAAGAACCAAAAAAGAATCAAATGTTGGCACAAAAATTCAATGAATTGAGGGTTGGCCACATTGACATTATCCCTTAGAAGGATAGAGAGATGATTTTGAAGAGAAACATGCTCATTTTTCCTGGGTTGGAATTAAAGAATTTTTTTTTGATTGATCAAGTATGAGCTCAAGAAGATCTAATGTTAGTTGCAGATTTTGGCTCTAATGAAGAAGTAAGTGGAACTAGGTATAACCCCAAAATTGAAACCCTGGCCATTTGGATCAAGTAGAAAAACACACAAAAGCCTAAACTGTTGGATGTAATATAGGGAATGAAAGGGGCAGCAATGGTAAGGACAATATAGGACACCACCCCTTTGGAGGCAGCCACAATGACCATGCACTCAATCATGTTTACTTGTGCTACTATTAAGGGATTGGAGGACAGATTAAAGGAGTATGAAAGTGAACAAAAGTTCTTAAATGATAAAGTTAATAAACTGTTTATGGAGAATGTCAAATTGAAAGAATAGTTAAAAGGAGTAGGAACTTCACAAAGCAAGGAGATAGTGTTATATAAGCCTCCTAGTGCTCCATTAAATATTGTACACAACATTCCAACTCAACAAGCAAAGGCTCCTAAGAAGGAAGTGGATGAAATGAAGGAGGCTCAAGATGATGTAAAAATGCAAGTTTCTAAATTTATGGAAAAGATTCTTGAGTATAGAATAAAATTAGTTATTGATAAACTAGATAGTGTGCATGATAGTTATAAATCACTTCTGCAAGCAATTGATCAAATAAAAGCACATATGATTGTATTGGACCCCTTGTTTCAAAGGTGGTAGCCTATTCACCACACTCTATCGAAGTTATGCAAAGTTCTACAAAGGAGTCTTGATGCTCCTACAACATTAAAACCAACTGAACAAACAATAAAAATGATTGTTGATGAATTTCAGTATATACAAGGGGAGAATAAGAGGATTGTGGCATGAATGGATTCCTTCCATACCTTAAAACAATGGTATACACTGGAAATTGTGAAAGATGATGGTCAAGTAAAAGACTTGGATGGATGGAAGAAGGAATTTGGTTAGGTTATTCATAAGTGTTTAACCCATGTTCAAGGGGATAGTGACACCAGTCTTCACAGGCTCAATTTGATCATGGATGGACTGATTGCTCTTGATGTTGGATATCTAAAATTTTCCAATGATATAAAGGCACTACTGGATATTCAATGGAAGACACATCTTGCAAACATATCAAAGATCTAGGAATATCAGTGGTCATCATATTTTATGGTGTATCAATGGGAAGAGAAGTATTTGGCTTTAGATGAGTAGGTCACTAAGGTGAGGGCATATGGACGTCTATCATGGAGAGGAAAGCTTTTCTAGATCGATGATCACGGGCTTTCTACATTGATTAAAGGAAACATACGTCTAAAGTGTCTTAAGCCTTGTTATTTATTCAATTATGTAAATTAATTAGTTGTTAGTAAAAGAAGATAGATTGAACTTTCCACCCATTCATATCATATCAAAGACTTTTGCTATAAATGTATATATATTTGAAACAACATAATGGAGAAGATTGCTCATAATTGGTAATCTATTTTGGTGTTCAATTGTTGTGTTAAATTTCATGCTTATCTATTATAGTGTTGTTTCCAAAGTGGTTTCTTCAAGTTATTTAAATTCATAAGATTTATTAGGGCACATTTGTTGTTATTATGTGATTATTTTGAGCTTATGAATGAAATAGAACATCTTATTATCAGAGATTCTCCATGACTATACATTATCATTCTGTATTTTTTCTTATGTTTGTCACACTTATTTCTTCTTATATTTTAATGAATATCAGTTGTTGAGCCTCAATAATCGCGGCTTATGTGAATGAATATGCTGATATAGTAAAGCATTTACTATGGATGTTTCAGTTACATGCTCAAAATTATGAGCATAAAATGGAAACCATTTAAAATAATAAAGTTAACAAATTTTCTTATTTTAAATAATTTGAGTTACATGCATTAATATTTTATTAACTTTTGTGTCTTCACAAACATATGTTGATACAAAATGAATGGAAGAAGCATCCAAGTAATCATAATTTTTTCTGCCAACAATTCATACCAAATATTGAACAATTTAATGATATTGCAATAGGTAATTTGTATCGACACAAATAATATTACTAAAGCATTTAAAAGTTTGGTCCATAAGAATCATCCTTTTTTAAACATGGATTACAAATAATTCTAAAATTTTGGAAGTCTTGGTCATTAACATTATTGTCTACTACAATGTCATCCAATGTATCATTTTCAATGTTCATATGTTCTTTCAAGTATTTAATAGTATCATCATCCTCATCTTGACCTACATCATCTTCATCATCATTGAAATTTGACTGTACACCATCTATATTTTTAGTAGATGTATTTGGATCATTATTTTCTATACCATCAATATTGTTGTCTTCTATAACATCATCTAACTCTAGATTGTTGTCTTCTGTGCTTGAACATAACCATCTTCAACATCATCATGGATGCCAATTCTTCAATGTTCTCTAACTTTCTCCTCTCATTTGTTCTCCATCATTGTTTTGCTCTCGGTGATCCACTAATGTTTCATCAAATACATGCCTTAATCTTGGATCATAATGTATGAAAACATCCATTTTGGTCCAAAATATCTCTTCTAGAAAAATACCTACACATGAACAAATACATATATTAGAAGTATATATAACAATTTTATTGATTAATAAACACAGATATTCACAAATAAAATATGAACATGACACGATCACTACTCACTTTTGTTTGAGTTAAGGAAATACCTACTCACAATGAATTGGTAGAACATAAGGCTCCTTATCCTCTGGTAGGAACGATCAGGAATCTATAGAAAACAATCCATTATTGGTATCATGTCTTTGTGTCCTCTCAAAAGCTTCATGCCATCTACACTTAAAAATAAAACATTTAAAAGAGCAGTAATCCAACCCAATAATTTCTTGTATTTTCCCAACATATTGTAGATTCCCTTCAATTATATTCTTATCTTTTGAGCTTGATTGACTGGATTGCTCAAAGTCAACCATGATGCCACAATTAAAGGATTGTCTCTTTATGTCTACAATTTCTACATGATAATGTCAACCATATGCCCACATTGCTAGATATTTCCTTGCCTGTGAAAGACCATTTATTTCAATGAAAATAAATATAATGATGAATATTAAAATAGTTAATACTGTCAAAACTGTAAGGAAACAACATTTTGTAAAATTCCAACTGTACCTTTATTTCACATCCTCTAGACATGTTGATTTCATCTTCTGTAATGTTTGAATCTGTACCTGCATCTTCTATTTGATTTTGAATTTGTTTAGTAACCCATTCTAGTGTGCAATCTTTGCCCCATTCCCCAAGCATATCAGTGGGAAGTGGAGTATTCCTTGGGTTTGATCTCTTAAACTGTCTCCTTGCTTCTAACACTTCTCTCTTTTTATCATACAAATCAATCCATTTGTTCATAAAGTCCATGTTGTACAGAATGAACTTGTCGAGTATAGAACTTTCATCTACACCTATTACATGTCAACATGTTTATTTCAAACTCCAAATGTCATGTTAATTTGACAAATAAATTATAGAGTAAATTAATGATTACAAAAAAAACCACACTGTTTGTGAATTTACTTACTAATTTCTACTTCAACACCATTAGATTGTATGATTTGTAACACCCCTCCGTTTTGGATATTTGGATCGGCAAGGTTCTTTGTATGTCTGATTATGCTTATGATGTGACTGTGAACTTAGTGATTATTTGATCATGAACTGTTTGGTGATGCACATGTTATATCATGATGAGACGATTGTGTCTGAACATGCTTGGACTTTGGAACTTGATTACTTGTGATTGTGATTGATTAAATGATGTGGAAGTTATATGTTGATGTGATGTTCTTTTATTTTGATGTTATCCTTATGGCATGATTTAGAATAACTTCAAAGATATCCGATTAAATGATGTTTTATGTTATTGATCATATCATTGATGTTAGATGCGTCAAATAGAGATATTGTATTGGTGAAGGGGACGGATTGTATCACTCGCTTGCGAGCGCCCTACAATTCTGAGATTTCCTCTTCACGGCGTGTTTGATCATAACATACATATATATGTTGCACGTTCGACATGTTCTTTGTTGCAGGTTTGCAGGTACATGACATCGACTCCACCTGGTTTCACAGGTGTGAGCGTGTCCTTTTTACCAACGGAAATTGATTGGGAGATAGTAGCTAGGTTTTTCTGAGCCAAGTCGTCACCCTAGTCATAGCGTGTTGTCGGGTTGTCATTAGGATCAGTCATTTTAACTTGGTCAGTTTCCCCTTGAGTGTTTATTTAATTTCAAGTTTAAAGTTTATTAAATGACTTGCATAGTTTAATTGATGATTAAATGCATTTAGTTGCAATGTTAAAATGTGATTTATTTTATTGATTTATTTGATGAAATTAATAAAATAATGATTGGGTTATTGATTGATTTGATTAATTAATAAACTAGATTTAGTTTATTAATTAATTAGATTAATAGTGATATATTAAACGAAATAGTGATTTTGGCATTATTGTATATCTAGATTCAAATGAAATTGGAAACGAAAGCTATATTGGATATTTAGGATTTAATTAAAATCTTGTCTGAATAGTTACGATTAAATTAAAATAAATAATTAAATGACAATATGTTTTAATTCCACTTTTGAAAAATATTGTTGAGGAAATTATTTATTGGCAATTTTGAAATGCTTATGTTTTATGAGAAATTTGGAAAATGCATAAGGTTGAATTAAAAATTCGAATTTGGGTTTTGAATTTAAATTAGAAAATGGCTTTTGAATTTAAAATTTTGAAATTGAATTGTGAATTAAAAAATTAGAAAAATTCTCATGTTTTAAAATATATTTTGTGAGTGGGAATTTTAGGGTTTCTTTGATCAAAATGAAAAAACCCTATTTTGGAGGAAAGGAGCCATTATTAATTTTTAATCTTGCAATTTGAAAAGAAGTTGTTTTTTGGCTTGGTTTTGGATTTGGGAAAGAGACTGAAAGTTGCTTGAGCTGGATTTGAAGAGGTTCTTGAAAGCTCCATTCGAATTTGCAAATCTTGGAGAAAAATCAGGTTCCTTGTCTTGCTTTAAACCCTCTTCATGCTATTAAGAAATCTTTTGATATGCTGTTTGGAAATCCAATTAAAACCATGAAAAGTTCATCTAAAACCATCAACACAAAACTTAGAGGGATTTAAATGGAAAGATTTAACTTATTTGTCAAAATAGAGAAAACCCAGAAAAATTCGCCATATTTTATGCTTGAAAAATTCTTCTTCTTAAATTTTCTCCTCAATAAAATTTGTTTGAAATGTGTTGGATTCATTTATATTTTGTATATAAATTTACCAGCTTTGAATGAGAGGTTTTGGCATTTAAAAGAATTACTTTTACAAAATAGATTGTGATTTTCGTTCTGTTTTTTTTACCAAACAGGGTTTAATTTTAATTTTGTTATTTTCATTTTTATGGGCTTAAATTAGAAAGCAAAAATAAAATTTATTTTATTTATTGTGGGGGTTGCCCACACTCATTGACCCCCATCCCTAGGGATGCTGGTCAGGTAATGCCCCCTACCTGACAGAGGGGGTCGCATGTACCAATTGGCTCAGGTCACAGCTCGTGGTGGTTTGCCAGAGTGCCCACACAAGGTGCCCTTGTTACAAGTGAGTTAAATTTCTAGATTGGCTACTTTTTATTTTTAATTTTTTTTTTAAGTTTTAAATTTTGTTTTAGGTTTTTTTTATTATATTATATATATAGTATAATGTATATATATATTATATATAATAGTTAATATTATATATTATATAATATATATATATATATATATATTATATCTATATGTATATTATAATATTATTAAAATAATATTTCTTTTAAAAGAATAATGGTTTTATAATTAATTATACATATAGAATGTATTTTCAGTTAGGATAATATGTTATATGGAACTTTAAAATGGGAGTTTAAATTTATATTTAAATAATTTATTTATATGCAAATAAAATAATATTTATTTGGCATATTAAATAATGTTAGATGTTAAATTGAAATTTTAAAATGATGATGTGATTATTATAGTTGAAGTAAATTGATATTTTAATACAAAGACGTAAATTTTAAAAGAATTGATTTAAGCATTGAACATATGAAATTAAAAAAAGTATGATTATGAAACATAATTGCGGAACTTGGAATTAACGGAGGAGTATATATATTAAATGATTTGAGACTTGGATTTAAATCAGTTGATTAATAATAAGATAGGATTTATAGAATATAAAAATAATATTTCAAAGGCATATGATTAAACGATATTTTAATAGTTAAAAGAGGAGCGTTAAAATGAATTATCTCATTTGTTTAGATGAAATGAAATTGATGTATGCTCAAACGTTTCATTTAGAATATTGATTTCGATAATTTATTTATCCCATGCTGAAATATGGTTTAAGTAAATTAATTTAAATGTTTATCTATTAAAAATATCTTGATTATGAGTATAATCGTGAAACTTGGGGATTATGAATGTTGTATTTGAATCCGAAGGTCTAATTCATTAAAGTGTTTGATTAGGGAATATAATTGTGAAACTTAGAGTTAATGAATAATTTATTCTAATCAGATGACTTTATTTATTAAATGTTAGGCTTATTTACAATTTGATCTTGACTATTGTGGATAATTGAGACAAATGATATTAAACAGATAGAGTTAAATATAGATTATCTTAAGATGAATTTTGTCACGTAATAGAAGCAAAAGTGGATTTTATATTCAGGTGATTTATTAGAACGTTGAAATTTGATAGTCAAATGATTTATTTTGAAGGGTAGATTTTAAATAATTAAATACTTTCATTTCAAAGGATGATTTTATTAATAAATGTAATTGGGAAAACGAAATATACTATTGGTTTGAACCCTATTGAGTTGTGCGGATAAGGTCAATTATTTATTTAATTCTTGTGTGACGTAATTGATTGTCTTATTATTTAATCTAAGTGCTTTGATAAACGAATGGGTTCATTATAGTATATGTTCGTGATACTAGAGAAATGATTGAATATTTTAGTCGTTCATATTTTAGTCGAATGATTGTATTTATTTGAACGCTTTGATTAGAGAAGTTACTTGTAAATTTTAGAGTAAATGATTAAGTTGTAAATACTTCAATGTTGGGAAGTGAATTTGATGGATTTGATTGAGTAAATGCAAGATTGAAAACTGTGATTGACTGGGTTTAGGAAACCCTAACATTAGATATTGAATTGTCTGGAATGCTTTTATATCATGTTTCTTTCATTTTTTTTCCTTGTCAGGCAAATGGGGTTACGGGTCTATGTAAGTCTTCCAGAGAAGTTCTTTTGTGTGGGATGTTTGGTGTAGAGGTTCAATTTGTGAATCGCCTTGGGAATGGTGTAGAGTTGTTCTATGATGTTGTACCCGGTTTCCACGAACGGGGATTTGTGCCTCCTTTGGATGGAGTGGTATTTTGTATTTTGTTTCTTCTCCAGTGTATGGAGTGGATTATGTGACCTTGTTTACCTCCAGTGTTTGGAGGGGGTTTTGACCTTGTTGCTTCCAGTGTTGGAGAGGGTCTTAACCTTGTGGTTTTTCGTGTTGGAGTGAGTTCTTGAATTGTTACCTCCTTGGATTGGAGAGGTCGTGTTATCTTGTTACTTATTGTGGTTATTACCGTGCGTGTTGTCTTAGGAGAGTGGCTTGCAATGGGCGCCGGCACACAAAGTGGTGCCAGGATAACCCTTTGCAAGTTGGTTAATTCAGGGATAACTAAATAAACTTTTAGAAGTTTAGGATGCATCAAACATTAAATAAGATTAAGTATGCCTCGCTCATGGACCCAAGGGCTTGTTGTAGACTTGGGATGAGACGAGAAGGCCTGGAATGGCAAGATCAACTATCTCATCTTCACGAGAGGTATTTGGTTCCGCATGAGTAAGCATGGGTGCCGGGAATGCGGTAGAGGCTACCAGGATAACCCGTGGAGTGGGGGTCGGGGCCTAGGAAGATTCCCAGAGGATATCCCTTGACGAACTATGCGATGACACTCTTCCTAAGTCAGCAATTTGTATATGTTATATGTGACACTCTTGATCTATTCTATGTCTGGAAGCAATGTAACCTATGACAGTTTTGTGTGAGTCGTACCTAGAGTTGTACGTATGACCGTTCTGTCTTGTGATGAGGTCTTGTATTTATTTCGTATCAGCTTCATGTGACCTGTGTCTAGTGGTAGATGGTCTTGGGTAGGAATTCCTAGTTACTATCTCCTAGCACGGAGGGAGTGGAACCTTTTGGATTCCACGTGGTCGGGTGGCGTGCATCTTAAATCCGTTGGTTCTTCTTCATGTTCGTGTGTTCGTGATTTCCAGCTGGAGAGCTCGTGGGAATCAGTTTCTTCTCATGCCTTGTTCTCTCAGTTCTTATTGTATTTTATTACCCCTCAGTTATTATCGAGGTGGAGTTTGTAATATGTAATCATACTTGTTGGATTTATCTCATTCGGGGAATGAGTGTTGTAATTATGTTGTAAACTATATTATTGGAATCAAGTGGTAATTCATATTCTTCGATGTAAACTATTATGAATAGAATGTATGTGAACTTTATTTGTTATGTAAGTATTTGGTATGGTTTTAATTCTTGTTCCGTGTTTGGTCTAAGTAACACAGTCTTGCAACCTTAGGGGATTGGTTGGAA
>VDFB02193867.1:228719581-228740724 GCA_007258455.2 Sequoia sempervirens
ATCAAATGGCTTGTAATCATGTGAAATACACCTGTGGTATGCAAAGAGAACCATCCTGAGACTGATCATCAAAGAGAACTAACAGAAAGAGATTTTTTCATCAAGAACAAACCATAAGATCACAACTGAGAACCAACAACAATAAAATGTGCTATGTTTAATACAATGCACTTTCAATATAACAACAATGCTTCATTGTTGCACCATGCTTTATTCAAGAAT
Organism: Sequoia sempervirens; assembly: GCA_007258455.2. Taxonomy (NCBI): domain Eukaryota; kingdom Viridiplantae; phylum Streptophyta; class Pinopsida; order Cupressales; family Cupressaceae; genus Sequoia; species Sequoia sempervirens. The sequence goes on from VDFB02193867.1 coordinate 228,719,804, forward strand.
TTTAATATATACCAAATAATATATATAATATATTTTTTATTAATATGTATATATATATATATATATATCTCCCTCAATAAATGTATATATGTATATATATTAACATATATATATAATTATATTCACATGATTGTAAAATGCATTAATTTCCATTCAAATACATATATCAAAATACTATATATATGTATATACATTTCCATCAATGTACTATAGACATATATATTATATTATATGTATATATCATTATTTTGATCATGATATTTAAACACATATATTCACGTACTCATCGATTGATGTACATACATGAAGTGAGTATATCTATATACATGTCACATTTGTACAATCAACATTCCCATACATATGGGTTATCCATTCATGAGCATACATAGGTATGTCTACCTACATATGCTCATGCATGCATATACTCACATGTATGAGTCATCGTGGACATGTACACACACACACACACACACATATATATACTTCATCGATTAACATGTAAATATGAACACATGAAGAACTCATTCTCAACATAAATACTAAATCACATACTCGTAATCAAAACATTCAGAGAACGAGATCATAACCCAATACAAAACATTCATAAACCCTAACAGAAGGTTACTTACCATTTTATAAACTATCTTAATTAACTAGAACAACTAGGAAGTGAGTGTGTGTATGCTAAATTAGGTTCATCAAGGTTACCAAACCAAATTCTTCTCTTGAGTGATACTCCCTCTCTTCCGGAGGTTTGAAGTTGTTCCTGCATCCAACTTAGTACATCATAATAGTAGTTAGCTGATAACAATACATTCATATGCATCATATATTTTATCTTCAGAACATTATAAAATATCAACTTGACTAAACACTTATTCATCATATTTCCATCAAGATTCATATACAAAGCACAATCATAAACACACACACACATACACACACACACACACACACACACACAAAAACACACACACACACATATATATATAAATTTAACCCATCAAGATAAAATTAAATAGGTAATAACACAACAGGGTGTAACTTGAGACACCTCACATAAGACACCTGGTTTGGTTTCAAAGATGCAACCACCTGTTTGAGACAATTGATAATTGATAGGGATAACTAATGTTGATAGACAATCATGATTTAGACAATTGATTGGTTAGGATTGAAGACTAGTTGGATAGTTCTTTTGTTCTTGTGTGATTTGTTAAGCTCAATTCTCTATGTAGGATATCCTATTTGTGTCTGATCAAAATATTGACCATAGCAAGGGATAATTTATTATGAAATATGAATTTTGATGGATGAATACCTTATTGTGACAAACCCTAAGGGACTGACCTATGTCTCAAGGGTTCATCAAATATGCTCTTGCCTACATAAAGTGTAGAGACAACTAGTTCAACTACCTTGACAATGGAAATTTTATTATGAGATATTGATATTCATAGACTAACAATTTATTAAGACAAACCATAAAGGAATAACCTATACCTCAGGGACTCATTAATGATGTCCCTGCCTATGTAAAGTGTAGAGACAACAAAGTTTGACCTTTGATTGACCATTTAAGACTTGTTTTTGGATTTTTTGACAATTTGTGATGTTTTTTGGCTTTTTTTTGGGATACTTGATTTTTTGTGGATTTTCTTTTTGGAATTTTTGATTTTTGATTTTTTTTTTTGGATTTTCTCAAATATTTAGATTTTTTTTTCTTGTGCTCATGTCCTTTGATACCATATGTGAGATCCCATGCAAAAATCTAGGTTAGGGATTTTTTTTTTTCCTCCAATCAGGTTAGGACCATTTATTATGAATGAACTTGGATGGGAAAACTTTATTATGGATAGGTGTAGAAAGCGGTAGATGCTAAATGCCAACTATTCTCAGGCCATGAGAAGGGTGAAAAAGTTTTATTATGAAAGATGAAATGGGGAGTATATGATTAGGTTATTATGGGTGGAATGCTATTAAGGATCATGACAAATGCATGTGAAAGATACATACAAACAAGAAAGAAAGCATGCACAAGGATACAAGGACAAACATGATCTTTCCCCTAGTAAAGTTGAAAACCAATTAATTTATGATGTTGATGATGATTTTTTTTGATATGGGAAGGACACATCCCGAAACAATGCGAGCATTGGGAAATACATATACCACTAATGATAATGAGACTAAAGGATCAAGAATTTGCAACAAGGTTGGGAACAAAACCAAGGAATTTTTTGGATGATGTGTTAGGTTGGATAGAAAGTTTGTATGGATTAGGATTGTTGCATTTGGAATGAATTATTTTTGGGATTGAATGGGATTATGGAGGGATTTTGGATAAGTGGATTAGAATCCTTAAATCAATGACAAGGGAAAACTAAGTCTAGGGATAGGTATGAAATGATAATGGGTTTCTCTAGTAAAGGACATGATATATGAGGATTATTGGATGAAATAATTAACATATGATCTCCAAGGACTATGTTGCATAGGAATAATTTGTTTTCTCTGAGTTATGGGTTTGGATAATACTATGTGGGCAATGACATGACATTTCATGGAGAGTGTATGACCAAAGGATTGACATGTCAAGAGTTTTCCCAAAGCATGATTTATGTTTATACCCCAGTCCTTATCAAGATCAAGGTAGGTAGGGAAGATGGATGTAAATGATATGGATTGGATGGATAGATGAAAATTTCATGAGAAAGGAATGGAAGATGAGACCACTTTCCCCCAAGTGTAATGGTCCACATAGATAATTGATTTTACACATGCCACCTATTTTCTAGGTTTTCATCATGGTACTTATCCAAAGAGCTATAAAAATGGTTTTCAATTGGATGAATTTTTCTCTTTACTCTTATTTTTATCTTTATTTTTATTTTTTGATGTCACACAAGATGCTTGTTTTCCAGGTTTTCATCAGGGTGACGATTTTTTGCTTTTCTGTATTTTTCATTCTCTAGATGGCATTGATGTTTTAGATGATCATTGATCATTTTGAATCCTTTGATGGTGTTGATGTAGATGTTGGTGTCATGATATTCCAATAGTTACCCTTATGGAGTAGTTTCCATGTCAGGATCATCACACTTGTCTACAACTGATTGATGTCATTGTGATCCATTTTGATACTAGGGTTGGCATTATTGAAATGCACACATCATGATAGTGTTCCATGTGAGTCCTTATGATAAAGAGTTGCTTCCAAGATGTGATGGATTTGTGAATTAGGATTTTTGGAATGTAGACTAGATTTTGGGTTATGATGGATGATGGTGGATGTGGATGGATTATTCAGAATTGTGTATGTAGCAATTTTTATTTACCAAACTTGGGGTGGTGGATGATGGAGTTTGGAATTTTGATTAGGATAGTGTTTGGAACCAATACTTTTACATTCCTTGCATGATGACCATTTTGAAGGAGGTGGAAATTTGTTATATGTGGGAGACCTCTTTTCTTGTGGCTCCACTTTTTATTTATTCAGGGGTAATACTTTTGACCGAGCTATGAGCAGGATACAACCATTCAACAATACCACCCCAATGGGGTTTGAACCTTTGGTGGCAAGAACAACAATGCCACCTATAAACCATCACACCATGCCAATACCGGCTTGTGGCTCCACTTTTTTATTGGACATTGGATTTGGATTTTTTCTTTGCTTGATCAATTTTTCTTTGGATCCATTTTAACCTCATTTTTCAACTTGAATTTTTGTATTTTATGGTTGTTGACATTTTATTTTGGACTTTAGAGTTGTAAGACCTTTTCTTTTGTTGGTTCCAATTGATGGATTTAATTATGTTGGAATGATGGTTTATGGTTACTTCCTCACATATTGCAACAAGGTTCTATTGTCACTAGTATGAGTCATGGCACTCCTTGTCTCTAATGTCTTCTTATGCAAGGGAATAACATTTCACACCTTAGTCTATGTCATACCAATGTAGGATCAAGGAAAAATAAAGGATTAAGGACATGAAATCATCGATAGCAACCACAAACTATCTAATTCAAGCCTACAAGACCCTAATCTACAACAAAAAGATGACAATTGAAATCACAAAATAAATCAATAAAACCTCCAATTTAATGACAAAGTTGATTCGCCTTTGTTGCTCTTCTCAATTTTGCTATGTTTTCTTTCAGTAATATGATGTGCACAACCTGCAATAAAGCTCAAGAATAATCATGATCACAAAATCTCAAAAAAAGTGGTTGGATTAGAATGAGGATGAATGCTTGCTTATATAAAAATTCAAGTATGATCAACAATATAGATTAAGAGGTGATGATTATTAACAATGGCCAAGATTGATTGACATAATTAGATCAATCAGTTAACTTAACTGCATGATAAATTAAATGAGCTAAATTTAGAGTTGATTGAATTGCATGGATGAAATACTAGAAGAAAGGGTGAGTTAGCTCTTTGCATGAGGAAATAATAATTAATTAAAATAATTAATTATTAGTGCATGTACAAATGAGGATAAATAAATAAAATAATAAATTTTATTTATTTAGAAGATGACTAAAATTAGCTAAATTAAATAATTAAAAATCACTTAATTTGGATATATGTACATGACTAATTAAATAATTAAAGATAATTATTTGGCCATAGAGAAGAAAAGCTAATGAATAATCCAAATTATGGGCAAAAATGTCCTCTTACAACACTTTGTCACAACATTGCATCATTTACACATCTTGTAGTATGTTTTTCCCTAGGTACTCATGTCATCATCTAATTAGTTAAATAAATCTTATTTATTTGAGTAATTTCATTTATTTCCTTCCTATGCATAATCCATCCATTTCCTCAATGGTAATTAAATAATTTATATTATTTGAGTAATTAAATCATTCTATTAATTCTTCACAATGTTGGTCAAATGATTTATATTATTTAATTGTTCAAATCATAAATTCAGCATTAATTAAATAAAATAAAATATTTATTTAATTAATAAAATGTAAAATCTCTTTTAACAACAAGAATTGAAACTCATGTGTATCTAATTTATTTATTTAATTAGATAGTTCATCAATTATCCTTCTCATCTTTTTCAAGATTTATTTCCTTTAAAAGAGAATCAAAATCTTTCTATCTTTTCACATCTTATCTTATCTTGTTTTATTTCCTCCTTGATCAAATAAAATAAAAAATCAAATCCTTATTGAATCTTATCAAATCTTATCTCCATCCACATCAAGGCTCTATAAATACAACCTCTCACAATCCATTTAGGAAGGTTGATTCTTAAGTATCCTCACTATTTCAAAATCATTCTTCGATCTTCAATCATTCTCCATTTGTGTTTCATCGAATTAGATTTATGCTGTTGAATTGAGCAACCAACATTTCTCCATTATCAATCCTTCAAAATCTCGTATTCTCATACAGGTGGAGAAGAACAATGGAGATAGATTGAGTTTAGCATGGATTTGGGTTTGCATTTGTTTGTTATTATTGATTTTCATGCTTGCTGGAGTATATATTGTACTGGTTAGGATTTCATATATTTCTATTTTAGTTTATATATGATTTTTCTCTAATTACACAAATAATTAAATTCATTTAGTTATAGTGGAGAGGAAGATGAATAATTAAATAATTAAAATTATTTAATTATAGTTGAAAATTCACAATGAATAATTAAAAAAATAATGATTTATTTAATTAATTAGAACAATATGGAATAAAAGAATAACTAAATAATTAAAAATTATTTGTGTGGAAGATAACTCAAACTAAGTGTGAGTTAACTAGTTGCATGAGAAGTGAAGTGGAAGAGAGTGTTAGTTAGAACATAGGTGGAATTGGCATGAATGTTTAATAATTAATTAGTATTGCATATACAAGATGAGCTAAATAAATAAATAAAATATATAATTTCATTTATTTAGAGAGAAAATAAATGTAGATAAATTAAATAATTAAAATAATTATCTAATTTAGGAAGTGTTAACTTATTTTCTCCAAGTGATTTAAAATGAGTTAAACCAAATAGTTTATTAGACTTCTGAAAGTTCAAAATTTTCTTCAAAGGTAAAAGATTTGATAAAATGTCTCTCTTGTTAAGTCATGGTTTACCTTTGGAAAAGAGGTTTATTACTTAATAAGGTTTCCAAGAAAACCTCAATCTGGTCAAAAGTATTAAAGAGGTCTTACTAAATTTTGTCAAGTTTATGTTGCATGAGTTTTGGAGGGAGGTTGTTTCTAGAAGAGCTTGAGTTTCTACCAAACAGTTCCACATTTTAGGGGTTTTCCAGTTATTTGGTCTCCACTACAAGAGCTTTTGTAGGCTATAATGGTGGCCACAAAATTTACGAGGGAGCATGGAACCCTTAAAGGCAATGGAAACAGTTAGAAAGGGGTTGAATATTCATCATTTTTCTTCCATGTAGGAGCATGCACGTGGAAGAAAAGGGATAATATAGGTTTGTTTTGTTCTTTTAAACTCTATTGTTTCCATAAGGAGATGCTTGTAGTCTTTAGGTTGATCGTTTGGACATGTTTTTACGCTGAAAATGCATTAATTTTCAGTTTATATGGGGTCTATAGCAAAGCTTTAGAGATACTCTTTGAAAATCATTGTTTTTAAGGTCCTAATTTAAAGGAAACATCCATTGAAAGATGGGTCAGTTTTGAGCTTCTCTCTTGATTTTAGTGAGTATCTTGGACAAAACAATGCATGGAAAAATGGCTGAGAACTTGAAGAATTTAAGCTTGTTTATATGGGAAACACGATTAGGCGATATCTAGGGTTATTCTTTTTTTAGTTATGGTTGGGTTTTCTTAATAGAGGCTTTCCATGAAGTGAAAAATGTGTAGTTTGAGGTTAATAATAAAATTTTGAATGCTATATTTTGCATAGTGTACTCTATCAACACCCACTATGTTTTCTATCTGCTTTTGAAAATTTCTATGTTGTGATAGTGGTTCCATTAAGAGGATAGGCGTTAAATGACTTTAAGGTCAAATGGGCAAGAAAAAGTGCAACACTATTTCAGAGTATCTCATTGTGTAGCTCACAGCACAATTTCAAAATGTTAATGGAGGTTTGTCTCTTTCAAATGCTTCCAAAAGGTTGTGACAGTTATAAAGTCTTGAAGATAGTGTAGGTCTGTTTGAGGTTAATGGATAGAAAACTATGATATTCAAGAAGGAACCATGATAAATGGGACCACAATAGTTCTCACCTTTCAACAAATGACCATTTTAAGTTTTAATAAAGTTCCTAATGAAGAAAAGGACTTAACTTCCATTTGTTATAATGCTAAGTAAATAGGAGTGATGGTTAATAGAGGCAAAATTACAAGCTGTCAAGCATAGAAATAAATAAATCATAGGCTATCATGTGGGTAAGAAACGTAGTGATCTTGAAATCTAAAGGGAAAACACTGTCACCTTGAACTAAAAGAAGGGCATGGTCATGTGATTGTTGAAGAGACTTAAATGATAGGATAATTATCATCAATGATAAAGCTAGAGGGTAGTTGGAAGACAAGAAAATATGCAGTTGGCATGCACCTAAAAATGGTCACATTATAATAAGTCTATTAATTAATTAAATATAAATTATTTAATTAATCTCCTAAAGTCATCTACATATAAATAAATTTAATTATTTATTTATAGTGTTCATTCTTATGATTCTTCTACATTAATTAAATAAAGAACTTTATTTAATTAATTACCATCTCCCATATTCTTCTTAATTAAATTAAATAAATTTCCATAATTTATTTATATTTGATTATCATGTTATTCTAAGTTTGAATATTTATATTCAAAAATGGAATATTCCTCCTCTTCATCTCATAGTTAAATTAAATATTTTAAATATTTAATTTAATGCCTTCTAAATCTATCTCTCTCATATAATTAAATATTGCTTATTTAATTACGCAAATTTCTAAATTCATCTTCTCATATAATTAAGTAAGTTTATTTATTTAATTGTGAAATTCATTTCTAACTCATTCTTCAAAACGGCAACCTTCCTTTGGATCTGAATGACAAAAATTGAAGATGAGGAAACCTTCTATCTCTCACACAACTTTTGAAAATCTCTTACCGTTCATCTTGCCAGATTGAATATCAATCGTTGATCATTGCCAACTAAGCTTTTGCCTTCGAAAATCTATAAATCAAGCCTTTCGCAAGCCATTTGGATCGGATCTTCTTCATACATCTGCATTCTGCCAAAATCATTCCTCAATCTTTCAATCCATCTCTATCATTCTTCATCATTGCGTCGTTATGCTGCTAAAGTGGACAACCAACATTCCTCCATTATCAACCTTCAAAATATTGCATTCTTAATATAGTATGCATTTATTTTTAAATCTTGTTCTTTAGTAGTCCTTTTGTGGAGCTTAGCATACAAATCGGAGAGCTTTGGCAAAAATATTGGAGATAGAGGACAATGGAACGTCTTCAAAGGAGCTGCTGCATTAAGAGTTTGCTTTACTTTGTTTAATCAGTTTTCCTTTGATTTAAAGTTTCATTGGTGTGCTTGAATAGTATTTATTTCATTTTAATACGCACATATTTTCAATCACACATTTTTGGCGCCCACCGTGGGGCCTTTGCCCCGTTTTTAATATCTACTTGCAGGTTTTATTGATTTTTTTGATGCAGATCTGACAATTTTTGGAAAAAACTGCAAGTTTTACCAATTTCTTCATATCTTCTACACAGCTACTAATTTTTCTACAATATTTTTACAGAATCTTTTGCATTATCTCAAGAGGCTACAGTAAAAAAATCAATGGTTTATCATTGTTTTTGAAGAAGTTATCATAATTTTATGTTTTTTCATAAAATTTATTTTTGGACATAAAATCGATGAATTTTTAAGAAATTTTTACATTTTTGGAAATCTCTTTAAATTTTAATGGGGGAGTCTATGTTTTATAGATTTCATTTAGAGGTCAGCTTCTGATTCTAAAAATCCCCAGTCTTCATTTTACTGTGAACTTCCATAAGTCCAGCGTTCACGAGAGCAAAGCTTGAGGGAATTTTCTGACTTCTTTACATTTAAGAGCTCTTAGAAAATTAGCAGGGATCTTCTTTGATTCTTAGGGATCATCTTGGAAACACAAAAGTAATCCTGGCCCGTCTGGTGCAGGTGTGATTCTTAGGGATCATCTTGGAAACACAATAGCAATTGCAGCAAAAAAGCTTGAAGATGGGACAAATAATGTAGCAGAAGTTAAAGCTGCTCTCACGGCGGTCAAATTGGCAAAGCAGTTCGGTATCAAAAAATTACATTTGGAAGGTGATTCTTTAATTATAATCCATGCAATTAAATCAGGAGATTTAAAAGCCTGGCATCTCCAAAATTTTGTTAAATCAGTTGTTCAAGGCCTGGAAACTTTTGATGATTTTTTGGTTACTCATGTAAAAAGAGCTGGGAATAAGGAGGCGGATATTCTCTCAAAATGGGCGGTATCTTTTGAGGAAGTTGGCAACTTGTCTGTCGAAGATTTTAGAAATATTCATTCTCTTTGAGTTTGAGGTGGCGGGTTTATGGTCTATGTTTTTTTGGTGGTGGTGCCTTTTTCGGTCCGTTGAGATTCTTGGGTGTTTTTTATAATCTTTGAAATTGTGAGGTGGCAGATTTTGTTTGTAAGTGTGAGGCTTTTTTTGTGGGGTGTTTTAATGTTTTAATTTCTTGGGAAAGGACAGTTAATTTTATTTGCTCCATCCAAGTGGTAGCCCAAATCATGGCGGTGAGGGTAATGAAGGGTACAACCCGCTGGCAAAGGATGGGGTGGTCAGTTTGGACGGAAGGTTATTAAGGCGGGCATGTAATGTCTCCTATTTTCATCCAAGTTGCTGGCGTATTTGTACTAAATGCCTTTTGAGTGTTTGCTTGCAGCCGGCGGAAGTACCAGGTGTGTGCTTGAAGCTGGCATAATATTAAATGGAGCAATTTCGAAAAGATTGCCTCATTATTTTCAAAGAGCTTTTCTGGCGGAGTGGCGTAAGGTGCAGAAAGATGGAGGCAATGTGGGGATTTTCAACTAAACTGTAGCAAAGGGGTTTTTTTGGTCCCCCTACAATGAAACGAATGAAACAGGTACTCAAAATTCAACGAACTGAGGTAGTGGAAGCGGTGGTAGCGGTTTTAGGCCCACATTTCATGGAAGCATCGCATAGGGGGCGGTTAAACACTGATATTGCTTCAATGATCTTTGCGTGGGTAATGGAACTGGGCGAAGATGGTAAAGAAACTAAATGGGTATTGCACAAACTCTTTGATGGTGCTTTACTAGGAAAACTGGAGTCTTTCTTGGAGTGGGCGGTCCCGGGGGTCGGATTTGATGTTTCCGAAGGCATCGAAGATATGGACGAGGCAACAGAAGAAGGCCTGACACCTTTTTTCAGGTGGAGACGGCGAACGGACAAAGAAGTTTACAAACACGCAGTGTCGGCGGCTTGGGAAAAATTAAAACTTGAACTTCACCGCCCGAGGGTGAATTTACACCAGGTGAATGTCAGGGTGCCATGCTAGGTGAATGTAAGGGTGCCAAGCCAGTTTCCTCGTAAGAAGTGGGGTATGCGTAGGAGTCGTCGGCATGGAGGGATTGTTTTTGGGAGCAGGGCTTAAGGAGGAAGCGGTGATGGTTTTTTTGGGGCTGGGTTTCAATTGCGATCCAAATTTCACGGATGATTGATGGGCAGTTTGGGTGCAGCTTGGTGCGAATGGAGGGTGACGAACTGTGCACAGATAGCTTTTGCGGCGAAGGCGGTGCGATTGAAGGTTTTTTGGGGCTATGGCGTGGCTATTTTTTTTGGTGGTTTGATGGCTGCGGGCTGGCGGACAGACAGAATGAAGGGAGATGCCATGGAGAAACGGTCAACATCGTTTAGGGTTTTTTGCTTGTTTGATTTTTGAGTTAATAATTCTCATTGTTGTATATGCTCAGGGAGGCTTTTTGTTATATCTGGCTTGATGTAAAGCCCGGGGGGCTTCTATAATGTTATCTTGTAAATTCTGATTTTAATTAATAAAATATAAACCTTTTACCGATCAAAAAAAATGTCAAATCTTGAAATCTAATTGGGTATGCCAAAGCGTCTCACAGAGTACAAAAAAAAAATTTGATGAGTTTGTTTTTTTTTCTTTTGCTGCATTATAATATTATTTTTTTTGATCTTGTAGGTGATCATAAGGAGCTCTAGTAGCAGCAATATCACTCACAACAATAATTTGGAAAGCAAGAATAACCAGGTGCACTCATTCCATCCTTAATCTCTTAATCTTGTTTGTCAAACATTTCAATTTGGGGCATAAAATTAATCATTGTTTGCAAACACATTTGGATTTGGGCTCTTAAAACGAATATTGTCTTCAATCACATATTGAAAATCTGGTCTAAAATTCACCACTGTCTTCCATCACATTTTGATTTGAGATTTAAAAAGAACAAGTGTTTGAACTTTTTTACACACGTTTCATTTCTAATCTAAGGGAAATTAATCATTGTGAGCGTGAGTCAAGTGCGTGTGTGATCACAAACACCTCACTTGATTTGCTTTTGTCAAACCCTTCATAGGAGGCCTGCTAGGGGATTTCATCACCCCTAGGGACGACCTCAATCGAAGTGTGAATCGAAAGACACGCTTGTTTGGAAGTTAAAATCTTATCACTCTTGGCTAAGCCCCAAAGAACTTTATACCTTTGGGAAGTGAAGGCGAAGGGTGGGTTACCCCTTTCTCCTGGCTGTGTGATAGGATTTTTCTTTCAAATCATCCTTAGTCAACCTTGTTCAAACTAGTTTGAAACCTAATTAGCCATACCCACTTGACTAGTTCTAGGACTTGTTGATGTGTCTTCTTCAAGTGTGTGCTTAATAATCACATTCATAAATTCCAAAATTCAAACTTGCTTATGTGTCTTGCATGTGTGATTCATGTGTGTACATGTGTGATCATTCATTTAAATAATGCCAAATCAAGCTAAACACCAAACACATAAAGACAAGTCACTTTACACATTCTTCCAATACATCCACATCCTATCCATTTCATCCTAATCAAACCAAGTCATCCAATCTAATCATCCCACATCATCACCATCACCACTTGTCAAAATGGTCATAATCATAAACAAGCCCAATCCTAATCATAAGCCCAAAATCATAACCCAAGGGGGCTATCCCTCTAGGCCAAATCATGAGACAAAACCTAAGCCCGAGATCATCATTCAAGGAGTCCCTTTCTCTAGTTCAAATCATAAAACAAAACCAAAACATAAAATCAGACTTCGAGGGGCTTCTCCTACCACCTCTAATGATGACATGAACGATGTTACATACTTTGAAGAACAAATTGATACACAAGAGCTTACCCACATGTATGACACCATGCCCACATTAGAACACAAATCCCTAGCATCCCAACTTCAAAACCTCCTTCAAACACTTCACCAAATACCCAAACCCCTAGACCACCAAACCATACAAAGCCTTCAAACCCTCTTCCAAAATTTTCAATAAATTAAATCACCTCAAATCCAACACCTCCTAGCTCAAGCCAATCAATTCATTGCCACTTGTCAAATCCAACAACCACCACATCATCCCCTATCCATTCATTATCACCCTTCCACCTCATACCAATCTAATCCATCCACTTCTTTGCATGTCAATGCCACATCAACCTATCAAGCCGCATCACAACAAACACATGTGACTTTAAGTTCTACCTTGGGACAAGGTCAAAATTCTTCATGTTCTAATGCAACCATTGACAAGGGGAACACCAATCTAGTCCATGCACCCTTACCATCATCCAATCAAAACCAAAACCCTAAGCCAACATCTTCCACCCCTACACCTCCAAAGGATGTGACCCAAGGGCTACTAGCAAGGAATCAAACATCGCCATGTCATCCAACTCATATTCTTGAACATACAAAAGAGTCATCAAACATCATGCCAAGTCCTTCAAGCCAACCATGTCATCCACAACCACTTGATCCAATTCAAGAGTCATCCCCTTCCACCTCCATTCAAATAAGCCATGAGGTATGTCAAGAGCTCAATCCTAAACATGCGGAAACATTACCCCCTCATCCACATAAAGATCAACACCCTCCTAATGATTCCTCTCATAACATACCTGATACTATTCATGATCAATCTTCCATTTTTGGTGAAGACCCTTTATGATCAAGAGACCATGATGATCCTCTTAGCCAATTTTATACATTCCATGGTTAAAGAGCTCCACCTCACCCATCCACTTGATGCTGAAGCATCCACTTCCTTGATGAGACCTTATGCCTCCCAAGCACACATAGAAGATCAAACAAATACCTTGGATCTAAGTGAACACAATGCTAATCAAGATTAATGATCCTCCATCACCCACTATTGACCCCATTGAAAGTCCTCCATCCTATCCTATTGGTATTTCCACCCTCATTCATGAATGTTCCTCCTTAGAACAACAAAACCATTATCTTCCCTTGCTTCATTTTCTCCATCCAATAAGGAACTCCTGTCTAGTGTTTCACCTACACCTAGTTCCATTGTCCATTACACACTCCAAAACATGAAACACCAAGGTAAAAGTCTAGACCTTCATGAACAAGGTATTTTGGAGCCCATCCATGTCAAAGTCCCTCCACGCTCTTATGGCCTTGAACCTACACCCCAAGGACAACAACCTAAAGATGTTGGTACTTCCTCCATGCATCCCAAGTCCACTTTCCATCATAAAGCCTATTGTATCCCTAAAACATATGTTGCCATTCCACCTCCATCATCCTACAAATGTCAAAAGCATGTGACCATACACGCTGCCATTAATACTGCCATTGCTTCCAACTCCTAATATCCCTCCATCTAATCTACCTCCACTTCTCCCAACACCCTAATATCCCATTATCCAATCGCATCCTCCATCCATAAATCACTCTAAACTTGTCTTAATCATGACCCGATCAATGCACATTGTATAAACATGGAGCTTCCACCCATTCCACCAAACCCATGGGATTCAAAAGCAATAATTTCAATGCCTCTACCTATAAAGTAAAAAATTCTAAGGTTTCTCATGCCTTAGGACATCAATACAAAAATTCAAAGCAAAATCCATATAAAAAGCTATATAAGCCCATACCTCCAAAAGAAAAGTCTAAAAAAAAAATGGTTTGGGTACCTAAGCAAAAAGAAATCAAGTCAAACGAGGCATTCACATCACAAAAATCCCAATCATCCACTTCCATCCCACATTATCATTCCATTCAAAAATATCAAATTCCTAAAACCCACAAGCAAAATAAAAATCATAAAAATATTAAGTCTATGTGGGTACCAAAAGCACTACACCCTCCACCTCCTAAGCAAACATCTCCATTGCTTCATACACCCCATCCACATCAAAATCTTCAACGTTTATCACAGTGTGTGCAACCATTGGTCATGGTTCCCTTCCATTTCACAACAATTCCACATACCTCCATCTCCCCATCCTTCAACTATTATCCTACATATCTTCCCGATCACCTTCCTATGGTCCATGCTTTTGCATAAACCTTTCATTCATCTTTGGCACAAGTCCCATATAAACCTTATCATCTTCCCTACATAATCCATATCATAATCCACTATTTTCCTCCATAATCTACATCATAATCCACCATCTACCTAATCCATCTCACACTCATGTCATATCTTACCAACATCTATGAGCATAATGACACTTGACATGGTCCATGCAATGACATTCATCCCTAGCAGTACTATCACCCTTCACATAACTAGACTCTTGAGTCCCTCCTATCCAAAAAGTCAAAAAACAAAAAAAAAAAATTTTAAAAAAAAGTAAAGAGAAATCCCTTCGTCCAACGGTGAAAACCTGGTAAACAGGCACCCTGGATAAGTACCATGATGAAAACCTAGCAAATAGGCATCATGTGTAGGTTTATCTTCTATGTCACTTACACTTGGGGGCACAATGTCTTATCTATCCAACCTATCCTTTTCATGTCTTATCATTTCCATCCTACCTACCATCTTTAGCCATCATACATACCTATCATTTTGAGTCCATTCATCCACCCTTCTTCTTTTGATCTTGATGAAGATATAGGGGCAAAATGTTGAAACATGTCTTGGGTATCTCTTGACATACCTCATCCTTCCAAACAATCATATCATTATCCTATTGTCATAAGTTTTGTCATGAACAATCCTAAGTATTGTACCTAGAATGGGGCATGTTATTCCTACGCAACATAGTCTTTGGAAATCACATCCTTGCTCTCTTATGATGCATACATCCATTCCATTCACTATGACCTATCCATTCCATCCATCCATCTATCATGAGCCTTTTATCCCTTATCCTATCACCCACCCTTTCATCCATCAATCCCATTTATCTCCTTGCACCTAGACTTGGTTTTCCCCTTGTCATTGGTATCTAGCACAAAGGCTACTCAAATTTTCATCCTTTGACACCTCCAAACATTTCAAAAATCCAAAAAAAAAATCAAAACATTTCAAAAAGTCCAAAAAATAAACATTTCAAAAAGTCCAAAATCAAAACATGTCAAAAATCCCAAAAAAATCAAAATATTTCCAAAAATCCAAAAATCAAAGTTTCAAAAAGTCCAAAAAATCAAAATATGTCAAAAATCCAAAAACATTTCAAAATCCAAAACATCAAAACATTTCAAAAATCCAAAAAAAATCAAAATATCCCCAAAAATCCAAAAAAAAATAAAAAAGTCAACAAAATCCAAGCAATAAAATCAAACCACATCACTTCTTCTCATCAATCTAATCATTATCATCAAAATCATTCCAATCCAATCATTCATCCATTCATCCATACATCAAATCATCTTTAATCAATTCAAGCAATAATCCAAATGCAAAGTCAATCCTTAATCCATACCAATCAAGTCAATCAATCTTGTCAAATTATCCAATCACATCCTTTGGTCTTGATCCTAATCTTGTCGTAAACCAAATCAACCAATCAATTATCATCATCCTTGTGTTTCTCTAGGGACATGCCGCTCCCCACAATGACAACACTATCATCATCATCAATCAACAATCAATCAACGGTTTACAGCTTGACAGGGGCACTATCTTGTTTGTTTTTGTATCATTTGTGCATGCTTGCTTGCTTGCTTGTGTGTGTTATCATTTTATCTTGCATTTGTATCAAATCCGTATCATTCCAGCTAATATTCATATCTTGTGTATGTTGGAGTAGCTTTTTGCACTATCCTTTGCATCTAAGGTCATATCATACCTTTTGTGCATTAGGACTTTAATGCTCTAAGTCTCCTTCCTCATACGTCTAGACAAGGTTGTATTACACTGGGGCATGAGACACATCATCACCTTAGGCCTTATATCTTGGTGCATAACATCTAGTGCTATATCAAACATCATGGTTGCTCACCTTCATTGTAGCATAACGTATCATTCCTCTCCTTCATCCACTTCCTATCTTACATCATTCATCTTGTCTATCCTTATCATTTCATTTCGAGAGCCTACCCGTGTTTGTCCAACCCGCCTATCCTCTCGAGGGGGCATCATAATTCCATCATCATCCTATCTTTATATCATTATCCATTCTCCTCTATCCATACCTTAACTTCTTTGAAATGATGTTACTCGACACAAATCTCATCATCTTGAACATCATCTCAAAGAGGGGCAAAATGTATGCATCTAAAAATGGTCACATTATAATAAGTCTGGTAATTAATTAAATACAAGTTATTTAATTAATCTCCTAAAGTCATCTACATATAAATAAATTTAATTATTTATTTATATTGTTCATTCTTATGATTCTTCTACATTAATTAAATAAAGAACTTTATTTAATTAATTACCATCTCCCATATTCTTCTTAATTAAATTAAATAAATTTCCATAATTTATTTATATTTGATTATCATGTTATTCTAAGTTTGAATATTTATATTCAAAAATGGAATATTCCTCCTCTTCATCTCATAGTTAAATTAAATATTTTAAATATTTAATTTAATGCCTTCTAAATCCATCTCTCTCACATAATTAAATATTGCTTATTTAATTATGCAAGTTTCTAATCTCATCTTCACATATAATTAAGTAAGTTTACTTATTTAATTATGAAAATTCATTTTAGCTCATCCTTCAAAACAGAAACCTTCCTTCGGATCTGAATGAGAAAAATGAAAAAGAGGAAACCTTCTATCTCTCTCTCGACTTTCAAAAATCCTATACCGTTCATCTTACCAGACTGAATCTCAACCGTTGATCATTGCCAACTAAGCTTTTGCCTTCGAAAATCTATAAATCAAGCCTTTCGCAAGCCATTTGGATCGGATCTTCTTCATACATCTGCATTCTGCCAAAATCATTCCTCAATCTTTCAATCCATCTCTATCATTCTTCATCATTGCGTCGTTATGCTGCTGAAGTGAACAACCAACATTCCTCCATCATCAACCTTCAAAATCTCGCATTCTTGGTATAATATGCATTTATTTTTAAATCTCGTTCTTTAGTAGTCATTATGTGGAGCTTAGCATACAAATCAGAGAGCTTTGGCAAAAATACTGGAGATAGAGGACAATGGGACGTCTTCAGAGGAGCTGCTGCATTGAGAGTTTGCTTTACTTTGTTTAATCAGTTTTCCTTTGATTTAAAGTTTCATTGGTGTGCTTGAATAGTATTTATTTCATTTTAATACGCATATATTTTCGATCACACAAAGAGTCACAGGACTAAGATAGCATATGATAGTCATGAGGAATCACGTAATGTAGAGCTAATACACATCATTGGTCATTCAAATCAAGAGGTTATTGTTGCAAGTCAAATATTCAATGATTGACAGTTGTTAACCTCAAAAAAGAAAGGATGTGTGAAGAGTTTGAAATAGCTGCCAAATATTATTTTAGCTTGGATTGATGAGAGACATAGGTCCTCTTTGAAGTGGAAGTTAACTGAAAAAGAACAAGAATAGAAGTTAGTTTTGAGCTTGGTGAAAAGATAATGAATTTCAAATCAGAATCACTGCAGTGCTCCCAAAGAACAAACAAACAAAGAACACAAATATTTTTTTTTAAGAAAAATAAATAATAAATATACCAAATATTAAATGATCATATACATACACATATACTTCATTTCATTACAATACAAATAACATAACCGACTATGTTCTTTGGGGCACACGAGGTCACATTGAAATAAACATTACAAAACATCAACTCATAAGATATCAAAAGGAACTATTAATGACAACATTAGATATATATACATAGATTCCATCACAAGATAAAACCATGAGAAATCACATAACCAAATAAGGATACAAAGTTGAAATTTACATTACATCATCTTTTAAATATACAACATATCCATAACCATAATTTACATCATGATTCCCAACCTGTGGGATGAATATAATATACAAGGTTATCAAAATACAAAGAGATCAACTAGAACAAATCTTCAAAAGGATGAGACTGAGCCAATGAATACTAATGGGGAACCCAATGGTGTGCGGAGCACGTTCCATCCGACCACCACCGTGCTAAGAGGTGACAGAGAAGTAACTCTGACCAAGACTGTCAACTGAAGTACAAACATACAAGGAGTACCAAACATAGAACCATAACACAATACTCCAAAAAGCAATGAAACAAAACAATAACATCATAACACAGTACCATAAAAATACAAGATCATAAATATCAATGAGATCATACAAGACCACAAGGTACACCAAGATATATTAAGGCAATAATCATAAATCAAGGTAAATCCAAATATCAACAATCTAAACCAACTCCCATAACCTACTTCTAGAGGAACTCAATAAAGTAAACACATGGGCAACTAGGGGAGAGTGTCATCGCATAGTTCTACATGGGTTGTTCAGTGCTCTTCTTCCCAACTGGAGGCGTCAGTCCCATCTATGGCTGTCTTGTTCCCTTCCTCCCAACTGGAGGTGTCGGTCCATAGGGTGACTCATGCAGAGCTGTAAACCTCTCGTGAAGACGAGGTCACAACCTTGCCAACCATGGCCTTCTCAGCCTTCCGTTACTCTGCGGAAGCACTAATGAAGATGAGGCATCCATTTTTTAATCTTATAATGATGTTACTACCCATCCCTTCTAAGTTAATTATTAGGTGTTCACTTGATTAATAACTCACTCGTGGGTTATCCTGTGCCCTTCCCCTTCAACGGGGTGCCGGCCCCCACGAGGAGCCACTCTCCCTAGAGACCGAGCATAAAACCAAAAAGTAACAGGGGTTGTACCATTCCAATCATGAACATCGAAATGCAACAACAAAAGTAATACACGAGGCATAACCCATCTCGCAAATTAAATACCATAACCAAATCTCATAATTCAATACACCCCATTCATAGTACATAACTTTAACAGAAACTCAAGATGAAAAGGTATAAATTCAACAAGAATCACAATCCTCTAGAAGACTATAGTTTCAAAATACTTTCACAGGTTAATAGGGTTCCCACATCAATGAACTAATAATGTCCCGAACCCAACAAGTCTACAAAACTCAACTTCATAAAAAGATAGCTCATTTAATTCCAAAAATAATTTCCATTTCCACAATATTCACACTAAAACAAGCATTAAATAAGAAATGCTATCATATATTCATAAATTGACTTTTTACTAAATTATCCTCTCAAAGTTTGTAATTTAACAAATCAATAAAAAAAAGATTTCTTTCTATTTTATTATTTTCACTATAATCGAATTCTATTTTATTTAAACTAGAAAAAGAAACAAAATGTTTTCTGACAAAATTAAATAATTAATTCAATAGTTAAATTAGTGAAATATGATTAAATGAGTTAATAAATATATATACAAATATAAATAAATATATATATATATATACAAATATAAATATATATCTATATACATATATATATATAAATATATATATACTTATATATATATATTTATAAAAGTAGATTCGCACAGCAAAATTTAAAAAGAATTCTCATTTTACGAAATTAAACATATACCATTGCAAATGGGAAATTTAACCCATATAAATGCACGGGGATAAACGCCTGGCCATGGGCAGTCTACGGACTATTCACAGTAGTCTGGAGGACTGTCATGGACAGTTCGCAGACTGTCGCACAGTACCGGTCGGCTGGGTGGTGGGTACGACCGAGGCCGAACCACCACTCATTCCAAATTTTATAAGACCAAAGTAAAATTAACAGCGCTAGTGGAAAATAACGAGATTTGAACCTTAAGAATTAAATTTCTCATTCAATATTTACATATATATATATATATACATATGTATATATACTGTATTAAAAATATTTCAAAACTGAGGATCAAAAAAGACAATTGTACAGGTTACTGTACATATACACATTTTTACACATAATGTATTTGTAAAATTTATATACAATGATAATTTACACAACCCCGAATTCACAATAAAGAAGTTATTCATAATTGATTTACTATATTTTCTAGAACAAAGCTACAGTAATCCTAGTTATTTCCAGAAACCCAATAAAATTTCATCTAAATCAAAAATAGTCCAAAGCCCCAGAAATTTCAATTTAATAAACAACGGTCCAGAACATTCCTAAAACCCAGAAGATTTTATTTTCCACACACATTTAATTTCAAACCCTGGGAGAAAATTTTCATACATAGAGAAGCAAATTTTTGTTTCATTTGATGCTAAGTAAATAATTAAAATGAGAAAGAACCTGGTGTCATGTGCTTGAAGAAGATTTATAGCAGCTTTATCCCTCTTGCAAAGCTAATTCCTTGCTGCTGATTATTCCCAGCAACAGATCCAAATCCTTCTTTTCTTCAATAATTTCTCCAGAAAAC
>VDFB02193867.1:228740824-228867732 GCA_007258455.2 Sequoia sempervirens
GATCTCAATTTTTCCCAATTTCTCCGTTGTCCCTTCGTTTCCCCGAAATTCATATGGTATTGTTATTTTTGCGGAATTCTGGTATGACCAGATTTTTTGAATTTTCTGGGAAGCTTTGTGGAACTTAGAAATTGGGTGAAATGGATGGGTTTAATGATGAATACTTATCATTCCATGCTTTGAATTGATAGATTACACAACTCTCTATGCATCTTTTTCATTTCGATGATCTATGGTTGATATCTGTGCCTTCTTTGGGAGAATCCGCCTGGTCTGGAATTTTCTGAAATTCCCCCCAGACTGGTTTTCCTGAGTTAACTTGAAATCTCAAACTTCTCAGTTATGATGATTTATGGTTGATTTGATGGTCATATTATGATTTTGAGTTAACACTTTAATAAATATGTTATCAATAATTAGATTTCTTTGTTGATATTCGATGGATGCAGGCTGAGTCAAGCAAGGTAGTGGCAAGTGGGATCAAGGGTAGAATGGTGGATCCAAGTACAAAGGGGTCTTCTATGTCTGAAGCGGAAAGGATCAAGATGGAAATTAGGAGTAAAATCCTGGAAAGCAAGATTACTTCTATCTGGTCAGAAGTGACTGACATGAATGTTGGACTATGGGACTATGAAGAGTTCAAGGCTAGAATGGTAGTGGTAGTGCAAAACCTTCCTTTACTAGCTAAAAGGATGTTGGAATCAGGGTTGGCACATGTAGCTGGATTTCCTTCTATAGTGCAATGTTATGAGTTGGTTCTTGAGTGTGCCAGGCATTATGATAGAAGCACCCATAGAATAGTTCATCCCCAAGGGAGGATTGTGGTGAATCTTAATCCTGTCTCCATAGCCTAGACCTTTGACATGCCAGATAGATCTCATGTAGTGGCTTTTAATATGGACATGGCAAGAAATTTCTATGAGGAGGATACCATTAGAGCACAACAAATCATCAATTCTTGGTTGGAAAAGCCTAAGTCTCACTATTCAAAGCTTCCAAAACAACTATTCAAAGTGAAGTTCAAGAAATAATATTATGATGCCATCACTCTTCTTAGTGGGGTGGTAGGGTTAAAGAATGCCAATGTGTTTGAGAGCTGGATATTCCATGTCATTGTCAGGATGGAATAGGAGAATATTAATTATCATTGGGCAGGTGTTATAAGTGCTATGATTCATGAGCAGATGTGTAATGTCTTACAAACTGGGACCTTCACAATGACTTCCTACTTAGTTTATGCACTTGCAAGATTTCATCCATACAAGGGATTAAGTACCAAGGGCATCTTTGGGTAGGACATGATCTATGAGGTTTATCCACAACTACATTTGGGTAACTTGAGCTATAGAAGGGTTAATGATGCATTCACCATGTACATCACCATATTACTTCAAGGTGCAGAACATGTGAGGATTTCTGATCAGGCCAAGGAGCTGATCAAGAGGTATGGGGCTTGGTTTATATAGTTTCCCACCTTCTCGTACATAAGGATTGATGGCTGTCAAAGTGATCCATATCGACTTCCAAGGTATCCCACTGATCATATCCTACTCCTGGAGGTCACTAGGAAAATATGTGACTTTGATGCTATTGTGAAAAGGGACAAACATAAGACTGGGTTTGGTGGAGACTTCCCTTTGAGGATAGGCGCTGGAGAAGCTTTCCCTTCCATTAACTCAACTCAGGCTTCAGAGGAGGAGATGAGTACTCTTGGGTTATCTTTCCATTCCAAGAGGTATAAGTTTGACAGAACTGGTGAGGCACAAAAGAAGGCCAGTAGAGAATATGGCCACAAAGATGATTTGGAAGACTACTGGGCTAATTACAGTGATGAGTATGAGGTTAGGAAGAAGAAGTTTTCCTAGCTTTCGATAGATTCGGTCTAATTATATAATGTGAGGGTAGTTACAGATCAGATTGAAGATGATGGGGATTTGGTTCAGGGCCATGCTTATGAGGTGGTAAAGGATAGACCAATTGGAAAAATAGATTGGCTGGAAGAAGAAAAAATAGAGCTATGGTAGCTAATGAATCTAGTCATTAAGTATACAAAGCTATGGCTAAAGCATAAGATATGGGAATTGGAGAATGAAGGTGTGCAATGCACCTATGATTTGATGGGATATTTAGACCCTCATTCTACTTCTAATTAGTATTTGAACAGGATCCCAAGGGTAAAGACAAGGCGAGCTCTCCTTTTAAAATCAAGATTAAAGATGTTTGAGTTGAGGAAGCTCATGAGACAGAAAAACAAAGAAGGCCTATTGCCAATAAAAGAGGGCATACTTCAAAGGCTAAGAATCCTGAGAAGGAGGAAGCTAAAAAGCAAGATCCCGAGGTTGGTGCTTTTGTGCCCAAAAGAAGAAGAATTGTAAGACTGTCACAAAAGGCAAGTTCCAGGACTGGAGAAGAAGTTAACCCACCTGTGGTAAATGTGGAGAGCTCAGGAGAAAAGACACAAGTGTATACAAGGAAATCAAGAACTCCTTCTCCTAAGGATAGTGTGTCGAAAAAGGATCCTCGTCCAGTTACTTCTCATGCAGAACAACATGATGATGTCTCTTCTTCCCATGAAGCTCAAAAGGAGCAGGGTGAATCCGAGAAAGCAGAATATCACCATGATACAAAAGGAGAAGAATTTCAAGAGGGTGAGCTCTATAATGTTGAGGTAGAAATAGAAAGGGTGATGCAGTCTCCCTTGGTTACATATGAAGATTCACCTATTAGAACTAAAGAAGCTGGACCTCCTCAAAGAGAAGAAGTATTAGTTAAGGTTCCATCACCTGTGTACAAAGAAGGGAATACTAGAGAAGAAGAAGATAAGGCTGATGAGGTTCCTGAGAAGCAAGATTTGTATGAGGATGCGCCCAAGGATCGACAGGAGGAAGTTGGATAGAGTAAAGCACAATCAGAATCTACTGTTCCAGGTTGGTTGGAAAGGGGATTAAAGAGTAAATAGATTGTTGTGGATGACACCCCTCCCAATTGGGATGACCTACTAGAAAACATAGGAAAGGTAAAAGGAAAGAAGAAAGCCAAGGTTATTTCCAGGATTGAAAGAGATGAGGCCAACAACAGGGTAGTCCACATTGCTACTCTTGCTCCGGATAAGAACACAGATGATGCAACTAGAGAGGATTACAATATCCAGACCATCAACCTGGGGCCTACTTCCATGGAGCAGGATATTGAAGAATATGAGAGTTCAAGTGCAGTAATATTGGGTAGGTTAAGGAAGGAAGTGAAGACTAAGCAAGAGCTAAAGAAGGAGAATGAGAAATTAAAGTACTTGCAGGACTTGATGAAGCCTTTGCAATCTATTAGCTCCTCATCTTCTGCTGTAGGTCTCCTACCCCAAGAAATGATAACTGAGCTAGAAAGAATGAAGGCCACTACTCTTACCACAACAAACTGGCTACAAGGGGTGCAAACTAAAGGAGATAATGCTATCAAAGACATTCCTTCAACTGGAGGAGATGCAATGAGGGAAAAAGATTTGTTGAAAGATGTATTGGCTCAAGATAAAG
Organism: Sequoia sempervirens; assembly: GCA_007258455.2. Taxonomy (NCBI): domain Eukaryota; kingdom Viridiplantae; phylum Streptophyta; class Pinopsida; order Cupressales; family Cupressaceae; genus Sequoia; species Sequoia sempervirens. The sequence continues at coordinate 228,744,352 of VDFB02193867.1, forward strand.
AAGATACAAATCTCCTGCTGCAAAAGACCAAGACCATCATGGAATACACTGAGGATAAGCTTGTGAGTGATGGAATTCTCCCTTCTTCTAGAGCTGCCAAACCTTGGGAATGGTTTGAGGCTTTGCAAATAAGACAAAAGGTTCTGAAGAAGATATATAAGTAGAGGAGGAAAATTGAGGATACCCTGACTGATATCCATAATGGGTGCATTTCTTTCTTTGAGACCATGACAGGGAGAAGGAAGTTTGTACCAAAGCATTTGAGCTTAGAACAATCAAGAAAATGGTGGAAAGATGTATATTCTCTAGCCAGTGAAGATTCAGTTATTGAACATCAACTGGATGATGTAACTACCTATAGTGCAGTTATTAATAAATATCAAACCAGTAGGGTTGAGTGGGATAAGTCAGTGGAGGAATCAAAAGAAAACATTAGATCAATCAAAAGGAGACTTAAGGTTTTTCCTTTTCCACTTATAGCCGACTTGGACAAGGTGCTTTTGATGGTGCATGATAGGATGTACCGAAATAAAGACAAAGGGGAAAGCAGTTAATGAAAGGTTATATCAGAATTTGTACTTCCCTATTATTTTGCTTGCATTGGTCCGAATTATAATGGAGATTCCAGGCTGACCTGGATGGAGTTCAAACATTTAATGCATATTTTATTTAATTTTGAATTCTACTTGGGCCGACTTGTTTTGTGGCCAATTATTACTGTAAACCCTAACTAGGCCAACATATCTTGGGGGTTTCTATTAATATGGCATTCTGCCTCATTTGTAAGGGCTAGATAGTTGGTTAGAGAGATAGTTTTGATATTGGAGCAAATTAAGTAGTAGAGCAAGAGTTAGAAGTTAGTTGTCTTCAAGCAAATATTGTAATAGAAAATTGGAATTGTTGCTTTAGTGGATAATTTGATGCAAGTAATGACATTGTGATTTGGTGCCACATTTGCGTTATCCTTATCTTGCATAGTTCTTGTTTTTCATTCTTTAAGATTGCTTGAGAAGTATTAGATGTATGTTAGATTTAGATTTAGACATGATTCAATGATGTTTATGATTTGATGCTTGAAGTGTTTGCAGTGATCCCTAGTCCATAATTTTTGTAGCTAGCTGACTGTTAGTTGCTTTGAAAAGTTAGCCTGGACCATATATCTATTGTACTTAGTTCAATTGTGAAGGTTTATTCATTTCAATTGCCTTAGGGTTATTTTGGATGAATGTTCATGATCTAAAAATATTTAACACCTTAGAAGATTGCAGATCCATCTGGGTCAAGTAGAAATCAGTTTCTGAAGGATTGGTCCATTTCAAGTGTTTGCCATTTGCATTGTTAATCTTAGGAGTAGCTTTAATCTTAGTAATTTCTCTGAAACCCTTGTCTTTTGTTATTTATTTTATCATTCTAGTTAGATTTATGATTGAAGTATCATCATATTGCTAGATCTGATAAATCAAAGATCCAGTATTTGCTTGTAGTAAGGTCCCTTTGTGATTACCAGCATTTTCACATTTATCACTGAGTTGTTTATGCATTGTCAAGACCTGCCATTAGAGACCTTGGGGTTATCTCTTGAGGCTTGCTGATAGAGATTTACCTTTCAAGAGAGATAGGATATTGTATTCTTTCTGAGTTGTTGCTGTGCATAAAACACTATCAACACTACAGTTGGCTGGTTACAAGGAGTAAAAACTAAGGGAGATGATGCTATTAAAGACATTCTTTCAATTGGAGGAGATGCAATGAGATCATTAGATTGGCTAAGGAATGTGTTGGATCAGAATAAGGAAGATGTAGATCTCCTATTGCAGAAGACTAAAATCATCATAGAGCACACTAAAGATAAATTAGTGCATGATGGAATTCTTTCTTCGTCCAGAGCTACAGAGCCTTGGGAATGGTATGAGGCTTTGCAAATTAGGCAGAAGGTTTTGAAGAAAGTATATAAATAGAGGAAAAAGATTGAGGACACCTTGACTGAAATTCACAAAAAGTGTATTTCCTTCTTTGAGGTGATGACAGGGAGAAAGAAATTTGTGCCGAAACATCTTAGCTTGGAGCAATTGAGGGAATGATGGAAAGATGTGTATGCTCCAGTAAATGAGGGCCCTATCACTAGACATCAGTTGGATGATGTGGCTACCTATATTGCAGTGATTGATAAATATCAAACTAGCAAGGTAGATTGGGACAAAATGGTAAAGCAATCAAGGGATGATATAAGGTCTATTGAAAGAAGGATTAAGGTTTTGACTATGCCTCCTATGGTTGAGTTAGATAGAATTTTCTTGAAGGTGCAAGATCAAATAGATAAAGATAAAGGGGGAAGCAATTAATACAATGCTACACCAAAATTTGTGCTTCCCCATTATTTCCCTTCTCCTCTACATGCATTGGTCCAAGTTGTGTTGGAGATCCCAGGCTGACCTGGATGGAGTTCATGCATTTAATGCATGTGTTGTCTTATTTTGAATTCCTCTTGGCCGAATTGTTTTATGGCAATTTATTATTATTGTAAATTCTAATTAGGCCAACATGCCTTGGGGAGTTTCTATAAATATGGCATTCTGCCTCATTTGTAAGAGCTAGCTAGATAGTTTTGGATATTGAAGTGAATTAAGTAGTAGAGAAAGAGTTAGAGTTAGAAGTTAGTTCATTTTGAGAAAGTGTTGTAACAAAAAACACTAGAATTGTTGCTGTTGTTTGGTGATTCAATACAATTGAAGACATTGCGCTCTTGGTGAATTCTCTTGTGTTGATTTATCTTGCATGGTTCTTGTTGTTCTATCTTTTGAGATTTCTTGGGAAATATTAGATGTATGTTAGATTTAGAATTAGATATGATTCAATGGTGTTTATGGTTTGATGCTTGAAGTGTTTGCAACAATCCCTGGTCCATACTTTTGGCAGCTAGCTGATTGTTAGTTGCTTTGCAAAGTTAGCCTGGACCTTATATTTATTGTGCTAGTTCAATTGTGAAGGTTTATTCATTTCAATTGCAATAGGGTTGTTTTGGATGAATGTTCATGATATGAAAATCCTTAATACCTTAGAAGATTGCACTATTTCTGTAAGATTGCATATTTATATAGGTTAGGTAGAAATTATTTTTTGAGGGATTGATCCATTTCAAGTATTTCATCATTTGCATTGTTAATCTTAGGAGTAATTTTGATCTTAGAAGTCTCTTGAAACACTTATATTTTGTTATTTATTTATCATTTGGGTTAGATTTAGAATTAGAGGTATCACCACATTGCTAGATCTAATAAATCTAAGGATTCAGTATTTGCTTGTAGTAAGGTCCCTTTGTGATTACCAACATTTTCACATTTATCACTGAGTTGTTTATGCATTGTCAAGACTTGACATTAGAGACCTTGGGGTTATCTCTTGAGGCTTGTTGATAGAGATTTACCTTTCAAGAGAGATGGGATAATATATTTTATCTGAGTTGTTGCTGTGCAGAAAACACCATCAACAGATTGGTGCTAGAAGGAGGGCCTGAATAAGCAAGTTGGATCGATTTCTGTCTGCCATCTCTCCTGAAAGATTTAGAAGAAGAACTAGATCTACTCCAGAAGAGGAGTAATTTTAAGAGTTGCCAGCTCCTACCAGGTCAAGAAGGACCAGAAGAAGGGATAAATCATTATCCACCCAACCACTTCCATCATCCCCATCATCCTCATCTGCATCAAGTTCATCTTCATCTGATTCTTAGGACATTTCCATTCAACAACCTCAGCCGGTTATAAATCAGCCTTTACCACCCCCACCTCTGCCAATGGTTTTCCTAGCCAACAACCCATCTCCATTGACTTTCAATCATTACAATGTCATGCTCAAGAACCCTGAACACTTTTGTTCCAAATTCCATGTTAATGACCCCAATAAAACTACTGAGGAACACATCAGGATATTTCAGACCTACCTTAAAGATAGAGGAATCAATCATGAGGATGTAGCATGTAGACTCTTTCCTTATTCCTTAGGAGAAAATGCATTCTACTGGTACAATCATTTGCCTACTGGGTCTATTCAGAATTGGACTAAATTTGAGATTGCATTTCTATAAAAGTTTAGGATTCCCATTAGCCCCAATGAGCTTTATCTTCAATTCACCAATGTTAAGAGAGAAGCCCATGAACTTATAGGGTCCTTTAACAATAGGTTTCATCATGCCTATACCTGATTACAGGCTCCTTATGCTGTTGATGAAGCCACTACTTTAGAAGTATATTATGAGGGTCTTGATAGTATTACCACTACCTTCATGAAGTGGAGAAACAACCCTCCTAATACCCTACTTGATGCATATGTAGAAGCTATGAAGGTTAGCACTACTTTAAGGAAACACTTATTTGGGCCTTTACCATCACTAGGACCCACTGCTCACCCAGGGTAGGTCCCAGACCTTAATCAAGCTTTCGCTAATCACACTCTAATCATGAATTTGGTACCTCAGTTGCCTATATGTGGTTCCTCACCCAGGACCTCCTATGAGTCAAGTTCCACCCGAAATCAGCTACCCTCAGCAAAATGCGAATCAACCTCTTCACCCACAGCCTCAAGCTAGTTTTCCTACATATCTATAGAATTTTTAAGTCTTGAAACAGTCACTGAATACTAGTACTATAGCAGGATATCCTCAAAGTAACACAAATCAACCCTTATATAGAAATCCTGACAAAGAGAGACTGGATGAACTAACTAAACAAGTGAAGAAGTTGAATATGGAGGTAACTTATTTGAGGAACTAGAACAGTCAGCTTCAGGCTGCTCAAAGAAGTATGCAGTCCAACCACAGTAGAGAAAATCGAGAAATTCAACAAGGAAAACATTTTGATAGAGGTCAGCATCCTGAAAAAGGATATAATAATGATAGGGGAAAAATTATGATAAAGGACAATCTTCAGGCCAAAACTTTGATAGAGGCTAGACTGGTGGACAAGGGTTTGACAGAAGACAACCACCCAAACATAACATAATTTGGAATACAAGGCCTAACAATGGAGGCATCCCCACCTCATTAGATCAGCCAGTTAATCAAGAGAAGCCTCCGAGTGGTGTATATTTAGCTAAGGCTGCTTTATCAGGATGGTGTAGGCTCCATAAAACAAGTCAACATTCTGAGTTAGACTGTCCAAAATTTTAGACAGCAGCTTCAATCTTCCAATATGAGGTGGAGAACAATACAAGTAGTCAGGAGATAGTGCCATCTACTCCCTATGATTCATCAATATTGGTAATAAATCACGCTCCTTTTCCACAGAGCAAAGATAATGTACCTAAGGAAGAATCAAACCAGCTTAAAGAAGAGGTGGATGAGGTGTGTAATGGTGATGAGATTACATAGTTGTTCAATGAAAATCTAGTGAATGACAATGGCCCCATGGATGAAGAAGAAGCTTATGTTGAAGAGGTACAAAGATTCCAGCGACCTGTAAAAAAAATGATCTCAGGGATATACCACACAGACGTCCATAGGCTGGAGGCCCTTTCAACACTTCCATCCCTCCAAAAAACTTCACCACGCCTCCAGATCCTAATGCTAGCAATAATCCACCATGTCTTCATGTGTCTAAACAATACCTGTCAAAGGAAGGACAAGCACAAGTTGATCCATCGAAAGGAAAGAGTGTTGAAACAAATAAGGACAGGGTGGTGGAATGTCCCAAAGAGGCCCTTGCTGATCTGAGTACAAAATAACTGGCCATATATGTTGCAGAAAAACTCAAGAAGCTAAAGGTAAGTCTCTCTGCATTTGAATTATTGAGAGTTCCAACTATTAGAAATGAAGTTTTAGGAGCTTACAATGCTAGTTCAGTATCACAAGATAAATTAGTTAGTGAGAGTGTCAATAAAGCATCCAGTTCTCAACCAGTAAAAGGCCAAAATCAGATTCACAATCAAGTTCACCTGCCACCTAGAGATAAAAGGAAAGAGAAAGATAGAACTCAAGTTGCTCAGGTGGATACTCCCTTGACCCTGTTCCAGGGGAAAACAAACACTCCTCCATTTCTGATCTTTGTTCGTATATTCGGTAAGAACTTGCACAATTGCTTGTTGGATTTAGGTGCTTCCACCAATGTAATGCCTTTTGGTGTTTGTAGAGCTTTAGGTATTACTCTTGGTGATTCCAAAAATAAAGTTATTCAATTGCATATAATTGAGGTTAATGTTGTAGGGGAATTAAACATGATTCATATGTAGGTTGCCTCTGACCCTAGAATTCAACAGGTTATTAATATACAGGTGGCAGACATACCAGATGCTTATGGTCTAATTTTGGAAAGAGACTTTACTAGAGCCCTGAATGGATATGCATCAACTGATCACTCTCATCTGTGGCTTCCCTGGAAGGGAGTACTGAATCATCTTAGGATTGAAAGAGAACCCAAGATGAAGTATATGATCACAGAGTATATGAATACTTCGAATGAGATTCTAATATCAAAAGTGAGTATGGGTAATTATGTACTTGCAACCCCTTTTGAGGAGTCAGATGTAGAAGAGGTCCTTATGCTGCATATAATGCCTGTTGATCTCACATCAAAATCTAGTAGTACTGGAGCTTTGGTGGAACCAGTAGAAAATGATGATGATCCTGAAGATAGTCAGCTCAGTTTGTTGGATAATTTTAAGAATTCATTCATAAATGCATTGAAGATCAGGTCCAGTTCAGTAGAGGAATGAATTTTGAAGAATTACTCTTGCCAAATTAGTGTAGGGTCCATAATGCCTCTCACTCTGAATTGGATTCTTACTTATGCCAGACTATAGTGGAAAAAATATAAAAATGTATCAGCCCCATTCCAACAGTCAAAATCAGTATTCAGAATATTCAGGAGGATCCTAAAGGAAATAAAGTGATGTTATCCAAAGAACCCTCCAACAGCAATAGTGCAAGAGATGCAACAAATAGGTCTGTAGTTACTGGTTGTTGAACTTTAAGATTTGACAGATCTAAATCAAAACAAGGAGCTGGGGTAGGATTTGAGTTAATTAGTCCAAAAGGTAAAAATTTGTTTGCTGCTCATAGACTTTAGTTTCATTGCACTAAAAATGTAGTAGAATATGAGGCTTTACTTCATGGGTTGCTAATGGCATTAAAGAAAAAGGTCAATATTTTGCAAGTCTTTGGGGATTCTGAGTTAGTGGTTAAGCAAGTTAGGAGGTAGTACTCGTTTCATGACAAGAGGATGAACAATTATAGGCATAGAGTATGGGATATTATTGAAGGATTTGATTCCTTCAACATTCAGCTGATACCACACAATCATAACCAAATAGTAGATTCCATTACTCAAGCAGCTAGTACGTTGCAACCTTTGTCTCTTTCTGGATTGAAGAAGTTTACAGTGGAATTAATGCTAGTTCCTTCAGTTCCTGACAACGTTACCAATTTTCAGGTATTTGAAGATGATAAACATATTTTGGATTTTATTACAAGTTCAGATGTCTTTGCTTCTCATATTATTGATGAAACTGAACCTCAAGAAGCAGAGATGGATTTGGAAGGAGTAATTAATTTAAAGACTAACACTATTCCCAGAGGAATGGTGTAGTTAGAAAGGATTTTTGATCTAGATAAGGTCAAAGATCAAGAACAAGATGCTAAGAAAGAGTCTATCAGTGGACAATGTGAAACATACAACATGGGAACTCAAGATGATATCAAGAATGTCTTCATTGGTAAAGTATGTACACTAGAGGAGAGGAAAGGAATAATCGGCGCATTGCATGCATATTAGGATGTGATAGCTTGGAGTTATGAGGACTTGAAGACCTATGACACATCAATTATAACTCACACTATCCCTCTGAAGCTGGGAGTAAAACCCTTTAGGCAGAGACAAAGACTGATTAATGCCCTGTTGGAGCCTATAATTCAAAAGGAAGTGCAGAAGCTACTATTTTCCAGAATCATATTCTTGGTTAGACATTCGACTTGGGTTGCAAACCTAGTTCCTATGAGAAAGAAGAATGATGAAATCAGACTATGTGTGGATTTCAGGAACCTTAACAGAGCATCAGAGAAAGACAACTATCCAGTCCCTTCACTAGATGAGGTGCTTCAGATTGTCAATGGGTCTCAGATGATGTCTTTCCTGGATGGCTACTCTGGATACAATCAAGTTATGGTATAGTATGAGGACAGACATAAAACTCCTTTCACCACCAAGTGGGGTACTTTTTCCTATAAAAGGATTCCTTTTTGGTTTGATTAATGTTGGAGCCACATTCTAGAGGGCTATGGACATTGCTTTTAAGGACATAATTGGTAAGTGAATAATTATTTATATGGATGATCTGACAGTCTTTTCCAAGAAGAGAGGTGATCACATGGAAAACTTGTGCAAGGTTTTTTAGAAGTGTAGAGAGTTCAATATATCTCTTAATCCAAAGAAGTGCATCTTTGGAGTCACTGAGGGAAAATTGTTGGGGCACGTCATCTCTGAGAAAGGCATTGCAATTGATCCTAAATGAGTGGAATCCATACTCAAAATTCAGCCACCAACTAGCAAGAAGGAAATGAAATCATTCTTTGGAAAAATTAACTTTGTAGGGAAGTTTATCATGGGATTTGTAGAAATAGTAAAGCCATTGAATGCGATGTTGAAGCAAGAAGCTAAAGTTGAATGGAGTGCAGAGGCAAAAGAAGCATTTGCAGAAATTAAAAGAGCTATCGCTGAGGCTCTAGTATTGGTAAGTCCTGATTATGATAAGCCATTTTACATATATTCATTTGCTTCTGATCACTCCTGTGCTCGTATGTTAACTCAAAAGTCCAATCAAGGGAATGAGCACCCCATAGCATTTATGAGTGCACCACTAAAAGATGCAAACTAAAGTATCCAAGTGTGGAGAAACAAGCTTATGCCTTGGTCAGGGCTGTAAAAAAATTTAGGCATTATATTCTCAGGAACAAGGTCTTTGCAATAGTTCCTGATCCTACAGTCAAGCTATTGTTGATGCAAAATGAGCTGAGAGAATGCCGAGCAAAGTGGGTGATCATGTTATAGGAATATGATATTGAGATTCAACCCATGAAGTTGGTAAGAGGACAAGGGCTTACAAGAACAATGGCAGAAATGGGCCCTTACCTTACAGTCCAACATTATAATCTTGAAGATGTTTCTCCAGGAGGCTGGTATGATGATATCATTTACTATCTTTTGAACCAACCGTGTCTTGGCCATCTTAATGTAGTATAGAGAAGGGAATTACATTTGAAGAGTGATAGTTTCATGCTGAAAGGAGCTGTCTTATACAAAAGGAACCATGAAGGTGTATATTTAAGATGTTTAGGGCAACAAGAGGCTGAAAGAGTCATGGCAGAATTTCATGATAGATACAGTACTGGCCATGGATCTTCACATTCCATTGCGAATCAAATTTTGAGTGCTGGTTATTATTAGCCCACATTGTTCAATGACACACACAACCATGTCAGAATGTGTCATGTGTGTCAAACTGCAGCAACCAGGGAGAAGCATGCAACTCTTCCACTCCAACTAGTATTTGAGGTAAAACCTTTCGCACAGTGGGGGATGGACTTCATAGGTCCCATCAATCCACCTTCTTCTGCAGGCCACATGTATATTCTCATTGTTACTGATTATTTCACACGATGGACTGAGGCTCTTGTATGCAAATAGTGTACTTCTAAAGTGGTAATTAATTTCATTGAATTAGGTCTCATTAATCGGTTTGGATGTTGTTTATCTTTAGTTTGTGATAATGGTCCTGCATTTGCATCATTGAAAATTTCTAACTGGGCCTTTGATCATGGAATTGTAATAAAATTTGCATCCAATTGCTATCCGCAAGGTAATGGTTTGGCTGAGTCTTCCAATAAAAATCTCTTAACAACCATTTGTAAGTTATTGGAAAAGAATCCCAAGGATTTGAACACTCAACTTAGATTTTCTCTATGGGCAGATCATACAAGACATAAGACTTCCTTAGGGACCTCTCCTTATCACCTTGTGTATGGCCTAGAACCTATATTTCCCATCCAATTGAGGATCCCCACTTTACAGTTCATTAATGAATATTATGATGAAGAGAACAAGCGTGAGCCTCGCCTGGCAGAATTGTTGCACCTTGAAGAAAGAAGAGATGAAGCCTTAGAATTTTTTTCCAAGCATCAGGGTGTAGTTAAAAGATGGTTTGATAGGAGAGCTAAGGTAAAAGCCTTTAGGATCTCTGACTTAGTTCTCTACTGGGATAAAGCACATGAACAAAAAGGGGAGCACGGTAAATTTGAAAAACTTTGGCTTGGCCCTTAATAGATTTCAAAGATCTTGGGAGATAATGCTTTTTGCTTGAAAACCCTCACTAGGGAAGATATCCCATTGCCTATTAATGGGCAACATTTGAAGCATTACTTCCAGTCTTGAGCTGTTTACAACTCTTTTCCTGTACATAGTTAGTTTAGGTTTCCTTTTTGTTGGTTTGTTTTGCTTTGGTTAGAGTAGGTTTCTCTTTCTGTTTTGATTTTGGTTTTTTTTGTTTTGGTTAGTTTAGGTTTGCTTTTGGTTTGGCTTGTTTTTGCTCTGCTCTTGCTTTGGAGGTTTTCTTGTTTTCTTCTAGGTGTGTTGCATCTGCATGGCAATCATATTATTATCTGGGATTGTTCTGGATATTTCTTTTACAAACTTTAATCCTTTTCCCAAAGTTAGTTGGTGAAAGTCCTCTATTTGGTGTCATATGCATTAAGTGTTTTGAGTGGATAATCCAGGAGATTAAGTTAAATCTAGATTGTGTTTGGGTCTTACATTTTACACAGATCTTTTAAAATTCCAAGGTTGCATGGGACTCTTATGAATTCTGCTTAGGTGAAAAATCTTATATTAAGCTTCAGCACCACTGTGGTTCTCAACCCTGAGTGTGAATTTCATTGTTCATAAGTTGAAATAAAAGTGAAAAGAAAAGAAATATCAAAAAGAAGAAAAAAAGAAAATATTGAAAATCAAGGGGATAAATTCAACTTATCAAGAGTATCCAAGTATCTCTACTGGGGCTATGGATGCCTGGCTGGCAATAGAGCTATGCTTGGGAGAATCACAATAATAACCTCATTGGGGCTATGGACGTTTGACTGGTAGTGAGGCTCTATCCAGATTTCTTTTGGAGTTGGAATCCTAATTATGTAGCCTAGTTAGACTAAGTTTGATCCTCATTGTAACCAGGGAAAATGAGAATGAATCCATATGCACACACTTTGACCCTAGTACAAGAATGGTTTGCTTATTCTTGAAGTTTTGAAATTCTGCCAAATTGACGACCTAATGCAGGGACTGAAACCAGAGATTTTGGGTTCTTGATTCTAGTTTCTCACTGAAATGCTCTAGAGCATTTCCCCAACATAGTGACCATTTGTTGTGTAGTTTTTCACACACACGCCTCGCTGAAAGCAGGGACCCTCTTTTGCTTTCATTCCTGGTGTTTTGGCCCTTTTCTTTTGGGGATTTACCTTGCCTTGGCATGAGCTTGAGTGTTTATCTTTCTTCCTTTGGTGATCCCTCTGTGATTTTTCTTGAAAATCTCAAGTGTTAGACATATTTCAGGTTTTTCACTGCTTTCAGGAAAATCCGATCCTGGTAGAATTACCTGGATCCTATCTAAACTCGGTGCTGGTTTCCTTGCATTGTAGTTTGGAAATTCCTAGTCTTCGTGGAATTCCGTGGTGGTTGGATTTCTCTGAATGTCCACTGTCCTGTCAGATCCTCGGGTTTTGTCAGGGTGTCTTGTTGACTGCATTAATGTCATTTGTATGATTTCTGAGGGAGGTATTTAGTCGATCTTGGGGAAGTCTTGTGCCATTATACTTTATCATTTGCATTCTATTGAGGTGAGGTGCGTGATCTTGAGTGCTTGGCTAGATTTGGAGTGTTGAATTTGCGAATTGTTGGATTTGGTGGTCATTATTTTGGGCATCATAACTGCTATCGTTTGCTCAGGTGCTAAGGACCATTGTTTGTCATTGCTATAATCGACATTCACTCCATCAATGGTATGTACCTATTGCCTCACTTTTCATTGTTGAGTGTGAGTGATTCTTTGGCGTCCTGAGTGTGCTTGAAGTTAAAATTTCTGTGTGTATGAGAATTGAACATCTGAAGCTAGGGTTGCTCAATTGTGTTTGATTGATAATCCCAAGTGAGTTTCAATCTTGTTTTTCATTTCCATCATCAGGTATCTTACTCATGTAGGCCATAAGGAACCTTTTGAAAAACTAGTAGATGAGTAGACTGAGCTCAAGCTTGTTCTATGCATCAATAGCAGAATTTTAGGGTTTCATGCCTAGGGCATTGCCATTTCCTTTCGATTTGCTTTGGGGTGAGCCTAGAAATTAAAAAATATCTATGGGGGGTTCAATTCAACTGGTTGCAAGTCAAGTATCCTCAAATTTATGATCATTCGATCAATTTGAGTGAAGTCGCGAGAAAACGTCGATATCCAGAAATCTGGGTTTTCCTTCAACTTCGGGATTTTCCTTCGCTGGCGGATTTCGCTAATTTTCCATTTCCTCTTCTTTTTCCTAAAGTGTGTGATGATTTAGAGTTTTTCCTTCTTCACGGATTTCCATCTCACATGTATTTTCTTGAAATTCCTTTATCCCTGCTTTTTTCTAGAATTTTCATATGATTGCTGTTTTCGTGGAATTCCATCCTGGGCGGAATTCTCCGAAACCTTGTGAAGAATGAAGGATTAGGAGATAACATGACTTATTGGCAGATGATTATGCATTGTATGGTCAATTTGAGTTGTTTAAGGATGTATAATGTTTTTTCTTTGTTATGATAATTGATCAAATGGTTATTTGGGGGGATTTTATGTTTATTTTGCTAAAATTTGTCTGGCTAGGAATTCTCCAAAATTCCTCTCTGGCCTGGATTCCGTGACAGGGCTGAAAACCAAAACTTTTAGATGATCAATTTTTATGAGATTTCTAAGCATGTTTCTTATCTTGGGACTCATAATGAGGATGAATTTATCACTTGTGATTAATTAACTTGGGTTTCATGTGATCTTTATTATGGTTTCTTTGTTGAGTGCAGGTTGAGTCAAGTAAGGCAGTGACAGGTGGAACCAAGGGTAAAGTGATGGATCCAAGTGCAGAGGGATCTTCAGTTTCTAAGGTAGAAAGAATCAAAATGGATGTCAAGAGTAGAATTCCTGAGAGAAAGATTACTTCCATCTGGTCACAGGTAAATGATACAAATGTTGGACTATGGGATTATGAAGAGTTCAAGGCTAGGATGGCAGCACAAAACCTTCCTTTGCTAGCGAGAAGAATGTTGGAATTAGGGTTGGCACATGTAGTTGAATTTCATTCTACAGTACAGTGTTATGAGTTGGTGCTCAAGTGTGCTAGACACTATGACAGAGGCACACAAAGGATAGTTGGTCCCTAAGGGAGAATTGTGGCAAATTTGAATCATGTGTCTATAGCCCAGACCTTTGACATGCCTGACAGGTCTCATGTGGTGGCTTTTGATATGGATATGGAAAATAAGTTCTATGAGGAAGATACTATCAAGTCTCAGTAGGTCATCAATTCTTGGTTGGAGAAACCCAAATCTCACTTTTCCAAGCTATCCAAGCAACTATTTAGAGAAAAATTTAAGGAGTACTATGATGCTATCACCCTTCTCAACAGGGTGGTAGGGTCAAAGAGTGCAGGAGTGTTTGAGAATTGGATGTTCCATGTCATTGTGAGGATGGAGCAGAATGTTAATTATCATTGGGAAGGCGTTATAAGTGCCATGATTCATGAAAAGATGTGTAATTTCTTGCAGATGAAGACCTTCACAATGACTTCCTACTTAGTCTATGCACTTGGAAGATTTCATCCATACAAGGGACTAAGTACAAGGGGTGTGTTTGGACAGGATGTGATTTATGAGGTTTATGCACAACTACACCTTGGTAATTCAAGCTATAGAAGGGTGAATGATGCATTCACCATGTACATCACCAGATTGCTCCAAGGTGTACAACATGTGAGGATATCTGACAATGCCAAGGAGCTAATCAAGAGGTATGGGGTTTGGTTTATACATTTCCCCACCTTCTCATACATAAGGATAGATGGTTGTCAGAGGGCTCCATATCGACTTCCTAGGTATCCTACAGACCATATCAAACTTCTGGAAGTAACAAGACAAATATGTGATTTTGATGCCATTGTGAAAAAGGATAAGCATAAGACTAGATTCGGTGGAGATTTTCCTCTGAGGATAGGCACTGGTGAGGCATGTCCTATTAACTCAGCTCATGCTTCTAAAGAATAAATGAGTACTCTTGGTTTATCCTTTCATTCTAAGAGATCTAGGTTTGACAGAACTGGCGAAGCACAAAAGAAGGCTAAAAAAGAATATAGTCACAAAGATGATATAGAAGACTATTGGGCCAATTGCAGTGATGAGTTTGAGATTAGAAAGAAAATGTTTTCCAGGCTGCCTATTAACTTGGTCCGATTATATAATATGAAGTAAATCCTAGATCAAGTTGAAGATGATGGAGATTTGATTTAGGGCCATGCTTATGAGGCAGTGAAGGACAAACCAGTGGGAGAAGTAGATTGGTTGGAAGAGGAAAAAATAGAACTAGAACAACTCATGTCTCCAATGATGAAGCATACAAAACTATGGCTCAAGCATAAAATGTGGGAACTAGAAAATGAGGGTGTGCAATGCACCTATGATCTGATGGGAGACTTAGAGTCTCATTCTACTTCTAAGGGGTCAGCTGAATAGGACCCTAAGGGTAAGGGAAAGGTGAGCTCTCCTTTCAAAATCAAGATTAAGGATGTTCAAGCAGAGCAAGTACAGGAGGCAGTGAAACAAAAAAAACCTATTTCCATGAAAAGAGGGCATACTTCAAGGACTAAGAAGCTAGCAAAAGATGAAGCTAAAAAGGAAGGTCAAGAGGTTAGTGCTTCTATGCCCAAGAGAAGAAGGATAGTAAGAATGTCACAGAAGGAAAAGGAAAGCTCCAAGGAAGGAGAGGAAGTTAGTCCACCAGTAGTAAATGTGGAAAGCTTAGGAGAAAGGACACAAGTGTATACAAGGAAATCAATAAATCCTTCTCCTAAGGATAGTGTGCCATAGAGGGATGCTTCTCTATTCACTCCTATTGTAGAACAACATGATAATGTTCCTCCTCCTCATGAAGCTGACAATGTACTAGGTGAGCCAGGTGAATCTAAAGAAGCAAAAAATCATCAAGATCTAGAGGGAGAAGAATTTCAAGAGGGCAAGCTCTATAGTGTTGAAGCATAAATGGAGAGGGTGCTATAATCTCCCCTGGTAACCTATGAGGACTCACCTGTTAGAAGTAAAGAAGATAGATCCCATCGAAGAGAGGAAATACCAGTTAGGACTCCATCACCTATGCATGGAGAAGAAGAGCATAATAAAGAAAAAGAAGATAAAGCCGAGGAAATCCCTAAGAAGCAGGATTTGAGTGAAGATATTCCTAAGGATCAACAGGATGAAGTTCCACATAGTAAGGTACAATCAAAGTCTACTGTTCTAGGTTGGTTGGATAAGGAATTGAAGAGTAAGCAGATTCTTGTGGATGACACTCCTCCCAATTGGGATGAGCTATTGGTGAGCATAGGAAAGGGAAAAGGAAAGAAGAAAGCCAAGGTCATTTCAAAGATTGGAAGAGATGAAGCAAATAATAGGGTAGTCTACATTGCTACTCTTGCTTGTGATAAGAAAAAAAAATGATGTAACTGGAAGTGATTACCATGTGCAAACCATCAACCTAGGGCCTACTTCCATGAAACATGAGATTGAAGAGTATGAGGGCTCTAGTGCTGTGACTTTGGGCAGATTAAGGAAAGAAGCACATACTAAACAAGAGTTGAACAATGAAAATGATATACTTAAAAGATATTTGCAAGACTTGATGAAGCCTTTGCAATCCATTAGTTCCAGACCATCTGCTGCTAGCTTCCTACCACAAGAGACAATTTAAGAGTTGGAAAGAATGAATAGTACTAGACATGCTATAGTGAGATCATTAGATTGGCTGAGGAATGTGTTGGCTCAAAACAAGGAAGATGTGGATCTCTTGTTGCAGAAGACTAAAATCATCATGGAGTACACTGAAGATAAATTGGTGAGTGATGGAATTCTTCCTTCCTCCAGAACTACAAAGCCTTGGGAATGGTATGAGGCTTTGAAAATTAGCAGAAGGTTTTGAAGAAAGTATATAAATAGAGGAAATAGATTGAGGACACCTTGACTGAAATTTACAAGTGTATTTCCTTCTTTGAGGTGACGACAGGGAGAAAGAAATTTGTGCCAAAACATCTTAGCTTGGAGTAGTTGAGGAAATGGTGGCAAGATGTGTATGCTCCAGTAAATGAGGGCCTTGTCACTAGACATCAGTTGGATGATGTAGCTACCTATGTTGCAGTGATTGATAAATATCAAACCAACAAGGTAGATTGGGACAAAACGGTAAAGCAATCAAGGGATGATATAAGGTCTATTGAAAGAAGGATTAAGGTTTTGACTATGGATCTTGTGGCCGAGTTAGATAGAATTTTCTTGAAGGTGCAAGATCAAATAGATAAAGATAAAGGGGGAAGCAGTTAATACAATGCTACATCAAAATTTGTGCTTCCCCATTATTTCCCTTCTCTACATGTATTGGTCTGAGTTGTGTTGGAGATCCTAGGCCGACCTAGATGGAGTTCATGCATTTAATGCATATGTTGTCTTATTTTGAATTCCTCTTGGCCAACTTGTTTTATGGCCATTTATTATTATTGTAAATTCTAATTAGGCTAACATGCCTTGGGGGGTTTCTATAAATATGGCATTCTGCCTCATTTGTAAGAGCTAGCTAGATAGTTGTGGATATTGAAGCGAATTAATCAGTAGAGAAAGAGTTAGAGTTAGAAGTTAGTTCATTTTGTGAAAGTGTTGTAACACAGAACACAGGAATTGTTGCCGTCATTGGGTGATTCAATACAATTGAAGTGCTCTTGGTGAATTCTCTTGTGTTGATTTATCTTGCATGGTTATATCTATTCTATCTTTCGAGATTGCTTGGGAAATATTAAATGTATGTTATATTTAGAATTAGATATGATTCAATGGTGTTTATAGTTTGATGCTTGAAGTGTTTGCAATAATCCCTGGTCCATACTTTTTGTAGCTAGCTGATTGTTAGTTGGTTTGCAAAGTTAGCCCGGACCTTATATTTATTGTGCTAGTTCAATTGTGAAGGTTTATTCATTTCAATTGCAATAAGGTTGTTTTGGATGAATGTTCATGATATGAAAATCCTTAATACCTTAGAAGATTGCACTATTTTTGTAAGATTGCAGATTTATCTGGGTTAGGCAGAAATCAGTTTATGAGGGATTGGTCCATTTCAAGTATTTCATCATTTGCATTGTTAATCTTAGGAGTAATTTTGATCTTAGATGTCTCTTGAAACCATTATCTTTTGTTATTTCTTTATCATTTGGGTTAGATTTAGAATTAGGGGTATCACCACATTGCTAGATCTAATAAATCTAAGGATTCAATATTTGCTTGTAGTAAGGTCCCTTTGTGATTACCAACATTTTCACATTTATCACTGAGTTGTTTATGCATTGTCAAGACCTGACATTAGAGACCTTGGGGTTATCTCTTGAGGCTTGCTGATAGAGATTTACCTTTCAAGAGAGATAGGATATTATATTATGTCTGAGTTGTTGCTGTGTAGAAAACACCATGAACAGGTATCACTTGGGATCATGAATTAGGATGCCTTCTGAACAAAGGTCTTTTTAAGGTTGGAGGTGATATTAGCTGGGATGGTTCCTCTGCTAAGGTAGGTGAATATATCATGATACCATGGGCATCCAGGACTAATTATGACACATGAAAATTCATATTCTATGATTTTGAAAGTTGGTACGAGAAGTTCTACCAAGAATTCACATTGAAGGATGTTGTGTGGCATATCTAATAATGATCTAATTGTTGCCATAGCATCTGCTGCTCAGTTGTTCATGTGAGGAATCTTCTCAAAATTTATATCTATGAAAAGGTCCTTAAGAATTTCTACCATATTCTTGTAAGGAGTGAGTTTATCATCCTTGGTTTGATAGTCGTTATTGAATTGATTGATAACCAGCTGTGAGTCTCCATAGAATTTAAACTCTTGTATTTGGCATTGAACTGCTATTCTTGGACTTGTGATTAGGGCTTTGTATTTTTCAATGTTGTTAGTACATGGAAACAATAGTCAGTATGAATTTTGGATGCAATCACCTTGAGAGGTGATAAAAATAATATCCACCCATGATCCATGTTGGGTGAGCAATCCATCAAAGTACATTTTTCATTGATCGGTTATATTGACAAAGAACACTAATTCATCAAGAAATTTAGATATTAAAGGGTTCTTTACATAGATAGGTGCTTCGGCTAGTTGGTCTATGATCAATTTTTCTTTGATTGCGTTACACTCCACATATTCTATGCCAAATTCAATTAAGATCATTACCCATTTGGCATTTCACCCGTGAGAGTTTCTTTTGATATCAAGTAGTTCAATGGGTCAATCTTTGCAATAAGCTTGATTTGATGTGACATGTAATTTCTAAAATTTTGTGAAGAAAAAAACACCACTAAGCATGCTTTCTGAATGGATGAATAGTTCATTTCATAGCCCACCAAGGTCCTGCTGATGTAATATATGGCTCTTTCCTTTTCATTTTAATACTATTGTGCTAGAAGAGCACCTAGTGCTGCTGATGTTGCTAATATATAAAAGATTAATGGTTTGTTTGGTATTTGTGGCATGAGCACAAGAGGTGTCAATAAGTAGTCATTGATATGCTAGAAATATTTATCACACTTCTCATCCCACTTATAAGTTATTCCTTTATGGAGAAGATGTGAGAAAGGATGGATCTTGTCTGATAGTTGAAATATGAACCTTCAATGGACTGCAACCTTTCTTGTAACCCTCTCATTTTCTTCAATGTTTGTGGCGGTTCCATGTCTAGGATGGACTTCACTTTTGTTGGATCAATTTCCATCCCTCTCTGTGATACAATGTAGCTAAGAAGCTTACCTGATATAACCCCAAAGACACACTTTTTTGGATTCAGTCGTACCTTATACTCTTTGAGCTTGTCGAAGATGGGTCCCAATACCTCTATGTGCTCACTCCTTTTCTTTGACTTGGCCAAATTATAATCCACATAGTCTTCGACTATTTTGTGGATCATGCCATGGAAGATGAGGGACATTGCTCTTTGATAGGTTGCTCCTATGTTCTTTATCCCAAATGGCATCATGTTCCAATAGTATGTTCCCCATGGACAAGTGAATGCAGTTTTGTGTTGATCCTCCTTGGCAATCATGATTTGATTATAGCCTAAAAAACCATCCATGATGATTTTGATGTTAGGAAGAGAGAAATCATCCTTCGGGCATGCCTTTTTAAAGTTTTTGAAATTTGTGCATTTTCTGATGCCCCTAGTGGGTTTGGAGAATGTTACCAGGTTGGAAACCCACTTAGGATAATCAATCAATCGAATAAATTCAACTTCAAGAAGCTTTTGTAACTCAAGTTTCACCAAGAGTGCTATTTGAGGGTGCATTTTCCTGAATTTCTGCTTGACTGGTTTAGATTTAGGATAGATTGCTAAATGATGCACAACTAATTCTGGATCAAGCCTTGGAATATCTATGTACAACCATGCAAAGTTGGTTCTTCACTCTTTCAGGAATGCTACTAGGTTCCTTTGTTCTTCATCCAACAAGGATTCAACATAGAAAGTGATCTTGGTGCCTCTTCTATTCCCACATTCACTGGGGTTGCTTTTTCTGCTAATACTACTAACTTTTTTGGATGCATTATAGTAAGGGGGATATTCAATCCCTCATCTTTAGGTGCCTTAGAGAGGTTTTCATCCTTGGATGTCCTTTATTTTTACTATTTTAGGATCAAAAAGTGCCACAATGTGGTTTTCACTCAAAAATCTGCATGTTAGTTGCTTGTTGTCAATTTTGTGACCGAAGGATTCAATCATCTCCCCATAGTATGCCCCTATGTCTAGTTCTATATCAAAAACAACTTTGTAATCTTCCCATGGTAAGTTGTTGTGGAGTCCCATGAATTCTAAGAATGCTTCATTTTTTTGAATAAATCTAGAATCGGTGGTCCTTGTTGGTCCCAGTGAATGAGTTGTGGGTATACTAGGCTTATTTTAGTGGGTTGATTGTTTAGGGTGAAGGATGTTGTGAATGTAATGAAGAGAGATTTATTCTCAAATAGGTTGAAAAAATCAAGGGGGAAGTTATCTAAGGTAGTATCACATGATGTTGGTAGCCAAGAGGAAGCCTCAACCCGTTTAGCGAAAGTACCTTTGCCAATAAGGGTAACCTTGCTAATAGTACATCCTAGGCCGAGATTCTTTGGAAGTTTATCAGGAACGATGGGTTCTAGCAAACCATTATCATTTTGTCCCAGTTTATTGTTCTTGTTGTATCCCCATCCCTTCATTAGCTGCAAGCCTTTTTTTTCAGCTTCCATAGGAAGAGCGGGGATAGGTCGTTCTTCTTGATATAGCAGTTTAGAGACATCCTCCTCATTGACATCTTCTTTGTTCAAATCCCCCCACTTGGTGAAGGTAGTAGCTACCATATTTACTATTTTGGCTACTTTGTTGATAGGTGTGGTTTTCCCATGAGATTTGGGAGAAAAGGGTAACTCTCTGAACACAAAAGTGTTCTTCTATAGTTTATAATTTCCACAACCATCATTCTAGATCACTTCTTTGATGTCAGGAATGTTCTACATAATGGGTGTTTTTATTTCTGAGGTAGATGCAAGGGATGATGGGTGAAAAAATGAAGAGGATGGTGTAGGCCCTTCATTAGTCTTAGGGATTTGGGGTATTTTGTAAAACTTGGCCTCAAGGTTCTTGCAATAGTAAAAAGGTTCAGGATCTCCATGGATGGTAACTTCTCTATCCTCAAAAGGAAACTTTACACATTGGTGATAGGTTGAAGCTACAACTTTTAGGGCATGAATCTAGGGTCATCCAAGAAAGATGTTGCAGGGGAGATCAAGGTCTAATAATTGGCATGTAGTCTCTGCAATGATAGGTCCTACTTGGATGGGTAGTGTGATGATGCCTTGCAATACCCGCTCTTGATCATCATATGCTCTGATGGTGGTACTCTTTGCTTTCTCAATAGTATCCTCTAAATATGCTAGGTTCTTGATCAACTAAAGGGTGCAAATGTTTACACCAACACCTCCATCTACTAAAAATATTTTAACCTTGTTATTATGAATAAGGACCTCAAGGTGTAAAGCACAGTTATGATATGGTTGCGATGGTAGGTCTTGTTCTGAGAAGGTGAGAAGATGGGGGATAGTGATATGCCCTACCATAGCTTGAAACTACTTTGTATCCATATCATTAGGGATGGGTGATGAGGACAAATCCTTCTCTAATATTTCCTTATGTGTAGGGGATAGCCTCAATATTTCCAAGACAAAAATATGTGTGGGGGTCTTCTTAAGCTGATATAGGAGACTATATTTGCTAGGGTTTGATGTTGGAAAAGTAGGTTGTGCCCTAGATTGAGATGAGACTCCTTGGATGGTTACCTTTCCCCATCATGTGGTGACTCCACACTCTGCACTAGGCCCTTTGATGGTGACGGAAGTGATGGAACTATCAGAGGAAGTGACTACATTGGAATAAACATGCTACACATTTGTGTAATCCTTACCTTTTCCAATGTTGTTTCCTTTGCTATAATCTAGAATAGGGTTCTTGTATATCTTGAGATCTTGATTCCTGACTCGTACCTCAACAGATATGTCTCCATTTTCAATAAGATCTGGGATAAAATTTTTGAGCCTCATACAGTTTAATGTTTTGTGTCCTTTAATTTTGTGAAAGACAAAGATATTTTTTGTTGTACCAGGGTGGTTTATCCTATGGTTCTTGGTAGTTTTTAAAATTGGGAAGCATTATCAGGTTTGAATCTACCAATTTCTTCATGATGGTTTGAATAGGTTCTAACAACTGTGTGTACTTGCACTTCAAGTGGTTGTTCCTGTTGGGGGTTCGTCTTTGTTTCATTTCAGTGTTATTGATCTAGTTGTTTTGTGATGGCGTAGCTTGTTGTATGGGTGGTTGAGCATTAGTTGTTTGATTATTCTTTGGCCTAGGAGCACTTAGGACCACCTTAGCATCTACCACATCATCATTCATTATGTTCTTGTTCTTATCCCAAACCTGAGGCTTATCATTTGAACTGGTTGATGGGTGATTATCTTTGTAGGCTTGAGTATTTCCTTGTGAGATTAGAGCTCTCTCGATGTTAAGGTCTCTAGGGACAAGCTCATCATAAGAGGTAATGCACTGCATCTTTAAGTGGAAGGATAGATCTAGATTGACATTTTCTATAATAATCCCCATTTATTCTTCATCGAGAATTGGCTACTTGCTCTTAATAGCCCTTTGCCTTCATCGTTGTAAGAAATTGGTGAAAGATTCTCCTTTATTTTGTTTGAGAGTGTACAACTCTTCTAGGCTCACATCTATGTCAATATTAAAGGAGAAGTGATCTATGAATCTATTAATGATTTCTTGGAAGGTTTGGATACCTAGAGGCAATTGAGAAAACCAATCAATGGTTGGGCCTGCCAAGATTTGTGGAAAGAGGTGCATCAAATAGGACTCATTGTAAGCGACCTCCATACACATGACATTATACTCTTTGATGTGGTCCACATGACTTCTCTCCCTTTGTATTTATAAAATTTGGGGTCTTCAAAACCAAGAGGGAATGACACCATTGTGATGTTTCGATTGAATGGATATGGGCATAGGTTTTTTTGTGTATGGGGTTTCTTCATTTTTCCCATTTGGATATCCTACATTTCTTGTGTTAATGCCTTAATTTGCGATGCGACATTATCTTGTGGGTTTGGTGGAAGAACATATTGTGGAAAGGCGGATGAATTGTATGTGGGATTTTGATATGATGAGGTGTTGTATGGTGTGTATGGTGGTGTAGGATATGGTGAAGGTGATGGTGGTGGAGGCGTATATGTTCCTAACATGTTTGGGTTGATGATGTTCTGTTGGGGGTTATAGTATAAACCCTATTGTTGTTGTTGTTGCTAGGTATACTGTTTGGATAATAAGGCTTGCTATTGTTGTTGTGCTGCTAAGGATTTTTGTTGTTGTTGTGCTAAGAGGGATTTTTGTTGGACCTGCTATTATTTTTGTGCTACAAGGGCTTGTTGTTGTGCTACTAAGGTTGCTTGCTATTGTTGTTATTGTTGTTGTGCTACTAAGGCTGCTTGTTGTGCTTGCTGCTATTGTTGTACTACTAGGGCTAGTTGCTACTATTGTTGTTGTTGTGCTACTAGGGCTGCTTGCTGATGCTATTGTTGTTGTTGTGATGCTAGGGCTGATTTTTGTTATTTTTTTGTATGACTTGTTGATATGCATGTTGTGCTTGTTGCAAGGCTAGGGCATGTGCTTGCAATGTATGATTGGTTGGTTGTTGGGACATCTGCGATGGGTTTTGGGTGTTGATATTTTGAGTGGGTTTCTAGTTGTTGATGAGAGGTTGGGGGTTCCCTTGGTTTAACATTCCTTGTAAGATGGTGGATTGGGATGGAGGAATGTAAGTTTGAGGTCCCATTTGATTTTGCATGATGAGGGGGACCGTGGGGAAAGATGATGATGGTTCCATTAGGTATTACAATGGCAATGACACATTTGGACCTTGAGTCCATTAATTGAAAGGATTCCCTTGATCGATGTTTGGGGATTTCCTTGTGTTTGGGAGGTGGTCAAGGTATTACCTTGGTTGATGGGGTTTGTGACCAAGGGGTTGTTTTGAGTTGGGTTGGTGATGGATGGGAAAAATGTGTTTTGGGAAACTAATGGGATGGATGAACTCATTGCGGGAATTGATAAAGATGTCCCATATTGCGTTGAAGGTTGATTTTGCGTAAGGGGATTAACTTTACCTTTTGGATATATTTGAGACACTTGGTCCACACTTCCTTGCATAATTTTGGGCACACTTGTGGTACTTGTGGGGATGGATGAAGAGGGGTACCCTTGATATGGTGAGGTTGTCGTGGATTCATGAAGTGTAAGTGGTTTATGTTGATGTAGATGATTCTCGGGAATGAGGGGAGCACCAAATATTGGTGTCCAAGTGGTGTTTTGAGAAGTATTGGCATTGAGAGTACCCACAAGTGTGTTACTTTCCAATGGAAGAGTGTGGCCAAAGTACTTAGCAAGACTAGCTATAAGACTAGGAGTTGGTGTGTGACTTAACCCTAGTGATGAAGTTGTTTGAATGGTGGATAAAGTCAAGCCCCGTGTCAATGATTGTGCAATAAAAGATGGGGAAATTGGAGCTATGTTTTCTAAGGCTTGATGTTATTGTTTGCACTCCATTATTTCTTCCTTAGTAAGCCCAAATGGGTTGTTCATGATGTATTCCATCTCATATGGCCCTGATGGAGATGAGGGTTGTTACGATGGGGTAACATGAATTCTTGGATCAAATTATTGAGGATTGGGATCACTTGAGGTGAATGTGACTTTGGTTTGTTTCATGATTCTCTTGTGTTGTGATCTTGTCTTTACCATAAATTTTGGGTCACCTATGGTAGAGTTGTGTTGAGATTTGTAATGTTTAAACTCTCTAGTTGACTCAAATTTTAATAAAAGGGATGCTCTAAGTCATTTTGAAGCAATGGTGATAATGGGAGATGAAAAGATGAATGATGTGGGGAGTGATCTTCGTAAAAGTTTTGGGAAAACACTTTTGATTTAAAGGTTTGATTGTTTGATGTTTGAATAACAGATGCTAAGGAACATGTGAATCTTTAAGGTAGACTTGTTACCTTCAAGATAAACTATTCCATGAGGATTCAAAGAATAATTAATCCACTAAACATCAATCCAATAAGATCATTCAATATAAACTAAGCTAAGAATCCATTAAAAATAACATATTAAACTATGAAAGCTTCATAAAAATCTATTCTAATCCATTGAAACTTATCCTATTGGGGGAGTGCTGT
Organism: Sequoia sempervirens; assembly: GCA_007258455.2. Classification (NCBI taxonomy): domain Eukaryota; kingdom Viridiplantae; phylum Streptophyta; class Pinopsida; order Cupressales; family Cupressaceae; genus Sequoia; species Sequoia sempervirens. The sequence goes on from VDFB02193867.1 coordinate 228,769,477, forward strand.
TACATTGATGTGGAATGGTAACCCTTTCCCAATCCCTTGGATAATGAGCTTGTTTTGATCGATTCTATTGAAGAGAATCAACAAAACTGATGAAAGATATGTTGTAAAACATGATAAAAGCTAAATTATCATGATGAAAGCTAAGATGATCGATGTAAATGTATGCAAAACTATTCTAAATGTATGCAAGATTCAAAAGATTAAAACCCTAGTTGGAAAACATACTAAATGGTTGCAACTAAGTTACCATGGAAACCATTAATGGATGATCTAGGCTAATCATGCAAGTAAATTAGCCTAAAAATGATTTTTAAAACATGAAATATGAGTGCAAGATGAGAGTGATTTTAATAGAATAAGTTTTCTATTAAAATATGGATCCCTATTCAATAGATGCAAGCTCTATTTATAGAATAGGAAAAATGAAACTGATGGCCAAGATCAAAAGGATCAATCAACGGTCAAAATGGAAGGAAGATGGAGGCATGGATCATGGATTCCCATCAAGGGTTGAGGATACAAGATGATATTTAATCAAGGGCTTACATTCATCCAAACAAACACTTTCAAAACTTGCACAAGAAGCTTTGTTGAAAGTTTGTTATACAAAGGAATATTCACTTTTTCAAATGAGTGAAGAAAAAGATTCTCATGGGTGAGGAAAATTAGTTAATTAAAGCCAAATTTAATTGTGCAAAAGGGGAAGGAATATTCCATGAGAATATTCATTTTAAAGGAATATGCAAAGGAAGAACATTCCCAAGGAATATTCCCTTGCAAGTGGGAGGATTAGATTTAATTAGTAATTTGATAATTAAAACAATGTTTGAATTCATGCAAATTAGGGGAATTAAATTATATTCATTAAATAAATAATTTAATGAAAAGGGGATGTGATATGATATTTAATTAAATAATCTTAATTATTTAATTAAATGAGAGGACTTTAGGGATTAAATTAAATAATTTGATTTATTCAATTTATCAGGACGAAAGGTTAACATGAAAAGGGGGAATTAACCTAATTAGGTCAATTAGATTAATAGATGAACATGATGTGATTAATTAAATATCTAGGCTAATTTAATTAAGAAAAAAGAGGATGGTTTTTACAACAAAGCGATGTTAGTATATCAGATTTGAGTGCATGATATCATTCAAGATATTTTTAAGTGTCTACAATAGTAATGTTAGTTTTTAGGAGCAAGATATCAGGCATGAGATTATAGGTGTAACTACGAACAAGGATTTTATCAAAAGGGGAAGATAAGAACTGAAGTGAGTGATTTATTATGTGTGATAATGTATTATTTTCCTAAAATGCAATGTATGATGAGGTGTATTTAATTGTGTTTTATGGATATGAGATAAAATTGATAATAAGGCACATGCCAAGATGTCAAGTGTTTTTATTAGGTATAATCGATTTACTTATTTGAAGCATGATTCAGTACATAAGACAAATCTTTTCCAAAGGAAAAAGGTGATATGGATAGATGATAAATGAGAAGATGATAAATGAGAAGATGTAAGTGAAACTATATAGAATAAATAGGGGTCAATTATACTCTCATGCTTGTCCTTAAGTGTAAAGGATGCATGTAGATAATAAAAATTAGGTGCTTACACTTGATGTCCACAAGTTAATTTTTATCATAATGGCACTTGCCCAAGATTCCATAGACATGGTTTTTAATAGAGGGTATTTTTCTCTTTACTTTTTGAGTATTGAATTCAATTTATTTCATTTGGCTAGCTTTATTAGAATGGATTTGCTAAGTTAGGCATGTAATTGCTTAAGGTCCATAATTTTCATTGGTTCCTCTAACTCTTGACCTACAAGTGCCACTAATTTATATGCTTTTGAATCATATTCGGTGATGATGACATAGGGACCCATCCAATTTTAGCACTCTTCTAGATAGATATTTTGAAGGTTTATAACCAAGGACTTGTGTAAAAACCAATGAAAACTTTAGTTGTTCAAAATATTAAACTATCTAAGTTAAATAAATGAATAATAATATTGTTTAATTAGTCTAATCCAAAGTTACATCTCGTTATTTAATTACCTAAATTTCTACATCACATCTAATTAAATAGTAATATTATTTAATTACTTCAATTTACATCTCACATCTAATTAAATAATAATATTATTCAATTACTTCAATTTTCACCTTACATAGATCATTAAATTAAACAATATTTTATTAACCTATATTCCCTCCACCATTTCCAAAAATTAATAACCAACTAATTTATTTTCCCTCCCATTTTTGGTTGCATCTAATTGTTTGCGACCTTTTTTGTTTTTAGCCAAATTATCTCATCCCTTTATCTTGAAAAAATTTAATCATAAACCTTGATCCAATAAAATTCCTCTCATCTATTCTCCGCTATTGATCTTCTAGAAAATTTTTCACAATTCATTATCCCTCACAAGAAATATAAATAGAGGTTTCAAGTTCCTCCAAATTCATCAATCATCTTTGATAGGTATGTGCTACAAGATTTTTGGAGCAAATAATTGAGCAACCACATCTCCAACCCTTGGAGAAAATTCATTTCACCATGGAATTCACATTAAATAACTTTGTTCATTTTCTTAAAATTATTTGAATTCCTTTGTTTTCTTAATCTTGAATTGAGTATTAAAATAAAACTTTTTTTGTAGTATAAACCCCCAATCATTCATTATCCAAAGTAGTATTATAGAATAATTTCAAGGTCTTGTTTCAATATAATTTATTAGACCAATTATTCTATGTACTCATTATGAGTATATGTAATAACACAAGGTCCTATTTTCTATTAAATTTGACTTGGTTGTTCTCTAATATTAAGATTTGGAAGTTATTTTATCTATTCCTTAACTATATGTTAGGGATATCCAATCCATTTATCTAATTGATTAAGCTTAAGGCACATGATCCCATCTAAAGGCTTGAACACATCAATGTTTGTATGCACCAAAATGGGCATATGACTCCAAAGAGGGTTTACACAACTTATTGGGGTCATGCTAGAGCAAGTCACTAGGGATCAGTTGATATCTTGAAAGAGGAGATTCAAAATCAATGTTTGAAGGGTAGTAGAAGAAATCTTAAAAAGAACTTGTTTGATTAAAAAAAAAATGCTTAGTTATTTGATTGAATTGATTATGTAGGTTTATCTATTTATTTATAGTATGAACTATTGACTCATTAAATTTTTATTTTTTTATAATATAGAATTGTTTGAATGTTGGAAATGTAAGGTTCATAAATGTTTGCTTAGTTAATAAAGTGTGGTAATAATACTATATGGGTAATTTGTAAAAAAATATATTAGCATTTAGTGTAACCAGAAGTGAGCCTTTAAGGGCTACTACAATGCTAGGCATCAAATAATATGATCTAGTTTTTTTTAGAACTAGAGGATAACCTTGCAAGTAGCAACAAGATTATTTTAACATCTCCAATGGAAATAAAGTTATGTCCATTATGTGATTGAATGAAAAAATAAAATAAAATAAACATGATAGGAAGTAATAATCCATGTAAAATGCATGAATAATATTTTATCCTTTATTCATTGATGGTTTGACTATATAATATTGTAGAGGTAATGATGATAAACTATGTTTATGTGATTAATTAGAAAAAAAGTAATTCATCTATTTTTTCAAGGAAGAGAGGTATAATCCACGAGAATGAATTTTTTGTAAGGCTAAAAGCACTAGTATGTAAATGATTTTATTCTATTTTATATGCCTCTATAAATTATGATCCTATACTATGTATAGTAGATGCAATTAGACTCTAGAAATTAGTTAGGCCTTCCATAATGTGTTTATAGGTAGTATGTGTGTATGGTGCACTTTACATGATGTACATGTGATAGATGTCAATGTCACATGGTACCAATTATGATGGAACATTGAATGGTGCTAGTTGGATCATTAAATTATGTGGAATTGGGCATGGACACATGTCTAGCATGTATGGTGTGTAACTTGTTGTATGTGCACCCACGTATAGGGTTGAACAAAATATAAAAATGTTTTTTAGGAGCTTGGATTTTTTTGTCAAAGTTGTGTGTACTCTTGAGATGAAGTTGTGTGGTCTAGATCTTACACCGAGTTATGAAGAACTAATTGTAATCAATTCTCACATAAATGTATGTGAATCTTGTTGAAATTTTTGAGTTTTCTAGACTTAATCAGTCATTTGTATCCTTAAATATGTTTAATGGTCATTTTATATCCTTTCTATAGAGTTAGTCATGTTTTTTAAGTCTTGGAAAAGGTATTGAAAGGGGTTTTATAATGCATAAACATTTAAAAGTGTGTTTAAAGTCCCTCCAAGCATATATGAAAGATTTTCAAAAGCTTAAGCTTTGTGAACTGCTTAAAAGATCTACGTAGCAAACCCTAAAGGCCCATCTAAAACAAACCAATATTATTAAAAATTCAAGGGCTTGCATAGATTCTAGAGTTATGATTTATCAAAGGGTTTTAGCTTGGAAAACTTAATAAGTATTTAAGGGAAGATGAAGACATAAGAAATGAGTTTAATATATATGCAATAGTTTTTAAGGTTTGTATAGAGTTTTAGAAACCTGTGGAGTCTAGAAGGATTTGTATAGTCCTAAAAATTATTAGAATATAGTTATACAAACGTTAAGATCTGCATGAGCATGCAAGAGGTTTAATGGACTATGTACATGTTTGAAGAGTCCCATAGGGTCTGTGAAACATCGATGGAAAGCGATTTGAGCCTCCACACTTAGATATAAACAATACTACTTATTGAGGAATAATATAACATGAATGACACAACATAGATGATTTCCATAGTCCGTGTTCAATGTAATATGTTTACCATGTTCTCTAAGGTTTCTAAGAAGGATGATAATACTGCTAATCCTATTGAACATACAATTTCTCTCATTGACTTTGGTATAGAGTCTAAGATGAAAACTAAAGAAGATGATGAGTAATGGGTGATCATAACAAGGATGTAGTACCCCTCCATTTTGCTTATGATTACTGTTTGCATGTTTTCACATTGTTAGACTTTGGTACTTTGGTTTGGATATTTTGATCGCTGACTTTTGAGCGACAGTGATTCATTTTGTGATATGATAAACATTGTATGGTGATAATTAATTTCTGACATGTTTTGTATTAGCGTAGATGTTTCCTTCAGATGTTATTGCTATATATATGCTTATGGTAGATTAACTGTTATTTAATTTTTTAGTCTGATGTGACGTGTATTGGTGTGGAGAACGGAGTTGCATCACTCGCTTGCAAGTGCCCTGTGATTTTCGTGATTTTCTCCACATGGTGTGCTTGTATAATGGATTATATATATATGTATGTTATTTGTTTGGTTGCAGGATTGCAAGTACATGACACCGAATCCACCTGGTTACTCAGGTCTGAGCGTGTCAAGACTCAATGGAAATGTTGAATGGGAGGTAGTAACATGGTTTATCCTAGTCTAGTCTTAAACCCAGTCATAGTATATCGTCAGTTTTAGTTTGGAGTCTTTGGTGGTCTTGTTTGTGCCTGATTGGATTAATTGTTTTGAAAGGAAAATTTTGTCAATATAGTGATAGTTTGTTATTCTTTAATTTACTGTTTATTTAAATTGATTTTAAATGTTAAAAATAAGTTTTACATTTTATTTAATTAATTAATTAGTTTGTTTGGTTAAGTAATTTAATCATTGAGATTAAATTGATTTAATTAAATAAATAAATTAATTGAATTAAAATTGTTTTAATTGTGGGAATAGATTTAAATTTGAAATTAATTGTTATGTGGGAAATGGTATTTTAATTGTTAAATAAATAAAATAAATAAAGAAAAGGGAAATTGCATTTTTAAAGTTTGAATTCTTTAAATTTAGAAATACATTCAATTTTTGATAAGGAAGAAATAAAGGATTGCCGTGAGGTTGTTGAAAGATATTTTTTTCTTCTCGACATGTGTGGCAGTGGAATTAATTGCTTCTTGTTGAGAATTTTCTCAGATGTTATCTGGGATTTGGGGAAAATAGAAGATTACTTCTTCACGGGAAATGAAAAGAAGAGGGTTCTGTTAAAAATTGTTTTTGGGAAAAATTTGTGATTACCTTTGTGAATTGTTGTATATTTCTGGAAGATCTCTGGTTAAGATTTTGGCATATTTTGGAATTTTGTGTTCGGGAAGGGCTTTGGAAGCTACAAGCAAAGCTACTCTTCACCAGCCAAGTTCTACAAGCTACAGAGAAACATGTATTTTTCTATTTAAATTAATTTGTCTCATTTTGAAAGATTGCCTGTTTAAGAGTTAGATTTGTGCAAATATGTTAAATTATGAATTTAGAAGTTTGCAGAGTAAACTATTGTGTTTTGTGACTTCTGTATTCTTCTCGGCAAATTAGTCTATAGAGGATTTATTATTTCTTCATTAAAAGCTTCTTGTAGGAAATAAGTTTGAGTAAAATTTGTGAAGGGAAATAATTTATTTGGGAAAATGAAATTGAAACCTCTGGGAATAAATTAGAATTTATTTGGAAATTTTTTTGTGCGTACTGTAGAAATTTCTCAATTTCCCCATTACAAACCCTGTAGAATTTTCTAAATTTCCCCATAAGAAAGCCCTGTTGAATTTGTATATATATATATTTTATACATATATACTTTCATATATAAATTGAATTGAGAAATTTTTTATATTCTTTATATGAATATTTGTATTGAAATTGCCGTTGCCGTATGGGCGAAATTAAGGGGTTTAAAGTTTTTGTGAATGGAGAGAAACACCAGAAAACACAGATCTTAAAACCTGGAATTTCACATATTTTATTTTACCATTTTAAATTAAACAGTATTTGATTAGGGGGCCATAGGGGCTACCCCACAGCCACCCCCATATGGGTCGACGACTGTGGAGGTAGCCGGTGCTGCCCTCACAGGCAGCGCGCGACTGTCACACAACCGCCTCCCCATACGGGGAGGGTTGCGAATACAGCCGTGGGCTGTATGAAATACAACTGTATAATGTATAAAAATCTTTGTTAATTTAAAAAAAAATTCATTCGAATATGATTTCGATTTAGGGTTTATTTATTTATTTATAATACTTTTAATATATATATATATATATTTATTTAAACAAATTTTTAAATATATATTTATTTTGGTAATGAAACAAGAATTTCTTTGAGTTTAAATATATGTTAAGTAAGACATCAGCTAGATTTATAACAGTAAGGTTGGAAAAGAAAATTTGACGTTTATTGATAAGTGAAATTGTGAAAGTTAAAATTAGATTATTTTGATAATAAATTTTAACCAGGTTAATATATTTTCATGCAAATTTTATTTGTTTTGACTGGATTTAGTAAATCCTAATTTAGATTCCCAATGTTTCGATTTGCTTTAAATTGTGTTTCTTTTATTGGGAAAATTGGGAATGTTTTAGATGAACAAGTCTTCCAGATTAGTTTGTATAGTAAAGGTGTTGTTATTGTTGAAATGCAATCCTTGAGTTGACTAGGGTAGTGCACATGTTATAGTATGGTGTTTTGACACCTGAAATTATGAACAAAGATTTAATGACCGTTGTGTGTCGTTTGGTATTATATGTTGATTCTTGTGCACCTTGTTTACCTTAGTTAGGGAACTTAGATTCCTTATGTTATCTTTAGGGGAGTGTCTCTGTGTGAGGGCCGACACACAAAGTGGTGCCAGGGTAACTTGCAAAGAGTTAGTAAGTCAGTGGAAACTAAAACAAAACATTAGTTAGCTTAAAATCTTTAATTAGATTAATATGCCTCGCTTATAGACTCAAGAGCTAGTTTAGTCTTGAGATTAAGTTGAGAAGTCCTGGAATGGAAAATTGATATCTTGTTACTTTAAAAGATATTCGATTCCGCAATAGTTTGCATATGGGGCCGGGTTTCGTAAGAGGTTACCAGGGTAACCCAAGTTGGGGGCCGGAACCTAGGAAGAAACACCAAGGTAACCTATGCAACATTGTGATGACACTCCACCTAAAATAATAGTAACCTTGTGAGCTTAGTATATTTGATTATCCTAAATCTGGAAGCAATGTAACCATCAATTAAGTATGTACTTGTGTCTAGGGTTAGTATATTTTGTCTAGGGAACCTTATTACTATCTCCTAGCATGGGGGGTGGACCTACGGGTACCACATGGATGGGTGGAACGCGCACCTTACTCCGTTGGGTCCCTAGTTTATGATCATGGCAACGAGAGCTTCATGTATGGAGAGCTCATATTTGGATATATATGTACTTCCTTTATTGCATCATTGGAAATATTGTATTTGAAACATCCCTCAATTGTTTATGAGGTGAACATTTGAAATATATGTAATTGTAAACTATTATTTGATCTACCTCATCTGAAGAATGAGTATTGTAATGTCATTTCAAATGCAATGTAAGAATCTTATTTGTACTTTATGCTATCATGAATGGAATTCAAATGTTGTGCAATGTTTACTTTTAAGTTTATGTTAATTAAATACATGCAATGCTAAATACTAAAGTCGTCTATGGAATCTCAAGTAGTGTGACATCGCGTAACTTAGAGAATGTATGCAACTAATAAAGTCAATATTAACACTTTAAAAAAAAAATTATTACACTTACATCGACAAATGCAACATTCCTTAGGTTACAAGACGGGGCATTACAAAGTAGATAATTTTTTTTGGGTGATATGGTGTATAAGTAGTTTAGAAGCATGGAAAAATATAATACTATGATCCATGTTTGCAAAAAGTAAATTTTTTTTTTCATGTTTGGACCTAATTTTCAACTTTTAATGTGATAGTATGGACTAGTATACCTCTAGTACTTTGTTAATCCTCCATAACTTCATAAGATTATTTTTTTGCAAGGCATATGGATAGGTTGATCTCGTGACACATCCAGACATACAACATTTATTTTGAACATGGAGGGAGTTTCTATCGACAACAATCCATCTCATTGAGGAATATTTTTGATTTCCTTCCATGAATGGTTCTATTAGTCCATTTTTACTCTTTGGTTCAAAATAAGCATTATAGGTTGATCATGTAAATAGGTTAACACTTTTTTTACCGTTTTTGTGTCAAAATACCTAAAAGACATTATTGTTGTGGCAAGTCCACATACATGAACAATAAAATCACATTGCATGAACTTTGGAGGGAAGTTGGTTTTGGTAAAATTTTGAGTCATATTATGACTAATTTGAGATTTATAAGGTTTTTTTGTTATGATATGAGAATTTTTTCATAAGAGTAAAAAATTTCATGGTGTAGCCAAGACCATCAAGGTAAAAATAAGGAGCTACAGAGCATGCCATATTGAGATCTAACAACCTCATTTTTAGTTTCAATGATGAAGAATGCACATTATTTTTGTTTCCACCATTGTGTTTAGTTTCCATGTCATGAATACTTTATTATAGAGTAAATTAGATGTGAAATCATTATTTTAAATAAAAATGAGCTTGAAATGGTTTATAGTCCCATGAGATTGTCATTTGTCACCCATGCAAGATCATGCAATTGTGCATACATAAGTTTCATTCTTGACAAGAGGAAAGTGCCTTTGAGGGTTTCATAAATTTTAAATAATGAAAATGATATTATGGAGGAAATTAGTCAAGATTATGCATAGACATTGGTAAAGTTTTCCTTTGTTTTTGTTTTTGTTTTTAGTAGTGGCTTGAAAGTTTTTTTTATGAGAAATTCCATGGAGACATATGAAAAGATAGTGAAGGCTTGTTTTAAAGCTTGAAAAGGTTCATTAGTGGCCTAGGTAGGGATAAAGTATCTTGAGGGTTTCCAAAGTAAATTAAAAACACCTAGGAATCACTATGATCAAAATATGAGCAAAGTATTGTGTAATAAGTGACTGTGGATTGTCTTTTATCTAATTTTTATCTCATTATCAATATAATTGTTGTTTATATGGTGGAGAGGGTTTGGTATAATAATATAAATTCATTAATAAGAGAAAGATAAACTTTTCTAAATTTAAACATTCAAACCCCTATATGTTCAAGCTTGATTCAAAACCCTTACCATGAAAATATTTGCAACTATCAAATGTTAAGTCTAAGTATACCTATGGGGTTGTTAAAACATGAACGAAATTATGTTATCATTGTTCTATGGTAGATTAAACAAGGATAAGAAAACCCTCATGAGACTATCATACAAATTTATAAATAGTTGTTGCCACTATTATATTTACTCTTTTTGGATAGTCTCATGGTGAGAAGATTAGAATGAAAACTAGGAGAAATGTATGTAAGATTAGTTTATAGTGATATTGATGGAATGCGAAGAGAAAGAAAGCTATATGCATATCATATAAGGAAAATGACATAAATCACAATTGTGCACTATTATAGTGAGGCATGAAGATAAACAAACATGAAAGAAGAAGACAAACTTGTCTAAGAAAGGCAATCAATAACATACAATTACAAGAAGAGATTTAATACTCCAATTCAATACATAGTGACATGGTTTGTGAACAACAAAAGAACATTAATCAACAATCAAAGATATAGACACATAAATCATGATCAATGCTTTTGTTCAATGGATAGATTTTGAAGAGTGCAAATCCTAGTTTTTTTTAAGAGTACAAAGCCAATAAAAGAGCCATTGGTAATTCAAACCAAGGAGTCACTAATGATAGAGTCTAAAGATTTAATGGTTGAAAGTGTGAACTTAGAGGGTAATTTTATGCTCAAAATTTCATTTGATAATATGAATCTAAAAGATGATGATGTAGGATCATCTGAGGAATGAGAAATCTAAAAGTAGAGAGGTCACAACATTTAGGGAAAGAAAGGAGTTGTTACACTATAGAAAATAATCTACCAATTAGAGATAATACATGCCAAGTTGTATTTGGTAGGAGACCAACACCATTTATAAATGGCATATTGAGTTAATTTGTAGATGAGAGCAGAAGGGGTCATGAGAGAAGATCTAAATAAGTCAAATAAAATAGGTAGAATAAATGTGCATACTATAGATTGAAAAGAGCCGACCTCAGGAAAATGTAGAACATTGACTGAAGTTTATAGACAAAGGATGGCTGTGCCAAATAATAGAAGTTTAAATTAAAAAAAGTGATCATGTAGAAAATAGAGGAAATGATAGCAAAATTTTGATTCTTTTGTTTGGTCAATTGGTAATTGTATAAATAATATTGCTGATGGGAAAGGATTGAAATCAAATTTGATTGAGGGAATCACTTAATGTATGAAATGTTCCAATAAATAGAAAGAAGTTAGATTGTTATCATTTTTTTGAATTTTGAGTTTGAATTCATTTGTTTGAAAAAAACAATGGTTAATTAAATGAAAATGGGCTGTGAAGTATTAAGGTTGAATGTAATTTGTGAATTCGTGTAAGTGGGAAATATGACAACGGAAGGGGGAGTTTGTTCTCTTTTTCTTCAAATGGTATCAAAGATGGAAGTTTCAAGCATGGAGAGGATCCATCAAGACTTGTAGGTGGATTTTTGTGAATAGATCACCAAATGTGAGGCAATTCATACCTAAAAGAGTGTGTGAAGTGGTAGAGTTGTCTAAGAAGCTCAAGAGAATTGTTGCAGGTTTGTGAGGATTCCTGAGAAATTGAGAGTTGAGAGGGACAAATCGTGGAGATATAGAGCATGTTAGTTGAGGTGAGATTGCAATAGATGAAGATTGGATGGGTCATGAGGAGACCCATGAGAATATTATTTTGGGAAGAATATTAGGAAAAGGTAAAAAATGAAAAGTTTGAGGCGATGGGAAAGATGGTCCATGAGGAAGTGGGAAAGGTCCAGGAGAGGATAGAGAAATTGGAAAAGAATGTTGGGAAAAGTGAGAGGAAAGTGGTAAAGAGGAGCAAGAAGAAGAGTAAGGAGAATGAAGAGAAGAATGTTGGAAAAGAGGTGAGAGAAACCCCTATGGAGGTACATGAAGAAGAAATGATGTAATGAAATAACTTGCACAATAGAAGAATATGATAGGAAATATGCTACAAATACTGAATAATAACTGAGAATAACAAGCCACTTCGAGGGGGAAAACCTCCAAATATATCCAATGAGAACAAAATTCATAATATGATGATGAAATAAGACTCACAACATCCTATATATACCTTTTTATGCCTAGGATACAACTTAGGCCAACTTAGATAACCCTATATAAGCCCTAGGTTGACCTAGTCAACTAAATAACAATACAATAATGGTAATGACTTAATTAGGAGTTAAGATAGCCACAAGACGACTATTCATAACCCGATGTACTCTAATATTAAGGGCGTAGCATGCCCCCTCTTCAGATATGCATTTTCCTCAATGCTAGGAAATTTTGGATGCTTTTGAATGAACCCCTTGTCCTCCCATGTGGCATCTTCAATTGGTGAATTCTTCCATTGGATGAGATACTAAGTGAGTGTTCTTGTCCTTAGCTTCCTTTTTCATTTCTAAAGAATACATTCTAGTTCCAATATGATTCTTCCTTCTTCATCAAGCTTCAATAATATTGTCTGAGTAGGGATATTATTCCCAATTACCTTCTTCAAACAAGGAACATGAAAAATTGGATGTATCTTTGTTGTTGATGGAAATTCAAGCTTGTAGGAAACACTACCTATCTTCTGTACGATTTGATATGGGCCATAATATTTTGGAGACAACTTACTATTCTTTGACTATTGCTTCAATGATATTTTCTTGTAAGGCTACAATCTCAAGAAAACCCAATCCCTAACCTCAAATCTTCTTTCACTACAGTGCTGGTTTGCCTGCTGCTTCATTCGGGTTTGAGTCATGGATAAATTCTCTTTAAGTCTTGAAAGTACTTGTTGTTGATTAATCATGTGGTCCTCCACAATGTGAAATATTTGTGATACCTTCAATGATAAGGTGATGGAAGGAGTATGATATCCATACAATTCCATAAAAGGAGAAATTTTTGATGAACTATGGAAGGAAGTGTTATACCACCATTCTGCTAGTGGTAGCCAATATACCCATTGAGACTATTTATTTGAAGTAAAACAATGTAGATATACTTCCAAACACTTATTAATAACCTTTGTTTTCCCATATGATTGTGGATGGTATGAAGAACTATGAGCCAATTGAGTACTCAAACACTTGAATAAATCTATCCAAAAATTACTAGTAAAGATAGGATCATGATCACTAACAATAACCTTAGGTATATCATGTAGCTTTTGAATATTATCCAAAAATGATTTTTCCATTGTACTTGCTACAAAAGGATGTGATAATGCAATCAAATGTGCATATTTAGTGAGGTGATCCACAACTTCCATGATGACATTCTTACCATTAGATCTTGGAAGCCCTGTGATGAAGTCCATGGAGACCTCTTCCAAACGATGACTAGGAATAGCTAAGGGTTGCAAGAGACCAGGTGTCTTAATGTCTCCCCTTTACTTTGTTGACAAACCAAACATTCTACCACAAATTTTTGAACATCCCCTTTAGCCCTTCCCAAAAGAAGTCTTTCTTGACCCGATGATATATCTTCAAATTTTTTGAATGACCATCCATTGTAGACTCATGTAGCTCTGTGAGAATCTTTTGTTTGAGAGAGGAATTCTTGTAAAGATACAATTACTCTTTATACCACAAAGTATCTCCCTTCCAATTTTTTTTATCTAAACTACTAGGTGCACTTTGTAATTGTTGAATGAGATTACTAGTAGCCACATCATTTTTCCACTCTTTTTTGGCTTCTTCTACATAATATTCTTATAATATTGAAAGGGCACACAATAAAGCTTCATCCTTCTCATCATTCCTTGATAATGCATCTGCCATAATATTTTCCTTCCCTTTCTTATATACAATCTCAAAATCATATCCCAACATCTTAGTAACCCATTTTTGCTATTCTTTTGAAGACAATCTTTGTTCCAAAAAATATTTTAGGCTATCATGATCTGTCTTAACCTTGAAGTTTCTACCCATAAGATAAGGCCTCCATTATTTTATTGCATGAAGAATAGCTAACATTTCCTTCTCATAAATAGGTTTGTGTTGATTATTCCCCTTTAATTGATGACTCTCAAAAGCAATTGGCTGACCCTCCTGCATGAGAACTGCACCTATACCATTTCCAAAAACATCACATTCCATAATAAAATCCTTTGTGAAATCAATATTGGAAAGTACTAGAGTTGTGCACATAGCTTTGATACCACTTGCAATGAAATAACTTGCACAATAGAAGAATATGATATGAATTATGCTGAAAATACTTGATAATAATATGCCACTTCAAGGGGGAATCCTCCTAATCCACTTCAAGGGGGATACCTCCAATAGTCTTCAATAAGAACAAAATACTCAACATGATGATGAAATAAGACTCACTACCTCCTATATATACCTATTTATGTCTAGGATATTGAACCCATGCCGACTTAGATAGCCCTATATAAGCCTAAGGTTGACCTAAATAACTAAATAACAATATAATAATGATAATATGACTTAATTAAGAGTTAAGATAGCCACAATCCAACTATTCATAATTCGATACACAATAGAAGGGTAGGGGCATAACATTGCCATCCTCTTTACAAAAGCATTGTCCTCAATGCTAACTTTTTTCTTTTTCTTCTTCTTCATCTCGTTTTTTACTTTTGCTTCTTCTACTACTTGTTCTTCTTCTTCCTTTCTCTTTCTCTTTCTCTTGCTCTTTTTCTTGTTCTACTTCTCATTCCTTTTTCATTTTCTTCTTTTTTTGTGGCTAATTTTTGTTTTAAAGGTCTAGAAAGATAATTTTATAATAAATCACCCAAATAAAGTCAAAATACTCTATTTTTTTGTAACTTACCAAGGCCTAGGTCACACTCCAATAGAAAAATCTCCCCAAAATTAGGTGATTTACAACCTTGAGAGTGAGTTTTTTGAAAACCCTAATTCTCTAATAAATCACTTATTTATACTTATATTTCTCTAAAAAATTGGACTATAGCCTCATCTAATACTTCTCCTAATACCCACAAAGAATCAAGAACCAATTCGTCAATATGTGGGAGTTATGTGTTTTCCAAATAAATTGGGCCGAAACCCTAATTCTGCAATAACTCGCTTAATTCTGCTCCAATTATTTTGAA
This sequence comes from Sequoia sempervirens, assembly GCA_007258455.2. NCBI lineage: Eukaryota > Viridiplantae > Streptophyta > Pinopsida > Cupressales > Cupressaceae > Sequoia > Sequoia sempervirens. The sequence goes on from VDFB02193867.1 coordinate 228,784,650, forward strand.
ATATGGATTGTAGCTTAAAAATTTCCTTCAAAAAACTTTTAAAAATTAGACAAAAAATTGCCAAAATCTGGGAGATATAGGTTTCACAAAATGACCTCCAAAATTGAAAAAAATGCCTTGTCGTAATGGTGCCAAGATCATGCTCTGATACCACTTGTAATGAAATAACTTGCACAATAGAAGAATAGGATAGGAAATATGCTGAAAATATTGAATAATAACTGAGAATAACAATCCACTTCGAGGGGTAAAACCTCCAAATATCTCCAATGAGAACACAATTCATAATATGATGATGAAATAAGACTTTCAACCTCCTATATATGCCTATTTATGCCTAGGATATCACCTAGGCTGACTTAGATAACCATATATAAGACCTAGGATGACCTAATCAACTAAATAACAATACAATAATGATAATATGACTTAATTAGCAGTTAATATAGCCACAAGCCGACTATTCATAACCTGATGTACTCTAATATTAAGGGTATAGCAAATGAAGGTGAAAGAAAACGAAGAAGTGATTGTAGCAGTAGAGTTTCACAAAGATAATGAATTGTTGAAAAAAAATTCAGTGATAAAGGGTGAATGGTTTGGGAAGATCGTAATGAATGAAGGAGGGAAATTTATTGCAATAGTTGAAGACAACATCACAACGAAGGATGAAGTTATAGCTACAAAAATTAAAGAGGTAAATGTAGATTTTTATTTTTTTGCAAAAGTGGAAGTAAAAGATACAATTATAGAATTTTGTGTAGAAATGGTGGAGGATGTTGCAGTATTTTGGTAGAGGTGGTTGGTTGGAGGTGGGTTTGATCCCACAAAGGAGAAGAGGAGAATAGAGAGCATTTGGCGAAGGAGGTTGAGCTTTGGTGGACATGAGTCCACGAGGGGGAGAAGGAAGAGAATGCAATGTTGTTGGAGGAAGGTGGTGCATGTTTCAACATGATGCTGGAATAAGAGGAAGAAGGATTGATCTTGAGCACTTTGAACAACAATGAAGTTCACTACAGGTTGGTTGCAACCTAGAAGAGTAGTTCGACTAATCAACTCCAGCTTTTTGAGACTATGCTCACAAACATCCGGTGTGTTTGATGTAGGAAAATCTGAGGAATGAGTAATTTGCATCAATCTAAGACATTGTAATTTTCTTGTTTGATCATTTTTGGTTTTGGTGGATGATAGTAGAGGAGATTGAATGACGTTTTGTCATTTATTGACAAATGCCATATTTTGTTAAATATTTTGAAGTAGGCATCTTGAATATTTTAAATTGTTCATCAGACATTGGAGGTAATTAAAATGAGCCTTTTGTTTCTTCCAACATATAGATGAAAGTCAAATGAATGCTAATTTGAAAATAATAAAATTAATTTTATTATGAAGCATGGAGGAGTACGAGTTAAAAATTTAAATGCAACATGAAAATTTGAAAAGAGGTAACCTAGAAAATGGAGAGGGGCAGCGTGGATGTGTAAAAACTCTAGAAATAATATGGGAAGAAAATATGTAGCCACAAGCAGGAAAATTAAAAGGGAAGATAAAACAAAACTGCCACGAATGAAGAAGAGGAAAGGTCACCAAAGTTAACAAATCAAGAATAGTAGATTGGTGTTAAAAAGGAATGACCATGCAGGTAGAAAGGGGGGGCTCTCAACAAGGGAAAGTTTAAACTTCTAGAGGGTTGCGTTGAGAAGAAAAGAGTGAAAGGGGTCTATGCCACTTTTGGAGAGGATATGTTTAAAATTTAAAGGTGAAAACAAATATAGACTGGAGTTTGGTGTGCAACATAGAAAAAGGGGAGTTTCATTGAAATTGGACAAGAAGAAGGGCCATATGAGGAAAAGAAAGTAAGTAGAGAGGTCGCAACATTCAGGGAAATCAAGGAGCTACTGCACCATAGAGACTATGTTGAATAGATAGTTGTTGTTGCACCAAAATATTGACTTGTTAATGCCCGATACAACCACCAGAGTTAATGAATCCATGAGAGGTGGTTAAACCATGTCACAAAGCTAAGTGCTACACTGCAAAACATAAGGAGGCCAAGGGTACACACCTTGCAACAATCCCCCCAACATAAGTGAGGGGTGTGAACCCATGACCTAGGCTCTGATACCAATTGTTGCACAAACAATTGTTGTTACACCAAAAGATTGACCTGTTAATGCCCAATACAACTACTAGAGTTAATGAATCCATAGGAGGAGGTTAAGCCATGTCACGAACCCAAGCAATGCACTGCACAACACAAGGAGACCAAGGGAACACATCTTACAACAAAGTAATTTTCCAATTAGAGATAATACATGTCAAGTTATGTTTGGTAGGAGAGAAACTCCATTTATGAATGACATATTGAGTGAATTTACAAATGAGAGTAAAAGGGGTCATGAGAGAAAATCCAAATAAGTCAAATAAAATAGGCAGAATAAATATGCATACTACATATTGGAAATGAGTCAACCTCAGGAAAATGTAGAACACCGACTAAAGTTTGCAGACAAAGGATGGATTTGTCAAATAATAGAAGTTTAAATTAACAAAGGTGATCATGTGGAAAATATAGGAAATGATGAAAAAAATTTGATTCTTTTGTTTAGTCAATTGGTAATTTTATAAATAATATTGTTGATGGGAAAGGATTGAATTTTAATTTGATTGTGGTAATTACTTAATTTCTAAAATGTTTAAATAAATGGAAAGAAGTCAGATTGTTCTCATTGTTTATGAGTTTTGATTTTGAATTCATTTGTTTGACAAATACAATGGTCAATTAAATGTAAATTGGTTGTGATGTATTAAGGTTGAATGTAATCAATGAATTTGTGTAAGTGGGAAATGTGATAGTGGAAAGCATGAAGACTCCAAAACAAGGTTCATAGGTACAAATTAATATCGTAGTTTCTTTTGTTAATAGTGAGAATTTAGTATACGTAAAGTTATAATAGTCATGAGAAGGAGGTCACTTAAAAAGAACTATTACAACTATTACTACTCAACCATAAAGGATTTTTTGAAAGAAGAATATGCAAGACATGCCAAGGTTGTCGAGTGTTTAAACCCTTCTTAGAAGATACAAAATAAACCATGTTAACCAATGAAGCTAACATCAATGAAATATGAAGGTTTTGTCCCTGGAAAGTGTAAAACCCCAAGTTTTGTTATGAAAAATGATAGAGATATATATGCTAGATTTTGAGTTCATATATATCCTAATGTTGACATAGAGGTGGTGAGTATACATTCCTAAAATTCCTTATAAGTATGTCAAGCCTTCACTATGCCACCAATATGTCTTCTATTAAAACCATCCTTGAAGCTAAATATTGTTAGTGACAAGAGAATGCATGTAATGTAGATCCTCTTTTTGTGTTACACTGGACATTAGGGTTTTAAGAGTAATTACAATGAGTAGGGATTTTGTAGAGCCTATAGGGTGCATGGATGATAGTCACTCAAGACATGACAATAGGTAGACAAAATAAAGAAAATGTGAGTAAGAGAAAAATGAGACAACATAGTAGAAAAGCATGAACATCCATCAAAACATAATAGAAAATGGAATTTCACTAGATGTGGTAGTTGTAAATGCCTTGGTAGACATGTATGTAAAGTTTTGTAAATTTTTCTAGAGTATACACAAGGCATGTAGATTGTTTGACAAAATGTCTCAAAGGAATATGATCTCATGAAATGTTTAACCAAAAATATACAATATACCAATGAGGGATAGTTTAGTAACATAAGACTATAGCCTATGACATATAGGAGAATCATCATGAGAATGAAATAGAAAACCATACACAATGTATATGGGATAGTGGAGGAGTTGAAATAGTCATCTCAAATGGAGTATGATAGTCATAAATCACCTATAGATAACAATCATGAATAGTACAACACCTCAAACAATGAATGAACTTTAGTTGATAGTGGTTACAATGTCTTTAAAAGACAATATGCAAGAACACTATATGATTGTACCTAGCAATAGAATCCAACTAATAGTGAAAGGTGATTGACCTTAAAGAGCCATAAATGAGAAGATAGTTCATGAGACACAAAAAGGTAAGTTTAATGATAAGATACATGTGATGGTTTATGATCCTTTTGAAGTAATCAAAAGACATAAAATTACAACAAATGAGATTCAAAGACAATGTGATAGAGATAAGAATGCTATGCACATGACATCTTAAGCTCCAAGTCAGGGGCAGGGTTCTATTCTGAATGGTAGATTATAATAGTGGTGATAAGTATCAAGCATGATGAACATAATACATACAACCAGGAACTTGTTAAGGTAGTCAAAGTGACAATGGTGTCTAGAGAAAAGGGGCAATCAATACAAACATCTAGCTTAGGCTTATTAGCATGCATAGTCATGAAACATGATCGACCTAAATGAAAGGTTAAAATATAGATGTTGTTGAGACTAGTCACAAAGTCAATGATAGAAAAAAGACCTAATGGTTTCAAATAACTTTATGTGATAGTAAAAATGAAGTGTATAGTTGCAAGAATATGTAGGAAAAAGAGTTACAAATAAATGGCACGTGTGAAATTCAATCCCTTGAAGTTATCCTACACCCCTAGGAGGTTTCTAACCCTTTCAAAATATCCCACACATGTGATTTTAAAACATGCAATTGAAATTATGGAAATTTTGAAAGGTGGAGGCTAGTTATGGTTTCTTCCAAGCATCTAGGGCTGTTTGGTGAGCTATGCAACTTTGAGGGAATATAAAAGGAAATTTTACCTAGTTCAAGACATCTCCAAGCATCTAGGAGATGTTCAAGGAGCTTTTCATAGATGGGCAAGGTCAAAGAAACAATATTTCTTCATTCAACCACCTACAATAAATATTTTGATGGCTAAAAAGTAGTGGCAACTCATTTGGATGCCAAGAGGTTTGACTTAGCCAATTGAAGCTAACACATGTTATTCATTTACAAAATCATCTTCCTAAGGTTTAGCAAGATGTTGGACAACATAAAGGGAGGCCTAAGGAATTTTTTTTCTTAGTTCTAACTTTTCTTGGCTATGTATTGTAACTTTTGAAGGTTATTTCTAGCATGAACACTATGGAAACTTAAATAAACTCAATTCTCAGGCTTGTATAGTAGTTTGTAAACACATTTTATCAATAAAATAAGTACTTTTCCTTGTCTTATCTATATTTTGTGTGCAAACATGAATAGTTGATATATTTTCTATGATTTATATGCAAATCCTCAATGTATGTCTCATTTCCTTTAGCACCTTAATGCAAAGATATACATATTTTATGTAGGTTATAGGTTATGCCAATGGTTTTTGTGAACCAATGATCTTGACCTACTCTAAAAGATGAAAAAAAAGGTGCAAAAAGAAAGGAAAAAGACACTAACACCTCATGATTAGCCTAGTTGAACTCAAAAACAAAGAAAGATAACAAAAAGCAAATTTATACCTTGCCTTGAGTTGATGCTTTGGTTGGCCCTTGACAGTTGATTATGTGTGCTCCTTTCGATGGCAAGATGGATGAAAGTGGATGTAAAATGATGAGGATTTGATAAGGATTCAAATGAAGGATGTGGGTAGTTGAGAAAATGAGCAAGATAGGTGCAATGGGAGCATGAAGATTCAATAATGGTGGATATGAGAAGATGGTTGAGCTTGAGCTTGAGAGATGAAGTTGAATGTTGTTGAATAAAAAAATGTGTTGATGAGAGAATGAAAGGAAATTATTTCATTTTATGGAGAGAATCCCTAGAAAGATGGACAGTTGAGATCTTGCCACCATGGGCAAGATGTAGGGCTGTGGTGAGTTGAGGACTCACAAGCCCTCACATCTTGCCATGTGGCAGATGATGTCTCACAAGGAAACATGAGATGGAGGATGACATGTGATGGGAAGGTACTTGTGAGTACCTTGGAATAAGGATGATGTGACCTCTCAATGATCACATGGGGAATAGGAGAATCTTGGATAAATAAAAGTGAATTTAAAATTCACATGATTGGGGATATCTTAAGGATAAGACAAGATTCCCAAAAAGAGAGGTGAGAAGTACCTTGGATAAGAAAAGGTCCTTAAAAAGGTAAGTACCTACCCACATGTGAGTGATGTGACAAGTCAAAAGGTTCTAGAACTTGCATGGGAATAAGGAGAGTCTTCGAAGGATAAAAAAGAATTTAAAATTCCTTGGGGGATGGGGAGTGTTGACCAACGGGGGTTGATTAGACTATCTAATCACCAACTAGGAGACAGTTAATGGTTAATGAATATTAGAGGCCAACTTGCAAAAGTTGGAGGATGTGACACATCATAATCATGGATTAGACATGTGCACATCCATAATGATGGAATTAGGAGGTTGATTAGGATTAAGGAAAATGATGTGACATGTGAGGAATTAAATAAATGTCATATTTATTTAATTAATTTGAGGAAAAGGAGGATAAAGGGGTAAGGTATTTAATTATTAACTAAATACCTTAGGGATTTGGAAGAATTAAGGGTATTAATTAAATAATAGCAGTATTACTTAATTAATGCAAATAAAAGGATATTTAGATGAAAAGGGATAAATTTGGACAAATGTAAGTGTCCAAATTTAGGTGTCTACAGTTTTAACAAATTCTAATTGTGAAAACCTTTGATTTTTTCCTTGTACAACTAAGAAAGCTTCAAATTTCCTATGAAACACTAATGTATAAGTATGTCAAAACCCGAGTTGTGCATGAAGCAACTTGTTCATTTGATCAAATTATGTGTGCTAAGCAATAATACAGGTCTTGAAAGTAGCTTGGTGCATCACCTAATTAGGATGTAGGTTTCGCTTTATGTATTTTCTCTCATTTTCCTTAGCATGTAGTAGTAGCATAATCTAATTCAAGTGAGACATCAAGGGAACCAACCCTCTTTGGAGATTCAATCTAAGCTATAGGAAACCCACATGCCCTAGAGTGTTTCCATATTTCACTAGATTATTGAGTTGAAAACTTAGCAAGGGTACATATCTAAGTGATAACAAGTTCATCTTCTAACACTATAACCCATAGATACTTTAATACTCAATCTCAATGTCTAAGACATGACATCCATGTAAATCCAAAATATTTAGAGGTAAGGGAACAAATTTAGCAATCAAAAAAATAAAATCAATTAAATTATAAGAATATTGGATATGAACCCCTTCGTGAATTAGATAGGTCCAATAGATTGGAAATAAATATGTACATAATCTCAAAGGGGTGGTCTGAAGCTCCTATCAAAATATCTACTATATAACATCCACCTAGAGGAGATACTTTTGGTGAACCTATCTACACTCATAAACTATCCACTAGTTATGTTGATTATGATTATGGTATAGATCATGTTTGTTCATATAAATTATTAATGGGAAGGTCCAATGAAAGGATTACAAAGAGGAATGATGGACTAGAGAGTCCTTGATATGGGGAAAGACTTGGTAAAATCTAAAGTAGTAATAATATTGGACCATATAGTCAAATAAATGAATATGATTAGTAGAATATGACTACATGCGGTCTTTTAAATGATTCTTATGGAAATATTAATGGTCCTAAATTAGCACGTGGGCCCCTATCACATATAATTTATCCACATGACATTGAAAAACAAATTAGTGGAGTAATACCTAGAAACTACAAAAATTTAGAGGAATAATACATGTGGAAGGACACAAGTACAAGGTCCTAGAGTGACTAGAGGAAGTTTTCAATTAGAGGTGAAGATAATTTAGATAGGATCTAAGTAATGGAAACCTCTGAAGGATTGTATGGGCCTTAAAAGGTTTTTAAAGCATAATCAAGTTCACCAAGTCTATAAGGTTTGTTAAGGAATTTGTATAAGGCATGTGAACTGTTGATAGGGAGTGGGGTTGGAGGAATCAATCACTGATTCCTGCTCTGGGTCTCACTTGGAAGACCTCCTCGGTGTTATGCTGCTCCACCTTAACCTATAGGAACTCCTTCTTGACTAGGTTCCCCTAGTTCTCCTGGCCAACCTCTCTACCTTGTCAGTTTTCAACAATCAAGCTATTCTTGATGCAATTCCTCCATTCTTCCTTTAACCCTTAATCCTTCCTAAAGGTTAATCTTTCCACAACACTCCACTTGTTATTGCAGGGGTGGAGAAGATGTTTCAAAGCTTCAAAAAAACCTATCTATGGTCCTTAAGCAACCACAAGTTTCCAACTTTCCATCGCTTTCACACATTTCCTTTCCTAGGGTTTGAAAAGAGCTACATGCCCTAAGCCCCAATTAGGCCTGCCAACAGAGTCAAACTGCTATTTTATTCTAAACCCACCAAAGACCTAGGTTCTTTGTTTAGGGGTTGTGTTTCTCATGCCATCACCTCCAAGATTTTTAGGGTTTCAAGCCTGCTCAGGCCGTACGCTGTCCAGACACCAAAATGGTCAAGAAGCTAGGGTTTCCAAACTTAATGCTGTTTCAGACTGTCAAAAAGTTCTCCTACTAAATGAATTGATAAACCCTCTTCCTGATCACCATTCTTATTCAAGACCTTCCCCTAAATTCTCCAAAAAATAATCTCTCCAAGATCTCGTTTCCCCTGCAAGTTATGGACCTTTTACTTCAAGTATGCCCCAACCGGACCTGCACTGGCTTGCCTAGGGCATCATCATGCTGGAAGCTCCTGCACTCAAAAAAAACCTAAAAACCACCATATTTACAATGAGGGAGCCTAGAAAAAAATCCCAAAAGGCCGTACAATTTGTACGGTGGGAAGGGTGCTCTAGGACTCCATTCTTCCAAAACTGCCTGTTACAGGCCTAAAAAAGACAGTAATCTAACTATGTACAGATAAAAGATGAAAGAATGATTTACAAAGGTAAATGTAATGCACACCAAGATTGAAAAAAGTTGACACTACATGCTACAAACAAAAGAACAACAAGATCACTCCATTAAAGTTCAGTTTGAATGCAAAAATACATAAAAACTGTCCTTTGAACACTGTTTCCTTCAATTTTCAAAAATGTCACTCAACAATAATACCTCCAACCCTACCTCAGGGTCGAGTCATGCCTTAAATAGGCTTCCAAGGCAGTTGAGCTTCATGGGTCAAGCCTTTTAGATGACCTAGATCAAACGTTATAAAACCCACTGTGTTTTGCAACCTTTTACAACTTTTCACCATATAGCAAAATGAGCCTCTAAACTCATTGGACTCTTAACAAGCCCTTTTCCAAAAACGAAAAACACCACTAAGCTCAACACTAAATGGTCTACATGACCTTATGACAACAAAACAAAAATAAGAACTTCATACAAAACTTTAACAAAACTAGTCCTTTCCCAGGTGCTCCTGCACCATTCTCCCCCTCTCATCTCAAACAACTAAGGAAATTTAGGAGAGATCAGAGACATATCAATGCCTTACTTCTTAAATTATGCTTCTTCTACCCAGGTAGCTTCAGATTCATGCTTGTTCTTCCATTTTACAAGATGCTCCATGTACACCTTGTTCCTTGTAGCCTTCTTCATTCTTGACTCCAAGATCTTCTCTGCTTGTAGCTTGTCTAGAGTTGGTAGTGTCATGTTGTTGACATCCTTGAATACCTCCCTGCTATTCTAGTCCATGTCAGTGACTGTCCCCTTATACTTGATTAGATCAGCCACATTAAACACTGGAGATATGCCTAGGTCTGCTGGTAATTCCACCTTGTAAGCATTCTGTCCATACTTGGCCAATACCTTGCATGGACCCACTCTTTTCATCTGTGACTTGGTTGAAATTCCCTTATGCAATCTGGATTTGTTGAGGTGGACCATAACATAGTCCCCAACTACAAATTGTACATCCTTCCTTGACAAATCAACTTTCTCCTTCAACTTTTGGGTTGCTGCTGTGACTGTTTTCCTAACTTGCTCCTGAATCTCTTTCATGGTCTGAGTGAAGTCTTCTGCATGTCCACTCCATTGTTCCATAGATCTAAGATCTCTGAGCTCACAAATGCCTCTTGGGTGCATTCCATACACAACTTCAAAGGACTCTTCCTTGTGGTTCTGTTTACACTGTCATTATAGGCATATTCAACTTGGGAAATAACCATATCCCATGTTGTCCATATTCCTTGGTTAGACACCTTAAGATATTACCTAACACTCTGTTAACCACCTTTGTTTGACCATCGGTCTGAGGATGGTAAGCTGATCCAAATGACAATTTGTTCCCAATCTGCTCCATAGAGTCTTCCAAAAGTGACTCATGAACTTCACATCTCTGTCAGAAACAATGCTTAGAGGCAAGCCATGGATCCTTACAACCTCCTTGAAGAAAAGGTGAGCTATGTAGCTTGCATCATGAGTAGTTTTGTAGGTAATAAAATGAATCATCTTGCTAAATCTGTCTACCACAACATAAACATTGTCAAAACCAGTCTTGGTCTTAGGAAGGCCTACCACAAAATCCATGCTCACACACTCCCATGGTCTATTAGGAATGGGGGGGTTGATATAAACCAGCATTGCTAGCTCCTCCCTTAGCTTTCATGCACACAACACACTATTCCACATACCTTTGAACATCTCTTGCCAACTTAGGCCAGTAATAGAACCTTTGCACTAGTTCTAAAGTCTTATTGATGCCAAAATGTCCACTAAGACTCCATTATGCTTCTCTTGAATCAAATTTTCCCTCATTGACCCTCTTGGAACACATAACTGACTGCCCTTAAATAACAGTCCATTTTGCAGTGTATACTCAGAATATTGGCTATGAAAATGATTCTCAAAATTAGAACATACCTTGTAAGCTTCTGAGAAATCCTCATCTTCACCATAGAGGTCTTTGAAACTCTCTAATCCAATGCTCTTTAGCTGTATCTCTTGCACTGTCAACAATCTCCTGCTTAATGCATCTGCAACCTTGTTCATTTGTCCCTTCTTGTGCTTGATGGTAAAAGTAAAAGCTTGGATGTATTCCATCCATTTCAAATTCCTATTACTCAACTTCTCTTGGGTGTTGATATAACTAAGTGCTTGGTTATCAGTAAAGACCACAAACTCTTTGGGTAATAAATAATGCCTCCACTTCCTAAGGGCCTGCACTAAAGCATATAATTCTAGATCATAGGTAGAGTACTTCTGCTTGGCTTCATTGAGATTTTCACTAAAGAAGGCCATAGGCCTACCTTCTTGACTAAGTACTCCTCCTACTGCTACTCCACTTGCATCACACTCAACTGTGAACAACTTGTCAAAACTAGGCAATAATAGAATTGGTTGAGTTGCCACTTCTTGTTTCAGTTTCTCAAACCCTTTATCAGCCTCTTGAGTCCACTTAAACTATTTTTTCAGACCATCTTTGATAGTATCTAGGATTGGTGCACATATACTACTAAAGTTCCTTATGAATTTTCTATAAGATTGGGCTAATCCATGAAAACTCCTTACCTCTGTTGCTGTGGTTGGTGTAGGCCAGTTTAGGATGGCTTCCACCTTGCTTGGATCCATCTTTAATGAGATTTTGGACACTAAAAAGACCAAGTAGACAAGCTCTTGCTTGAAGAACTAACATTTCTCAAGATTGATTGCCAACTTCTCCTCTTGCAACCTTTTAAGAACCATCTCAACATGCTTGAAGTGTTCTTCTGCTGTCTTACTGAAAATCAGTATGTCATCAAGATATACTACCATAAAGATTCCTGTGAAATCCTTAAGCACTTCATTCATGAGTCTCATGAATGTGCTAGGGGCATTTGAGAGGCCAAATGGCATCACTTTCCACTCATATAACCCATCATTTGTCTTAAAATATGTCTTCCACTCATCACCATCCTTAATCCTGATATGATGGTACCCACTCTTGAGATCCAACTTTGTGAAGAACTGAGCACCTCCAAGACAATCCATCAGGTCTTCAATTCTAGGAATAGGAAACCTATACCTAATGGCGATCCTATTTATTGCCCTAGAATCAGTACAAAGTCTCCACTTACCTCCTTTCTTGGTTGCTAAAACCACTGGCACTGCACATGGGTTGATGCTCTTTTGAATCAATCCTTGATCCAATAATTCTTGCACTTGCCTAGCTACCTCTAGGTTCTGCTCAGGTGTGAGCTTATATGCTGCTTTGTTAGGAAATGAGGCTCCAGGTATGAAGTCAATTTGATGACTTATGGCTCTCTTAGGTGGTAAAGTTGTAGGTGTACCATCACTAACTATGCTCTTGTACTTATCAAGCAACTTTTGGACTGCTTCTGGTAGGACTGTCTTTTTAGCCTTTTCTTCCTCTTTGGACTGCATCATGATCACATATCCTTCATCCCCTTGATGTAGGTCCTTAAGGAACTCCTTACCACTACTCAACATGATGTTTGGTGCCTTTGACTGTCCTTCATCCTCTTCTAACAGTGATTGCAACTTGAAGGTTCTTCCATCCTTCTTGAATGAGATGGTGTTCTCTTTCCCATCATAAATGGCACTTATGTCATATTTCCATGGTCTACCCAGTAGTAGATGGCATGCATCCATGGGTAATACATCACAAATTAACTTGTCTTTATAACCTCCAATAGAAAATTCCACCGTTACTTGCTCATTCACCAAAACACTCTGCCCTTTGTTCAGCCATGTGACCTTATAAGGATTAGTATGAGGTGACTTCTCCAATTTTAGTTTAATTACTGCCTCCTCTGAGATTATATTATCTGTTGAACTGAGTCTACTATGACCTTGCATACTTTACCAAGTATCTTGCACCTTACTCTAAAAAGAGCTCTTCTTTGTTTAGGTTCCTCTTTGACTAGTTGTCTGATCAGAACTCTGTTAAACATCAGATTCTCTCCAATTTCAGATTCTATATGACTGATCTCAGTTGCCTTAGGACTCATGGTGTCCTCTTGTGCATAGGCCACTCTCTTTTCATTGCTTGATGAGGAAGCTTTCTCCGAGCATCTATAAGTAGGGTGACCCATTTGATTGCAATGGTAACACTTCATGTTTGCAAAATAAGAATTACTCCTGCCTGCTCCTCTTCCTCTGTTTGAACCTCCTTGAGGTCCTCTACCCCTGTTGTATCCTCCTCTTGAAGATGTTTCACCTCCATGCTCTGTGAGTTTAGACTCACCTTGATTTCTTTGGTCACTGCCTCTTCCTTGGTAGCCACCACGCTGTCCTCTTTGATCTCTGCCTTTTCCTCTACCCTTAGAAGTCTGATCTTGCTTCCTCTTGTTCCTTTCCTCAATCTTGATAGCCAACTGATAACATTGATGTACTGTTTTAGGACTCAAAAGAGCCATCTCCTCTTGGATATTCCGCTTCAAACCATTAAGGTACCTAGCCACCTTGAGACTCTCATCCTCTGTCACATTATACCTCATACAAAGCTTTTGAAACTCTTCAGTATAAGTGTTCACATCTTGGTCTTTCTGCCTTAGACTTTGCCTCTTCTTGTGCAATTGAATCTCATAGTCATCTGGCATGTAGGCTTCCTTCACCTTAGCAACCATCCCTTTCCAAGTTGATATGGGCTATTTGCCTTCTTTTTCCCTTTCTGTCTGAATGAATTTCCACCATGTCAAAGTTGATCCTCTCAATCTTGACTTAGCAACCTTCACCTTCTGTGCTTCAGTGATATCATCACATTCAAAATGGTTTTCCATGCCCTCTATCCAATCCATGACCAAATCAGGTTCCATTTTTCCACTGAATAGTGGTATGCCCTCAAGTCCTTTTCCACTCAATGCCTTTAATGCTTTCAAGAAAGGTTCTTCCTCCAAAATAGGGTTAGGTTCAGGGATCTTGTCTTCCTCTGCAACCTCTTCTTCCTTTGGTATTTTCCCTTCCAACTTCACATCATTCAATGCTTTCTCAAGTTGCTCTATTCTTTCTTTTAACGACTTATTGTCTTCTTCCTACTCTTCAACCATCTTGGATAATTGTGCATTTGTCACCATGATGGAAGAATCACTTGACTCAACCATCTGACATATAAGATGCTTCCCAAATATTTAACTTGCTTTGATACCAATCTGATAGGGAGTGGGGTTGGAGGAATCAATCACTAATTCCTGCCCTGGGTCTCACTTGGAAGACCTCCTCGGTGTTATGTTGCTCCACCTTAACCTATAGGAACTCCTTCTTGACTAGGTTCCCCTGGTTCTCCTGGCCAACCTCTCTACCTTGTCAGTTTTCAACAATCAAGCTATTCTTGATGCAATTCCTCCATTCTTCCTTTAACCCTTAATCCTTCCTAAAGGTTAATATTTCCACAGCACTCCACTTGTTCTTGCAGGGGTGGAGAAGATGTTGCAAAGCTTCAAAACAACCTATCTAGGGTCCTTAAGCAACCACAAGTTTCCAACTTTCCATTGCTTTCACACATTTCCTTTCCTAGGGTTTGAAAAGAGCTACAAGCCCTAAGCCCCAATTAGGCTTGCCAACAGAGTCAAACTGCTATTTTATTCTAAACCCACCAAAGACCTAGGTTCTTTGTTTAGGGGTTGTGTTTCTCATGCCCTCACCTCCAATATTTTTAGGGTTTCAAGCCTGCTCAGGCCGTACATTGTCCAGACACCAAAATGGTCAAGAAGCTAGGGTTTCCAAACTTCCTCAATGCTGTTTCAGACTGTCAAAAAGTTCTCCTACTAAATGAATTGATAAACCATCTTCCTGATCACCATTCTTAGTCAAGACCTTCCCCTAAATTCTCCAAAAATAATCTCTCCAAGATCTCATTTCCTTTGCAAGTTATGGACCTTTTACTTCAAGTTTGCCCCAACCGGACCTGCACTGGCTCGCCTAGGGCATCATCATGCTGGCAGCTCCTGCACTCAAACAAAACCTACAAACTAAAATATTTACAATGAGGGAGCCTAGACAAAAATCCCAAAATTCCGTACAATTTGTACGGTGGGAAGGTGCTCTAGGACTCCATTCTTCCAAAACTGCCTGTTGCAGGCTTGAAAAAGATAGTAATCTAACTATGTACATATAAAAGATGAAAGAATGATTTAAAAAGGTAAATGTAATGCACACCAAGCTTGAAAAAAGTTAACACTACATGCTACAAACAAAAGAACAACATGATCACTCCATTAAAGTTTAGTTTGAATGCAAAAATACAAAAAAATTGTCCTTTGAACACAGTTTCCTTCAATTTTCAAAAATGTCACTCAATAATAATACCTCCAACCCTGCCTCAGGGTTGAGTCATGCCTTAAATAGGCTTCCAAGGTAGTTGAGCTTCATGGGTCGAGCCTTTTAGATGACCTAGATCAAATGTTATAAAACCCACTGTGTTTTGCAACCTTTTACAACTTTTCACCATATAGCAAAATGAGCCTCTAAACTCATTGAACTCTTAACAAGCCCTTTTCCAAAAACCAAAAACACCACTAAGCTCAACACTAAATGGTCTACATGACCTTATGACAACAAAACAAAAATAAGAAATTCATACAAAACTTCAACAAAACTAGTCCTTTCCCAGGTGCTCCTGCACCAACTGTCCCAAAAGTCTTTGATGTATTGAAATCCTTGGTTCAAGAATCATGTCAAACTCATAGAATACTATGAACCATAAGGAAGGATTTTCAAGTCTTTCATGAGAAAATATAGAAATTTATAATTTTTTCTACCATCATTTTCATCTTTGTGAGACTAGTAGAGTCACTAAGATAAAAGACTATGTGGTGTTTGAAGACCTTGGAGGGGTTAAAAGTAGCATGTACAATTTCAATGTAGAAGAAGCATGTTAGAGTGAGTTAGTTGAAGGTCATAAGTAGTCATTCAAATGCAATTTGGGATTTTAATGAAAGAAGAATCTTATCCTACACCGTCAAGGAAATTGAAGTCAATTCAAGTTCATAGGAAACATGTCTTATTTTCTATTTCCATGCAAGATATATTTTGAGAGAAATAATGACCAATAAGAGCCATTAAAACAACATTTGATCATCATCCACCTATCCA
Organism: Sequoia sempervirens; assembly: GCA_007258455.2. Classification (NCBI taxonomy): domain Eukaryota; kingdom Viridiplantae; phylum Streptophyta; class Pinopsida; order Cupressales; family Cupressaceae; genus Sequoia; species Sequoia sempervirens. The sequence goes on from VDFB02193867.1 coordinate 228,800,610, forward strand.
AGGAAGTGGAACTAGTTATTAGAGTTTTTGCATTAGTTTTTTTAGGGTTCTTCAATTGAGGAAATAGACCAACCTCTTCTCCCACACCTCGATGGAGATTTTTAAGGATGCAAAATACACAAATGTTTCCCTAGCACCCAAGAGGTTTGAACAAGACTTTGAGTGAGCAATTATTTTTAATTTTCCATCAAGAAGACTTCCTAGATTCTCTTGAACATGCTTGTAATTAGATAAATATATTTTGTAATGAGAATCATGATATACTCTTTGATTTTAGAAAGAAGAAAGTTATTGTATTAACCTTTACATTAGTTGTATCTTTACCTTCACGATTAATAAAATAATTACTTTTTACATTGTCATACATTTTCCATTGTGTTTTATTTAAAGAATGTGAAATCATCTTGTGAATCATTAGTTCCTTTATTGTTTTATCTCTTTTCCTTAACCTCTAAATTTTTTTTATGAGTATTATACATATATATTAGCTATTTTAAGATCATTTTGTTCATGAAAAACTGATCTAAAATTTCTTCACATTGAATTTGGTGCTTCATCATATGTTATTTTAGTTATTCTATTTTATATCTTTCTATTGGTGAATGTTAGAATAGGATAGTTATAGTCTTAATGTCTAAAATCACATTTCAAATAGGGAATCAACCCTTTATTTGGAGGTTTGATCTCAAACAACAAGGTCCAACACCCTGAGGTCATTTCAATTGTATCTTTATATTGTTGAACTAGGTTCAACAAGGGTATGAATCCAAGTGATCCATTTTTTCAAAAGTCTTCATAAATGTACAAAATGCATCTTGGAATGAGGTGTGCACACAAGGGAATATTTTGGCATGAGATATGATGATGTTGAAACAATGTATAAGAGTATGAATTACATGGGATTTCACTCTTATTATTCATCATTTTTTTGATGCATAAGGGCAATTTATATTAATATCAAAAAAAGAAAGTTACAACTTCTGCAAGCAGATGAAAAATGTAGTGTCCCTACTACCATGACCCAAAACCATTTACCTCCTCTGATACATTTAATTTGAATCCAACCATGGTAAGACTGGGCTAACAAGTAATGACCGTGCAACTGTGAACCATACCCAGGACTGAAATCCAAAAATATGGATACAAATAACCCTATTTCACTAAGAATGTCAAACAGACAATACAATATCACTATTAACATGTAAACTTGAGCTTGACATAGACTATATACTAACCATAGCGACTGCTAGAAAAAGTTCAAATCCACAATTACCACATTAATCATATGAACCCATGGGCACAAGCAAAGGATTAGAACTCTAGAAACCAACTGAATTGACCCCGCATCAGAACCAACTACAATAATTTATTCAAATAATTCACCCCAACTGTAGCAAATTGCCTATGCTCAATGAGCGCCATACCCTTGAGATCAAGCAAGAACGAGTAATACTTGATAACCTCCCCAGTATCCTATAATAGAGGCATATCTCATGGTTGAGGAGCTCTAACCCCCAACATGGCCACATATAGAATCTCCTTCAACCCCACCAACAAATCAGCCTTAAACAATTTCCTTACCATTGTCTTAGCCATGTATTTAGGAGTGCTGATGTCCAACAAAATTGCCAGGAATTGAGAAAAAATATTGGTGTCGACCCGGTAAGCCTTGCTATCCTCCAAAAAACCATTACCCAAAATGATCTTTACCACCACCAGGGTTAGGGCATCATCATCAAGGAGTATCTGCTTCAATATATAGTTTGTCACCTTTCCTTTGAAGACCATTTTCCTCATTATGCTCGCTAAATGAATGGGTGTATCAACACAAATGCTCATGAGAGTCTTCGTAGACATGTGCACAATAAACCTTGATCTACTAGCCATTTCATCGCCATAACTCCAAATACCCTATACCATACAACCATGCCACTGTTAGCTTATTATAGTCAAGTTAAAATAATTTTTAAAACATCCTACAGATGTTTGTGTGTGCCCGTCTACAAGCCATCTTGTAATTAGTGTTTAACCTCCATCTCACACTTGTAGAGGCTAAAAAATAATTACCTACATTCATGTGAAAAGACTTGCCACCCTCACAATTTGGATATCATATAGTTTGTGCTCAAAATTGTGAAATGAAAAATTTATTTGATTAGATGGTGAATATTGAATTCTCCAAAGAATGATGCCACCCAAAATTAGCCAATGATGTCGGCTAATAAGGTGGCACATCAAATGTGACTTCCATGTCTATGTAAATATCCACACTTGCAAGCACAACACATACCGTTCCCGCTAATACATATATGAATTAACTACCGCCCATGCTAGTTCAAAGGAGTTTGAAATAATTTAACACCATCCACCTGTTCCAACCCAATCTGATCATGATGGTCACTGCTTTCCATAATGGTGTTTGTGGAAAGCACATTTATATTTAAATGTAGTCCATAGAATATCAATCCTAAGCTTGATTTACTGCCATGAGAACCTGCAACTTCCACTGAAGGTTTTGTCTTGCTCCCAAAATTTCTATAATTGTAAGTGTGGAAAGTCACCCATCCAACCACCCACTCTTATTATTCATCATTTATTATAAAGAAACTATTTCAATTATATTATAGCATGTTATGAAACTTAGTTGGTGTTAATGATGATATAAAGAATCGATGTTTCATTGTTACATAGTTATGTATATATTTCACCATTTTCTCATGGATTAGTGTTTTAATTACATAAGATAATTATAGAGGTCTTGATGTAAAAATGGATATGGTTAAGAGTGTATATTAACTTGAGGGCCGAGTAGTATGAGGATTCTAGTGCATGTCTATGTTGACAACTTGTAGACATAAAATAATAGAGAATGAAACACCTACCTAAGGACCAATAAATTATTAGAGTGTATTGAAATTAATACTATATAATTAATGATACTATTTGTGTATTATTATTGATACTAAGTGAAGTTGGCCCCTATACTCCAACAATAAAAATAGAGTGTGTAGATGAACCCATGTTACCTTATCTAAATTTTCCTAGAAAGGGTCACATGCGATCAATTTTCCTATAATTGTGATAGGGTGATTGATAGAACATGTGATTACCTATAAGAGGTTGTGTATGGTGAATGATGACATAAGGCCACAAGCTCATAGGCCAGGGGATCTAGCCCAATTTTTATCTTAGTTTATGAGGGGTTCCAAGTTGGAAACTTCAAGTACATTTGTGAAGCCCTATCAATATATTGTGCCGCTATGAGGGATAAAATGTCTTAGTCATTGTATATGAAGAAACACATTCTTTGATTAAAAAAATAAGGTTCACAAAGGTGCACCTATCTATAGAGTACCTTAGTAGTTTGAGAAGCCATACATAACAAAATTTCTCCCAATAGCCGCAATATTTAGGGGCACTTGAGATGTGATGTTAGGTAGACTAGGATAGCCTCCCTTAACACCAATAATTCTTATTGTTTTGGTTGTATCAACATAAAAAGGATATGAGTAAGGTTAGCCATAGGATTAGGATAAAAAAGGAGCTCCATAATAGTGACCCATGCTTAGGTATCAAGGAATTCTCTCTCTTTTCCAATAGGTATTGGTTCATGTTCCAACACAATAAAAATAAGCTATTTAACCTCCCCCTCAAAAGATTCCACCAGCATATTAGAAGAAAAAGGGGGGGGATTGTGGTTGGAAAGACATTCATCTAAATGTATTATTCATTTACATGTCATTATATTTACACCACTTTATAAATAAATAAATAAATAAATAAATAAATAAATAAATAAATAAATAAATAAATAAATAAATAAATAAATAAATAAATAAATAAATAAATAAATAAATAAATAAATACATGGATATATAACTATTTGTATTCCTTACGATTTCAAGGACTACAAATGGGTTGAGGAAATTCATCTAGAACATATTTATTTAGAAATATGTGAGTGACATGTTTAAAGAATGTATGACTTTGACTAAATATAACTAAATATAAGATGATATAATGATGATGCAATGAAATAAATTACACAAGAGAAGAATATAATATAAAATATGCTAAAAATACTTGATTATAGTTGAGAATAATAATCCACTTTATGGGGAAAACCTTCAATATCTTCAATGAGAACATAATTCACAATTTTATGAACAAATAAGACTCACTACCTCCTATATATACCCTAATTATGCCAAGGATATCACCCAAGTTGACTTAGATAACCCTATATAATCCTTAGGATGACCTAATTAACTAAATAACAATACAATAATGATAATATGACTTAATTAAGAGTTAATATATTCACAAGTTGATTATTCATAACCCTATGTACTCTAGTATTAGGGTTACAACATGCCCCCTCTTTAGATAAGCATTATCCTTAATGCTAATCAAGGGTAAACCCACAAAAATGGTTTACAATTCCAGTGAGGAAGGAAAATTGAAAAAAACACCCCTATGCAAAATATTTTGGTTTTTTGGAGTTTGAACAAACATTTGATTCAAGTGAACCCAAAGGGGGTTCGCTTGAACCCCCCTTCGAGTGAACCCATTAAATGCTAGGTCCCACATTTCCTAGGAAAAAAAGCAAAGGAAAGGGTTGTGGAAAGGGGGTTCGTTCGAACCCCCCTTTTCCCCCTCTGGCACCAAAAAAATCCAAAAAATTTCCTTGAGCTCGAGTTGAGGATGAAAATGGAGGAGACTTCACAGAGTCAACTGGATGATGGTAGTCCTTGGAACGAGCTATCCAACTAATATAATTTTAATATGTTTTGGTTTTATTATGTATTTGTTTTTAGTTTGATTAAACATAGGTTTTTCACCAAAAATCAAGCTCTGTTCTACACGTGGAAAAATAGCAGATTATCAATTTTTTTTTGAAAAATATTAGTGCACTAGATATTGATGTCCTTGATCTAACAAAAAATGAATTTTGATATACATACAAAAAAAGTTATGTTGTATACGGTCCGCCTATGTCTAAATTGTAATTGGTTTGACTTTGAAACTTGATTAAGGAAAAAATATTCAATAAAACACTATGAAACCAATTGGAAGCACTAGATATTATAGTTACAAATCTAAATTTCAAAAAAGTAGAATTTTATCCTTCGTGAAAAAAAAGTTATGTTGTATACGGTGAGCACCACTCCTTAAAAATGGTGTTTACTGTAAAAAACTAGTTTTCAAAGGAGATGGAAAAATAAGTGCAATATGATTCTAAATTTTTCGAAAAAAATATATTTAGAATCTATAGAAAAAATGTCACAAATCACTAGTTTGCATCATCTTCAAATTCCTCATAGTTTAGCCGCTATAGGTGCCCGAAAGTGAAGATTTAGTTAGAAAAAATTAGTTCAGTGTCCAGTTTGGTCAAAAATTGTAAACCAATATTGTGGGATCACCCTCAAGTGTGAATAATTTTGAATGAACTCCTCATCCCCTCATGTATTACCTTCAACTAGTAAATTCTTTAATTAGTAAATTCTTTAATTAGATGAGATATTCAATGAGTGTTCTGGTCCTTAGCTTCTTTGTGCATGTATTGCAAATGAAATCTAGTTCTAATGTGATTATTCCTTCTTCATTGAGCTTTGGTAATATTGTTTGGGTAAGGATATTGTGCCCAGTTACCTTCTTCAAACATGAAACATGAAAAATTGGATGTATATTTCTTTTTGGTGGTAATTCAAGATTATAAGCGACATAACCTATATTTTGCATGATTTGGTATGGACCATAATATTTTGGAGATAACTTGTTGTTCATTTTCTATTGCTTAAGTGATATTTTTCTTGTAAGGATATAATCCTAAGAAAACCTAATCCCTAACTTCAAAAATTATTTCACTACCATGTTGGTTTGCCTGTTGCTTCATTCAGTTTTGTGCCATGTGTAGATTCTCGTTGAGTCCTAAAAGTACTTGTTATTGATGAAACATGCGGTCCTCCATTTCCTAAACTCTTGGTGACACCTTGAATGATGATGTGATGGAAGGAGGTTGATATCCATATAGTGCCATAAATGGAGACATTTTTGATGAAATATGAAAGGAAGTGTTATACCACCATTTTTCTAGTGGTAGTTAACCTACCCATTGAGCCTATTTATTTAAAGTGAAATAATGTGTATATCCTTACAAAAAATTATTAACAACCTCAATTCATTAAACTGAGGATGGTATGAATAACTATGAGCCAATTGAGTACCAAAAATGATAATAAATCTATCCAAAAGTGGCTAGTAAATATAGAGGATCATGGTCACTAACAATAACCTTAGGTGTACCATGTAGATTTTGTATATTCTCCAAAAAATATTTTTCCACTAGTTGTAAAAGGATGTGATAATACAATGGAATGTGAATATTTAGTGAGGCAATCTACTACTTCCATTATGACATTCTTATCTTTAGATCATGGAAGCCCTATGATGAAGTTCATGGAGACATCTTCCCAATATTTTCTAGGAATAACTAAGGGCTACAAGAGACCTGGTGTCTTAATTGTCTTCTCTTTACTTCTTTGATAAACCAAACATTCAACCATAAATATTTGAACATCACCTTTTATCTCTTCCCAAAATAAGTCTTTCTTGACTCAATGGTATTTCTTCAAAAATCCTGAATGACCACCCATTAGAGACTCATGAAGCTATGTGAGAATATTTTATTTGAGAGTGGAATTATTGCAGAGATAAAATCATTGTTTATGCCACAAAGAATCTCCCTTCCAATAAAAATTACCTAAATTATTAGGATCACTTTGTAACTGTTGAATGAGATTACTTGTGGAAGAATCATTCTTCCACTTTGATTTGACTTCTACTATCCAATTTGCTTGTAATATTGAAATGGAACACAATAAAGCTTCATCCTTCTTATCCTTCCTAGATAGTGCATTTTCCACAACATTTTCCTTCCTTTTTTATATAAAATCTCAAAGTAATATCCCAACATCTTAGTGACCCATTTTTTTTCTATTTAGAAGATAATATTTTTTCCAAAAAATATTTTAGGCTATTATGATCTGTCTTAACCTTGAAGTTCCTACCCATTAGATAAGGCCTCCATTATTTCACTACATGGAGAATAGATAACATTTCCTTCTCATAAATAGGTTTGAATTGATTCTTATCCTTTAGTTGATGAATCTCAAAAGCAATATTCCAACCCTCCTACATGAGAAATACTCCTATACCATTTCCTAAAGCATCACATTTCACAATAAAATCCTCGGTGAATTCTAGAATGGAAAGCATTAGAGTACTACACATAGCCTCCTTCAATCTCTCAAATGTTGCATTAGCAAACTTGTTCCAATGAAAATAATCCTTCTTTAATAAATCTATGAGGGATGTTGCTATTCAACCATAATTGTTCACAAATATTCTATAGTATCCAATCAATCTCAAAAAACTCCTCAATTTCATAATGGTTTTAGGAACAATTCATTCCAAGATAGCCATAATTTTGTTAGGATATGCTTTTACTCCATGTGAAACTATGTGTCCCAGGTACTCCACCTCTTTTAGAACAAAAGCATACTTGGATGGAATAACATAGATTTGACGATCTTTGAGAAATTGTAATGGTTGATCTATATCCTACAAATGTTCCTCCCATGTCTTGCTATAAATAAATATATCAAAGAACACTAATACAAATTTTCTCAAAATTTTCTTAAAGATCTAGTTCATCAAATTTTAAAATATAGATGATGCATTAGTAAGACCAAATGACATCACCAAAAACTAATAATGACCCTCATGAGTCCTAAATATTGTCTTAGAAATATCTTCTTCATTAATTCAAATTTGGTGATAACCTGATCTAAGATCTAACTTTGTAAAATACATAGCTCCATTTAATTCATCAAGTAAACCATCAATGATTGAAATAGGAAACTTATCTTTGTTTGTGTACATATTGAGAACTCTATAGTTTGGGAACATATTCCAAGTTTTATCCTTCTTATGCACCATCACTACAGGCAAGGAGTAAGCACTTTGGCTATGCCTGATAATTCCTACCTCTAACATATCCAAAACAATAGTTTCAATATCAATTTTTTGCATATGTGGGTACTTGTAAGGCCTAATATTGGGTGGTTGGATCCTTGGCACTAGTTGTATGGAATTATCATGATCCATGTTAGGAGGATTTTCTTTAGGAATATCTCTAAAAACCATTGAGTGATGATCTATAGTTGCTTATAAATCTGAATGATTAGGAGAATTTGATTGATAGGCTTCTAATGAACATAATTGGGTCACAAATCCCTTAGCTCATTTCTAAAGAAAATTTTACATTTGATGAGATCTTACCATCTATGGGGATTTTTCACATAACCCTCTTAGCTCCACTATCTTTCCTTTTGATTCTCATGAATAGATCCTATAAGTTCATCTCAATTTTTCCCAAAGTAATAAGGCATTATTCTCCCAAAAAAATATTTGTTGCATCCATGGAGATAGAAAATATTGGGATATCAAGATGATAATCTCCCATAGATAATTTAATGTTGTGGAATTTCCCATAACAATTAACAATACCACCATCTAGAATCAAGAATTGAAACTTTGGAGCTAGATATATAAAATAATTTAGATGAGTAACCAACTTTTTGTTGATGAAGTTATGAGCATTACTCGAGTCAATCAACATTATTACTCTCTTCTTCTTTAAGAAATCCACTACTTTGAGAGTTTGTGGGGCACCTAAACCTAAGAGTACATGACAAGAAACAATTGGTTGAGAATCATGTGATTCCTCATCTGATTACCCATCACCCTCTAATGTTGGTTCCTCCTATTCTTCCTCACTTGAATATTTAATATAGAACAATTTATTTTCATTGCATTTATGCTCTTGACTATATATTCTATCACAGTTGAAATACAACCTTTTTTCTCTCTTCTCAATTTTTTTGGAGTCAACCTAGTAGGCTGAGGCAATGAATATGTAGGGGAGCTCCTTTATCTTATGTTTATGACCCCTTTTCATCTATTAGCCAAAATATTCTCCTCAACCTCCTTGCCATAAGCATCACTTGTATTTTGTGTGGTCTTTTAAACCTCCTAAAATAATTCCTTCAAAATTTCTTTTGAAACATTCTCAACTATTAGACAAATAATTTTAAATTGATGGGTATAGTCCTTAACTATACTTGTTTTCTTTACTTTAGTGATTTGGAAGAAGTAGCTATCCATAAAATTATCTCCATAATGGGTAGCAAGTTCCTCTTGAAAAATCAACCATGTGACTACACAACCCTTCTTTCTCTTCTCATCACATGAACAACGATATCAAATAAATTGGTTTGGTTCCAAGTATAATGATGCCATAGACACCTTCTTTTGACTTGGAATATTGTGAAGATCAAACAATTGCTCCATTTGGAAAAATAATTAGTTGGATCCTTGCTATCAAACTTTCTCATATGTAACTTGGGTATGAATTGCCTAGGTAAAGGATTATTAAAGAGTTGATCCTTATTGAGATCTGAATCGAGCCCCAAAAATTCATGTCCACCAAAAGAATTATCATCCATCTTAGTAGGTAAATTTTATCCCTTATACTTCATCCCTTGAATAAGTGTTTCTAACTTCCTTGAAAAATTATTCATCTCCTTTTGCATATCCATCCTCATTGATGAAATTCCCTCAATCATCTCCTTATTCATTGATAAAATTTCATCCTTGACCTTTTTGATTTCCTCATTAGAGTTAATATCCTCTAATTTTTCATCATCCTTATTTGAAGTTTTCTTAGGTGCGATACCATTCTTTTTACCTCTTGTTGTAGGCCCTATCATGATGAAAGATTTTTTTTCTAGTAAATCTCACAAACAAACTCAAAATAATATGAATTTTTTCTATAGCTTACTAGGGCCTAGATCACACTTTCCCAGAAAAATATCCCAAAAATTAGGCAATTTGTAGCCTTGAGGGCATTTTTTTGGAAACCATAATTAAACAATAAATCACTTAATTTTACTCCAATTCCTCCAAAATTTGAACTGCAGGTGCCTTTATTACTACTTACAAAACCCACTAAAAATTAGGAACAAATTAATTATGATTTAGGAGATATGTACTTTCCAAAAATATTGGGAAAAAACACTAATTCTACAATAAATCTCTCAATTCTATTGCAATTCCTCTAAAATGTGGTCTTTAGATGTTCCAATATGTTATTGAAAACCCTTATAAAAATTTGTTTTTTTTTTCAAAATTTGAGAGATATTTTCTTCCTAAAATAACCTCCAAAATTGAGAAAATTCCTTGCCTTCATTGTAATGTGATGTATGTATTTAATATTTTTGTTTTAATTTTTATAGTATGCAATGCTATGTTTGGGATACTAGGATATTCTTTCTTGCTTGATATGATTTTAAAGTTTTCATGGAAAATAAAATGTAATGTATAAGCTATAGGAGTAATGGAATGCCAATTGGTAGTGGGAAAATGATTGACTATTCAAACTTCTCTAGAAAATGGGGGCATCAAACTTTCTCAAATTTATAACCAAAGTTTCTAGAATTAAATCAATATGGTCAACTAGTCAAATCACAGGGGAAAGAAGAAGAATCAATAAGAGGATCCTACTTTAATGATTATGGTTGATTAAGAATACATTTATATGTCATCAAGTTTCTTTCCTTTTTATTTGAATTTTAAATTAAATTTTTATTTTTATTCAATTTTTAAATATTCTTTTTCTTTCTTTATTTTCACTTTCACTTTTTTCTCAATTCCCATTTCTTGTCCCCACACATCTACTAATATGTTAGGGCCAATCATAAGAGGATAGAGAAAGTAAGAGAGATATTCTTTTGACTTGAATGGAATATGGTGCTTTTTTTTATCAATGTGGCTCAACAATAGGTTAGGATGTTTTGATCAACAATAGGTTAGGCTCAAATCACATTAAGGCAATACCTAAGAGATATACTAGCTATCTTCTAGCATAGATTACATATCTAAAGGCTTAATTAGTGAAGAAAAAGATGAGTATGGATGGAAGTTGATAATTTACCCAACACAAATCTAGTGCATGCTCAAGGGGTTGGAAATAATAAACCATATGTTTGTAACAATATAAGTTGTATACCCTTGCAATTTAATATTATGTTTTATAAGTTCTTTGGTGTTAATTACCCTATCATGTTTTAGGGATAATTTTATTCTCATCCTTGGCCCCTTTTCTTCACTAAATTGCCAAATTTATTTATCACATTCCAATTCTTGTTGACCTAACACCACGTGTTAAATTTTAAGATATTTCTCCAAGACATAAGCATGAAATGTAGCTATGTGAATGAAACACTAGCATCTCATGAATTTCTAAAATTTTAAACATTGGTTTCCTATCCAACTACCTGTTGTCACTTGCAATGCTCATCAATCCAAAAAAATCTTCTACATTTGAATCTAACCCTTCAACTTATAATTAACCCTTTTAAAAAACCCTTTTGATTTGGCTTCCTCTTTCCAACAATAATTACTATCTCTTGGTTATGCTTGGCTAAAATTACCTCCATTATTGAAGCTTTCCAAGGCCACATGTTGCTATTCTCTCAATGACACTCCATCTGTTCATTTCTCTCTTACACATCATGTTGGTAATATTATTTTAATAAGTCATCATTCTTGTTTGAATAATATTGTGGATTTTATTTATCATTTTATTCTATATTTATATTGTAAAATATCTCGGTGACTATCACCACCCTTTTATCTAATTTTATAGACACACTAGTTTATCAATTATTATAGACCTAGGATTTAATATGCATTGTAGTCTAGAAAAATGTATCCCTCTACATTTTCACACTTGTTTGGGCCCTCCATGCTAAAATTGGGCTTCTTTATGCCTTATTTGGTCCTATTTTGCATCTACAAGCCTTATTTAATGCATATTTTCAAGGATAATCTCGACACATATCTAATAAGCAATCATAATTTAATGATTTTGGGTTATGTGTCCCAGATTTAGTGATCTAGGACTCATATGCCACCTTGGGCATATGGGTCCCACCTAAGTTTCCGGGCTTGATCCTGAATTTGGCATTAAACTTAACATTTCTTAAATGTGTCCCAAGCCTAACCTACTAGGACTCATACACCCCAAACAACATATGAGTCCTACTTAGCTTGGACCTATTTTGAATTCAAATTCTTGGCGGGATTTTGTTCTCCTAGATCTGATGTTGGCTTGTAGTGTTGTAATTTTAAGAAATTTGGCATTAACAAGTATAAATAAAAGGTTATTTCACATAATTTCTCCTAGAAAATTGATGAGATCATTCCTAAGGCAAGTTTACAAGTGATCTAGCAATTTCAAGTATTCAATTATCCTAGCAAATTTACAAGTGATCTATCAATTCAAGTATTCAAGAGCATTCAAGAGCTGATTATCAAATATTTTGGAGCTACAATCAAGAATCAAGCATCATGTCAAACTCATCATGCATCATGTTTGTTTTTGAGCTAACATTTGTGATGTAGGTATATCATGATTCAAGCAAGCATTCAAGTCAAGATTCATAGCATTCAATCAAGAGTCAAGATCTACATTCATGCTAGCCATTTCATACAATATTGCAACACTTAATTCAAGGGTTTGGTGAGTTGCAACATTTCTTATTTGATTATTCATCATTCCTTCATTCCATTTGATTTAATTTCAATGTTTTATTACCAAAATGGGGTTTGACTAAGGAAAACCCCTATCCACTAACAAAACAACATTTTCCCCTCTCTTTGATGTGTGATTTTCAGATTTAGGTTGAAGAGCAAGATTGGAGAAAGTTGTAAAAGTTGCAAAGTTGTCATCTTTCTTACAATATTATGGAAATTCACTTACAGGTTAGAATTCAGAGTTTCAAACTGGAAGATCAGAGAGGAGAGAAGCTACAAAAGATCACTAGAGGATATTAGAGTTTCAAATCAACCCTAATACTGGGACTAAATCTCCCCAACTGGCATATGAGTCCTAGTATACCAGTCTTTAGACATTTCCTGTAGATCTTGGTTTACCAATTGTAGATTATGATTTCGTCCCGAAACCCTAAACTGGGACTAAATCACCCCAATTGGCGTATGACTCCCAGTGTGCTTCAAAAGTCATAATTTCAGGATTGCAGACCTTGTTTCAAGTATCTTTAGTTTTCTAGGTGCACCTCTATTCATTCTTAGTTCACTATTCTGATTTTGAGTTTGATTTCCTATGTTACATAGTTAGATTTTCATATCATTTACATTTATTTCTTTCTAAGACTTTGCTTAGTGGTGAACCCCCTTTTGTCTTTAATCACCCAAGGAGACCTTGTAACAACCCCCTTCTCTCAATTGAACTATTAGATTGAGATCTCTAGGGTTTCCTTGAATGAACTAGAGTGAAATAGGACACCCCCTAGTTCCATCTCTCAAAAGGTGGAACCCTATTTCTTTGTGTTCATTCATAACTTTATTTTTATTTTTTTAGTCCTAGATGCACTTAGAATAAACACACACACAAGTTTTATTATTTTCTATTTGACTACCCATGGAGGTCAAAAGACCAACATAGGGGTTTGAGTAATCTTGGAAAGCTCCCAAGTAGTCATAACCCTTTTTCTTGTTCCTAGCTACAAGTTGTTTGATTTTTTCTTCTCATATAGAATTTTGCAATCTAATAACCCTCTTTTTTCAATTTCACTCCTTTCTTGAAACTAAATGGTTTTTTGGTCATCGAATTTGTTTTAAGTTGTTGTTCCTTTGATTTCTTATTGTATTTCTATGTATAATAGACCATTTGGGCATCAAAACTATATTTTACAAAAAACATGGACAAAAACATGTATTTTGTACAAACATCCACTCATCATGATAGCGTCCTAGAAAAATATTTTCATCCTCTAGTTGTATTAAGAGATCTAAATTTGGCTAAGGAATGAAATAATTTTGTGTTTTGATCTCCTTTTAGTTGCTCTTTGGATTTCTGACCCCAATAACTTTCTTCTCTAAAGATAATTTCTTACAATTATTATTTGATATTTTTTTTTCTCATTTGTAGGATTGAATATTCATGCCATTATCCATTATGTGTTTTTTTAGCTTGGCAAGTTACTATTTTATCCAAAAAAATCTTGAAATATGTTCCACCATTATGAAGTGTTTGTCTTTTAATTACATTGGTTTGAATTTTCAAGGGAATAGTTGCTTAGGGCTTTATCTTTCACAACTTCCATGTTAATGGAAGTGGTTAGGTCTAGAGAGATGGAGAGTTGAGATTTTTATTTTTTTTGTTATGGTTAGCCAAGAGCTTGAGAGAAGATATTTGTGTAATTTATTTTTTATATGATGAATGTTGGTCTTATTCGTGTAAATAGTGTCTTTATCATACCTAGTTAGCTACTCACCTTTCTTGGATTGACCTATTCAAACTTTGATTAATTTTAATTAGGTTTATTTTTATTTTTTCTCAGTTCATATGGTTGAGACATGGGTCCTCATGAATTGAGACACCTATTGACACTATCACACACTTGTCAAGTGAGTTCACAAGTGTTCCATCTTTAAAGGGGGTAGTCAGAGTTTCACTCCTACATTCTCACCTCCTCATCCTTGCTTATATATGCAATGATTGATCATTTTATTTACACACTCTTTATTTTATATTTGATAGACATACTATTGTGCATATTTCATTCACTTGTGGAAGTTGTTTCCTGTTCTTTGATCCTTGGCATTCTCCAACATGGTATCAGATCCATAAGAGAACGTTTCTTTCATATCGAGGTGGATCTTATACATAGACCTATAAATGGAGCATCATAGAGCCAAATAGTCAATGCTATCACATCTAAAAGGTTCGATAAACAAAAAGTACCTTTTGTTTTGTCAATTTTGTCAATTTTTATTTTTTACACTTTTTTGACCTTTGTATCTATTTTATAAAAGTTGTAAGAAATAATTTTTTTAAGCAACAGTCCAATCTACCCTCTACCAATCGATAGGATATAAATATTTGTATTTTGCAAATATTTTGGCCATTTCGATCTATTGTGCAAAAGTTTTTCCTATTCAACCTACTATTGCAGGAAGCGAAAATTAATTTTTTTGGCCTATCGATATACCTTTTATTGCCAAATTGGGATACTTGCAAGATTAATTTTCTCTATTTATGGTATATTTTTAAAATGAATCTGGGTAAGTGGAAGCAACTTCCTACACTAATTTCTATAGGAGAGAGTTGCAAAAGTTTCTTAAACACCTTTAACTGTTATAGATTTAGATGCTCATACATATCATAAACAGATAAACAATGAACTCATAACACAAATATTTACTGGGAAAACCCTTTCGGGAGAAAAACCCCACACTCCAAAAAACATCCCAATTATATTATTAAGCAAAAATTAACCAATTATAATATAATCATAGAGCTATTCTCTTGCAGGAGTCTTCACACTTCTTCACAATTCTGGAGTAATTTCATCAACATAACAATACTTCAATAAAACAACAACATGCAACTCCAAAATACAAGTACTTAATATATAAGAGCTTACAATGCATAAATTAGAAATTTCTAAAACAACTGCCAAACATTGAATGTGCAACATGGAAAACACCAAAAATACTACAGACGCACAACGGTAAGTTCCCAATTGTCACCACATGCCAATCTACAAAATATGCACTTTCCAAGATAACTACACCTTGAACAATCACATTCCATGTAAAATCAACTTTCCAACTTGACTTCTCATCTGAATAGAAATTGCAAGTTGTAACTCACAAAACAAAGTGAGAAAATTAGAAATATTTAATATTATGGAAAAATCAATTCTTATGGAAAAATCAAAGGTTGAGACACCTTTTTTTTCCAACATTCTCCCACTTTTCGAACACCTTTGAAGTGCCAATGAAAGTAACAAGATTTAACTGCTAGAGGCTGTGAGGCACATAGACTCCGAACACCATCTAAATTTTTGAGTGCTCACTAGCTTTGTTAATGCATCTGCAACATTTGTTAGGGTGTCAACCTTCTCCAACTTCACCTTTCCATCTTCCACCATATCATGAACAAAATGAAATTGAACATCAATGTGCTTTGTTCTTGCATGTAAAGTAGGATTCTTTTCCAAGAAAATGACACTTTGACTATCATAATAGATAGTAATCTTCCCTGCATCAAAACCCATATCAGAACACAAACGCTTAAGCTAAATAGCTTCCTTACAAGTATGAGTAGCTACCATGTACTCATCTTATGTCATGGACAAAGCAACTACAGGTTGTCACTTACTCATCCAATTGATTGCACCACCATACATCGCAAACACATAGCCATTGGTGGATCTTCTGTTGACAATGTCACCTATCCAATTTGAATCCACCTATCCATGAATACTCACTGAGTGTCAAGGTCCAATAGGATAACTATGAAAACATAAGGAATAGTCGGAAGTACCCCACAAATATCTGAACACTCTCTTCACTGCCCAATGTATCCATCTAGGATTAGCCATAACTTGAATAAAGACTCCCACTGCTTGGGAAATGTATGACCTTGTGCAAACCATAACATATATAAGACTACCAAAAATACTTGCATATGGTACTTTGGTCATGTCCTCCATCTCAGTAGGAGATTTTGGAAAATCCTCTACAAAAAGTTTCATCCCCTGCAATATAGGAACAACTAATTGTCTGCAAGTTGTCATGCTAAACCTCTCTAACACTGTATTCACATACTTGCTTTGGCTTAACCAAATCTTTCTATTAGCTTTGTCTCTTTTGATCTCCATCCCCAAAATATACCTCACTGCACCTAGATCCTTCATCTCAAACTGTGTTGACATCTGGGACTTCAAATCTAAAATCAAACTCTTACCATTCCCAAAAAAATATCATCTACGTACAATGCAATTATGTGAATGCGACCATTATTAGATTTATAATACACACAATGGTCAGATTTAGATCTCATAAATCCCAATGAAAACACATAGGTATCAAAATTTTGGTACCAAATTCTAGAAGACTGCTTAAGACCATACAAATAATTTTTCAACTTACAAACCAGATTTTCTTTACCTTTAACCATAAAATGATCTAACTGTGACATATAAATCTCTTCCTCCAAGTCACCATGAAGGAACGTGTCTTCACATCCATTTGTTCCACTTGTTGATCATACACTGTTGCAAGTGATAACAAGAACTAGATAGATGTCAGCTTTGCAACAGGAGAGAAAATATTACCATAGTCAATTCCCTCCACCTAAGAATATCCCTTAGTGACCAACCATGCCTTATGCTTCTCAACATGCCATCTCAACCAGATTTTCTCTTGAACACCCATTTACATCCAACAAGTTTCTATCTTTCAGGAAAAGGTATCAGATCCCATGTATCATTTTTCTGCAATGCAGCCATTTCTTCATCCATGGCTTTCATCCAAGAATCTACATCACTCATACCCATAGCCTTTCTAATAGTCGTAGGCTCATCAATGTTAGCAATCAAAGAAAAAATGCAATTGGAATCCAACAAAGAATAACCAAATATTTTAGGTGAATATCCAAGCCTATCATTTTGTCTCCTATTTCTGGTAGAGCTCTTAGATTGCTGAGGTTGAGGTTCTTCAACTTCAAAAATTTCAGAGCTTCTCAAACTCTCATCATCACCAAGTTCAATAGGAGTATGTAGTTGTTATTTAATTAGAGTAAGTGGAACTTGAGCTACCTCCTTTTGTTTCTCCTTTTTCTCTAGCTACAACTTAATTGTGGAAGGTTTCATCTCTCAAAAAATTACACTTTTGCTATAAAGAGCCTTTTGGGCCACTAGATCCCAAAGCTTGTACCCCTTCACACCGACACTGTAGCTGATTCAAAGATACATTTAATTGCTTTGTTCTCCAACTTAGACCTCTTCTCAATCAAAACATGAGTGTAATCTTGACAACCAAATACTTTGAGATGTCTCATCAATGGATTTCTACCAGACCACACCTCCATGGGTGTCTTATCAACAAGAGTTGATGTAGGAGATCCATTTATTACATAACATGTAGTGGCTACTGCTTTAGCTTAGAAATTTTTCTCAAAGCCATCATCACTCAACATACTCCTATCCCTCTCCATCAACATCTTGTTCCTCCTCTTTGCAACTCCATTTTTCTATGGGGTGTATGGAGTAGTCTTATGTCTCTCAATCTCATGCTCTTTATAGAACTTGTCAAACTCTATTGAACAAAACTCACAGCCATTGTCAATCCTCAAACACTTAATCTTTCTACTAGTCTAATTTTCTACCAAGGCTTTAAAATCCTTAAATTGAATAAAGACTTCAACTTTTCTTTTGAGAAAATAAAAAAATTTCCTTCTACTGTAATCATCTATGAAAGAAAAAAAAAGAAAAAGATTTTGACAATGAACATTCACAAGACCAAACACATCTACATGCACTTAGTCCAAAATCCTAGAAGACTTGTGAGAACTAAAGTGAAAATTAACATGGTGTTGTTTTCCATAAACATAATGTTCACAAAATTCAAACTCGAGATTACAATCATCAAGGCCTTCAACAAGGATCTTAGATTTTAGGGCTCTAAGACCCTTCTCACCAATTTGACCAAGTCGTTGGTGCCACAACATTGTCTTCTCTATAGGAAGCCTCATTTCCAAGGAATGAGCACCCTTAGGTACCCAAAATGCACAATCATCAGATGTAGTTGCTATAGATT
Organism: Sequoia sempervirens; assembly: GCA_007258455.2. Taxonomy (NCBI): domain Eukaryota; kingdom Viridiplantae; phylum Streptophyta; class Pinopsida; order Cupressales; family Cupressaceae; genus Sequoia; species Sequoia sempervirens. The sequence continues at coordinate 228,819,366 of VDFB02193867.1, forward strand.
TCTCTACTTGATTTGATGGTGAGGATGAAGACTCTAGAGATTTCTTCTTTGGTTTGTCAGAAGAACTATTGCACTGAATTGTGCGTGCATCTAGCTTGAACATGGTTCCAATCTGAACACCCTTAAACTCCTCTCATCATCTTGCATCCTCCACTAGAGAAAACAACTTACACTCCCACATCATTCAATTTACTCATAGAAAGTAGGTTTCGTGCCAAACCTGGGATATGTAATACACCATCAATCCTCTTCACTCTTCCATTAGGGAATCTAATTTTTACTCTTCCACAACCAACAATCTTTAGGTGAGAGTCATCACCCAAATACACCTTCCCACCATCATATTCTTCATACTTCAAAAACCAACCTTTATGAGAGGTCATGTGGAAAGAAGCACTCGAATCTATCAACCACACATCTTCTGATGCATGCGTTGCAAAAGATGTGACAAATGCATTTGAGACATTTTAAGAGGATTTATTAGAGTTGGAATCTAAGAAACACTTTTTATCTTTTATATTTTTCTCTTCCTTGCACTTTTTTCTGAAATGATCAATTTTTCCACAGTTCCAACACTCAAATTTTGCACCGTTAAACTTATGCATTTCAGTTCTACTGGATGTGCACGCCATCTTTCACCTATAAGAAGGTCACAAAATATTCTTCTGCAAAACTCCCACTAAAACAAAGATCAACTCAAAAAACCCTTGAAACCCAACAACAAAATCAAAGCTAGCCAGGCTCTTATACCAACTGAAAGGAAGTTGGGTAAGCGGAAGCAACTTCCTACACTAATCTAAGCAAGAGAGAGTTGCAAAAATTTCGTAAACACCTTTAATTGTTACAAATTTAGATGCACATACATATCATAAATAGATACACAATGAACACATAACACAAAGTTTTACATGGGGAAAATCCTTTCGATAGAAAAACCCCACACTCCAAAATACAACCCAATTATATTATTCAACAACAATTAACTAGTTACAATATAATCACAGAGCTATGCTCTTGTAGGAGTCTTCACACTTCTTCACAATTTTGGAGTAATTTCTAGTAGCATAATGGTACTTCAATAAAACAACATACAAATCCAAAATATAAGTGCTCAATATATAAGAGCTTACAATGCATAAATTAGACATTTTTAAAAAAACTGCTAAAGGCTAAACTTGCAACATGGAAAGTGCCAAAAACACTATAGATGCACAATGGTAAGTTTCCAATTGTCACCACATGCTAATATGCAGAATCTGCACTTGCCAAAATAACTACACCTCAAAAACTCACATTTCATGTAAACTCAACATGGAAATAGAAAAAACATTTATACACAACTCCACTTGTACAATCAACTTTCCAACTTGACTCATCTGAATAGAAATTGCAAGTTGTAACTTACAAGACAAAGTGAGAAAATTAGCAATATTTAATATTATAGAAAAATCAAAGTTTGAGACGCCTTCTTTTTCCAACAATTTTCAACTGAGGAATTGTTGACATTGTTCAATTTTAACATTTTTTAGGTTGTAGCCTTTTATTTTTGTAAAGTTCAGACTGGACACTTCTCACACCTCTATCATTTTCACACTCCATCGAGCTATTCATATTGGAGTTTGCAGAAGTGCAAGAGAGGGGGACCAACCACGTTAAGGTTCCAGGTTATGGAGAGGTGAGAGCCCCTAACTTACCTCACTCTAACGAGTGTCTTGGGATGAGGATCGAGAATGGAGAGAAATATCAAGTGATTCTATCACTCGACAGACCCAAAAGCCTGATTGGGTCTAGACGAGCTAGTTTTTGGAGTCCAAAGTGCACCTCAGAAAACTCTCTATCCGAGGATGGTAGCGTGGGTCTGGGATGATAGTGTGGTACGTTGGCATCTCTATGGAGTGTTGACATCCATACGGCTAGAAAACATAAAATGCAATAAGTGAAAAACTAGAAGCCTACTGATACCCTAGCTAAATAAATTTAATGAAATAAATAGAATGATAAAGGAAAAAAATGATAAAGTAGATAAAAATGAGGGTGATGAATATCAACTCACTGAAGCGCTAGTTCACCAGCGAGCTCCATGCACACATTCACCTACACAAAAGAAAGAATGGAAAATTGTTGGGGATGTATAGGGGTTTTCCTTAGTCAAACCCGCACTTTGGTGTTTCCACCTCCACGGATAGCCAGAAAAGCATCAGAGTAGAAAGTATGATAAAGGAAATAGAAATGAATGCATTGAACACTACAAAAGATAAAATCTACTCTATCAAATCACAATGCGAAAGTAAAGTGATGCTATACAACCTCCACCCAAAGGAACTCAAGGTCAATGAAGGGAAAATGCAAGGTAATGAACTTGGAAAAGTTTTCATAGCCACAACGGTGATGAAGGGAGGTCTCACAATACTCCAAGCTCACAAATTCTATGGTAGAGTAACGCGTGCAAGGATGAAGTTGATAAAATAACCAACTGCTACCATGCTCAATGAAGTTGTGAAAATGTTGGTAGAATGCTTCAAGATTATGCTCAAGAGATCCCAAAAGTGTGAAGAAAATGGAGTGAAATTGCTAGAGAGATTGATTGAATTTGAAAGAGATGAAGTGAGTGTGAAGTGAATGTATTTGAAGACCAAAATGATCTAGTTTCAAGTCGGTTGGTCTCACAGAGGCGTTACAAATCATCCCCAATGAGGAGTGTAATGTCCCTATGGACTTAGGGGCAAGAATTTGTCAGGGATGACATCACACCGCATAGATGTCCATGCATCGCACTCGTGTCCCTAACAAAAATTCCCCCACTGACACACAAAACATATGCCAAGTGGATGCATTTCAGATGGGTGATATGGAATTTCACCTTCGGATTTTATTTTCTAAGGTGAGGGTATGCAAAAGGGGAATTTACATAAGGGGTGTAAATTTATTCCTATACATTTTTCCCCCACTTTAGCGAGTGCGAATATCAATGAGCATTCAGTAAAGTAGATTGAAGAGTTAGAAATGTATACCTGAAAAATTGATGAAGTAGACCATGATATGGTGAACTCGAAAGCGTAGGGTAGGAAAAGGACTCCACAGGTACTCTCTCCTGAGGAGGTTCAAACAAAAGGACTCCGTAGCTCTACGGAAACTATGAAGTTGCACAAAGTACACCGAAGGCCCATAGATCAATGATGGACAAATCTCATAGGATGTAAGCACTTCACAGGCCCTCAAACCTATAAAGAAGGCATTCCCCCAAGTAATCTCTCATGAAGGAAGCCCAGTGTAAGGGGACTCCACAGATTCAGATTGAAAAGCGACTTCACAACCACACTTGCAAAGCAACATGTTAATCCATAGATAGAACACATATAAAAAAAATCAGCTATGCAGGCAAACAAGCAAACAGTCACACAGATAGTCAACAAATTGAAAAGATTTAAAAGGGGTCCCTCGAGAACCCTTCCAAAGAAGAGGCGTCCACTCAAGGGATGTGCTATTTGAAAGTGGAAGATTGTTTTTTCACAAATCAATTCACCATCAAGGAATCCTTTCGAAAGATGTTCACTTCATCAAGGAATTCAAAAGGAAGAAAATTCCCCCTCATGAGGGGTAGGTTGGGGCTTCTCCTGTAGGAAAAGTTTCTCCCTCCTTAGAGGAAAGTTATTCAAGTTCTTTCTTTGCAAACCCATGATGAAGGAAACATGCTCTACTAGGGGGTCCTTGTTGAGAATGCAATTTTTGAAAAAATTTGCAAAGATTTTCAAGAAAAGATTCATTGGCAACGAATGCATTTTATAAAAATTGAAGTTGGCATGGTAGCTCCCTATTAGGGTGGTGTGTGCTAAATGCAGAGGCACACGACATCCTAAGGAGAGAAAAGAAAGAATGAAAAAGTGATGTTGTGGCCCATAGGACATAGCGAGATGTTATCATGGTGATGTTGTTGCACACACGAGGGACAACACATAGGCACCACAACATCACAACTCAAGCAAAGAAGAGATAAAGATAACAAAACTATAAAAAGAAACAACATCATAGAAAAAAGGAATATGGGAAATCTGATATTTAGGGGTCAGAGCTACTCATAAATATATATAAGTATAGAAATAGTATATTTAGTGAACTGTCATCAAACCCCTACTATATCAAACCATATCAAGAATGCACGAGAATACAAAGTAAAAATAAAAATTTGGGTCAACATGGAAGGGAAGACTAAATTTCCCCAACACTTTGCATCATCCCCAATTTTCCAAAAATCAAAACACATAATAGAGGAAGAATGATGCCACAAATAGAGGAAGTTTACAACACATAATCACTCTTGTATCCAAGCACCTACAAGGGTGACAAGGGTCATCCTAGAACACATAACACAAGCATGATGGAACACATCACAACAAACACACACCTAATCTAAAGGTAAAGAAGAGGCACCCCTTAATACTCATTGAATAAGAGGTCATCTGCTTCCCAATCTGGATCATTATATGGGGAAGGCAAATGAGCCTACAATGGTGGAATATTAAGGGGGAAAGCTTCTGACCCTTCTACAACAAGGGCCAAGGAAGAATGCCTTGCAAGGTATTCTCCACTTGGATCTTGTGGAGAAATGGTCAATTATTTCACGAAGATCACTGACAAGGATGTGACCTCATCCAAATAGTTAAACATGCACTTCATGGGAGTGCCATGTGTTACGTCAATGGATGGGGAGGACAGTGCCCGAGATTCACCACTAGGCTCATTGAGTGACTCAAGAGAAGTGATATACTCAGGGGAAGCCTAAACATGCTCTTTGACCAGGATGATACATGCTAGTGTAGGACCACCCTTTGAAGAAGGTGGGATCCTCTTACGCCCCCCATTGCTGGAAGGGCCAACCTCCACCTTTTGATTCATTGGAGGATGTGAAATCCCCACATATGAGGCATGATGAAAAAAGGAGGAGGAGAAAACCGTGGCGGACACCATTGAGGTGTTCAACATGTACACGGGTTTAGGGAATGGTGGGATGTCCAGAAGGGACATCAAAAGAGGCGGGTTGACCAAAGGAGCGATAAACACCTGCACCTTTTTAGGGTCAGGTACATTCACGCTCATAGCAGGAACCAAATTCAATTGAATAAAAGTAGAGGGGGCAGGAGAGGAGGACATAGTAGGAGGCCTCAAAACAGGGGCAGTTGAATCCCCTTTATTCCTCTACAAAGTGGACTACTTAGTCGCCATAGCCTTTCGCCGATGCTTGTGGTCACACACAAGGCAGTTTTTGTGGCTCTTGGAGCTAGAGGCTGGGAGCTAGGATGGGACAAAAGGCTCTTTCTCAGCCATAGGAGTGTCCATCACAACCATCTTCGATGGAGGGACAGACTCCTAGATGGGAGTAGGAGGAAGAGGTTGAGAAACAATGGGGGGAGTTGGCTCTAGCACCTCAGTGGTGGGCCTCTTCCCATTCACTACTTTAGGAGCAAGAGTGGTAGGAGGCCGCAAAGGATGAGACATAGAGGATTCCCCATAGGGACCCTTCCTTCTACCATATCAAATGGGCCTAGGAACTATGGGGAGAATGAGAAGTTCAAATGCAAGATGCTTGGGCCTTTGCCAAGCGGGCACCATAGAATTCTCCCACAAATGTGGAGCATAATATGATGATGCCGCAGTAGGGTGAAAGGAAGTGTTAGGCTGGACAACGAAAGAAAAGGAAGAGGAATTGTTATGCCTTGCATAAATATCCCATTTTGTGTTTTGGTAAAAATGGGTCCCCCTTGTGTTTGTTTTCCCTTGGTGTTTTTGTTTGTGTCTTAGGAGTTGTTCTTTTTCTTACTAAGAATTTCCTTTTGTTTTTGCGGGTTCAGAACGTGGACCGAAACTGGACTTAGAACTTTTGCAAAGTTCCTGGTCTGGTTTTTTTTTTGGTCCTAGCCTCATCTCTTGTCTTGTAATTTTCTTTGTTGTCTTGTTTGTCTTGTGCTCTAGGACTTGTTTTCTCCCTTGAGTTTCTTTTGTTTTCTTCCCCTTTGCATTTCTTTTCCCTTTTGCGAAAGCTAAACCAGGACAAAAACCAAACCTGGAACTTTGCAAACTTTTTGAGTTTGGATTTCATTCCGATCTCGCTCCCATTTCCTTGTCTCTTGTTTTGTCTCATTTTGTGTTATGTTTTGGGATGGGATTTGCCCTGGTTCTGCTCTCCTTTGTTCTTTTTTTTTTCTCTGTTGGTGTTCTTTCCCTTTGTCAAGAGCAAAACCGGAGTTGGATCCAAACGTGGAACTTTTCCAAGTTCCAAATTCGGATTCGATTATATCTCGCCCCTATTTCTTCATTGTCCTTTCCCTACCACGATACCAGAGTCAGATCCAGAATGAAGTATGGAACTTTGACGAAGTTCTTGGTTCTATCTCAACTCTGCTTCCACTCTCGTTTTACCTTTGACATACATGTGGGTTGTGTACTCAGTTTTGTTTTGATTCCACCCCTGACCAACTACATTAAATGCATTAACTATAGTCTCCTGTCACACACAAAACAGTTTTGAAAACCTTAATCAAGGTTATTTGGATCATTACAATTACTCAAAGCATTTTAATGAACAAAGAGCTAAGAGAACTCGAGGAGGAGTGTGATTTGGCTATGGGTGGGCATTTGTGAGCGGATCCCTATTGATTTCAACCTTTTTCTGGTCACGTTTTGAGGTAGGTGGTTTTTTCTCGTTCTATTTTGTGTTTTCTCATTCATTTCATTTTCCCTATTGTTCTTCACGTGTTCACGAGACTTCTCCCGTGAATCCTCACTTGTTTCTTTTCGAGCTATTGGTGTTTTTGTTTGTCATTCTTTGTTTTTTTTCTTTCCCTCTTTCATTTTCTATTTTTCTTTTTGTATTCTCAGTTTTTTTCATTTGGCTCCTATCATTTTTGTTGTTTTCAGTGGTGTTTTCATTCCATTGTGCCCTAGTTTTGATTAGGGATTTCTTTTTGAGGGGTTCTGGTGCCTTACAATTGTTTTAAATTCTTTCTCAGACCCCTCCAATCTTGTTTTTTTCAATCTTACAGGTTTTGATCATAGGGTTTTTGATGCCCTAATTTTGATGTAAGTTGACGGGCCGTATGAGTTAGGGTTTGAATTTTTCAACCTCTTCATGTAGTTGCCCTAGATTTCTTGATCTAATCCCATTGGTTTGGGTGGAGTCGAGCTTGATTTCTACCTCCCCACGTCATTGTAACTCATGACCAAATTGGTGTCGGCGTGCAGAGAGAATCCGCTTAGTTTTGATAATACATGGTGGAATTGGAGCCAGAGATGAACTCATCCATCGAACTTTCACATGAGAGTTCAATTATGAAAATGATTCTTCCTTTGACCGATTCCAATCCCGATTCTGATACCGTCAACTTAGCAAGGTTGGGTCATCAAATGTTATAGGGTATTAAAACTTTGAAAGTTTCAGTTTTTGATCTAATTCCGGTCTTGGATCCGATTATGTTATTTGTTTCACTTCTCCAGTTCCTGATTTTCTCCTGGTCCCGCTTCTGACAGGTTTAAAATTTCATTAAGTATGGAGGGTTACTTAGGGAAGAATAGAGAAGTGTGAAAGGATAACACTTGTAATAATGATTTTCATACCTTCCATTGGTCTAATCCAAGCCTATCTTGTAGGAATAAACAATGTCAGGAGCATTAGAGGAAGTTTCACAAAAAGAAGGGAAAGTTGTAGAAAGCTCTAAAGGGGTAAAACCCAAGGAGATAAAGGTGGAGAAATTACCTTACACCTTGAGGTATAAACACCAAGATGCTACCCTTACAACCAACAAGTTGGATTTAGAGTGGGAAGACATCACAAACACAAATCTAGGCCCATTCAACTATGAGAAGCTGCTTGTGGACACTTTCTGCGAAGATGTGAGTGGAAGGACTAAAAGAATAGCCCAATCTGGGCTGGCACATGTTACACTCTTCCCCCTATTAGTCCAATTCCCAAAGCTTATACTCACAAAAATAGGGGCATACAATCCTTTATCCAAACCTTTAGGGGAATGTGATCATTGATCTATCCCCATAGATGATGAGGTTCTTGAATAGCCCAAGAGGGGAGACTTCAAGAAGGAGATAAATGATCTAATCATGATGCTTTCCAGAGTATTTGGAAAGAAGGACTCAACATACTTCAAGGAATGGATGTTTCCATTCATTCAAACAATTTTAGATGGTAGGAAAAAATTTGATTGGGGTATGATTTTATCAGAAAAATTGCATAACTAGATGCTCAAGGTGGGGAAAACCAAAAATTTCTTCATGACCTCTTTGTTGGAAAAACAAGGACAAACAACTGAGAGGGGGGGGAATCAGTTTTCACAAAATATTTAAAATTTTCAGACTTACAATCTCAGATTATGATGAATGAACAATAGACCATAAACAATCAACACATTAGAAACAGAGAGAACACCAAGATTTTTTATGTGGAAACCCTATTAGGGGAAAAACCACGATGGATGTTAGTCCATAATATTATACCCTGTTAAAATTATAAGAAATAATGGGAATGCACATGCATTCACACACTACCTAGATATCACTTCCTAACAAGACATAGCATATTAGATCCATAGGGTATGAACTGAGAAAATAACTTCTTCACAAGCCTGATTGGAGTTCCAGTTAAGCACAAAAAACCTTCTTCACACTTCACTCAAAATTCTTCTCTCTGCTCTGTAATCAAATGATTAGATCAATATTCACACATCTTCACTTTCTCTAGCATACATTCACTCTTATGCATGCTAACTTCGCTCAACCAATCACTCTTATATATTCGCAACATGAATTACATCAACAACCTTGTTGGCCAAAAATATAAAACATATTTACAATGTCGCCCAAATTTACAAATAAATTTTCAATGTGGATCAAACACTGTTGGCTAATATCATGATGAGACCCAAAAAAATATCCTCGAGTGTGCCAAACATTCAAATTTAAATCTTCAAGGATCCACAACACGTTACAACCGTCATGTCGGCCAAGAACATGAAAACCCAGACATACCCAGAAAAATCTTTGACCACAAGCACATCGATGAATGTGGACATACAACAAGAATAGAGAATGATCTAGAAGCATCCAAAAACAACAAGAACTAACAGAGAAATATCTGCACAACATAAATTACCAGAATCACAATTCAATCAGGAACACTGATAGAAACCACAAAAATACTATCAAAACACAATTGTTCATAGCATGATCAAATCTTCACGTGAACCTTTGAAACTTCTGGTAGATGAACTAGATACTCTGAGCAATAAACCATTTATTCCACAACAATTGATCTTCAATGTACAGAACAAGACACCTTCATGACCTTCACTATTCCACTGGCAACCTGCAACTCTTCCTTTAACAATTTTGTCAATATCCTCGACATATACAACCTTCAATACAATAATGCTAATAGTGTTGACATCAATGAAAACCACATATCAGCAACACAACCACAACATCCAACAATCTTCCCCTTTGGAATTGATGGAAACACATGATGTGAAAAACACCATCAACCCAACTCTCAATCAACACTTACTCCCCCTTAGATTCTAACTCTTCTTCCTTAACCTCTTCTACATGATCCTCTCCCCAAAAGACTCTTCATTCTAGATAAGCAATAGTTTTTCACATGACTCTTCTCCCCCTTTGACATCAATGGAAAAGATAAGCATTATATTCCCACATACAAGCTCTGCACCACATATCTTCACATCTGACTACTCCCCCTGAGTAGCAGCCATGGAAACATCAATACAGATCAAGAAATATCTATGAAGCACATAGATTGATGCAAATAAATGCATCTCTAGTTCATATCAGGAGGGATAATTACCCCTAGCATCCCTCTGAGATACTCAAAAGAATCCTTCGGTAATAGCTTGGTGAAAATTTCTACAATCTGTTCTTTGGTAGGAACATACTCCAGTTTGACTTATTTCTCATTCACTTTTTCCCTCAAGAAGTGAAACTCAATTGATATATGCTTGGTCTTAGAGTGTAGCACTAGATTCTTTGATATGTTAATTTCACTTGATTTGTCACAGTATATGGAAATAGGTTCATCATATACTACTCTGATATCTTTCAACATTTGTTTCATCCACATCACTTGGGTACAGTTATTTGCAACAACAATTTACTCTGCCTCAGCAGTAGATAGAGAAATGGAATTTTGTTCTTTTCTCAACCAAGGCACCAGCTTCTTCACTAGGAAGAAGGTACCACCACTAGTACTCGTCCTGTCATCTACATCTCTTGACCAATCTGTGTTAGTGTATGCATTCAAAGTAAGATCATCATTCTTAGGATACCAAAGCCCAAAGTCAACTGTTCCTTTTAAATACCCGAAGATTCTCTTTACAATAGTCACATAAGACTCTTTTGGATTAGCCTAAAATCTAGCAACCATACATACAACATTCATATTGTCTGGTCTATTTTGAGTTAAGTAGAGAAAATCATTGACCTGTATCTTGTTTGATTTGACTTAGGAGAATCATCATTCTGTGTTAACTTACATCCGGTTACCATGGGAGTATCAACAGGTTTTGAGTCATCCATTCCAAACTTCTTCAACAACCCTCTCACATATTTGGATTGAGATACGAAGATCCCCTTGTTTAACTAAGTAACTTGCAATCCTAGAAAGAACTTCATCTCTCCAGTCATGTCATTTCAAATTCACTCTTCATTTCATCAACAAACTTCATACATAGATTATCATCTCCTCCAAAAATAATGTCATCAACAAAGACCTTAATAATTAACTCTTTGTCATGATCCAATTTGAAATACAAGTTGCTGTCAGCAGTGCCTTTATTGAATCCAAGGTTCAGTAAGTATTTATCCAGTCTAGCATACCAGGCTCTGAGGGATTGATTGAGTCCATATATAGCTTTCTTCAGTCTACAAACCATGTCTTCCTTATCAGTCAGTTGAAATCCATCTGGTTGTTCAATATATACTTCTTCTAGCTCACCTTTTAGAAAAACTGACTTCACATCCATTTGATAGACTTTATAATTCTTATATGCAACATAAGCAAGAAATAACCTTACAACTTCAATTCTGGCAATAGGGGCAAATGTTTCTTCAAAATCAATACCTTCCATTTGTGAATACCCTTTACATACCAGTCTTGCTTTATTCCAGACCACTTCACCTTGTTCATTCAACTTATTCTGAAATACCCATTTAGTACCAATCACATTTTTATCTTTAGGTCTTGGAACAAGTATCCATGTATCATTCTTTTCAATTTGCATCAGTTCTTCCTTCATAGCTTACATCCATAGTACATCATTGCAAGATTCATTGACATCTTTAGTCTCAATCTTGGAAATCAGGCAATACTCTTTTGCAATATTTCTTCTAGTTTGCACACCTTTATTCTTGTCTCCTATAATTTAATTTTTAGAATGATTTAGCTTCACATACCTCAGAGTTTTAGGATTCTCTCAAACTTTTGGTTCTTCTGTTCTTTCCTCTGCACTTGCACTTGTCTCTCCTTCCTAACTACCTTGATTTACCTAAACAAATGGAAGTGTTTTTACCAGAACATATGGCTCAATTTGAAGTTGATTTTTTGTCTGAGCATTCTTCCCTTTGTTTGTGTTATCTTCCTAGTCATCTGAATCATATCCACTATATCTGGATGATTTAGAAGAGTCCTCATCAATTCTGACATTTGCACTCTCATCCATTTTTCTCAATCTTTTGTTATAGCACCGATAGGCCTTGCTTTTATTAGAGTAACCTAGAAAGATTCCTTCATCACTTCTCACATCAAAATTGCATATATCCTCATCTCTCTTGATGCAACACTTGCTTCCAAAGATCTTGAAATATTTAATAGTAGGCTTATAACCAAACCATAGTTCAAAATGAGTCTTACCAAAATTACCATTTACATTTAACTAGTTCAAAGTGTACACAATAGTGCTTACAACTTCACTCCAATAGATGTGAGGCACATTTCCTTAAATCATCATTGTTCTGGCAACATCCAGAATTGTTCTATTCTTCCTCTTTGCAACTCTATTCTATTGAGGGGTTCAGGGAGCAGATAACTATCTTATGATTCCATGCTCTTCACAGAAAGAATTAAAATCCCTAGAGGTGAATTCACCACCTCTTTCTGACCTTCAACATTTGATTTTCAGACCTTTCTCATTCTCTACCATAGCTTTGAAACTTTTGAACTTCTCTAATGCTTCACATTTTTCTCTTAAGAAAGCAACCCATATCATCCTAGAATAATCATCAATAAGCAGCATAAAGTACCTTTCTCCATGGAGACTTCTGACTCTAGAGGGACCACATAGATCAGTATGTACTAGCTCCATTAATCCATTTGAATGATGTTGTTTTCTTCGAAAAGAAACCCTAGTTTTTTTTTGCATATGACACTCCTTGCAGATTGTGTTAGCAGGCTTCACTACCTTAGGTAATCTCTTACTGCTTGAGCAGAACATATTTTGAAAATGTTATCAAAATTCACATGACACAACCTTCTATGCCATAACCAACTTTCATCTACTTGAGCAATTAAACAACTTTCACTAGCAACATTCAGGTGAAAAATATTACCTTTTGTCTTTTTACCTAAAGCAATTACATTTCCGAACTTCCAAATATCCCGCATCTTCCACCTTTGAACTGAAGATCATAACCCTTTTCCACCATCTATCCAACACTCAACAGGTTGTGCTTGAAGCCTTCAACATAAAGAAAATCATCAGTTTTGTGCTTACCACCAAGACAAATAGATCCTTTGCCATGAATCACACAAGCATTGTTATATCCAAATCTTACAACCCCATCGTCATACTTCTCTATACTTACAAATTTTATTTTGTCACTAGTCATATGATGTGAACATCCACTATCAATGACCCACTCATCCTTTTCTTCAATTTGGGATGCAAGAGATTTCTCAACTTTAGCAGATTCAGTAGTCACCTAAAAATTTTCCTTGATAGTAATGAAAACCAAATCATCTTCATTTCCATTTTCTTTATCAGATTCTTCATCAGTCACACCTTCTTCAGCAAAATAGCATTTCTTTTGAAATCTAGGTTTGTAGGGTTTAGATCTAGGAACTCTTTCAAGACACCTTGATGCGAATTGACCTATTTCACTGCAAGAAAAAAATTTGATAGGCAACTTTCCTTTATACTTACCTTGTCCTCTAGCTTCTTTCTTCACAATCAGTGCTTCCAACTCTTCTACTTCTATTTCTTCATCTTCAAGCTATTTCCTTTCTTCCTCATACTTGAATGTCTTTCTAGAACTCTCTCCTGGATCATATATTTGCTAGTTTCTTCCGGATACAGTAGCCTTGAATGCAGTTTCAGTCTTGGGAATAGATTCACCAAATTTGCTCAACTCAAAGGCAACAAGTTTACCAATCAGTGTATCCCTTGTCACATTCATCAATGATTTGGTTTCTTCAGTAGCATGAGCCTTTTCTTTGTAGGAGGGAGGAAATGATCTAATCACTTTAGCCACAATTTCTTCCTCATCCAGGGTACCACTGACACATCTAATACCTATCACTATTTCATTTACTCTTTGCATAAAAGAAGAAATATTTTCATCTTCACCCATCTTCAAATTTTCATACTTTCCTTTCAAACTCTATAGCTTAGCCACCTTTACATGTACATCTCCTTCATACAAAGTTTCCAGCTTCATCCACATCTCATGAGCTATCTTTAGACCTATCACATTTGTCATTTTTGAATCTGTTAGAGCACTCAGCAAAGCTTCCATATCCCTGACATTATTCTCAGCCTCTTTAATCTCATTAGTAGTGGAAGGACCATTCTGAGGAATAACATATATGTTCTTTGTAATCTTCCAGAAGGGTTCACCAGTACACCTCAAATGATACGCCATCCTAGTTTTCCACAATGAGTAGTTTGTTCCATCAAATCTAGGACTGTCCTTCTTGTATGATGCCATCTCAGATCACCTCAAGCTTTTAAAATTCTTAGAGGAACTGCTCTAATACCAATTGTTGGAAAAACAAGGAAAAACAAAGGAGGGGTGAATTAGCTGTCACAAAATATTTAAAATTTTCAAACTTAACTTAATCTCAGATCTAATGAATGAATAATAGACCATAATAGTCAACACATCAGAAACAAAAAGAACACCAAGATTTTTTATGTGGAAACCTTGTTAGGGGAAAAACCACGATGGATGTTAGTCCATAATATTATACCCTATTAAAAGTATAAGAGAAATAATGGGAATGCAAATGAATTTAGGCACACTGCCTAGAGCTCACTGCTCAAATACAAGAGGGATCATTACCCAACAATACATAGCAACATGAATTAGATCTGCAGGGTATGAACTAAGAAAGTAGCTTCTTCACAAGCCTGATTACAGTTCTAGTTAAGCACATAAAACCTTCTTCACACTTCGCTCAAACTTCTTCTCACTCTGCTATGTAATCGACTGATTAGATCAATATTCACACATTTGCACTTTCTTTGACATACATTCACTCTTATGCACAATAAATTCACGCAACCAATCACTCTTATATATCCGCAACATGTAATTACATCAACAACCTTGTCGACCAAAAATATAAAATATATTTACAATGTCCGCCCAAATTTACAAATAAAATTTCAATGTGGATCAAACACCATTTGCTAATATCATGATGAGACCCAAAATAATATCCTTGAGTGTGCCAAACATTCAAATTTAAATCTTCAAGGATCCGCAACATGTTACAACCATCATGTCGGCTAAGAACATGAAAACCTGAACATACCGAGAAATTTTTTTGACCATGAGAAAACCGATCAACGGAGACATACAAAAAGGATAGAGAATGATCTAGAAGCATCCAAAAACAACAAGAAATAATAGAGAAATATCCACAACAACAAAAATGACCAGAATCACATAAAATTCAATCAGGAACATTAACATAACCCACAAAAATACTGCAAGAACACAACTGTTCGTAGCACGATCAGATATTTACGTGCACCTCTGAAACTTTCGTTAGGTGAAATAGATACTCTCAGAAATAAACCATTTAGTCCAAAAAAAATGATCTTCAACGTACATAACAAGATACCTTCATGACCTTCACTATTCCACTGGCAAGCTGCAACTCTTCCTTTAACAATTTTCTCAGTATCCTCGACATATACAACCTTCAATACAATAATGCTAATAGTGTTGAAATCAATGAAAACCACATATTAGCAACCCAATCACAACATCCAATACTCTTATGTAATATATTTAGCTGCAAGGAGGGGCATATTCCCTGGATTAAATGCAGTGGGCACATTAGGAGAGGCTCTTGGGAAAATAAGGCATGGGAGCATTATGATTAGTTGACCCTGCAAACTTCAGAGCTACACTATAGAAGGGTCAATGATGCATTCCTCTATGTCATCATCAACCGATTGACAGGAGATACTGGGACAGAATGAGCATAGAGGCTATGGCTTTCATTTTTGAATGGGGACATTGGTATAGCCAATACCCCAAGTTCTCTTATTTTAGGTTGGAAGTATTTGATGGAAATCCTCATCAACTGCCAAGATGCTGCAGTGATAGGATTGTGCTTATGGAGTTCATTTATCAGGCTCTAGGGGTTAATACAAAATTTTCCAACAAACACAAGTCTGGATGCCACAAATTCTCCATGAAATTGGGAGAATAATACTATGCTCACAATTTGGATACAAATGCAATATGTGAAGAGTTAAGATATCTAAACTTGGGATTGTATACATCAAGGAAACATTTTGACCTAGAGCACAAGATGAATGGCCATTTTTGGATTGATTTACAAGATGATTGTGATGTTAGGAAAATAAATTATGAAAGGATTACCATCTTGTAGATGATTGAGTATGGGGTGAAGGAATATATTCCTGATACAAGTATCAAATGATGGTGTAGTTTTGGACCTCGGGTATGAAGCTGAGAATATAGGAACTAAAAGCTTGGACCTAATAAATTGGGATGAGGAAGAATTCATTGATATCAAAGAAATTTCCAGGACAATGATGGATAGAAGCATCCAATGGGTGGTCATGAGGACAAAGGAGCCAAAAGCTCAATCCTCAAAGAAGAGGAAAGCAACAGGTACCCAAGGATATAGAAGAACAAAGAGGAGGACAAATTCTAAAGAAAAATTTGAGTACTTTCCTCCTAGCTCTAGATGAGATGATGACCCAATAATTCTTACTCAAGAAACTCATGAATCACAAGGTGTAGAAACTAATACTGCTGGACGATGAGCTTCATCTCAACCCTCCCTCCCAGAGTTTACTACTAGGGAAATACCTGTAGGAAGCCTTCATGAGTAGGTTGAGAAAGACAAACATAAAGAGGTTGAGATCCATAATGTGGACACTGATTCAGAGGCCACACAATAAGACCATGAGCCTCAAATGACTACATCTGTTGAGGACATTCAAGATGTTGGAACTAAGCATGTTTTAAATGGAGAAGACCAGTGGAAATTGTTTGAGGAAGCAAAGAATGAGGTTGGTGCCAAAGAAAAAGCTGAGGCACTTGCAAAGCAACAAGAGGCTAAATCTATAGCAAGTACTGAAGAGCTTACAAGGTAGCATAAGGAAAAGGAAGACCTCCTGCAACAACAAAAGAAAGTGAATAGAAAGCAAATGTAGAGATGGAGAAGTTGGACCTCTTGCAAAAAATTTGTGACCTTGAATAGGAAAAGGCCAGAGAAAGGAGAGAAAAAAAGGACCTTGAAGCCAAGGCCAAGGTTGTAGAGGAGGATCAAAGGATAAAGGATGAAAAAGATCTCTTCCTAAAGAAGTTGGAGGAAGAAGAACAAGCCAAGCATGAACAAGAAGCAAGCAAAATTTAGGAGAAAGTTAAGCAATTAGAAAAATAGAGAGATGACATGGTGGAGCAGAGGAGATTGGAGGAGGAAAGAGAGAAAGATGAAGCTGATAGGCTTGCAAAGGAAATGGCAGAAAAGGAGCAACAACAAGAGGTCGATTCCAAACCTAAGGTAACAATTCTACAACCTCTCTCCTCTACCACTTCTTCACAACAAGTGGTTACTCCTCCTGTAGTCCCAACATGGTTGAAGCTTAACCTGGAGAAGAAATAGATGAATCAGCCCCAACCCCTAAACTGGGATGATAGGATGAAATATATTGAGAAGGAAAGGCCTAAGAAAAAGGCTTGAGTCCTTCACTCCACCAAATTGATAGATGCTGGAGAGATTGTAGCTGAATGTTCCATTCCTATGGTGGACAAGGACAGATCAGAGATGCAGTTGAGTGATTATCAACTAGGTACTATAAAATTGGGAAGGCCTACAAGAAACCAAAAAATGGACCCGATTGATATTGTAGCATCCTCCACCAAGTCCAAAATGATAAAGGAAAAACAAAGGAAAGATGAGCTCAAGGCTCAATTAGATCAATTGTATAGGTTCTTAAAGGACCTATCCTCTCTTGTTTCTATACAATCTGTTGCTCCATAAACACCAATTTTTTTAAGAAAGAAGGAATTTGATGACCTTGTTGAGATGAGAAGCAAGGTCAAGATGTTGGATAGATGGATTGATAGGTTGATCCAAGAGGTTTAGGAACTACTTGTTGAAAACCACAAGGTTCATAAAGAAGCATTGGAATCATCCAATGATATGACTACACATGTTGAGGTCCTTTGGAAGCAAGAAGAAGAATACATAGAGCATGTGAGGAAATTGAAAGAAATTACTAAAATATCTCAACAAACACTCTTGGAACAATATATCCTTGAATAAGGTAATGAAGATTTCATTGATAAAACTATCAACATTATCAGATTCAAGACTTCATTTATTTTTTCCCATAGAAATGAGGTACAACAGGTTGGAAAGGATTTGATAGATCAAATTGTGGAGTTGGAAGCAATCATAGCTATGATGGTGAATGAAGGTGTCGCTATCAAGGATGGTTTTCCTCTTGATGAGTTAAGGAACAAATGGGATAATATATTTCAAGAGGCAATGCAGAAGGGAGATGATGGTGATGAATTTTTAATTAACAGGTTCATGGACATCAAAGAGGTAGTAAAGATTGTTCGGAAGGAGCTTTCCAACTTGGATGATATGTACAAGTTCACCTCTGCTGAATTAAAAAGAATAAAGTTTGAGGACAATTAGGTAGATGGGCCAGATGTGGACATGCTTAGATAAGTGTTAGACAACTATGATGAGTACTTAATTGAACAAAAGATAGGGGAGTAAAGCGTATTGAATATTCTTTTTTGAATGAAACATTAGATGATACGGCCAACTGGGTAGCTCTCCCCTATTTTTTAGGATCATAACACAAGTTCAACTAAGGATTCCCCAGTAGTTCAACCTTCTCCTTATGCATCAAATTTTGATACAATGTCATCAACAATTGAATTGAAGATCATGATGGGTAGTTATCTCATGCAGCTCCAGTTGTTTCCCTGATTGGTGGATCTCAAATTTTTTATTGGAGGAATTAGTGTTAGGACTTGTCTATATGTAGTTTTTCTCTCCATGTTGTAAAGGTCAGCTAATTGAAGAAGGATTAACTACCTAAGGAGAATTTTAGGATAATTTTTACAATTTCAAAGAGCTTTATAGTTTTATGCAAAGACACTTAGACATTTTTACAGTGTCAATACAATTTTGTGTTATTTTCTAGAATGAGTTTTAATGATAATGTCAATGAACAATGGTCATTCGTATGTGAGTGAATGTTGTGTGTAAATGTTTCTTATTTGATAAAATTCAATAGAAGATTCTGAATCTGAGACTGTTTCCATTGAATTATATGTGAATGAGACTTCTTGGTGTTTATTGATCTATTAATTTCAATGATGAGCTGGTGATATTTTCTTGTTTGATTTTGAAGTTTATGAATGGTGAGTGATTGTATGTCTTGAATCTGCACTATGAATGAATGCAATGGTATGTATTGTTCTATAGATTGTATCATTTTATGGTTTAGTTATTTGAAAGGAAGGCTCATTATGAAGTTTGTATGTCTAAATTGAAGGAAATCTACATTTATGTTTTGTTGTCCTGAGCTATGTTCTATCTTTTGATATTTATTTACACCCCCAAACATTAGATTAATTTGTACTATGCAGTTTTTATCCCTTTACTGGTAAACCCCTTGAAAATTATAGTTGCATAGGTCACTGAACAACATCAACACAATTGAGAACCAACTACAGAGACCTTGGAAGATAGGTAGCTTTAGGTTATTTATCTTTTTTAGGAGAAATAGGGTAGAAATATTCTATTTTAACATTGTTGTGTTACATTGACCATCAATATAATTGGCGCTAGAAGGAGGGCCTGAAGGAACAAACTGGCTTGAATTGATTCCTTTTCACCATAAAGGTTTGAAAGAGTTATTAGATCTACCACAAATACAAAACTGTTAGTTGAACTCCAAACCCCTATTAGGCCCAGAGCCCGTAGGGTTTTAATCCCACCACCATTAACACCACCACTTACTCCACTCAGGTTTCCACCAATACCGCAGGTGGCACAACCAAATCCACCACCACCACCTATGGCGTTCTTTTCCAACAATCCTTCACCGCTAGGAGTCATTCCTGGTGGCATACAGGAAATTCCCAAAAATCTCGAGAAATTCTGCCCTAGATATGATCATGGAGAGTCACGAAGTGCTGAAGAGCACATACAAGCATTCAAAGATGCCTGTAATTGAGCTCAAATTCCTCACCATGATGTTGCATGTAGGTTGTTTCCTTATTCGTTAGGAGACATGGCTTATAACTGGTATCTGAATCTTCCTACTAGATCAATCTTGAGTTGGACGAACTTAGAAGATTCCTTCATTAACCAGTTTCTGGTCTATGTTGATCCCACAATATTATACCATCAATTCACCACTATCAGGAAAGAGCCACATGAACCGTTACCCTTGTTTATTACTAGATTTCAGATAATGTACAAGAGATTACAAGACCCATACTTGGTAGTTGAAAATATTGCTATCCAAGCCTACCTGAAGGCCATAGATCCCCTGATTGGCCTATTTTTGTAGAGAACATACAATGCAAATAACATTAATTCTCTTTCCAAAGTTTACCACCTTGCTATTAAACTCTAGTAGTAGATAAGTTCACAATCAGGAGGTCTAGGAGGGATTTTCCCTCCTCTAGGATACTCCTAGGTGCCTAATCCTACCCCACTGTTTAATACAGTCCCGAGGATGTCTCATTATGCATACGACCCTTTAACTGAGCTACATGCTACATCTCAACAACTATTCTTTAGTGGAAAAACCCATGAACCTTCACAACAAACTCAAAATTCCCATAATCATGCTGGAGGGTCCAACCCTATAACACATATGTCTATTGCAAACACTGCAAAAAGTGAATGTACAACTCATATGACAATAGAGCTGGAAACTCTAAAGAAAAAGTTGTCTCAGGTGACCAATGAGATGGCACAACTCAAATACAACCCCCCTCAAAATCAAAACCAAAATTAGAATTACCAAAATCAGGGAGGGTATTCCAATCAGGGTAGTTATTCCAATTAGAATGCCAATCAAAACCAAAGGAAATTTCAAAATTAGAATTCCCCCAATCAAAATTACCAGAACCAAAATAGGGGATACAACCAAAGATCCAATAATAACAGACAATGGAATACTGGACCAAATAATGGGGGAGTTTCCCATAACTATCAAGCTAGTGATGAAAAACCACACACTGCAAATGTTGCAGATCTTAATTTCATGAAAAATTGGTGTATGCTACACGACACTACAACACATTCTAAGGTTAACTGTCCCGAAGTGGAGAAAATGGTTAAGATTGCACAAGATGACACTCCATTGCAAGGTGCTCCCAACAAGAATGGTGGATCCACAGATACAACCATGGCTTATGAACTCTTTGACAAAGAACCTCCTTTCCCCAGAAAAGAAGAAAATGAACTAGAAGAAGATGTATATGAAACTCAAGCTTTCCAATATAAAGGAGGTCATTTCTCGAGGAATCATAATAAAGGTCCATTCACCACATCTGCTCCTCTAAACACTATAGTTCCACCCAATCAGAATGCTGACAATAACTCGCCTCCGTCGAAAGGCCCACCTGAATTTCAAAATAAAGGTAACTCATCTTTTGTTCCTAAATATCAAATGAAAAATGACATTGAATTTGATTTTATTTCAGAGATGCAAAAACAAAAGACTTCGTTGTCATTCTTTGATATCTTAAAGTGGTGCCCTACCCAACATGACATCATGTTGAGAGATTTGGAAGAAGAAAATTGGTCAAAAGGAAAGAATAAGGTGACTCCAACCAATGAAATGAATGTAGCCCTATACAAAGGTAAGATAGGGACCCCACCATTCCTTCTAAGCCTAAGAATCTTTAGAAAGAACTTGCATAACTGCCTCTTGGATTCTGGAGCATTAGGTAATGTCATGCCCTTACCCATTTGTAAAAAGTTAGGTTTAAATCTAGTTCAGACTCATAAGAAGGTAATTTAGTTAGACAAAACTAAGGTTAATATGGTAGGGGAACTAAAAAATATTCATGTATAGGTTGAATCAGACCCACGGATCAAGACTTATATGGATATTCAGGTAGCTGATATCCCTGAGACATATGACATGCTTCTAAGTCGAGATTTGATGAAAAGCATCGGGGGTTACCTATCTTTAGACTTTTCACATATGTGGCTGCCACGGAAAGGGGTAGCAACAAAAATTAGGATTGAAAGTGAGCCTCATCTCAAACATATGATTACTGAGTATAACTATCCTAATGAGGTAGCTTACTTTGTAACTGAGATAGGAGTATATAGGAGAGAGGAAATCATGACCTTTTCAATGTTCAATCTTGATAACCTGCAACCTTTAGAGCATAGTGACCCCATGACCACATTCAACCAGCAGGTTTTAATTAGAAAACTACAACAAGATAGGATGGTTCTAGGAGAAGTTGATCTATGGAGCTTGATACTCCCTAATTGGTGCATAATTCATTACCAAAGTCATTATGAGTTGATGTGTCAACCTTGTGTTGACATTTTGAACGATGTCTGTTAGTCTGAGGAAAATTGCGAAGGCCACCATGAAACACCCATTAATTAGTTTTCATTTGAGGCAAGAGATGCCACTATTTTGACATGAACCCACACTACACAGGAAGAAGTCCTTCCCCCAATCAGACAGACTTGGTATTCATGTTCTGCCTTGGGAAATGAGATTATAGAATCTCAAGAACTATCAGATACACCAGCCCCTGCCAATCTTCCAATTCCAAGGGGGTTGCTAAAACCAATAACCACTTGTAAACCCATTGGTCAAGATCAAATTTAGGAATAAGTGCCCACACAAGTCCTAAATCTGAGTGAAATCTCTGACAATCATCATTCACATTACTCCCCATGTATAGAAGTCTTAAACCAACCTAAGCCGCCACCTATTTCTTATGAAAATTTACCTTAGGCTCATCCTAGGAAAGAAATACCTGCTCCAAATCAATTGTGGGTCCTCAAATTTGATGGTTCTAGGTCTAAATCAAGGAGTGGAGAGGGAGTTGAACTAACAAACCCGAAAGGGAAAACATACTTTTCTTCTTACAGGTTGTAGTTCAGTTGTACCAATAATGTGGTAGAGTATGAAGCACAGGCCAGAGGATTGATGTTTGTACATCAGAAAAAGGTTACAACTTTGACAGTCATGGGATATTCTGAGGTAATTGTTAAGCAAGTCCGCAATCAATACACATGCCATAACAAGATGTTGGTTGCATAAAAAAGTAGGATATGGAATATGATAGAGGATTTTGATTCCTTAGGGATCAAATTGATTCCCAGATAGGACAACCAGATTGTAGATGCACCTGTTGTTGCTACTAGTACCTTGGAACCTATACAAGACTCTAAATTGAAAATATTCTTAGTAGAGTTAGTTTCAATCCTAGCCATTTCAGATAATGTTTGAAATTTTCAAGTCTTTGATGATTACCAACATATACTTTCCTTCTTGGCAAGTTTGGACGTCTTTGAAGGAAAAATTATTGATGAATCAGACATAGATGGGGGAGAGTGGGATCTAGAAACATGTGATACAAAAGGGATAATGAACCCGAAAATGAACATTCCTAAGGGAATGGTAGCATTAGAGAGGATCTTTGAATCTAATCCTCGAGCTCGTGAAAAAATTCCTATGGACACTGATGGAGGGAAGTACCAATAAGTTAACTTGGTAGATTCAGGCCCCGAGAAGAATGTATACATTGGAAAAACTTGCCCCAAACATATTCGAGAAAAAATCCTGACAACATTAAAAGTAGATATAGCAACAATTGCTTGGGGGTACGAAGACTTGAAAAACTTCAAAACTTTGATAATAACACATACTATCCCTTGAAGCCTGAAGCAAAGCCTTTCCACCAAAATCAATGCCCAGTGAATGCCTTGATCAAACCTTTAATTCATAAGGAAGTGCAAAAGTTGTTATTTGCAAGAATAATCTTTCTAGTGAGACATTCAACATGGGTTGCTAACTTGGTTCCTGTTCGTAAAAGAGTGGAGAGATCAGGTTATGTGTTGACTTTAGAAACCTTAACAAGGCATTAGAGAAAGGAAATTATCCTCTTCCTTTCTTGGATGAAGTTTTGAAAATAGTCAATGGTTCGCAAATGATGTCATTCTTGGATGGATATTCATGATACAATTAGGTAATGGTCAACTATGAGGATAGGATGAAGACCGCCTTTACTACCAAGTGAGGGATATTTGCTTATTGGAGGATGCCATTTGGTCTTATCAACATTGGAGCTACCTTTCAGTGAGTGATGGATGTAGCATTCAAAATTTGGTAGGTAAATGTATTATTATATATGGATGATTTCACAGTATTTTCAAAGAATAGAGAAAACCATGCTACAAATCTGTCAAAGGTCCTTCAAAAGTGCATAAGTTATGGAATTTCCCTCAATCCAAAAAATTGTGTTTGAAGTTTCAGAAGGAAAATTACTAGGCCACATAATATCAGAGAAGGGAATTTCTATTGACCCAAATAGAGTGGAATCCATTCTGAAATTGACCATGCTTGGTAGCAAAAAGGAGATGAGATCCTTTTTTGGGAAGATAAACTTTGTGCAGAAATTCATAACTAGGTTTGCAGAGATTGTCAAACCCCTCAATGAAATGATGAAGAAGGATGCTAAGATTGAGTGGAGCGATAAGGCCAAATCTTCATTTTCACAAATTAAATAGTCTATTTCAGAGGTAGTAGTTTTAACTAGCCTTGATTATCTGAATCCATTTTATATATATTCTCTTGCATCTGACCATTCTTGTGTTGCTGTTTTGACACAGTGAAAAGGTGAAGGAGATGAAAGGCCAATTGCTTTTATGAGTTATCCGTTCAATAATGCTAAGGTTAGATATCCACCTTTGGAGAAACAAGATTTTGCACTAGTGCGAGCTGTCAAGAAGTTTCAACACTATATCCTCCATAGTCAAATTACTGCCATAGTTCTTGACCCTACTGTAAAGTACCTTCTTATGTAGAGTGAACTGGGGGAGAGATGAGGGAAGTGGATGGAAATATTACAAGAGTTTGACCTTGAAATCCACCATATGAAGCTAGTCAGAGGACAAGGCTTATCCAAGGAAATAGTGAATATTGATACTAAGATTACCTGTCAGTAGTATACGATACAATCATTTACAGGTGATCCTTGGTACACTGATTTGACCTTTCTGTTGCTAAATAAAAAATTCCCAGATGGGATGAATGCTACTTAGTGGAGAGCACTCAGGCTAAAGAGTTCCCACTACATGCTCAAAAGGGGAGCTTTATACCAAAGAAATTTTGAGGGCATCTATCTACGCTGCCTTGATCAATAGCAAGTGAAACAAGCCATAACAAAATTTCATGGAAGACATGGTACTAGACATGGTTCTACTGATTCCTGGCTCACCAAATTTTGAGATCAGGTTACTATTGGCCCCATGTGTTCTGTGATGCTCACCAACATGCGAGGACATGTCATACATGTCAGACTTCCACATCTAGGGAACACAATCCAACAATGCCCCTACAATCGGTATATGAGGTAAGACCATTTTCCTAATGGGCATTAGATTTTGTTGGGGTAATCAACCCAAATTCTTCTACAGGTTATAAATTTATTTTGACGACAATCGATTACTGTATGGGTTGGACTGAAGCTCAGCCTTGTAAGAACAACAACATCGATTTCATCATCAAATTCATTAATGAATGCATCGTTACTAGGTTTGGAGTACCATTTTCCCTAGTATGTGACAATGGCCTTGCTTTCTCTTCCACATATTTTTTTCAATGGGCATATGAGCATAAAATTATGTTAAAATATTCTTCTAATTACTACCCATAGGGAAATGGAGTAGCTGAGTCTACCAATAAAAATCTGTTGGAAGTAATTAAGAAACTGTTAGAAAGTAATCCTAGGGATTGGCATACTCAACTCAGATTTTCCTTATGGGTAGATAGAACTCAAATCAAGGCTACCTTAGGAAACTCACCATTCAAGTTGGTCTATGGCCAAGACTCAGTCTTTCCTATCCATCTACAGATACCTATTCTTAGGTTCATGCAAGAATTCTACTCAAATGATGATAGGATAGAGGTTAGGCTAACTAATTTATTGAATCTGGAGGAGCAAACAGATGTTGCTTTACAACAGTTTTCTAAACATCAAGCTATTGTCAAACGTTGGTTTGAAAAAAGAGAAAAAATAAAAGCTTTTAGGATATCAGACCTGGTACTATTATGGGATAAAGCCAAGGAAAATAAAGGAGACCATCAAAGGTTTGATTGACTTTGGCTAGGTCCTTATCAAATTGCTGAGATCCTCAGCGAAAATACCTTTCGATTGAGCACTTTAACGGGAGAGCCTGTTCCATTACCTGTCAATGGGTAGTTTCTCAAGCACTATTTTGGCCCATGAGGGTCTGATGTTCTATTTGGTTGTACATATGTAATTAGCTGGCTCGCTTGTTTGTTTGTTTGTTTTGTTTTGTTCTTGTGGTTTGTGTCTTTGTTTTTGTGTCTTGGGGTGATTTCAATTTTACCCTATTTCAAAATACGGAGTGGTTATTCATTGTATGTAAAAGTACTAGGAGAGAAGTTGGTTTAGGTATTTTTAGGTATGTCTATGGAAAATTTTTTCATCTCAAGACCTATGTCTTGTGTCCTTTTAAGTAGTAGCCTGAAAGGTTAAGAACAAATAGGTGTATTGTAAGTAATCTCATAGACCGCACCTGAATTTATCACAAAATAGATAGAAACATCTGTTTACATGGAGGCCTATTTGTCTTAGGATAATTTTATTTTTGATTTAGGTGAAAAATAAGAGTCCTGACACTATCATGAAATCCATTGTAGTTCTTAACCCAAATTTTAGAATGATATATCTGAGTATTGAAGAAAAGATGAAAAGATAAATTATTCAAGTAAGCCTATATGAAGAAAAGAAGAGAACCATTGATAGAAAAAATCAATACGGGAAGGGTAATTCAAGTATCTCTACTAGGGCTATGGACACCTAGATGGCAGTAGAGCAATGCTTTGAGTGAACTAGAGGTATCTCTGTCAGGGCTATGGATGCCTGTCTGGTAGTGGATCAATACCTAGGATATCATTGCACGACAATAATCAAGATTCAACTCACATAGCCTAAATCTTTAATATAGTTATTTTAGGATGAGAAGAACCTTTATTAGAATAGATACACCATACATGCACACACTCAAATTCAATGTGGTTATTGCTGATTTACATGTGAGATTCTAGCTCAACCTTGTTTTCCATAACTGATTATACTAAAGTTTAAAATGTACATGAACCAAAGGTTCTGGGTGACTAAATTCTTCAGTATCTTGAAAATGGGTAAACCATTTTCCTAGCCAAGTCGCCAATTGTTATGCCTTGCATAACTACCCAATTTTGTTTTTGGTCAAAATGGGACCCCCTTGTGTTTGTTTTCCCTTGGTATTTTTGTTTGTGTCTTAGGAGTTGTTCCTTTTCTTCCTAAGACCTTGTTCCTTTTTTTTTTGCAGGTTCGAAACGTGGACCAAAACTGGAATTAGAACTCTTACAAAGTTCCTGGTTTGGTTTTTGTTTCAGTCTCGGCCCTGTCTCTTGTCTTGTCATTTTATTTTTTGTCTTGTGCTCTAGGGTTTGTTTTCTCCCTTAGGTTTCTTTTGTTTTCTTCCCCTTTGCGTTTCTTTTCCCTTTTGCGGAAGAAAAACCGGGATGGAAACCGAACCTAGAACTTTGCAAAAATTTTGAGTCTGGATTTTTTTCCAATCCCACTCCCGTTTCCTTGTCTCTTGTTTTGTCTTGTTTTGTGTTCTATTTTGGGATGGGATTTTCCCCGGTTTCTCTCTGTTGGTGTTCTTTCCCTTTATCGGGAGCAGAATCGAAGTTGGATCCGAACCTAGAACTTTTCCAAGTTCCAGATCTGGATTCGGTTCCGATCCCGCCCCCGTTTCTTCGTTGTCCTTTCCCTACCATGGGATCAGAGCCGGATCCAGAATGAAGTATGGAACTTTGATGAAGTTCTTGGTTCTATCTTGACTCCGCTTTCGCTCCCATTTTACCTCTAACGTACATGTGGGTTGTGTACTCACTTTCGTTCTAATTCCGCCCCCAACCAACTACATTAAACACATTAATTATAGTCTCACACACGGGAAATGGTTTTTAAAACCTTAATCAAGGTTATTTGGATCATTACACTTACTCAAAGCATTTTAACAAAAAAAGAGTCGAGAGAACTCAAGGAAGAGCATGATTTGGCTGCGGGTGGGCATTCGTGAGCAGATCCTTGTTGATTTCAACCTTTTTCTAGTCGCGTTTTGAGGTAGGTGGTTTTTTCCCATTTCGTTTTGTGTTTTCCCATTCGTTTTGTTAACCCTGTTGTTCTTTGCGTGTTGCAAGAATTCTCCCGTGAATCTTCACTTGTTTCCTTTCGGGCTGTTGGTGTTTCCATTTTTCGTTCTTTATTTTGTTTCATTCCCTCTTCTGTTTTTCATTTGTCTTTTTGTGTTTTCCATTTTTTTTCATTTGGATCCTATCATTTTTTCTGTTTTCAGTGGTGTTTTCATTCCACCATGCCCTAGTTTCGATTAGGGATTTTTTTTGAGGGATTATAGTGCCTTACATTTGTTTTAAATTCTTTCTCAGACCCCTCCGATCTTGTTTTTAACGATCTTACAGGTATTGGTCATAGGGTTTTTGATGCCCTAGTTTTGATGTAAGCCGACGGGTCGTACGAGTTAGGACTTTTGTTTCACGCCCTTTTCACGTAGTTGTCCTACCTTGCTCGATCCGGTCCTGTTGGTCTGGGCAGAGTTGAGCTGGATTTCTGCCTCCTGGTGTCCTTGTAACTCATGTCCAAACTGGTGTCGGTGTGCAAAGAGAATTTGCTTAGTTCTAATAATACATGGTGGAATCAGAGCCAAAGATGAACTCATCCATCAAACTTTCGCATGAGAGTTCAGTTCTGAAAATGAGTTTGCCTTTGACCGAATCGAATCCTGATTCCAATGCTGTCAACTTAGCGGGGTCAGGTCATCGAACGTTACAGGGTATTGAAACTTTGAAAGTTTCAGTTTCTGATTTGGTTTTGGTCCCGGCTCAGATTATGTTATTTGTTTCACTTCTCTGGTTCCTTATTTTCTCCTGGTCTCACTCCTGACAGGTTTAAAATTTCACTAAGTATGGAGGGCTACCTAGGGAAGAATAAAGAAGTGTGAAAGGATAACACTTGTAATAATGATTTTCATACCTTCTATTGGTCTAATCCAATCTTGTCTTGTAGGAATAAACAATGTCAGGAGCATCAAAGGAAGTTTCACAAAAAGAAGGGCAAGTTGCAGAAAGCTCTAAAGGGGTAAAACCCAAGAAGACAAAGGTGGAGCAATTACCTTACACCTTGAGGTATAAATACCAAGATGCTACCCTTGTAGCTAGCAAGTTGGATTTAGAGTGGAAAAACATCACAGACACCAATCTAGGCCCATTCAACTATGAGGGGCTGCTTGTGGAAACTTTCTATTAAGATGTGAGTGGAAGGACTGAAAGAATAGACCAATTTGGGCTGGTACATGTTACACTCTTCCCCCAATCAGTCCAATTCCCAGAGCTTATACTCATAGTAGTAGGGGCATACAATCCTTTATCCAAACAATGTATGGACCTTCAGGGGAATGTGATCATTGATCTATCCCCATAGATGATGAGGTTCATGTTTAATGCACTTACCACAAAGAACCCCAAGCAATTAACTAAGGCATAGGCATTAGAGTTGTTTAACATGGACAAGGAAGCTAATAAGTCCCACATGAACAAGAAGTGGTTGAGAAATGAGAAGAAGTCCTTAACCAAGGTTCCTGAAAAACCCAAGAGGGGAGACTTCAAGAAGGAGATAGATGATCTAATCATGATGCTTTCTAGGGTATTTTGAAAGAAGGACTCAACATACTTCATGGAATGAATGTTTTGATTCATTCAAACCATTTTAGATGGTAGGAAATAATTTTATTGGGGTATGATTTTATTAGACAACTTGCATAACCAGATGCTCAAGGTGGGGAAAACCAAAAATTTCTTCATGACCTCTTATGTCATATATTCAGCTGTAAGGAGGGGCATATTCCCTGGATTAAATGTAGTGGGAACATTAGGAGAGGCTCTTGGGAAAAATAAGGCATGGGCGCATTATGATCAGTTGACCCTGCAAACTTCAGAGCTACACTACAGAAGTGTCAATGATGCATTCCTCTACGTCATCATCAACCGGTTGACAGGAGATGCTGGGTAAAAATTGAGAAGAAAGGCTATAGCTTTCATTTTTGAATGGAGACATTGGTATATCCAATACCCCAAGTTCTCTTATTTTAGGTTGGCAGGATTTGATGGACATCCTTATCAACTGCCAAGATGCTGTAGTGATAGGATTGTGCGTATGGAGTTCATTTATAAGGCTCTGGGGGTTAATAAATTTTTTTCCAACAAACACAAGCCTAGATGCCATAAATTCCCCATGAAATTGGGAGAATATTCATGTGCTCACAATTTGGATGCAAAGGTAGTATGTGAAGAGTTAAGATATATAAACTTGGGATTGTATACATCAAGGAAACTTTTTGACTTGGAGCACAAGATGAATGGAATAGATCCTACCATTTTTGACAAGCATTTTAACTTGTAAGAGAATTTTTGGATTGATTTACAAGATGATTATGATGTTAGGAAATGAAATTATGAAAGTATTACCATCTCGCAGATGATTGAGTATGGGGTAAAGGAATATATTCTTGATACACTATCAAATGATGGTGTAGTTTCGGACCTCGGGTATGAAGCTGAGAATATAGGTACTAAAAGCTTGGACCCAATAAATTGGGATGAGGAATAATTCATTGATATCAAACAACTTGCTAGGATAGTGATGGATAGAAGCATCCAATGGGTGGTCGCATCCAATGGGTGGTCATGAGGACAAAGGAGCTAGAAGCTCAATCCTCAAAGAAGAGTAAAGCAACAGGTACCCAAGGCTACAAAAGAATAAAGAGGAGGACAACTCCTAAAGAAAAATTGGAGTAATTTCGTCATAGCCCTGGAGGATATGTTGACCCAGAAATGCTTACTCAAGAAAATCATGAATCACAAGGTGTAGAAGATATTACTACTGGAGGAGGAGCTTCATCTCAACCTTCCCTCCTAGAGGAGTCTACTAGGGAAATACCTACAGGCAGCCTTCATGAGCAGGCTAAGGAAGACAAAAAAAGAGAGGTTGAGATCCATGATGTGTAAACTGATTCAAAGGACACACAATCATACCACGAGCCTCTTATAACTTCATCTGTTGAGGAAATTCAGGAAGTTGGAACTGGGCATGTTTTAATTATAGAAGACTAGTGGAAATTGTTTGAGGATGCAAAGAAAAAGGCTGATGCCAAAGCACAAGCTAAGGAACTTGTAAAGAAACAAGAGGATGAAGCTATATAAAGGATTGAAGAACTTGCAAGGTAGCATAAGGAAAAGGAAGACCTCTTGCAGCAATAAAAATGAAGTGAATGGAAAGCCAATGCCGAGAGGGAGAAGTTGGCCCTCTTGCAAAAAATTCATGACCTTGAAGAGGGAAAGGCCCAATAGAGGAGGAAAAAAGAGGACCTTGAAGCCAAGGCCAAGGCTGAGAGGAGGCTCAAAGGAAAAAGGATGAAAAAGATCTCTTGCTAAAGAAGTTGGAGGAAGAAGAACAAGCCAAGCATGAGCAAGAAGCAACCAAAATGTGGGAGAAAGTTAAGAAATTAGAAAAATAGAGAGATGACATGTTGGAGCAAAGGAGATTGGAGGAGGAAAGAGAGAAAGCTGAACTTAATAGGCTTTCAAAGGAAATGGCAGAAAATGAGCAACAAAAAGAGGTTGATTCCCAACCTAAGGTAACAATTCTACAACCTCTCTCCTCTACCACTTCCTCTTCACAACAAGTGGTTACTCCTCCTACTGCCCCAACATGGTTGAAGCTTAACCTGGAGAAGAAATAGATGATCCAGCCCCAACCCCTAAATTTGGATGATATGATGAAAGAGATTAAGAAGGAGAGGCCCAAGAAAAAAGCTCGAGTCCTTCACTCCACCAAATTGACAGATGCTAGAGATATTGTAGCTAAATGTGCCATTCCTATGGTGGACAAGGAAAAATTAGAGATGTAGTTGAGTGATAATCAACTGGGTACTGTAAACTTGGGAAGGCCTACAAGAAACCAACAAATGGACCTGATTGATATTGTAGCATCCTCCACCAAGTCAAGAATGATAAAGGATAAACAAAGGAAAGATGAACTCAAGGCTCAATTAGATCAATTGCATAGGTTCTTAAAGAACCTATCCTCTCCTGTTTCTATACAATCTGTTGCTCCATGGACACCAATTTTGCTAAGAAAGAAGGAAGTTGATGACCTTGTTGAGATGAGAAGCAAGGTAAAGATGTTGGATAGATGGATTGATAGGTTGAACCAAGAGGTGGAGGAACTACTTGTTGAATCCCACAAGGTTCATAAAGAAGCATTGAAATCATCCAATGATATGAATACATATGCTGAGGTCCTTTGGAAGCAAGAAGAAGAATACAAAGAGCATGTGAGGAAATTGAAAGAAATTACTAAACTGCCTCAACAAACACGCTTGGAACAATGTATTCTTGAAGAAGGTAATGGAGATTTCATTGATAAAACTATCAACATTATCAGATTCAAGACTTCATTTATTTTTTCCCATAGAAATGAGGTCCAACAGGCTGGAAAGGATTTGACATATCAAATTGTGGAGTTGGAAGCAATCATAGCTATGATGGTGAATGAAGATGTCCCTGTCACTGATGGTTTCCCTCTTGATGAGTTAAGGAACAAATGGGATAATAGATTTCAAGAGGCAATGCAGAAAGAAGATGACGGTGATGAATTATTAATTGACAGGTTCATGGACATCAAAGAGGTAGTAAAGATTGCTCAGAAGGAGCTTGCCAAGTTGGATGATATGTAGAAGTTCACCTCTGCCAAATTAAAAATAATAAAGTTTGAAGACAGTTGGGTAGATGGGCCGGATGTGAACATGCTTAGACAAGTGTTTGAAAACTATGATGAGTACTTAATTGAACATAAGACAGGGGAGTAAAGTGTATGGAATATTCTTTTTTGAATGAAGCATCAGATGATACGGCCAACTGGGCAACTCTCCCCTATTTTTTAAGATCATAGCACAAGTTCAACTAAGGATTCCCCAAGAGTTCGACCTTCTCCTTATGCATCAGATTTTGATACAGAGTCATCAACAATTGAACTAAAGATCATGATGGGTAGTAATCTCATGCAGCTCTAGTTGTTCCCTGATTGGTGGATCTCAAATTTTTGATTGGAGGAATTAGTGTTAGGACTTGTCTATATGTAGTTTTTCTCTCCATGTTGTAAAGGTTAGCTAATTGAAGATGGATTAGCTACCTAAGGAGAATTTTAGGATAATTTTTACAGTTTCAAAGAGATTTTACAGTTTTATGCAAAGAAACTTAGAAATTTTTACAGTTTCAATACAATTTTATGTTATTTTCCAGAAAGAGTTTTAATGATAATGTCAATGAACAATGGTCATTCGTATGCTAGTGAATGCTATGCATAAATTTTTCTATTTTGATAAAGGTCCATAGAAGATTCTGAATCTGAGACTGTTTCCATTGAATTATCTGTGAATGAGATTTCTTGGTGTTTATTGATCTATTAATTTCAATGATGAGCTGGTGATATGTTCTTGTTTGATTTTGAAGTTTATGAATGGTGAGTGATTGTATGTCTTAAATTTGGACTATGAATGAATGCAATGGTATGGATTTTTCTATAGATTGTATCATTTTATGGTTTAGTTGTTTGAAAGGAAGGCTCATTATGAAGTTTTTATGTCTAAATTGAAGGAAATCTACATTTATGTTTTGTTGTCCTAAGCTCTGTTCTATATTTTGATATTTATTTACACCCCGAAATGTTAGATTAATTTGTACTATGCAGTTTGTATCCCTTTACTAGCAAACCCCTTGAACATTACAATTGCATAGGCCATTGAACAACATCAACACAGTTGAGAACCAACTACAAAGACCTTGGAAGATAGGTAGCTTTAGGTTATTTATCTTTTTTAGGAGAAATAGGGTAGATATATTTTGTTTTAATGTTGTTGTTTAACATTGACCATCAACATGAACCTCGAGAGTGCTTCACTTCTTCCCTCCTATGCACCGTGGTGGCATCACTTGCAACTTTGAAACAAGCCTTATGCAAGACAACATAGGGAGATGGAGGGTACCTTACTTTAGGAATTAAGAACCCTTTCTTGTACTTCTCATAAGTTTAGTACAAGAGGCCCATCCTAGGTAGAAGCAGAACAACGTATGTGGGAAAAAAGTGATCTAGAGAATAGATACCATGCACAATCGACAATTTATAGCCACTGTCGTGGATTACATGCATTGAACCCTCATGAATAAACTTCAGACATTTATGTACGATCGAGGGAATTGCATTCATATCTACTAACTAGGGGATACCTAGTTTCACTTGAAGAGTTCAAACCCTGGGATTATGTCAAAAAGCATGTTTACTAACTTAGGTCCAACAAGGACTGACAAGGTGATGCTACCAAGGGGAGGTATGGAAAGTATGTTATGTGTATGGATGGTGCTTTCAGGTGCATTGTACCCATCTTTATGCAATAAATTGATTACCATAATCTCCTTAGTAATCACATTCACTTGGCATGTTAGGTCAACAAGAACACCTGTCATAGTGTTTCTGTTGATTCACGCAGGGATGTAAAGAGGAGATGGCTCTCTATTAAAACCCATCGGTAGGTCCTGCGAGGTGAAGGTTATACTAGGAGCACTACTCGTAGGATACACATAGGGGATAAGTAGATGAAGGAAGGAGGCCATCACGTACACTAAAAAATACTAACATAGAGCCCCCAAAGGTTTGCAATTGGACAGTGACCCAACTAATGCTTCATTCCGCAATGCTTACAGAACCTTCCAACTATGCCTACTAGGTGTCACAGGTTGGGTTGAAAGGTGAGACACCTCACAACACTCACACCTACAATGATCCTAGGACATGAGGAACGAACCCTTCAACACTACTAAAAAAAACCAAAATGGTTCACGTCAGGTTCACAAAAAATGTAAGAGAGAGGGACCAACCATGTCAAGGCTCCATGTCACGAAGAGTTGAGAGCGGAGGGATTCCCTAACTTACTTCACTCTAATGGGTGTCTTGGGATGAGGATCGAGAATGAAGAGCACTCTACAGTGCTTTTGTCACTCTATAGACTCAAAATCCTGATTGGGGCTAGACGAGCTGATTTCTAGAGTCAAAACTGCACCTTAGACAACTCTTTGTTTGAGGATGGTAGTGCAGGTCTGGGACAATAGCGCGGTGCATTGGCGTCTCTCTGGCGTGTTGGTGTTCATACGGCTATAAAACATAAAATGAAGTAAGAGAAAAATAAAAAGCATACTGACAAGGTTCTAGCTAACTAACTTTAATGAAATAAATAGAATGATAAAGTACGAAAAGTAAGTATGAAATGATAAAGTAAGTAGATACAAATGAGGGTGATGAATATCAACTCACTGAAGCACCAATTTTCCAGTGAGATTCACACACACATTCACCTACATAGAAGAAAGAAGGGAAAAATGTTGGGGGTGTATAGGGTTTGCCTCAGTCAAACCCTCGATTTGGTGTTTCCACCTCCACAGAAAACCAGAAAAGCAATAGAGTAGAAAGTATGATAAAGGAAATAGAAATGAATGCACTAAACACTATAAAAGATAAAATATACTCTATCAAATCACAATGTGAAAGTAAAGTGATGCTATAACACCTCTACCTAAAGGAACTCAAGGCCAATGGAGGGAGAATGCAAGGTAATGAACTTGGAAAAGTCGCCACAGCTACAACGGTGACTAAGGGAGGTCTTGCAAGACTCCAAGCTTGCAACTTCTATGCTAGAGAAACACGTGCAAGGATGAAGTTGACAGAGTAACTAGTTGCTGCAATGCTCAATGAAGTTATGAAAATGCTAGTAGAATGCTTCAAGAGTATGCTCAAGAGATCCCAAAAGTGTGAAGAAAATGGAGTGAAATTGCTAGAGAGATTGATTGAATGTGAAAGAGATGAAGTGAGTGTGAAATAAATGTATTTGAAGACCAAAATGAACCGTTTTTGGGTTGGTTGGTCGCATAGAGGCATTACAAATCATCCCCAATGAGGAGTGTAACGTCCCTATGGACTCAGGGGCAAGAATTTCACCTTCAAATTTGATTTTCTATGTTGAGGGTAGGAAAAAGGGGAATTTACACAAGGGGTACAAATTCAGTCCTATACAAGAAGAAATTTGCAGGCATGGACAAAGAAAGCCCACTTTTTTATCTTCAATTTCATGGATCTCAGCCTTCTAGATCTTTCCTACAACAAATGTGAATGGCTCTATTCCAAAGGAGATTGGCAATTTGAAGAAGCTTTACCAATTCATCCTCTTCCAAAATGACCTCAGTGGAAGTATTCCTCTAGAAATAGGCATCCTCACATCACTACAAGTGTCCTTGATATCTTCAATGTACCTCTTTAAACCACAAGGGTTTGTCAAGGCTTGGAGTGGTATGTCATTTATCTTGCCCTCTATCGGCTCAGCATCAACTGCCATAACAATGGATTCTATAATTCCTTTGTTTAGAGTTTTGAAGATCAACTCATCCATTCAACTAATGCACAACCTCTTCATTGCAATTTATGTGTCTCACATAGAGGTCGACTCCACTTGTTTATTTGGTCTACATTACCTCTAGCAACCTCTATTGGCACCTTCAAAAGCAGCACAAAGAAGGGATATAAATGGAAAAGATCTTCCACATGTGGATTTAGGGTTGGTTTTTGGCCTCATCATCAACCTCTTGGCATACACGTTCCCTAAATAGGTTCATCTCTGTTATTATTGCATCTCCTTTAGCCACCTCTCCATGAGCTAATTTTCATCATCGAGAGAAGATTGACAAGCTGTTAGTGTTGGTATTTTGGATCCCTTAGACCGCTTGATCTCATGGATGCCATTAAAATTCCTTCATTCAATGCTCCTAGCGACCAATTCCTCCTTCATAAGCAGCTTCCTTTGTGCCCTCCACCTCCACACAGGCTCTCACAAGATCCTCTACAACATCTAACTTCATAATTGGCCATAAGAGAAGTAAAATTGGTGCAAATCTTGGTCATCACTCCTCAACTTTTTCTTTTTGTAAATCGGGTAACCATAAACCATCGGCTCTTTATGCTTCTTTGATTTATTTTTTCAAATAACCTTTTGTATTACAATGGATGTTAGCATTATCTAAATGATACAATGCTAACTATCATAATAGGTTACTACTAGCACTTGCATCAAAAGGTGTTATAGTTATGTTGATTGTATTTTATATGATTTTGAATAGTATTTTATGAGGGATTGAAAATTTCTACTTGCATTGATGAGGCAGGTGTGTTAGTCTGCATATCTTTTTTTAAAAGTTTGAGTTTGAATAATCTACATACGTTATTGCAATTCTATGTTCCATCTCTAGTCTGAATCTAATGTTGACTATGCTTTTCTAGTAGATCAAATACTCAGATTTGATATGAATATATATATTATGAAATATTCAATTCTTCAAAATTTTTATCTGACATTCTTTACATTTCATCATACTCATTATTTATATGGATAAATTGTTATACATCATTAGTCACAAACTCATCCCATGAGAATAATTTTGAAACTCCATAAAATAGTAACATAAATTTTACTTAAAAAAAAGTTAAATAATTATAATATGTCATTTAAAAGTTAGATTAAATTGGTATAATAAGTGCTATAAATGAAAAAATACCATCAATTTCACCCATTAAATTACAATCTTTAAATAACTATAAAATTCAAATTAAATAGATTTTTTTGATGAATAGTGTTTATATTACTATTTATAGAATAATGTTACACATATTGTCAAAGCTAGTGGAAATAGTCACACCCCCAAAAGTCCAAACATAATAGAAATCCAAGAACAAAACACAAAAAATACAATTTTGAAAGAACATCCACGAATGCAAAGCATCAAATCGTTCCTGCAAATTGTACTGATTTGTTCACCATTTAAGCAATGCTAACACAAAAGTAGAGCAACAAAAAACTTGAATATCATTATTGGAGTAGTATGCTCTTCTTCCTCTATTTTTTCCTTCCGTGAGCCCTCTTTTCTCTTTTACTCCACCAGATTTGATTGCCGGACCGTTCGATTTCCATTAGTTGAAGTAGAAGTAAGAAGAAGATCAACATCATCTTTTCTTAGAAACTCAAATACTAACAACAGTAGATTCACCATTAAAACAATCTCAGATAAAGTACCGAATTTGCAAACATTAAATGGTGACCACAGATCTCAAAGCCATTTTATAGAGATATGAGGGAGCAAAAAGGAAAGAAAGATTTGTCAAAGAGTCGACGTCATTGTTTATTTAAATAATGGGAAGAACTTGAGATTTAGGGTTTCTTCTATGGGCGACTAAAAGTTGTTAGTTTAGTGTAATGCCCGCTCTTTTGGTCAAATGTAGTGTATTTTCATGTTGCCTAAAAGTTGATTTTGTAATTTCTTGAAAATTACATTTGTCAGTGGGAGACTTTTGGCGTGAGACAATTTTGATGGGCTGTGCCCACAATATATAGTCTATTGGCTAATTACTTTAACTATCAATGTTAAATTTTAGTATTTAGTAATTAAATAAACTACTAAGTTAATTAGTATATAAAAAATAATTTCATGAAAAGTATAACTAAAGGAGGTTTTTTTTCTGTTTTTTACCATAGCTTGCACAAAAGCGGCTTTTTTATTTTATTTTTGTATAACTTGCAAATGTGTTTTTTTTTATTATGAATAGTCAAATTAGAAAGCTAGTTCCAATGCCAACATTTTTATGTTGAGACATTTTGGAAATTGTGTTGTTTTAATACAAATTTTAACCTCCAAAGTTAACATTGTAAGCAAATTTTGACGGGCGTAACTTTCACCTCGATTACCGAAATACTGCAAATATTTTTTTGATTTCTACCATAAATTCACAAGGAATCTATTTTTTCATGTAAAAATAAGACATAAGTTGCCTTTTTTTAGAAAATTGTAAAAATATTTGTGAGTTATAAACGAAAGATTTTGGCATCCGATATTCACAAACTTGTTAAATTCTCTCGCACATTGTTGTGGGGGCTACAATCAACACTAATCATTCTTGGGGGGTCTCTCTAAATCAATAGGGTTTTTAGTTTCTTGGTTCATATGATCATGTCTCTCACACTAAATCATTTTCATTTGAGTATTCTTCCTAATCCTCTTAATAAATGAAAAAGTAAATGTGGATATTGTGGCAAGAAAAGGCATACAACAAAAGAATGTTAGTTTCATCAAACTATGAAATTGGGGAGAATTCTTCTTAGTCATGATATTTCCTTACTTGATCCTCTAGTTCCAACACATGCAAAAACATCATCCAACCTCACTCAGACATCTTGTGAGACACCATATTTTCATTTGGGGATAAATAATGTAGTTTGATGACTTGCATTGATATGTCATCTCCCATATTATATGTCTCTACATCTAAATATGGTGTTGAATCATTCATGAGTTCCACAAATTCTTTGCATTAGGATATTACTATTATCTTTCAAGATCCACCACATTGGGATGCATATCTACCAGATATCACATCTTTGTTTGTAGAATTCTACCTTGTAGATTTAGGTGACACTATTAAGGACATTCATCTTCTACTTGATGTTAGCTTCAATGAAGTTGCATTACCATTGCCATCTTTATACATTTCTCTTGCCTCTCCTACATTGGATTCTATCATGACATATTGTGTAGATATTCATGAGTTATCATCATCTATAATAATATTAGATTCACATTAGTCCAGACATAACCATACGTACACAGTCCCTATTCTAGAATCACATATGGTATTTGATCCATCATATCAACATCTGTCACACATCAACATTGTCTTGGACATCTTTAAGCGTCATTCAAAGGCATCATTGACATTATTTTAGTCTTTGGATCATGTGCAACATTCAGAGAAATTCATCTTACTTCCTACATATTCCTATCCAGAATGAGAAATCATCTTGCATATATTTGTGGTGTTGTTTCTTCCCAAGGGGAGAAATGTTGTTCAATGTTCATGGATCATCTTCAACATCTAGTATCAAGCATCTACCAACACTATAGGCATCATCTTGAGGGGAGGCTTCATGGTTTCTCTTCTACTATCAGTTTTGGGAGGAATCATTTCCTCACATGGAGTTCATCACTTCACATTTTATGGGGGGGTCACATGATTACTAATATATTTACCAAGTTATCTTTTAAGGTCTTGAGGATTGAACTTGATGGCACTTTCCAATTTTGCAAAATCTAAACTACTCATATTAAACCCTAAGAATTTTTACCTAAAGCCTTTGTTACATCTGATGTAGGGTTCTTATATGAGGGTTTAGGGTTTTGTTCAATTTAGTTGCTTTTAACATTCTATTTTATTGCTAACTGCGTAGTGCCTATGGCCGGTCACATAATATTTTCATGTCTATTAATGTCATCAAGTGACTGGCCCCTCCCGTGTCTAGGTCTAAATCACCCTGTTCTTATAAGGTTAAGTAAAGGATCTTATGGCCTATACATCCTTTGTATTTTGTGATTCAATAGTCTTGAGCCTATTATATCATCCTAAGAGAGTCCCCTCTTTTAGAACAACTTAAGTGATGGCCCTCATAACTTTATCGCTCATCGCTGATTTATTCATAGGTTCACCTCTTGAATTAGCGACGAGCGATGAAACAATGTTTTCTTTGACATCGCTCATCGCTAATGGATTTTGAGCATTCAAATTTGTAATAGTGATGAGCGATGCTTCTGGTCTTTTTGATCTTATCGTTCATCGTGGATGGTCATAAAATGATAAACTTGGATCAATGATGAGCAATATGATGTAATTTCCTTTATACCATGTGATCACAAATATGTTTTAAATGTAAAACCCACATTAGCGATACATGATAGGCCTTATGAACAATGTAAATTCTCTCATCGTTAATTACTCGCATAATGTATGAGGAGAATTAGCAATGAGCGACGACCTTATGTTATATTTCTCATCGTAAACTCACTGCAGAACTTGAGTTTTGAATTAGCGACAAGCGATGATGTCCTCTAAAATATTTTTCTTTCGCTAATATGGTGAGATCCTATGAGCGATGTCTTTTGTGCCATTTATTTTTATATAGGTGCACGTATCTAAATCTGATGCCTCGACTACATCTCTCGTCATTGATAGGAGCTTCGAGGTGTAAAGTTTCAATTGGTGATGCGTGATGCAGGAATGAATGTGACCATGGGTTAGGCCGCAAAACCAGGGGATAAATATCAACATAGGGATGTTTACATTGCTGATGAAGTTGGGTGAGGACGAAGTAAATCAGCGACAAGTGATAATTACTACATGGAACGGGAAATGTAGCAGGATCCTGAGGATTTAGCATAAAAAGGAAAGCATCGAAAGGACTGAAGAATCATTGATGAAGTTTTAAAACAGGATGATCCAACAGACTAAGATCATCGCATGAATACCTTCATTGTTGATTGCACCCTAGAAGTTGAGAAAGATCAGTGATGAGCGATGAAGCATAGAAGGAAATATTTTCTCAAGAGAACATACTGGTCTCATGTACTTCGCCGATATAAATGAAAAGGCACATATTAGGTTGGTGATAGATGCTAATTGTCAGATCACATATGATTAATCAAGGTTAGAGAAGAACGTGGAAGCATTTGAGATAGCATCGTTGTTTTCTAAGAGCAAGTTGATAATGGTCAAAAAATGATGCTGATGGCCACCTCAGATGAAATTTTAATTGTTCTAAGATCAACGACCCATATTCAAAGCCGAACTGTTAAGTTACCAATTCGCTCACTCAAGGAGTTATGAATCATTAAATCTGCATGCTCAAATTTTCTATTTAATGCAGGTTGATCGCTGTTCATTCTCACTATCTTTTCAGTTTGTGTATGTGAGGCAAAGTGTGAAGTAGAGTTAGAAGTTGCTAGTTTGTCTTGAGTTGAATTTTCTCGTCCTAAGTAAGTTGGTATGAAATTGGGTTCTTTGGTCTATTTAGGAATTCTGTTGCTTGAACTAGTTGCAATTATGGGGATTGGGGTGTTTCTCCTATGGGTCTTGAGTAAAAAATCCTTTTAATTATCACTCTGCTAGTTTTAAAGAAATGGGAAATGATGGTGCAACAATTCCACCTATTAGGAGGTCTAGCCGACTAAGTGTGTTTAAGTGTCATGAAGATATAGTTGAGCATGAAACCCAGGCTTCTCCTGAGGTTTCAAAGGGTAAAAGGAGGGCTAGAAGTCATAAGAAGTCCATTGTGCAGAGTACATACCGCTTGAGAAATAGGACCCTTCTAGGAGAAGTGGTCAAGTTCAAAGGCAAGGAATTGGTGCAACTAGTGAAGAAATCCAGGAAAAAAGAGAAAAGTCATAGGGCATGCCTTGGAAAACATAACTCTCCTATTGTGCCTTTTGATACTCCTTCGGATGCAAATGTTGATGCTAACTCAAACTATGGCCAATACCTCCATTCTTTGGTGCCGTATGGGAGCTCTACCGACGACGCGGTGATGGTCCCTCCAATTTCATCGAGGAAAAGGAGCAGTCCAACATTCTTTGATGCTAAGGACTCTGAATAGGGTCACCGCCTTGTTTTAGTTTTTGATGAAATGATGGTATTTTCATAGGAGGTATTTGTTTTCAAGTATCCATGGTTTGTCTTTTTCTTTCCCATGCTAATGTGGAAGTTCTCCAGAAGATATGAATGTAATATTTTTTGTTTCAACAACGAATGTTGTGACAATGACCACTGATATCCTGCACATGTTTTTTTTCCTTTTTTCCTCCCCTGTTCTAAAATGATTGTGTGTGAAACCGACTAGGGAGTTCTTTGAGGAGTCAGTTAGAATTAGGTTTTTGAAATGAATTGAAATGAAAATAAAATTGTAATTCAGTCGGGTGCTTGTTGCTCCCCTATTATATAAAGGGGATTTCATGGCTGAAAAAAAGAGAGTTTAGAATTTTGAGTCTAGACAAGGTCACAGTAAATACTATGCTCTAAAAGAAGAATATAATGTAAATGGATAATTTAGTAGATATATTGGAAGAAAATTTAAGATGAAAGTTATACTGTATACATATCTTAAATATGGTTTTACAAAGCAATATCAGAAATGAAGAAGAATTTTAGTTTCAAAATGTTGCTCTCCTATGTATTTTCTTCCAAGTTATGAATGGAATTGTTAATTATGATTTTATTTGTCTTCTGTCATTTGCACCAAATGGATGAATTTGTTTTATTCTTCAGTTCAATGAATTAATAAAATGAAAAATGAGGTCATTAGTTTGTGAGAAAAGGATATAGGATTTAGTAAGGAAGTGATATTTTGGAAACACAATGAGTTAGATGTTACAAGGTGGCATTCTATTAGTCCATTAATTTATGAAGTTCAATCAAAATTATATTACCAATTGATTACAAGTTATAACTCTTTTTCTCCCTTACATAAGGTATTGATTGTTTTATTAGCTTATCTTGTGGTTAGTTGAGCTAGTTTTGAATTTGGCCTAAGATTCAAGATGAAGAATGATTCATAAAATACTCTAAACTATATTGCCATAATTTTAAGTATGTAAGTGGACTCCTTGAAATGAGTAACACTTCTATTTGAGGTCTATTGAGCCTTTGATAAGGTGAGTTTCTTGAGATAGTGCATCTATGTGAAGAAATACTCTTGACCTAAAGTGAGATATCATGAGTATGCATGGGATTACCCTCCCTGGGTCTCACAGAGCCCGAAGAGAAGAAGTGAAGTACTAATTACTTTACTTAGGTTTTGGCCAATTCCCAACCTAGCTGATAATTGAATTGTGGCAAGTTCATAGGTTAGGATTGAGATTAAGTTTGGTTCTAAAAAAATAACCAATAGAAATGGAGACTCTACTGGGGAACACTTTGTATCTTTGATGCAAATTTTTTGAATACCATTTGAAAGGAGTCAAAACAAAATGAACATTTGGTTTAGATGAAGAATTTCCAAATTTGCAAATCTAGTTTGTAGCAGCCCTAAATTCAAAATACTAAGAAAGTGAATCTGCTGGGAGAACTCAGAGAAGGATATTTTTGCTTCAAAGGTTTTCCTCTTGTTGAAGAGGTGGTGAATCTGATCTACAATTCACACACATGAACCTAAAAGTACTCTATTCAAAGTTGCAACAACTAGAGGTGTGAAGGTACATAGCTCTCTGTATATTTTCATTTGCTGAACTTGTCACATTGAATGCAATTGCTGACCCATTTAAAGTGTTTGTCTAAGTATTCCCAAATTTTCTAGTATGGATGTTTTGAGTGAATTTGTATATTATAGGGACTTGCCTCCACATACATTATCATATGTGTCAAGCCCTGGTTACCACCCTTATTAGCAACTATCCTAGTGATCCTTCATATTGTCATGGTTATGATTGTGCACAACTAGTTAAACCCAGATTTGCATACATCCATGGATTACCAAAGAGAAATAACCATGCCATTAGAAACCTTGATGCATATTGTCAAGAAGCTTCAAAATTATGATAATCCTCAAACTGTTGAAACCCCAAAGTACATGAACCTAAGTGTGAACAAGCCTAGGATAAGGCCGAAATGGAAAGTTGTGTTTAAAAGGGGAGTTAAAGAGTTGAAAAAATGGTACTTGATGTCTATACAAGCCCAGTTAAGAGATGATCATAGTAGATCTGTTAGCCAAATTG
Organism: Sequoia sempervirens; assembly: GCA_007258455.2. Lineage (NCBI taxonomy): Eukaryota > Viridiplantae > Streptophyta > Pinopsida > Cupressales > Cupressaceae > Sequoia > Sequoia sempervirens. The sequence goes on from VDFB02193867.1 coordinate 228,863,942, forward strand.
CTGCACCTATTGTCAATTCTTTTGATTCATTGTATAACCAACTAGACTTATCATGGGTTGATTACAAGGTTAAAAGTATGTCATCTCGAGTTTATAAGTAGATGCCTAGATTTAATGGATACAATGTGTGTGAAGGAGATACGCATGTCCAAAGTTTCTATAATTTCATGGCAAAAAATTCATTTGGAGATTAGGATATGTGGATGATATTTTTTGTCAGATCTCTTGAAGCTAGAGCTAGGGACTGGTATCTAAGTTTTCCTGAGAAGTCCTTTCCTTGTTGGGATAAACTGGTGGATGATTATAGAGAACAATTTGAAAAAGAACCTTCAGACCTTGTCACAAAGTTAAAACAAATGAAAAACAAGGTGAGGAGTCAAGCATTGTTTTTAGTCACAAATTTGTTGTTGCTCTTTCACTAATCCCTGAAAGTTTCACACCTAGTACCTCAGATTGCATTCATATGTATTTTGAAGCTTTTGAGGAAGGATCTATTGCACTATTGAAGGATTTTAAAATTTTGAATATGCAAATGTCTTACACATGTTTAGATAATGTGGAGAAAATGAGGAATGAATATGTGCAAGGTCTATTGTCTTTAGTTGTGGATAAACATGTTGATGAAACCAACAGTTGTATGGATACAAATGATCAAATGTCTTTAGTTTTAGATACAAACAAGTTCATGCTTTAGAAGGAAGGAGTTTAGAGTACTACAATGTTTACCATTGATGCTCATAATAGTGAAAATATTTGTCTCTACTTTCAGAAGGATATAAATGACAAACTCAATGATGAAACCCAATCCATTAAGTTTCCAGATTTTGATGATGGTGATATCATGGTACATCTTGACTTACAACTTGGTGATGCATGTAGTTCTAGTGGGAGTCAAGAAGAGGAAGTGGTTGAAAGAATGGATAAAAAATATGGTCTATTAAGTAGTGAACAAATTTCAAATCTGTTGACCACTAAGTATCATAAATATGCACATATGAGTAACCCTTAGTTATTGTGTAGTACTCATATTGATTTTGATAGTGAGGATAGTCTTCACTATGCAAGATATGATGCATGGGTATCTGATTTTATTTCCAATAATGAACTAGTCGGTGAACATGGTGATAATGTGAGTAATGGAAAATGCCCATTTGATGAAGCATTGTATGATGAGCATGAAAGTGTGCAGGTTGATGTAAGTTCAAAAATTTGTTTTGATGAGTTATAAACAATAGATGATCATGAAGTTTGTGTATCTAATAAGCCAAATTGTGAAAAGTTTTTTAGTAGATTTGGATAAGTATTTGTTTTCTATTTTAGATGAGCCTAGTTATGAATCTTTTCATATGGATATGGGGGTTGATTCCAAAGAAATAATAGATTAATTTTTTGAACCAAAATTGATCACTTTTGAACAAACTATGAATGTTGAAGATGTTAACATGTTATGTTCAAAAAATATCAAATTGAGTAGGGATGAGTATAGGTTAGAGATTCTTGATAATTCTCTACACTAGTATGTTGAGGCACAATTACAGTGTGTGCAAAAGTATGAGTGTTTCTTTTTACATACACTTGGAGATAGTTTACATGGTGTGTATAATATTTTGATTAGTTCATATAATTGTTTCACCTTTGACATGCAAACTACTCATCAGATTGAATTTGATAGTACCGGCTATGTGGCAGAGTATGAGTGCCAGATTTTTTAGCTCGATGAAATCTTCTTGCAGTGTGGTAATGGGGAAGACATTAAAGAGGGATATTTTCAACTTTATTATGAGTTATTGCCACATGAAAATCAATATTTTAAGGGTATTCTTGATTCTCAGATGCTTGGTAAGTATGGATTTGTTGGTAATGTTGTATATACTGAGCTGTTAAGAGATGCTAGCATGTTTGATCAGGTATATTGCAGTGAAATTTTTAGATTGGATTCAGTGAAGTGTGATGAGAAATTGTCTATGATAGAGGTAAGAAGAAGCCCATAGTTTTGGTGGCCTTTAACCATCAGATATGGTTTTACTTGTCAAAACAAGAACAATTGGGGGCAGAGATGACCTTTTGACTATGTTGCCCAATAAAGAAGGCACTTGGTCTGCTTCTCCCAGAGGATCTGAATTCTCGCTCTGTTCACTGAGGAACAAATGTCCCCAAAAAGAGCCACTGATGGAAAGTTTTCATATTTTTCAAAATTTGAAGCGCTCATATTAAACCCTAAGAATTTTTACCTAAAACCTTTGTTACATCTGATGTAGGGTACTTGTATGAGGGTTTAGGGTTTTGTTCATTTTAGTTGCTTGTAACATTCTATTTTGTTGCTAATTGTGTAGTGCCTGTGGCCAATCACATAAAATTTTCATGTCTATTAATGCCATCAAGTGACTGGACCCTCCCATGTCTAGGTCTGAATCACCCTATTCTTATAAGGTTAAGTAAAGGATCTTATGGCCTTTACATCCTTTGTATTTCATGATTTAGTAGTCTTGAGCCTATTATATCATCCTAAGAGAGTCCCTTCTTTTATAACAACTTAAGTGCAAGTGCTCAAAGTTTCTACTTAAGTCCCAATGGCCCTCATAACTTTATCACTCATCGTTGATTTATTCATAGGTTCACCTCTTGAATTAGCGATGAGCGATGAAACGATGTTTTATTTGACATTGCTCATCGCTAATGGCTTTTGAGCCTTCAAATTTGTAATAGTGATGAGTGATTCTTCTGGTCTTTTTGATCTTATTGTTCATCACAGATGGTCATAAAATGATAAACTTGGATCAACGATGAGTGAGACGATGTAATTTCCTTTATACCCCATGATCACGGATATGTTTTAAATGTAAAACCCACATTAGCGATACATGATAGGCCTTATGAACATTGTAAATTCTCTCATCACTAATTGCTTGCATAATGTATGAGGAGAATTAGCAATGAGCAACGACATTATGTTATATCGCTCATCGTGAATTCACTACAGAACTTGAGTTTTGAATTAGCGACAAGCGATGATGTCCTCTAAAAGATTTTTCTTGCGCTATATGGTGAGATCCTATTAGGGATGTATTTTATGCCATTTATTTTTATACAGGTGCACATGTCTAAATCTAATGCCTCCACTACATCTCCTATCGCTGATAGGAGTCTCACTGCAAAGTTTGAATTGGTGATGCATGATGGAGTAACAGATGTGAACAAGGGTTAGGCCACAGAACCAGGGGCCAAAGATCATCGCATGGATGTTTACATCGCTGATGAAGCTGGGTGAGGATGAAGTAAATCATCAACAAGCGATAATTACTACATGGAATGGGAAACATGGAAGGATCTTGAGGATTTAGCATAAAAAGGAAAGCATCGAAAGGACTGGAGAACCATTGATGAAGTTTTAAAACAAGATGATCTAACAAACTAAGATCATCGCATGAATACCTTCATCGTTGATTACACCTTAGAAGTTGAGAAAGATCAGCAATGAGCGATGAAGCGTATAAGGAAATATTCTCTCAAGAGAACAGACTAGTCTCATGTACTCTGATATAAATGAAAAGGAATGGATTAGGTTGGCGATGCATGCTAATTGTCAGATCACATATGATTAGTCAAGGTTAGAGAAGAATGTGGCAACATTTGAGATAGCATTATTATTTTCTAGGAGCAAGTTGATAATGGTCAAAAAATGATGCTCATGGCCACCTTAGATGAAATTTTAATTGTTCTAAGATCAACGGCCTAGATTCAAAGCCAAATTGTTAAGTTACCAATTCACTCGTGCGAGGATTTCTGAATCA
>VDFB02193867.1:228867832-229236173 GCA_007258455.2 Sequoia sempervirens
CTGAAATCATTTTTTTTAGAAAAACTAATGGTTTAAGTCTTGAGAGGCTCCATCTAAAGGATTTTAATTGAAGAAGGATAGATAATACCCCCTTAAATCAAACCCCCTTAGATAGAACCCCTACAGTATTAAATCATACCCATAATGGAGTCTCCTTCACAACTATCAAAATGTTGGCAAAAAACCACTTTTTCTTTACCTTTTGAGGGATTAAATAACATCATTTATAAATTATATTTTTCAAGATTGTAGCCCTTGAAACTAGATTTCCAACAAGTATAGTTTTGATATATTTTCATTTTATCATGTATTTAATTTTCAATTTTTACTAAACATAGGTTTTTCTTTGAACATCAAGCTCTTTGTTGTGCAGAGGTGGAAAAATAGTAAACCATTGTAAAAAAATTCAAAAAATACCCATTCCCTAGATATTTATTTCATTGTTTCACCCAAAAAATAAAAATTGGATTTCGATATATACACAAAAACTTAGGTTGTACGACACACACGTATGTCCAAATTATAGTTACAATGAATTCAAAAATTAATTTTTAAAAAAATATGCAACAAAAATTATGAAAAAATATCGCCTTTCCCTAGATATTGATCTTGAGTCTATGTTCCAAGAAATTAAGAATTTAAATCCTTTTATAGAAAAAAAGTTATGTTGTACGACACAAACATTACTTTCTAAAAATGTTGTTTTCTGTCTAAAACCAGTTATTAAAGGAGATGTTGAAAGACTCATGATTTATTTCAGAAAATTTGAAAAAAAAAAAATAGAATCTACACACAAATTTCCACAAATCACTATTTCACATCATCTTCAAATTCTTTATGATTTAGCTGTTATAGGTCTCAGAAGATGAAGATTCAGTTTAAAATATTGATGTAAATGTCCATCTTGGGAAAAAAGTGAGACACAATATTGTGATTTCACCCTGTTTTATATGATTTGTGAATATGATGATGCAATTGAATGCAAATGTGTAAATGATGACATGCTTAGAATAACCAATCTATATTATGCAAATGAAGGAAATGCAATGTATGTGGTATGATTTAATATTTCCTATATGATATGATATGCAATATGCAGTATGTTGATGGTTTGTGCATTGAGGATGGATGCATATATAATGATGTGTGATTAAATTTCATGGTACCATGTTAGCACAAAAAGAGGATAGAAGAAAGCAAGAGATTCCAACAAGACACGAGATGATAGTGATGATGATGATGATGATTTGCTTGCTGAGGAGTTGGGATTTTAAAAGGGCTAATTACCTTATGTTTGATTATACACGTAGTACGATGCATCAAGGTATAAAGAACCAGGATGGTGTTGTACCTAGTGTGATGGACTTTGACTCGACAATCAGATAGGAGTACTCCTATTCACACCTAGCATACATAACCTTATTTACAATGCAGTTCAGATATTCTAAAATCTTGACCAAAACTTAGGAAGGAAAGCCTTCCTTTATGTGGTAAGAATACCTAAAACATCCTCCCTACCCAAACAAAGCACACATGACCACAGTTATATTACAAGAATATCCAACAAGCACAATAGATAAAAAGATAATGATTTGCATTCCTTTCTCTCTCTAAATCTCTTCACTTGGGACATCTCAAAGGTCATCAGTACATGCAAAAGACAAGCCAAAAACAAAGAATAAAAAAAAACAAAGCTAATGTTCTTCAAAGCTGCTAGCTAAGACTAAGCTCGATGATGCACTGTGTTGATGTCCATTGTAGGAAGGATGCATCCTAGGACATGATGATATCAGGATGATTGATTTGGGACTTATTGGATGATAAGCTATTAAGCAAAGAGCGACCAACTTGTTTATGTATTGACCTAGAACTTAGACTTTGACATTTGAGTTTTCACTTTTAACTTGCTAGACTTGTTTTTCTGATTTGTTTCTGCAAAAGTTGAGGATACGTTGATTTTATTAGGTGATGATATTTATTATGGGTGAAAGTGAGGATGAGACGGGTGGATTTTTTTTGGGTTTTAATGTTTTTGATGTTTTGAAATGTTTTGAGGTTGTTTTTGGTATTTTTTAGATTTTTTAAATGTTTTGATTTTTTCATTTTCCAATGGTTTGGGATTTTTTGATATTTTTACCAAGAGACTAACCTAAAGACCTATCCTAGGGGCCTCGGGGGCTGATCAACAGATTAGCCTTGCCTACATTATACATGTAGAGACCGCATAGTTCGACTGACACAAACTCGATTATTAATGAGATATGAATAGATGGATTACCATTTTATAATGATGGACTCCTAAAGGACTGACCTAAGTGTCTCGGGGGATGATCAAAGATCAACCTTGCCTACTTTCAAAGCTCAAAAACAATGTAGTTCGACAAGATGACTCTTGGTTTTTTACTTTTTTGATTGACTTTTTGACCTATTTTTTGATTTTGATATGATTTGAATGTTTTTGGAATTTTCTAATTTTTTGATGTTTTTGAATTTTCTAATTTTTGATGTTTTTGGATTTTTTGATTTTTTGATATTTTTGGATTTTCTAATTTTCTGATGTTTTTGGATTTTCTAATTTTGGGATTTTAAGAACATACATGAATCTGATCCGATGAGAACATACCCCTAGCGTGAAGCAATAGTCTACTCTAGTATAGGCAAGACAAACTAACCTTGAGAATGGGTTGAGTAGTACTAGGAGGGATCATGACACGAAAACAAGACCAAGCTATGATGCAGACACAAATGGGTGATGGATGGAGATATGGAATGTGATGGATGATGGAAGCATATTGGATGGATGATGCAGACCAAGCCGTGAGGATCCTGGTGGATGGAAAGTGCTTATTTACACAAGTCACCTATTTGCCAGGTTTTCACCAAGGTACTTGCCCAAAGTTCCACTGAAGTGGTTTTCATTAGAGGACAATTTTTCTCTTTACTATTTCTAATCCTTTTTCTAATTTTTTTGGATTTTTTTCTTATTCTGATTTTTTTTGTCACCAAGATGCCTGTTTGCCAGGTTTTCATCAGGGTGGCCATTTTTTAGGACATTTTTTGATTTTTTGGTTCTATACCTTGAAAGATTTAGGCATAAAGCTTTTTGAGATGGGAGTTGTTGATGGGCTCCTCCAGAGGTTCCCCTTCAGGAGTTGATAACTGATATGCCCCTGACTTTAGCTTGTTGTGATAACAAATGGTCCCAACCAATTGGGTTCAAATTTTCCTTTGCTGTTTGGATTTGGGACATTCTTTTGATTCTCCTTTAGCACCAACTCTCCAACTTGGAATGTTCAACCTTGATTTTCTTGTTATAACTCCTCTTGAGTTGGTTCTGATCAACCTATAAATGATTTAAGGACTCCATATGCCACTCATCCAGCAGCTCCAACTCATTCAGTCTTGATACTTGGTATTCTTCCTCCATGATGAGGCTCTGCAGTGATATTCTTAGCAACAGGAGTTTGATCTCTATGGGTAATATGGATTTTGACCCATAGACTAGGGAGAATGGAGTGGCACCTGCTAGTGTGCGGATGCTAGTTCGATAGGCCCAAAGGGTAAGATTTAGCTACAGATGCTAGTCACGACCTACGTCATTGACTATTTTCTTGAGGATTTTTAGAATGGTTTTATTGGTGGCTTCTGCTTGACCATTGCCTTGGGGATAATATGGAGTGAAAAAGTGATGTTGGATTTTGAATTTGTGGCATAGGTCATGAACATCTTGATTCTTGAAGTGTGTCCCATTATTTGAGATAATGGCTTGGGGGACACCATAGCAACATATTAAGTAGTTTAGGATGAACTTAGATATATGTTTTCTTGTTATGTATGTCATGGGTATAGCTTCCACCCACTTTGTGAAGTACTTAGTGGTGGTAATGATAAACTTGTGGCCACTGGATGAGGTGGGAGTGATTTTCCCAATGAGATCAAGCCCCCACTGCGAAAAGGGCCATGGTGTGACAATAGCATGGAGCTATTGAGTTGGAGCATGGATGAGGTCCCCGTGCTGCTAACATTGTAGACATCTTATGACATAGTCATGTGCTTCTCTTTCCATAGTAGCCCAATAGTACCCCGTCCTTAGCAATTTCTTGGCCAAGGTCATTCCGCTCGAGTGTGAACCACAAATACCATTATGTACCTTAGTTAAAGCAGTCAAGGCTTCTTCGGTGTTTAGGCAACATAACAAGGTTCCTTCTATGCTCCTACGGTAAAGGGTTCTCCTAGGGTGACAAACCGAGATGCTTTCTTGACAATGGTTTTCTTAAGTTTTGAGGTTATTTCAGCTAGGAGGACTCCTATTCTCAGATAAGTGTGTATGTCATGGTACCAAGGATTACTAGAACCAATGATTTCGCACACGAATTTTGACTTTGGTACCTCAAATGCAGGTATGAGAAGCTGCTCTACCAGGAATTCATGCTTTGGGACATTACGAGGGATGTCCAGTAGGGATCCGATTGTCACCATGGCATCTATTACTATTTTTTTTTCTCTATGTATCTGCTCGAATGTGATCTCGATGAAGGATTCCTTAAGAGTTTCCACCAATTTCTTGTATGGAGTTAGCTTGTCATCCTTAGTCTGATACTCATCATTCACTTGATTGATTATTAGCTGTGAATCCCGATACACCTTGAGATCCATGATAGGCCACTACACTACTATTCTGAGTCCTATGGTTAAAGCCTCATATTCTACGATATTGTTTGTGCAGGGAAATGCCAACTTGTAGGATCTTGGTATGCAGTCTCCCTGTGGAGTGATGAAAAATACCCCGAACCATCAAAGTACAATTTCCAATGGTCTTCTATGCTCAAGTTGAAGATGGATTCATCTGGGAACTCTGAAATTAGCAAATTCTCTGAATACATTGGCGCTTATGTCAGTTGATCTGTAATTTCTTGTCCTTTGATGGCCTTACGCTCTACGTACTAAATGTAGTACTTTGATAGGATCATGACCCACTTGGCCATCCTTCCTGTGAGCATTGCTTTGGAAAGAAGATACTTGAGTGGGTCGATCTTGGCAATGAGTTTGATTTTGTGTGTCAATATGTAGCGTCTAAACTTCTGTGAGGAAAACACCACTGCGAGACAAGCCTTTTTGATGAAGGAATAATTTAACTCATGCCCTACTATGAACCAAGATTCCCAACCTACACAAACATAAGAAACAAACACCCTATTAGATCAAATGCAAGTTAGTATCATGATTCCCAAAAAATTCTATTTAAATTGCAATGAAAAGGAAATGAAATGAACATAAACAAACACAAGCCAAAGATATTAAATCCTATTCAAATGCAATGCAAACTCTTGATCTCTTGGGGGAGTCAGTGCCAATTTGGTGTGTAAATTGGCCCTTTCCCAAGTCATATGCAAGCTTTGTTGATTGGTAATGAAGAGTGATCCAAGATAAAATTTGCATAACCTAGCTATGAAACTCAATGAGGTGGATGAAGATTGCTATGGAATTGAGTATAGTAAGTTTACTCAAGTTGTGGATGATCAAATGAGAAATGAAGCTCTTATCTATAGATTGAAAAGTTGGAGAAATACCCAAAATGAAGCAATGTGGGACTAAAATTCAACCAATGGCAAGGTGCCACTTGTCAAGATGAGAATGGATGGGGGTTGTGCACATTTTGACGAATGTTCCCATAAATGCAATTAGGTGATATTTGAAATTAGTGAAATGACATGTAAGAGGGAAAAGAAATGTCTTAAATTCCACTTGGCTCAAGGAAAAAGGACTTATTAGGTGAAGTTAATGTCTTGTTGGAAGGACAAAGTCCACTTGGATTTTGAATTCAAATTTGAGGGAATATTCCTCTATTATGCCATGTTGAGGGAAAATAGAGATTTAATAAATGAATTAAATCTATTTACATGTGCAAGTGGCAAAAGCTAGAGGATGGGACATGAATGAGGATTAAATTAATCAAGGGTTAATTAATTTAATGAGGGATTAGATGATGTGACAAATTTGACTTAGATTTATGGATTAATTTAAATCAAATATGAGAACAATATAATAAAAGGATTAATTAAATAAAGATTTTTGATTTATTTAATTAAAAGGGATGATGTTAGATTAAATCAAATAAGGTTTTAATTTATTTAATTTAATAAGATGACTTTAGAGATTTAATCAACTAAAATGAATTATTTAATTAAATATGGACATAGGGTTAATTAGATTAGATAGATTGATTTAATTAACAAGAGAAAAAAGACTTAATTAGATAAAATGATTTATTTAATTAAGAGAGGGAAATTGATGAATTTAATCAAATAAAGATATTTGATTAAATGGTTAGACTAAGGGCTGATTTAGTATGAAATGATGCTAGTAGTCGGGATCAAGTATGTTGGTATATTTTCCATGTCTACACCTACCATGGTTCTACTAATGTAGTAGATGGCCCTCTCTATTATGTTTTCATCATGTTGAGTTAGGAGAGCACCGAGAGCTACTCTTGTTGCTGATATGTAGAGGATTAGAGGCTTTCCTTGGATTGGTTTCATAAGCACTAGAGGTGTGAGAAAATAATCTTTGATCTTGTTAAAGGCCTAATCACACTTATCGTCCCATTTGTACACTACCCCCTTGTGAAGTAGGTGAGAATATGGGGTTGATTTGTCCGCTAATTGAGCTATGAACCGGAAGATGGAATGGAGCCTGCCTTGTAAGCCTCTCAACTATTTCAATGTCTTAGGTGCCTCCATCTCAAGGATTTCCTTTACTTTAGTTGGATCTATTTCAATTCTTCTCATAGATGCAATATATCCCAACAGCTTCCCTGATTGTACGCCAAAGACGCACTTCTTTGCATTAAGGCAGATGTTGTATTCCTCAAGTCTATCAAAGATGGCACTTAATGCTACTATGTGGTCTCTTCTCTTTTTGGATTTTGCAAAAAATTCATCGACATAATCTTCCATAGTCTTATGGATCATGTCATGAAAGATTAAGGGCATGTCTCTCTAATATGTCGCTCCAACATTCTTTAGGCCAAATGGCATCATGTTCTAGCAATATGTCCCCCATGGACAAGTAAACGTTGTTTTATGTTGATCTTCTTTGGCTATCGTGATCTGGTTATACCCAGAGAATTCATCCATCAGTGAAAGTGTCTCATGTTCCGCGGCCATGTCTACAATCATATCAATTTTGGGAAGTGAGAAGTCATCTTTGGGACATGCCTTGTTTAGGTCTCTGAAATCTTTGCATATATGGATTCACCTATCGGGCTTTGAAACAAGAACTAGATTTGATACCCACTCTGGATATTCGATTGGTCGTATGAACCCTGCATCAAGTAGCTTCTTCAATTCCATTTTGACTAACAAGGCTATTTGGGGATGCATTTTTTTGAGTTTCTGTCTGACATGCTTTGCTTCAGGGTAAATTGCTAGATGGTGGACCACAATCTCTAGATCAAGCCCAGGCATGTCAGCATAGATCCATGCAAAGTTGAATTTTCTCTCCCTTAAGAAAGCAACTAGAAGCTCTTGTTCTTCTGGCATCAATGATTCAACATAAAATGTGATATGTGGAGTTTCCTCTATTCCCAAGTTGACTGGGTTGCACTTTTCGGCTAGAACCGCTGACTTTTCTTGATGTAGAGCATGAAGAGGAAGATTGAATCCTTCATCCTCAAGCACCTCAGAGAGGTTTTCATCGTTGGATACATCCTTTTTTTTTACTATTTTAGGGTTAGAAGTGCCACAGTGTGGTTTTCACTCAAAGACCTTGAGATTATTCTCAAGTTTTTGCTTTTGCGACTAAAGGATTCAATCGTCTCCCTGTAGTAAGATTGTGTGTCCAAAATGATATCAAAACCAACCTTATGATCTCCTCATGGTATCATGTCCTATATTCTCATGAATTCTGAGAGCGCTTCATCATTTTCAAAAGTTTCTAGAACGGGTGGTCCTCATTGGTTGTAATCGATGAGTCAGGGGTAGACTAGGTTGATTTCATGGGTTTTATTGGTTGACTCAAATGACATGGTGCTAATCATGAGGAGAGAGGAATTCTCAAAAAGAATGGGTAAGTCAGTTATGGAATCTTCCTCATCACTACTACTGTAGACATCAGTTATGTCAAATGTGAAGTTGTCTATGACTCGATCAGTAGATATGGGTAATCAAAGTTCAGTCGTTGTTGGCTGAGGGGGAGTCTTGACTACCTTAACTTGGGGACCTTTTCCATGTATGGTTATAATCGGAGGGGTACATCCAAGGCTAACATTTTTCATTCGTGTCTCAGGACTAATGGGTACTAGGAGCCTGTTATCATTTTTCCCAAGTCTCTGGTTTCTGTCATAGCCCATTGCGAGCATCATTTGTAAGCCTTTACTACTATCATCCATAGGTAGATCAGTTTCCGGTCTACTGTCTTGGTACAGGAGATGGGATGGGTCCTCCTCAATTACTTCACACCCAATATCTCCCCAACTTCTAAAGCTAGAAGATCCTGCTATGAAAGTTTGGGATGAGGAAGCATCATTTGATTATGGTCATCCTCGTGACCTAGGAGATTATGGTAACTCTCCTACCACAAAAGCATTCCTTGGAATTCTATAGTGTCCACATCCATCATCCTAGATAATGAACTTGATATTGGAGATGGTGGGAATGGCGAGGATTACGGGTGTCTCTGTCCAAATCTGGAGGCGAGAGTAGTTGGGTCACTGTATGGAGTTGATGGGCCTTCATCATTTTTATGCACTTGGGGGATTTTGTAATATTTTTCTTCTAGGATCTTGTAGTAAGAGAAGGGTTCAGGATCCCCATGGATAGTGACCTCTTGGCCTTGGTGTGTGAACTTGACACATTGGTGGAAATTTGATGCTACTGCTTGCATCCCATGGATCCATGGACGTCCTAGGAGAATGTTGTAAGGTAAATCGAGATCTAGGACCTAACAGGTAGTTTCCATTATTGTTGCCCCTACTTGAATAGGGAGTTGAATAGTTCCCTAAGACACTCTTTCTTGATCATCATAAGCTTTGATTGTAATGCCTTTTCCTTTTTCAATGGAATCTTCTAAGATTCCCAGATGCTTTATGAGCTTGAGGGAATAGATGTTTAACCTTGCACCTCCATCCACCAAGACCCTCTTGACTTTTTTCTTATGCACCAGGACCTCCAAATGGAGTGCACGATTGTGATATGGTTGAATGGGAAAGTCTTGATTAGAGAATGTAAGAATATTTGGGGTTATGATGTTTTCGACCATAGCTTGGAATTGTTCAACATCAAGATCCATGGAGACGGTGGATGAAGCCAATGCTTCTTCAAGGATCTTTCTGTGGGTAGATGAAATCTTCAGCAACTCCATGATGGAGATTTGAGTTGGGGTTCTTTTCAATTGGTCAAGGACATTATAGCCAATGGGAATGGATCGTGTGTTGGAAGTGGGTGCTCTGTTTGGCTGAGATGACCCTGTGATGGTGATTTTTTCACCTCTTGTGGTGACTCCACAATCAACTTGAGCTCCTTTGATGGTGATAACAGTGCACTACTCATCTAGGGATGTGACAACATGGTTGTACACATGATTCATGCTTTTGAAGGTACCCTTTCCTTTATCATTGTTATTGTTCCCTTTGTTGTTGTGATTGGGCATCGAATTCATGTGGATCTTCAGATTTTGATTTCCTAGTGGTTGTTCCAAATTTATGATTTTATTGTCAATGAGGTCTTGAATCAAGTTTTTCAACTTATACAACTGGCAGGTGTGTGTCCCTTGATCTTATGGAAATCACAAAGGTGATTATCATTGTACCATAGGGGTTTCACCAAGGGTTCTTGATAGTTATTGTAAGTGGGGATTGTGATGATTTTTTCCTCCACTAGCCTCTTCATGATGGATTCATCTAATTCCCCAAGGGCTGTGTATTTTTGCTTGGGGGATTTTTTGTTTCGTTGGGGTGGTCCCCTTTGATCATTCACATTTTTTATTGTTTGATTGCTCGGCTACTGAGTTACAGTGTTATCTTGATGATTATTTTGATTGTTGTTTTGGGGTTGTTGTTGGGGTGCAGGTGTGTTTTGTTGAGGAGCATTGATGACAACTTTCGCATCAACAACACCATCGTTGGTAATTTTTCTTTTTTTTCCCAGATGCGAGGTTTGTCATTATAACTGGTGGATGGGTGATTGTTTTGTTGTTCGCGATATGCGGGTGACCCCCCTTGTGCAATAAAAGCTCGTTCAATTTTAAGCACCTTGGAGATTAATTGGTCATATGTGGTGATACTTTGCACCTTGATATGGAATTCCAAGGCTCCTTCGAGATTGGAGATGATGGTGCAAACTTGTTTTTCTTCAAGCATGGCCCATTTGCTTCGATTGTCCTTGGATCACCATCATTGAAGGAAGGAGGCAAATGATTCATTTTTACCTTATTTCAAAATTGATAGTTCCTCTAGACTGACATCCATACCGATATTGAATGCGTAATTTTTTATGAATGCGTCTACTATCTCTTGGAGTTTTTTGATGCTAGGAGGAAGGCGAGAGAACCACTCCATGGCTTGGTTAGCCAAACTTCTAGGAAATAGTCGCATCAAATATGTATCATCATATGTGACTTCCATGCAATGTACTTGGAATTCCTTGATGTGATCTTCAGGGTTTCCCATCCCACGGTATTTATCAAATTTTGGGATTTCAAATCCCTTTGGGAATGGTTTCATTGCAAGACTCCTATCAAATGGATAGGGACACAAGTTGTTGGGTGTCTTTGTGGTTTTCCCTGACTAAAGGTCAAGCACTTGTTGTGAGAGCAACTTGATTTGTGTTGTCACATCATTTTGCGGATCAGGGGGTGGGGTGAAGGTATTTTGTGGTGGTTCAATTGTTGGCAGGATGGCTGGATTGGTTGGTGTATTAGTGGATGGTGCTTGCACATTTTGTTGCACCAAGTATGCTTGCAGTTGTTGTTGTACCAACAACGCTTGTTGTAGACACCTAAAAATGGTCTAGAGAATCTAATTAATTAAATACAACTTATTTGATTAATTAATCTTAAATTCATCTACTTAATAAATAAATAGAAATATTTATTTATATTAAGTTCATTATTAATTCTTCTATTTTATCATATTATTTCCCTCTTAATTAAATAAACAAAATTAAATACTTTATTTTATTTAATTATTATCATTATTATTTCTTCTATACTTTATCTATTAATTCTATCTTAAATTAAATACACAGCTTCTATAATTTGTGTTATTTAATTACCTCATCACATTTCTTCTTAATTAAATAAAGATATCCTAGAATCTTTAATTTAATTATCATATTCCTTTTATTTTAATTTAATAAACAACTTCTATAGTTTGTTTTATTAAATTATTTATTCCTCTTTTGCTGAATTTAAATAAACCAAAAATATTTAAATAAATGCATAAATCATATCCCTCTATTCACTCACCAATAAAATTAGATTTTTCAAATCTAATTAATTCAGCTGTCATTCACGGGAAGAGCCTCAGGGACAAACCTACAAGAAATCCTCTAAATCTTCTGCCTCAAATCTTTCCTCTCATCTTGCCTGGTGTTTTCATGGGGAGGAACAATCCTCCATGATCAGCTCCACCTTCTCATCTCATACCATTCAATTCTCCAGATTGAATCTCAACCTCTGTTGTGTTACCCCTTCACAAATGTGTGCCGTGAAATCTATAAATATAGGTTTCTGGCTACAGGAAAAGGATCCTGAATTTGTGTAATCTTACTCTACAGGTGTTCTAGGTGATCAAGCATTCAAGCAATCTAGTTTTAGGATCAATCCATCAAGCATTCATCCAGCATTCATCAAGCATTCAGCATTTATAGTCATGGCTATCATTACAGTAGTTTTTCATTATTAAATCATATAGGAATAGAAATAGTTTGAATTCTCATTCTCTAAGTGTCATTTCAACAATCTATTAGCTTACTTAAATCTGAGAGCAAAGTAGATTAGAGAGATCTTTAGAGTTAGAGAGCAATAGGACAGATTTTTGAAGATTCTTAGTCTAAATTAAGTTTAAATCTCTTGAATCTTGATGCAATGTCTTATTTAGAAGTGTAGATGCATTATTTATTTATTTTCCTCATTCATACACTTTCATTTTGGCACCCACCGTGGGGCCTAACCCCATATTCTGCAATTTTTTTGTGAAAAGTGTCTTATAGGTATCAGCATGTTTGTTTTCGCAGAATCGCGGTTTTTTATAGCGCGCCAGCTGGATTCTGTAGTGCGTCGGAGGAAAACTATAGCACGCCGCACAGTTGTTTTAGCACACCACGCAACTGTTTTAGCACGCCGATCCACTATTTTAGTGCCTCAACCCTTTGTTCTTTAATATCTTTTATATGGATCCAATGCATCTGTGGCTAGATTTTGTTCTTTAATCTCTTTTTGGTTAAAATTTATCAATCCTAAGAAAAAAATGGGTTAAAATTTATCAATCCTAGGATAGCAAATGGATAAAAATTAATCAATCTTAGGATAGAAACTTCATTATTACTTGTGGGATTAAAATTGAACATCATGTTTTTTATGGAGCAATATCTCCATATAGATTAGATAATTTGTCTTTTGGGTTTTTAAAAGTGAACAACTTCTTTGCTGTGATTGGGTGATAGGTTTATGCTCTCCCCTTGACTGGGTGCATCAAAATACCAAACTCACTTTTACTTTGTGCATTTTCAAGCTTTCATTAAAACCTTTAGACAAGCCTGCTGTAGTGGGAAAAAGTACTCACCTTACAAGAACGACCTGAGTGGGGACAACCAAAAGCCATGGTATTCCAACCCACTTTAAAATTTATGTGAATCTGGGGAAACCCTTTTTCAACGGAAGTGTGCAGGATAACCATCCCCAAAATCTTTGTTCTAAAGATTGGGAGGTCTCTCGAGGGAGTTTATCCATTTGCCACTTTGAACGGAAACCCTATCTAAGAACCTAGAAATAGAAGCACGCTTGTCAGTTCCCGAACATTGTAATACTCGGCGGTGTAGGGGCGGGGAAGAATCTACCCTCAAGCACTCACCATATAATTTCCAAGGATTGTTTGCTCAGAGGATTCGATATCCACTTCCGTCACTCTGAGTACGCACCTGGAAAAGACAAAAACATGGGTGCCCTCTAGGGGGTGACATGGCTGTGTGAGTCGACGCAATTCCAAGCTGTGGGTTGTTCGAGTATATAACGATGACCTTTTGTCTCTAGGAGTGAGTCTATTTGATTTGTCTTATCTTGTTATCAAACTGGTGAAAATCAAGAAGAATCATGTTTGGTTCTTGAACATAGACTATCTGTTTAGATTCTAGGATTTTAAATCAACTATTCTATTCTTGCTTGTTGTGTTTTCCTTCATTAAATTTAGATAAGATCATCACAAAAATCTTCAAATCAAACACTTTTGAAATTCTCATGATTCGAGATTGGGTATCCACCAAATTTGTCAAGAAGTCTCTTGTCAAACGAATCAGAAATCCAAAGAAAACACTTACATACAAACAACTCTTGAGAAAGCAATGATTTTTATATCAAAGCAGAAAAGTTCTACTCCAACATAGGACCTTTATTCATAGATATCATGATTTCTCTATAGGTTATACAGACGACTATGTTGTAGCTCCCTTAGATTCACAAGCATTTTATCAAAGAAGGGCTCTTAGACAACACCACAATCACAGTCAACGAATTCATCCAGAATACATCCCACAACCGGCCATACAATACGATACAAGACCAAGTGAATTTCATAGAGTAAGATAGTTTTATGTAGTGCCCCAGAAACATTCTGTAGCGCATCAGAACTCTGTCTTAGCGTGTTGTATCTCTGTTTTAGCTCCTTGTATCTCTGTTTTAGTGCTTTGTGGCTCTATTTTAGTGCGTAGTGGCTCTGTTTTAGCATGTCATGGCTCTTTTTTAGCGCGTCGTAGCTCTGTTTTAGCGCTTAGGACCTCTGTTTTAGCGCTCCAGAAAGTTAGAAAAAAAATAGAGAGTTAGTAAGACAGTTTTTCATATTGCCAACATCAAAAACAAGGTTTTTATTAGTCCAAAACATTTTTCCATAGTCCGAAACACTTGAATCATACAAAAAGAAAAATTTACTATTACACCTAAGTCTTGAAACATCTTGCAAAGTGTCCTTATCAATCATCACTAATCTGAGATTTTTGTGTCAAAATTTCCCTATCAAGGATTTTATCATCCTTTCATCACAAAACTAGACACAACTAAATCAGACTTTTAACGTAGTTCTATCAAAAACTTCGTTAAAAATGACACTTATCAAATCAAAAATCCAAGATCAAAGTCGAGTAAAAAGTTTGTATGCCTATTTTCACACGATCAGCATATCAAAAACAACAATAAGAAGAAAAGGAAAGAATAGTAGCCATGGCTGAAGTAAACCCTTGGGGACGATACAACAACACTGATCCTCTCACTAATTCACAAGAGAAAGAAATAACTACAGAAGAGATCGAGAAAGTTCAACAAGACCCTCATTTCCATAAGTTTATGGAAAAGATGTTAGAGCAAGATATGGAAAATTATCTTTTGTTATTAGCTGACAAAGGTGCTAAGCTTCCTAAAGACTTTGACGTCAACCAACTCAAGGAAGTGACCACACTTAAGGAAACTAGTATAGAAAATCTAAATCAAGTAGATGCTTTGACAAGACAAATCCAACAATTACAACTGTAGTTCCAAAACATCCAACAAGGGCCAACAAAAAGATATTCCTTACAAGATATTTGCCCTTATCCATTTGACCAAAGCATTAACATGATACCATTTCCACGGTATTGTGAATACCTGACGTACAACAAATAAAATGGAAGAACCGATCCAATTGATCATGTACGGGAATTTAGAACCATGAGCATAGAGCGCACACAAGGACTCTTACTTACTATGATTGTTTCCAAGAAGCTTAGGAAACACTTGCATGGAGTGGTTCTCTAAAATGGAACCCAAGATCCAATCTTTTGAAGAACTGATCAATAGGTTCATAACACACTTCTCATTCAACATCCAACACGGGGTGACCCTAAAAGAACTCTACAACACCAAACAAACAAAGGGTGAAAAGTTTCTTTCCTTTCTCCAACGATGGACAAGGCTATTTGCTAAATACCCTAGATCTATTCCTGAAGAGGAGAAGATAGAGATGTTCATTGATAACTTAGTGGATGAAATGAATTATAGATTGGACTTGCAATGTCCATCTACATTTGAACAAGTTATCGAAAATGGGCTCAAAATCGAAGAGGCTCTAATCAAAAGAGAAACAATCAAACACTTCATTGAAGGTTCAAACAATAGCAATTCCTCTAACAACAACAATGAAAAGCCAAGATTTTGGCAAAAGAATAAGAATACTGATACCATAATCAATACACACACATCCAAACCAGTATTCACCTTGACGCCAACCACTACAAACAAACAAAACAATGATTCTAATGTCAAACAAAGTAGTGATCAAGGAAATAATCAAAACAATGGAGAAACAAAAACCCAATCATTCCAACGACCATCCAATAAATGAAAATTCAAGCCATTAGGACAATCATTGGAATCAGTCCTCAAAGAACTTTTAGATGAAAAACTTATTCAAGTACAAGAGGCTTAGAATTGGGACCCTCAAGTCAAACCATCATGGTGGAATGACTCACATTACTGTAACTACCATCAAAATAAAGGCCACATGGCTGAAAATTGTTGGCAATTAAAACATGCGGTGCAAGACCTTATAGAACAAAAGAAAGTATTTGTAGAGGGGCACCAAACAAACAAAGATCATACAACATTCAAAAATCCTCTATCCAATTATCAGAAGGGAGAATCCTCTTCCGCAAACAGCAAAGGTAAGAATGTCAGTTATGTTTATGACACAACGATCCTTTGTCTTTCTGCTATCAAGGAGGATGAGGAGTTATGCAATCAAATCAATCGAAACAATGACATTACACCTACTAATTTGGTACAACATATGGACAAATCTAAAAACCAAATTAATGTAATCACACTCAAAGGGAAACAAGAGTACCAACCAGTTAATGCCACAACAAGGGCACAATCCAAAGTTATATTGAAAGGAGCATCATTATCATCCCAATATGTGGATCCTCCCTCCAATCAATATAATCTCATTGATCAATTACAGAAAATACCGGCGCAAATATCTATCTTAGAACTTCTAAAGATCTCCCCATCACACAAAGAGGTTCTTGAGCAAGCTCTTGTATCAACCACGGTACCTAACAATTTGGATGTATGTCAATTTCAAGCTATGGTGGGACATCTATCTGCACCTCATTGCCTTTCATTTTTAGAACATGATGATGTATCACTCACCCATCCACATAATTCCATCCTTCACATTGAAGTCCTCATCCATAAACACCGTGTAAAGCGTGTCCTGATAGATGGAGGGGCTGGTTTAAATATTTGTACCTTAAAGTTGATTCGTGCACTAGGATACTCAGATGAAGCCATTGATACAAGAAGAAAAATCACAATCAAAGCATATGATGAGGAAGAAAGATCCTCTAAAGGATTGATCATACTACCCATTCAAGTGGGACCTATTGTCCAAAATGTGGTTTGTCAAGTCTTAGATAGGGAACTGACATACAACATACTATTGGGACGTCCTTGGATTCATTATATGCAAGCAGTACCTTCCACCTATCATCAATGTCTGAAATTTCCTGTCAATGGACAGGAGGTAACAATCATAGCAGACTATAATGTCACCCAAGCTTGCCATACATTGAAAACATCTCAGGATACATTAATACCTCACAACAGAGAAGTTAGCACATCAGATTCATCTAATGGTGAGAAACAACAAAGCTTCATATCAAAGTGGTTTCCAAAACAACAAAAATCACAAGAGATCAAGGTGGCACAATCTAATCCTTCAAATGTTGAAGAACAAATGGCTTCACTCTCACACCAATTCACCAACAAAGTATAGTTAAGTGACAAAGGAATGGGTGAATATGGTGTCAGACACTCTTTCCATCTATCACAAATGCTACCCTCCTTAAAAAGCCATCTACAACCACACAAGAATCAGCACAATCTACAATGGCATTAGATGGCAGATTTGTGAAGGCCGAAAACTTAGATGAAGAATCAGAAGATAAGGCTATACTCAATTGGCTTTATAAAGATGAGGAAGCTTCCACTTGCACGAGTGATATCATAGAGACAAATCAATATGGAAAGGGAAAAACTATTCTGGAGAAGATGGGGTATTCAGGATAGGGACCTCTTGGGTTAAAGAAACAAGGCATAACAGAACCAATCCAACCACTCACGCTCCAACATAAGGATAAAACTAGACTAGGATATACAGCAGGACAAGGACCTCTTGAACGAGGGGAACAAAGTGTAACAAAACCAATCCAAGTTCTCACAGTTCAGCATAATAACACAAATGGGCTAGGATATACAGAAGGACATGGCTCTCTTGAATCAAGGGAACAAGGCACAACAACACCAACCCAACCTTTAACACTTTAGCAAAATGGCAGAAATGGACTAGGATACACAGAAGAAGCAAGAGCAGAACTCACCGATAGAACTGTGGAGCGTATTCTTCAAATGAGAGATAACTCTAAAATAGATTCAAATGAATATGAGTGGGACAACTTATCAGATGTTTCCTATGAAGATATTCATATTGATGTTATCAAAAAGTATACACCCAAACGTGAGGAGGGTCAAATCTTGAGTTTTAATCCTATTGTCTTTGAATCACAAAATTTTGATGACTCAAGTGAAGACGAACAGACATCGAATGAGATAAATGATGTAGAAGAAAATACCTTCTTAGGCCTCGACATAATCACTAACAACTTTGACAACATTTCCGTCCAAGCTTTCACAATCGCTGACCTATTTCAAAACCAGATCTATTGATTATGTTGAATGGATATCCAACATTGTACCTATTTCAAAACCAGATCACACCATCAGAATATGCACGGATTTTAGGGATTTAAATAGAGCATGTCCAAAGGATGATTTTCCTTTGCCAAACATAGACATGATTGTAGATTTAACAGCTGGCCATCAAATGCTATCACTCATGGATGGATTTTCAGGATACAATCAGATCAAAATAGCTCCTAAGGACCAAGAAAAGATATCATTTACATGTCCATGGGGCACCTTTTGCTGGAACGTCATGCCTTTTGGGTTAAAGAATGTAGGAGCTACATACCAACGAGCTATGACAACAATCTTCCATGACATGATGCACACCTTCATGGAGGACTATGTGGATGACATCTTAGCCAAATCTTACACCAGAGAAGGACATCTAGAGATACTTGGCAAAATATTTGACAGGTTGGAGAAATTTAAAGTCAGATTAAATCCCAAGAAATGTGTCTTTGGAGTAACATCAGCAAAACTCCTTGGATACATAGTTTCTACAAAGGGAATTAAAGTAGATCCAGCAAAAGTTAAAGCCATTATGGAAATGCCACCTCCTAAGAATATCAGCACATTGAGATCTCTACAATGCTGACTACAGTCCATCAGAAGATTCATCTCTCAACTAGCAGATTGGTGTCATCCATTAAACCATCTTTTGCATAAAAATGTATCTTTTAAATGGGATGAACAGTGTGAGAGTACTTTCAATCAAATCAAGCATTATTTAATGACACCACCAATTTTGGTACCACCCAGTGAAGACAAGCCATTGTTGCTATATATCGCAACAATAGATATCTCTTTAGGAGCCTTGCTGGCACAAGAGGATAGAGAAGGAAAGGAATAGGAAATATACTATATCAGCAGGACACTCAATGGACATGAAGTAAACTACACCTTCATTGAAAAATCATGCTTAGCAGTAGTATTTGCAACACAACAATTGTGACACTATATGCTCACTCACATTGTCAAGCTCGTTGCAAAAATCGATCCCCTCAAGTATTTACTAAGCAAAGCAGCTTTAACAGGAAGGTTGGAAAAGTGGGTCATGCTCCTCAGTGAGTTTGACATTCAGTATGTTGAAAGGCGAGCTATTAAAGGACAAGTCATTGCTGACCAATTAGCAGAAGCTCCATTGTCAGACAGTCATCCTATGACCATGGAATTTCCCGATGCGGATATCCTCAATGTTACAACACAACCATGGCAACTCTACTTCGATGGATCCTACACACAACATGGATCAGGGGCAGGAATTTTATTTGTCACACCTCTTGGGCACACAATTCCATGATCTTACAGGCTTACCTTCTATTGCACTAACAATGTGGCAGAATATGAAGCTTTAATCATTGGAATTAAAGTAGCTATTGACTAGAGATTCACAGAGCTATAGGTGTATGGAGACTCTCAGTTAATCATCTATCAAGTCAACAATGATTACCAAACTAAGGATGATACACTAATTTTATACAAGAGATTGGTAGATGATCTAAGGAGATACTTCATAGATATCAAATTTGAGCAGATATCAAGATCAGAGAATAAAGCAGCAAATGCCATGGCCACAATAGCATCTCTTTTACAAATGCCTGAAATGCAAGATCGTTATCAATTTATGGTGGAACAAGTATCAAATCCTACATACGCAAACCCTAAATCCCAAACCATAAGCCTTTTGGATAACACCCAATCTTCCATTTACGGAGACATTTATACTTACCTAAAAGATAATATCTTACCGCCAGATCTTTCTCGCAACCAAAAGTGCAACTTCATACGCCAATCCGCTAAACATACCATTATTGCTAACACCCTTTACCGTCGAGGCCTAGATGGTACTCTTTTGCATTGTTTAGAACATAACGAATCTGCTTCTGCTTTACATGAGGTTCATGAAGGAATTTGTGGCACACATTCAAGCGGATTATCTTTAGCCAAGAAACTCCTTCATTTGGGATATTACTTGCCACACATGGAGCAAGAATCTTACCAGTTTGTTAAGAGATGTCAAAAACGTCAGATTCATGGCAATCTTATACATGCACCAGCACAGGAGCTCCATCCATTCACATCTACATGGCTATTTTGTCAGTGGGGATTGGAGTTGGTAGGGAAAATTAACCCATCTTCATCTAATGGGCATAAGTTCATTATCACAACAACATAATATTTTACAAAATGGGTGGAGGCAATTCCCTTAACCACAATCACTGGGAAGCAGATATCATCCTTCATACTTAATTATCTCATTTGTAGATATGGGATACCCCAGTCGATCATCACAGATAATGGCAGGCCTTTCAAGAACCAAGATGTCCAAGAGCTGTGTGAAAAGTTCCACATCCAACATCGCTTTTCAACCCCTTATTACCCTCAAGGTAATGGACAGGCAGAAGCTTCAAACAAAACAATCCTAAAGATTCTCAAGAAGACTGTAAATGAGGTAGGGCGTGATTGGCACGTTCAGCTTAACCCTGCTCTTTGGGCTTACAGGACTAGCATCAGAACACCAATAGGAGCTACACCATATGCTCTTGTCTATGGATCAGAGGCAATATTACCTATCGAGGTAGAAATTCCATCCCTTCGAGTTTCACTAAAGGGACTCATTTCAGATGAGGATTACAGGATCTCTAGACTTCAAGAATTAGAGCTACTTGATGAACGTCGACAACAAGCTGTCAATCATTTGACAGCCTATCAACAAAGAATGTCTAGGAACTATAATCACAGGGTTAAGCCTAGAGTCTTCCAGATCAGAGACTTGGTCCTACGGGAAAACCCTAGAAATCAAGCAGACAGAGAAAAGAAGGGAAAGTTTGAACCTAACTAGATAGGGCCTTATGTCATTATATCAGTCTATGGATCAGGAGCATACCAGCTGTCTACACCAGAAGGAGATATGTTGGAGGAGCCCATGAACAGCATCCATCTCAGGTGATTCTATACTTGAGGATACCTAGTGCATGGTTGGTAAGGTTGTCTTGATGAAAACCTGGCAAACAAGGCATCATGATGACGGAAAAAAAAAAAAAATACAAAAAAAAGGGGGACACAATAAAAACAAGTGGGGAAAACCTAGTAAACAGGCGCTACTTGTGATTTTCACCAGCTCTTCTATCTATTGGGTACAGTTTTCTTACGATTGTTTCCTTTCATATCATTTCCATCTATAATTGAGAAAATTATTATCACTATCCATATCATGGCAAGGTTATCATGTCTTACCCTAGCTTGGGGGCAACATCCTAGAGTTATTTGGTACAATGACTTTGAAGCTTAAATGGAAAGACAATCAAACATGACAACACTGAGTGGAAATACTTGAAAAGCAACCAAAAACATCAGAAAATTTGTCAAAATCCAAAAACATCAGAAAATCCACAAAAATCAAAACAAAAACATTCAAAAATCACAAAACACAAAAATAAAGTCTGTGTCAGTCAAACTACGTGGTCTCTGCATAAATAATGTAGGCAAGACTAATCTTTGTTCAGTCCCTGAGGCCCCTAGGATAGGTATTTAGGTTACATTCTTTGGTCAAACGTCTGAGAGTATCATGCAAACATCAGCACACACATTTCAACATCGATGATCTAATCTGAATAATGATTTGAAAATACATTAAGTAGAATTTGAATTGTTGTAATTTTTATTTTATCATTTGCTTATCATTTCTTTGGAGCTACTCGATGATGTATTAAACTAGAGAAGCAAGGAAGGAGAATGATACTTTTTCTTTGTTTGCTGTTTGTGAGTTAGTCATTATTATTCTGTGAATTGTCGTGGGAAGTGCTCTACCAAGTATCATGGATGACATTCTGATTCACTTAAGAAAATGATTAATTCTTGTCTGTTTACACAAGAAATGCTCAGGTCATCTCGGTTTAATTGTACCTTGATGCTTGTGTTCGCTTGCAATATCAAAAATCATGAAAGAAATACTCAGGTCATCATTGGTCTATCTCATATCATTGATGCTTGTATTTGCTTTCAACATTTTTAAAAGCTCAGTGATGATACAAAGCAAAATAAAAAGATTGTTGAAATGACACTTAGGTTTGCATTGATAAAATAGGTTTGCATGGTAAAAATAGATTGCATTCATAATAATACATCTGTAGAGTATTGGTTACACAAGTTACAAAGATTCATTTGCAAATAATGTTATCTTTTCTTATTAAAGATTGAGTATACTTGACACATACAATTTTCATAATGGCATGCATATAAAATCATTTCTTCATCTCATCATATATTTCACAATAAACATCTCATTTCGTGATATCATATACACGTTATATTTCATCATTCATATATTTATCATATTTACATCTCATCACATTGTTATTATCCTATAGTTGCAAAATCATCATTCATTGCATACATATAGAAGGCATTTTATAATCTCATCATATATTTCACATATACATTACATTTCATTACTACATCTCATCATACATTATAGTATTCTTATCATATTTCACATTCACATACATTGCATACATCCATTAAATTTCATAAACATTATATATTAAACTTCCTTCATTCACTAGATTGTATATTTTTCATCCCAAATAAAACACACATACCTCTCATTTCATATTATATTATTTTATTTTATCATATGCATCCACAATGCATTTCATTAGATCATACATACATCATTCATTTACATCTCATTTTACATATGCATCCACATTGCATTTCATTAGATCATACATACATCATTCATTTACCTCTTATTTTACATATCATACATTACATTTCATTAGATCATACATACATCATTCATTTACATCTCATTTTACATATCATACATTGCATTTCATTAGAAAATACATACATCATCAATATCATATCACATCATCATCAATGCATCTATCCCATCTAGTATAATAAATCATCATAAAACATAAAAATTAAAATGCATCCATCACATAAATCATGTAGAACACATCATAGATCAATCAAACCTACTGCACATATATATCTCATCAAGTGTCAAGTATACAATGAAGTCTGAAAAGGATGAAGATAACATCATATCAAAAAATGGTTGTATACATCTCATGAAATACATCAAAAGGTACACACATGATCTCAAGTAGTGCCCGCACCAGAAGGAGTAGGTCTCGCACCAGTATCACCACCACCACCGGCTGCCCCAGGATCTCTCGGATCTCAGATCTCTCAGGAGAGGCTGTGTCACACCCTTGCTCACTGTCCTCGAACGAGTCCTCTCTGAGCGGGATTGGGCATAACTGACTCTCTGCTCTAGGGGGGAAAATCTCATGGTATCGGCTCCTGTAGAACTCAATCTCTGCACCTGCCCGCATAGCCTCTCGCATGTAATCTGCCACAGAGGTCCCATCGGCCACTCTCTGCAATCTCTCTGCAGTAGCTTTGTTGTCTCTGCTACCTATCTGGCAGTATCTCGCTCTGCAGTCAAGGCTGTAATCTGTGCCTGCGCAGTGGTCAACTGTGCTCGTACACCTGCTAGCTGAGCCTGTGCTTGCTCTGCTACCTGTCTGGCCTCATCTCTCTCACCAATCAAAGAGGTAATCTATGTCTGTGTAGTAGCTAGCCATGCCTGCATCTCGGCTTGAGTCTGTGCTACTAATCCCTGCACATGTGCTAGTTGTCCCTGTAAAGTCAGAATCTCAACACGCAAACCAGCAACCTCTGATCGCTCTACTAGAGAGGGAGCAACTACGTGCCTCTTACAAGGCGCACTAGTTGAAGGCTCTGAGGTACCTGCTACGCTCGGTCTCCCTTAATCTCTGCCATCATCTCCACTATCAGCATCACTTTCATCATCACTATCAACACTATCATCACTATCACTCTCATCACTACCCTCCACATCCACATCAACATCTACATCCTCCTCTCTCCTCCCTCTATGACCACCGTGACTACCCCCTACAGCTATTGGTGCTGGCTCATCTGGAATGGTAATACGAGGAGGTGGGTGTAGAGCTAAATACTGTCCATAGTCAAAAGTAATGGGTTCCTCTAAAATATCTCACCACAGATCCCATGCCGATGGCTGAAGAGCACGATAAACCTCAATAAGTGCCTCATAAGGTAAGCATGGACCCCAATCACTGGCATCTATCCGACGTCGTCCATAGTGAGCTACTCCCTATGGCATACACTTTACAATCCCATACTGCTTGTAGATGCTGCGAATTAGGAATCACTCCAAAATCTTGGAGCTCTTCCCGATCAAATACATCGAGTTGGCCAAATATCCTGGCAACTCGACATCATCCTCATCCCAATCATCACAATCTAAATATGGATGCCAGGTCACTGTCTCCACATCATCAAGAACCCGTCTCCAATAATCTAGCTTACCCATCATATGCTGGGTAGGCCTGGCTTTGTAACGGAACACATAGGGTCTGGTCACTGGTCTCGATAACACCGGCTCAGGACACATGACAACAATATGCTCCCATGCCCATACCTGAAGAACTGTAGCTCCTGCTGATAAACTGTTACCTCCTAGGTACACGATCCAGTGTAAATCATGATATAACTGAGCAAGCATACACATGCCCCAAGCATATCTCATCCTGTGTACCACCATACTCTAATACCCGACCCCATCCAAGAGATAGACCCTTTGACCTCTTATCAGGACAAAGGAATCCATCAATAAAGCCTGCCAAAACTGAAGGAAGTCGAGCATATGAATTATACATCTCTACCCAGGGGATCCAAACTCCCACAATATGAGGATCCTGAAAAACTCTACGAATAGAATCTATCCCACCCCGCTCCTCTGAATCATGCACAACAATCTCACCAACGAAAGGAATGTGAAGGATACGCCATACATCCTCTGGTGTAACGGTCATCTTTCCAGTAGGTAAATGGAAGGTGTTGTGGTCACTATGCCACCGCTCTGCTAAAGCTGTAAGTAGACCCCTATTAAGTCTAATATGGGGCATGTCCAATAATGATGCTAAACCGCAATCAGTAATATTCTACCTCTCCTCCGGTGAAAGTCGTGGTATCATATCAAAAGGCCAGGGGAACTGCTCTTGCAACTGGACAACATCTAAATGCTCTTGTTATCATAGAAACATTTTACAAATCAATACGTTATCATCAGAATATCAA
Organism: Sequoia sempervirens; assembly: GCA_007258455.2. Taxonomy (NCBI): domain Eukaryota; kingdom Viridiplantae; phylum Streptophyta; class Pinopsida; order Cupressales; family Cupressaceae; genus Sequoia; species Sequoia sempervirens. The sequence goes on from VDFB02193867.1 coordinate 228,892,961, forward strand.
CCATCGTTTATTTTATCCAAACTAATGATCAAATCTTACGGGTAAAAAAAAATCTTTTAACCCTCACCTATCATGAGGTCATCAATTTCTAAAAATGTGCTTATCTATCATTCGATCAATTTATCAAAAATGAACCCTCATCTATCAATCAAGTTCATTCCATCAAATTTTTAATTATTCCTCGCTTATCATGAGGGTAATTATTATCAATCAATCAATGGATCTCACTTATCATGAGATCGTTTACCATCTATTTTGTCAAATCAGTGTGCTATAGTTTTTGGCTGACGCGCTGTAAGATTTAGTCAGGGCACTAAAACTACTGGGGCGCTATGCTATCCTGTCAGCGTGCTAAAACAGAGTTCTTGCGCGGTCATTTGGTGAGGCGCTACAGCAAACCTCCGACATGCTAACCTATCTACTCAATGCGCTATTCTTTTTGGTGCGCTACACAATCCTATGGGGGCGCTACAAAAATTGGTTGACGTGCTATAGTTTTTGCACGCTAAAATAGACGGTCGACACGCTACGTCGGGCCATCCACGCGCTATTCTGTGCTGGGTCGGGCGCTAAAACTCTAAAAAACAAAAAAAATGAAATAAAAATCACGTGCACAAATTACGAGGAGGTTTCAAGGTATGTACCAGAGGTCCATAATCAGTAGGACGTTGGTGATGTCGCACACGCTCGAATCAGTGAGTGTGGTAGGGGATCGGCATCTTGCTGCTTCTAGCACTCTAAGGGTCTCTATCACAATTTGTACTAAGTCAAATGCACAAATGACTTTTGAAATTGACCTTTTGAGCTTTTAGAGGTTCTTTTTGTGTGATTTTCGTGGGATTTATTTACTTTTCTTTCTAAGGAAGTAATTCTTATCTATCGCAGGGGCAGTTTTGGACAATTTTATCGGGAGATAAATTGTTTCTTCATCGAATCATTATCAAATCATCAAATCATCATAAAAATTCAGAAAAATCATAAAAAATTCAAAATTCATCAATTTATCTCTTGTGGGGGCATATATCGCTATCATTTCAAAATTCAACATCTAGGGAAAATTAGGGGCATATTTTTAACTTTTCGTCAATACTGGCAGCTGAGGAAAAATCATTCTTTGAAGCAATGCATAAACACGTCACTTCAAAGAGGGGAAAAATGTAGACACCTAAAAATGGTCTGGAGAATCTAATTAATTAAATACAACTTATTTGATTAATTAATCTTAAATTTATCTACTTAGTAAATAAATAGAAATATTTATTTATATTAAGTTCATTATTAATTCTTCTATTTTATCATATTATTTCCCTCTTAATTAAATAAATAAAATTAAATACTTTGTTTTATTTAATTATTATCATTATTATTTCTTCTATACTTTATCTATTAATTCTATCTTAAATTAAATACACAGCTTCTATAATTTGTGTTATTTAATTACCTCATCACATTTCTTCTTAATTAAATAAAGATATCCTAGAATCTTTAATTTAATTATCATATTCCTTTTATTTTAATTTAATAAACAACTTCTATAGTTTGTTTTATTAAATTATTTATTCCTCTTTTGCTGAATTTAAATAAACCAAAAATATTTAAATAAATGCATAAATCATATCCCTCTATTCACTCACCAATAAAATTAGATTTTTCAAATCTAATTAATTCAACTGTCATTCACGAGAAGAGCCTCAGGGACAAACCTGCAGGAAATCCTCTAAATCTTCAGCCTCAAATCTTTCCTCTCATCTTGCCTGGTGTTTTCATGGGGAGGAACAATCCTCCATGATCAGCTCCACCTTCTCATCTCATACCATTCAATTCTCCTAGATTGAATCTCAACCTCTGTTGTGTTACCCCTTCACAAATGTGTGTCGTGAAATCTATAAATATAGGTTTCTGGCTACAGGAAAAGGATCCTGAATTTGTGTAATCTTACTCTGCAGGTGTTCTAGGTGATCAAGCATTCAAGCAATCCAGTTTTAGGATCAATCCATCAAGCATTCATCCAGCATTCATCAAGCATTCAACATTTACAGTCATGGCTGTCATTATAGTAGTTTTTCATTATTAAATCATATAGGAATAGAAATAGTTTGAATTCTCATTCTCTAAGTGTCATTTCAACAATCTATTAGCTTACTTAAATCTGAGAGCAAAGTAGATTAGAGAGATCTTTAGAGTTAGAGAGCAATAGGACATATTTTTGAAGATTCTTAGTTTAAATTAAGTTTAAATCTCTTGAATCTTGATGCAATGTCTTATTTAGAAGTGTAGATGCATTATTTATTTGTTTTCCTCATTCATACACTTTCACTTGTTGTTGGTCCTGTTGTTGTTGTGCTAATAATTCTTGTTGTTGAGCTTGTTGTTGTTGTTGTTGCGCCAACAACACTTGTTGTTTGGATGCTAGTTGGGTTTCTTCTTTCTGCTCTTGGTATTGCTTTAGCACTTGTTGGTATGCTTGTTGTTGTGTGAGGTATTGTGCTTGCCCCTGTTCTTGTGCTTGTGTTTGCACTTGTGCTTGTGCTTGTGCTTGAGCTACTTGTTGGGCTTGTGCGGCCTGAGCTGCTTATGTGGCTTGTGCGGCTTGAGCTACTTAGGTGCCTTGGTGTTGTTGTAATAATGTCTGGGCTTGAGTAACATGTTGTGCCTATTGTGCAGCTAGTTGTGCAGCTTGCTGAGCAACTAGCTATACAACTTCTTGGTTTTGGATTTGTTGGAGTTCCTTTTGATAGGTAGCTTGTTGAGCAACTTGCAACACAATGTTCTATTGGTTTGATGTGTTTGGATTGGGTGGTGGTGGTGGTGGTGGATTCAGAATGGTGCTTGTTGTCGTGATGAGAGGCACCATTGTATTGATGGTTGGGATTTGGGTGGTGGATGGTGCAATCAGTATGCTTGGTCCTTGAGAGACCATGTTTTGAGATATTTGGGGGATGGTTGATGATGTGGTGGTTGCTTGTGTTATTGGGATGGTTGTCATCTATTGTTGTGATATCAATGGCAAGATGGGAGGATTTGATATGATGTTTTGATTGATGATCGGGGGGTTTCCTTGACTAAGTGATGATAATGGAGATAATCCCAAACCAAGAGGTGATGTTGATGTTGGCGGAAAGGGTGGAAGTGGTGGAAAAGTGAGTGGCATACTCCCTTGGGGAAATGATGAAGATAAAGGGTCAAATATTCCCCTTGGTTCAAATAAATCACCTTCTCCTTGCGAGTTCATAGGGAGAGAAGTTTGGGGTGTTGCATGAAATGATGATGATGGGTTATTGGGATCATGAAAGGTGAGGGGAACATATGGATGTAATGGATTTTGGGGGATGGGTTGCCCCAAGATTGTGTTTGTGTCCAAATATTGATTATTCACAAGGGGGTGTGTTTGTAGGGCATTGAGAAATGTGCTTCCCTTGTTAGCAATGGGTTGAGTTGGAGCAATGGATGATGTAATTTTTGGAATGATTTGGGTGATGTTTTGAGTTGGGGGTGTAGATGAGATTGGGGGCATGGATGAAATTGGAGGCATAACCCCAAAAGGTGATTCCACAATGGTGCTCACATCGAAATTGGAAGGGAGCTTAGCCCCTTGTTTTACTAATTCAAGCATGTATTGTGAGGGATGGAGCTTCATCATGATGTTGACAATTCTATGATTTTTGGGATTTTGGACCATTTCAGTGATCTCATCTTGTGTCATTCTGAAGGCATTATTGGTGATATCCTCTACTTGACCTTCCTCTTGAGGATTTTGTGATGATGAAGGAAGATTATTTAGGGGATTGCTCGATCCAATGGGATTCATTTCATAATTGGTTTGACTTAGGTCGCTTGAAGTTGATGTTTCTTTATTGGCTTCTATGTTCCTCTTGTGTTGTGATCTAGTTTGCACCATAAAATAGAGATCAATTTTCAAGAATGTGGGAGATGAATCTCTAATTATTTGGATTGATCTAATTTTAGGTACAAAAGAGAAAATTTAGGATGATTTAAGGATCAAAGGTGTGATGATGAAATGTTTAAAAGATGGATGATATGGATGATTGAACTCTTAGAATATCTTGACGAGATGCTAGACTTTTGGTACTTTTTTGGATTCTTGGATTTTTGGATTTTGATTTTGACCTTGATTTGGTTTTGGATTGTTTTGATTTTGGATAATGAACAAATGGATCCCAAGATGTTGGATGTTATCTATGGGATGGACTTGCTCACAAGATGATAATTTGCCTAAGTGTAGGGAGAATGATGCATCTACCCACACCTAACCAAACAAGATGATTTGATGATAATTTAACTAAGCATATGAAGAAGGATGCATCTATATATACCTATCTAAACAAGATGATTATTTATGATAATTCAACTAAGCATATGGAGAAGGATGCATCTACATATACCTAGCTAAACAAGATGATTTTTTATGTTTTGATTCAAGGATTTTGATTTGTTTTTGATTCATGGATTTTCCAAAAAGTCTAGCATGAAGGATGATTTCAATATTTTCAAGAGTTGTTGGTGAATTTTTTTTGGTTTGATGTTTGAAAGATGGATGAAGGTTTTGATTTGTCCTATGTGTACCTAAAAAGACTCTTATTTACAAGACCTCAATTTTGAAGAACACACTTTACTCTAAACAAGATGCTCAAATTCTAGAAAAAAATTTGGATTTTGACAATAATAAAATGGGTACAAATTGCGATTGTTTCTTGAAGCTCTTCTGTAAAAGTTGAAAAGAAATCTTTGTTTGAATTCATAGAGAGTTGAGAGAATATTTTGATGATCTTTTGGACTAAGAGATTTTGACTTTGGTTATTGTATTTTAGTTTTGCTTGAAATAATTTGAGACACATGTGTGGGGTTCAATTGTTCTTAGCTTTTCTTAGTGACTTCTTTTTACCACAAACAATTCTTTATTAGGTTTCTCCAAACTAAATGTCTAATGTCCTAATTTCTTATCATCCCACAAAGTGTGTTATGTGGAAATCAAGGAATTTAAGGAAAAAGTTTCCTATTGTTGACTTTAGTAAGAAAATTGAGATATAAATTCAAATGTTTAGAAACCTCTAAGGATAAAATCCCAAGGGAAAGCAATAACACATGAATTTTGTCAAAGATATTTGTCTCCTAAAGAGTTTGAATTTTGATGATGATGTTAAATTTTTTTTTCCCAATGTTTGCGAACAAGAAAAGTCCAAGAACATGCACAATCCTATGGATATGAAAGACTGTATTTGTTGAATCCCCACTTGGACAAGTCCAACTACGCCTACTTTTAGGGAATGGTTAGATCCTTGACCCCACTAGATCCCCTCCAAGGAACTCACTTATACGGGGCATCCAAGCACTAGTACCCATGAAACTACCATGGCATACTTTCCATTTCTACTAAAAGTCGTAAAAGTGTGGGGCGGCTTCAGAACGACCATTCTTGCACCAACAAATAGATCAAGGATTTTGGCTTTTTCTAAACAAGGGTTTTAATGTGGGCATTCTATTCATGGGGGACCATCCATGTGGTGAGAGACCATTGTTGCCCTTCTCATCAGAATAATCCTCGTGATACTGGCCTTTGTTCTAGTACCCACACTTATATCCCGGGTGGAAGTCACTTGGCTTTAGCGTGTTCCCAATTGGATCGTTCCCTTGGGTGATTACTTTTTCCCACAAGGCAGGTCCTCTAAGATAAACAAAGCAAGCAAACATATCCATAGTTTGATCGATCTTTGTTGAGAAACAAAGAGAGAACACACGCAATATGTTCCACTCACACTCACAAGTTGTGTTCAATTTTTTAATCCCAAAATGAAATGTGGTGGCAATCACTTTACACAACTTAAGATCACCAAAAATCCTTTTGATTTTGAAGATTGTCGTGAGGCACGAGAGAAGTGCATACATCTTTTCGGTGGTATTACTTTGGGTAAGTGATTACAAGACAAAGAAGCACGTGTCCATTTTATCCTTTCAAAGCAAAAGTGACTTATTTTTAAGCACCAAAGGAAGTGTGAGATTTTGATTGTTTAATTGTTAACCTTAAACAAAATCTAGTGGATTTTCCTAAAGTTCTTTTTAAGCCCTTTGTAGCAAAAAAATGAAAAATTTTGTATTGTTTTTTTAGAGCCTAAAAGAAATTTAGTGTATCCTAAGAGCATGAAATATAACAAATCCTTAATTGAGATTATGAGTTCTCCAAAAGTGTTAAACAAACACAAAAGTGTTAAAAAACACTTGATATAATGAGATGGTGATGTCATTATGAACCTTCAACTTTGTTTTCCCCCCTTCACCTTTGATTAAGCCAACCTGCAAAAACTAATTAGAACTACAAAACAGAGGTTAGAAAATTAGTTAGTAGCCCAAAATAACCAAAATAGAAAAAGCACATGTCAAAAAATTTTGAAATTTGACTTTTTACTCCACCCTAGCGGCATAACCTGCACATGTGGCATTGTTTAAGAAAGTCAGCAGTGCTATATGGCGCTGCTAAATCTGCATGTGGTGCTCTACAGTAGAATAAAGAGCATGATGGCAGTGCAGTTTTGCTCAGTGGCGCAATTTGGAGTTTGAAAATCCCAGCGCCAGAAAAGCATACCAGCATTGCAGTTTAGAAATTTGAATTTATGAGCAGGAATGTTCTAGCAGCGAAGTTTGAAGTTTGCAGCATTGTTGTATGGCATCATTGGACTGATAGTGGTTATGTATGGTGCCACTAGACTGATAGTGGTGCATTTCCCTATAAACACCGAAAAGACACAAAAATAAATGAAATTTTGTGAGAAAACATGATTAAAACTTGAAATTTTCCCTCTTTCTAGCACCAAATGTAGAACCCCAATCCTAGACCTACACAAACACAAGAAGCAAACACAATATTAGATCAAATGCAAGTGAGAATCGTGATTCCCCATGAAATCCATTTAAATTGCAAAGAACAAGAAATGAGATGAAGAACATAAGCAAACATAAACAAAGGCTATCAAATCCTATTCAATGTAGCAAACTCTTGATCTCATGGGGGAATTGGTGCCAATTTGATGTGAAAATTAGCTCTTTCCCAACTCCTATGATGCACTGTTGATGAGTGATCCACTTTGTTGAAGATTCAATTGGGATCTATGATGAAAAATATGCATAACCAAGCTAAGACCTTAATAAAACTGATGGAAATAGATATGCTTGAGGATGAAATTGAGTATAGTAGACTTTCTCAAATTGTGGATGATCAAAATGAGGAGAGAAGCCTCTGATTTATAGAAAGACAAGATGGAAGAATGCCTAAAATGAAGCAATGTGGGATCATTCAACATCCAATGGGCAAGTGATACTTGTCAAGAGGTGAATGGGCAAAGGATGTGCACATTTTGATGAGTGTTCCCATAAATGCAATTAGGTGGAATTTCAAAATAGTGAAATGACATGTTTGAGGGGGATGGAAATGAATTAAATGCCACTTGGCTCAATGCACAAGGACATGTAAGAGGGAATGAATGTCTTGTTAGAAGGACAAAGTCCACTTGGAGGGACTTTCAAACTTGGAGGAATATTCCCCTAAAGATGCCAAGTTGAGAGAAAATAGGGATTTTTAATAAATTAATTAAATGTATTTTCATGTGCAAGTGGCAAAAGCTAGAGGATGGGACATGGATTAGAGTTAACATTAATTAGGATTTGATTAATTAAGATGTTGTTAGGTGATTTGACAATTTTGACTTAGATTTTAGGATTTAAATAAATCAAAGTTGAGAGGAAAATGATTTAGACTTAGTTAAATAAAAAAATTGATTTATTTAACTAAAGGGGATGATGTTAGATTAAATAAATTAAGGTTTAATTTATTTAATTTAATAAGATGAATTTAGAGATTTAATCAAATAAAATGAATTATTTAATTAAATAGAGATCAGAGGCTTAATTAAATAACATTGATTTATTTATTTAATGAGAGAGATTGACTTAATCTGATAAAATTGATTTATTTAATTAAGAGAGGAAAATTGATGAATTTAATCAAATAAGGGTATTCGATTAAATGGATAGATAGAGGGATGATTTAGGATGAAGCGGTGTTAGTTAAATCATGATCAGGTGTGTAATGTCAATCAGTACTTTTTACGTGTATACAAATATAATTTTGATTGAACTTCAGAAATTAATGGACTATTAGAATGCCACCTTGTAACATCTAACTCACTATGTTTCCAAAATATCACTTCCTTACTAAATCCTATATCCTTTTCTCACAAACTAATGACCTCATTTTATTTTTAATCAATTCATTGAACTAAACCATAAAAAAAATTCATCCATTCGGTGCAAATGACATAAGACAAATGAAATCATAATTAACAACTTCATTCATAACTTGGAAGAAAACGCATAGGAGAGAAACATTTTGAAACTAAAATTCTTCTTCATTTCTGATATATCTTTGTAAAACCATATTTAAGATATGTATACAGTATAACTTTCATCTTAAATTTGCTTCTGATATATCTACTAAAGTATCCATTTACATTCTATTCTGATTTTAGAGCATAGTATTTACTGTGACCTTGTCTAGACTCAAAATTTTGAACTCTCTTTTTTCAACTATGAAATCCCCTTTATATAATAGGGGAGAAAAAAGCACCCGACTAAATTACAATTTCACTTTCATTTCAGTTCATTTCAAAAACCTAATTCTAACTAACTCCTCGAAGAACTCCCCAGGAAGTTTCACATGCAATCATTTGACAATAGGGGAAGACAAAAGGAAAAAAACATGTGCAGGATACTAGTGGTCATTCTCACAGCATTTGTTGTTGAAACAAAAAATATTCCATTCATATCTTCTAGAGGACTTCCACATCAGCATGGGAAAGCAAAAGACAAACCATGCATACTTGAAAAAAAATACCTCCTATGCAAAGACCATGGTGTCATCAAAAACTAAAACAAGGTGATGACCCTATTCAGAGTCGTCGACATTAGAGAATGCCCGACCACTCCTTGTCCTCGATCAAATTAGAGGGATCATCACCACATCATCATCAGAGCTCCCATACAGCACCAAAGAATGGATGTACTAGCCATAGTCCAAGGTAGTATCAACTTCAGCATCTAAACGAGTATCAAAAAGAAAAATAGGAGAGCTATATTTTCCAAGGCATGTTGTATGAATTTTCTTTTTTTTCCTGGCTTTCTTCACTGGTTGCGCCAGTTCCTTTCCTTTGAACTTGACCACTTATCCTGGAAGGGTCCTATTTCTCAAGCGTTATGTACTCTGCATAATGGACTTCTTATTACCTCTAGCCCTCCTTTTACCCTTTGAAACCTTAGGAGAAGCCTGGGTTTCATGCTCAACTATATCTTCATGATACTCAAACACACTTAGTCAACTAGACCTCCTAACAGGTGGAATTGTTGCACTAGCTTTTCCCATTTCTTTAAAACTAGCAAAGTGATAATTAAAAGGATTTTTTACTCAATACCCATAGGAGAAACACCTCAATCCCCGTAATTGCAACTAGTTCAAGCAACAAAATTCCTAAATAGACCAGAGAACCCAATTTCATACCAACTTACTTAGGATGAGAAAATTCAACTCAAGACAAACCAGCAACTTCTTACTCTACTTCATACTTTGCCTCACATACACAAACTGAAAAGATAGTGAGAATAAAAAGTGATCAACTAGCATTAAATAGAAAATTTGAGCATGCAAAATTAATGATTCAGAAATCCTCGCACGAGTGAATTGGTAACTTAACAATTTGGCTTTGAATCTAGGCCGTTGATCTTAGAACAATTAAAATTTCATCTAAGGTGGCCATGAGCATCATTTTTTGACCATTATCAACTTGCTCCTAGAAAACAATAATGTTATCTCAAATGTTGCCACGTTCTTCTCTAACCTTGACTAATCATATGTGATCTGACAATTAGCATGCATCGCCAACCTAATCCGTTCCTTTTCATTTATATCAGAGTACATGAGACTAGTCTGTTCTCTTGAGAGAATATTTCCTTATACGCTTCATCGCTCATTGCTGATCTTTCTCATCTAAGGTGTAATCAACGATGAAGGTATTCATGTGATGATCTTAGTTTGTTAGATCATCTTGTTTTAAAACTTCATCAATGGTTCTCCAGTCCTTTCGATGCTTTCCTTTTTATGCTAAATCCTCAAGATCCTTCCACGTTTCCCATTCCATGTAGTAATTATCGCTTGTTGATGATTTACTTCATCCTCACCCAGCTTCATCAGCGATGTAAACATCCATGCGATGATCTTTGGCCCCTGGTTCTGTGGCCTAACCCTTGTTCACATCTGTTCCTCCATCATGCATCACCAATTCAAACTTTGCACCGAGACTCCTATCAGCGACAGGAGATGTAGTGGAGGCATTAGATCTAGACATGTGCACCTGTATAAAAATAAATGGCACAAAATACATCCCTAATAGGATCTCACCATATAGTGCAAGAAAAATCTTTTAGAGGACATCATCACTTGTCACTAATTCAAAACTCAAGTTCTGTAGTGAATTCATGATGAGTGATATAACATAATGTCATCGCTCATCGCTAATTCTCCTCATACATTATGCGAGCAATTAGTGATGAGAGAATTTACAACATTCATAAGGCCTATCATGTATCGCTAATGAGGGTTTTACATTTAAAACATATCCGTGATCATGCGGTATAAAGGAAATTACATCGTCTCACTCATCGTTGATCCAAGTTTATCATTTTATGACCATCTGTGATGAACAATAAGATCAAAAAGACCAGAAGAATCACTCATCGCTATTACAAATTTGAAGGCTCAAAAGCCATTAGCGATGAGCAATGTCAAATAAAACATCGTTTCATCACTCATCGCTAATTCAAGAGGTGAACCTATGAATAAATCAACGATGAGCGATAAAGTTATGAGGGCCATTGGGACTTAAGTAGAAACTTTGAGCACTTACACTTAAGTTGTTCTAAAAGAGGGGACTCTCTTAGGATGATATAATAGGCTCAAGACTACTAAATCATGAAATACAAAGGATGTAAAGGCCATAAGATCCTTTACTTAACCTTATAAGAATAGGGTGATTCAGACCTAGACATGGGAGGGTCCAGTCACTTGATGGCATTAATAGACATGAAAATTTTATGTGATTGGCCATAGGCACTACACAATTAGCAACAAAATGAATGTTACAAGCAACTAAAATGAACAAAACCCTAAACCCTCATACAAGAACCCTACATCAGATGTAACAAAGGTTTTAGGTAAAAATTCTTAGGGTTTAATATGAGCACTTCAAATTTTGAAAAATTTGAAAACTTTCCATCAGTGGCTCTTTTTGGGGACATTTGTTCCTCAGTGAACAGAGTGAGAATTCAGATCCTCTGGGAGAAGCAAACCAAGTGCCTTCTTTATTAGGCAACATAGTCAAAAGGTCATCTCTGCCCCAACTGTTCTTGTTTTGACAAGTAAAACCATATCTGATGGTTAAAGGCCACCAAAACTATGGGCTTCTTCTTACCTCTATCATAGACAATTTCTCATCACACTTCACTGAATCCAATCTAAAAATTTCACTGCAATATACCTGATCAAACATGCTAGCATCTCTTAACAACTCAGTATATACAACATTACCAACAAATCCATACTTACCAAGCATCTGAGAATCAAGAATACCCTTAAAATATTGATTTTCATGTGGCAATAACTCATAATAAAGTTGAAAATAGCCCTCTTTAATGTCTTCCCCATTACCACACTGCAAGAAGATTTCATCGAGCTAAAAAATCTGGCACTCATACTCTGCCACATAGCTGGTACTATCAAATTCAATCTGATGAGTAGTTTGCATGTCAAAGGTGAAACAATTATATGAACTAATCAAAATATTATACACACCATGTAAACTATCTCCAAGTGTATGTAAGAAGAAACACTCATACTTTTGCACACACTGTAATTGTGCCTCAACATACTAGTGTAGAGAATTATCAAGAATCTCTAACCTATACTCATCCCTACTCAATTTGATATTTTTTGAACATAACATGTTAACATCTTCAACATTTTTGATATTTTTTGAACATAACATGTTAACATCTTCAACATTCATAGTTTGTTCAAAAGTGATCAATTTTGGTTCAAAAAAGTAATCTATTCTTTCTTTGGAATCAACCCCCATATCCATATGAAAAGATTCATAACTAGGCTCATCTAAAATAGAAAACAAATACTTATCCAAATCTACATTAAAATTTTCACAATTTGGCTTATTAGATACACAAACTTCATGATCATCTATTGTTTCTAACTCATCAAAACAAATTTTTGTACTTACATCAACCTGCACACTTTCATGCTCATCATACAATGCTTCATCAAATGGGAATTTTCCATTACTCGCATTATCACCATGTTCATCGACTAGTTCATTAATGGAAATAAAATCAGATACCCATGCATCATATCTTGCATAGTGAAGACTATCCTCACTATCAAAATCAATATGAGTACTACACAATAACTAAGGGTTACTCATATGTGCATATTTATGATACTTAGTGGTCAACAGATTTTAAATTTGTTCACTACTTAATAGACCATATTTTTGATCCATTCTTTCAACCACTTTCTCTTCTTGACTCCCACTAGAACTACATGCATCACCAAGTTGTAAGTCAAGATGTACCATGATATCACCATCATCAAAATCTGGAAACTTAATGGATTGGGTTTCATCATTGAGTTTGTCATTTATATCCTCCTGAAAGTAGAGACAAATATTTTCACTATTATGAGCATCAATGGTAAACATTGTAGTACTCTTAACTCCTTCCTTCTAAAGCATGTACTTGTTTGTATCTAAAACTGAAGACATTTGATCATTTGTATCCATACAACTGTTGGTTTCATCAACATGTTTATCCACAACTGAAGACAGTAGACCTTGCACATATTCATTCCTCATTTTCTCCATATTATCTAAACATGTGTAAGACATTTGCATATTCAAAATTTTAAAATCCTTCAATAGTGTACTAGATCCTTCCTCAAAAGCTTCAAAATACATATGAATGCAATCTGAGGTACTAGGTGTGAAACTTTCAGGGATTAGTGAAAGAGCAACAACAAATTTGTGACTAAAAACAATTTTTGACTCCTCACCTTGTTTTTCATTTGTTTTAACTTTGTGACAAGGTCTGAAGGTTCTTTTTCAAATTCTTCTCTATAATCATCCACTAGTTTATCCCAGCAAGGAAAGGACTTCTCAGGAAAACTTAGATACCAGTCCCTAGCTCTAGCTTCAAGAGATCTGACAAAAAATATCATCCACATATCCTAATCTCCAAATGATTTTTTTGCCATGAAATTATAGAAACTTTGGACATGCATATCTCCTTCACTCACATTGTATCCATTAAATCTAGGCATCTACTTATAAACTCGAGATGACATACTTTTAACCTTGTAATCAACCCATGATAAGTCTAGTTGTTTATACAATGAATCAAAAGAATTGACAATAGGTGCAGCAATTTGGCTAATAGATCTACTATGATCATCTCTTAACTGGGCTTGTATAGACATCAAGTACCATTTTTTCAACTCTTTAACTCCCCTTTTAAACACAACTTTCCATTTCAGCCTTATCCTAGGCTTGTTCACACTTAGGTTCATGTACTTTGGGGTTTCAACAGTTTGAGGATTATCATAATTTTGAAGCTTCTTGACAATATGTATCAAGGTTTCTAATGGCATGGTTATTTCTCTTTGGTAATCCATGGATGTATGAAAATATGGGTTTAACTAGTTGTGCACAATCATAACCATGACAATATGAAGGATCACTAGGATAGTTGCTAATAAGGGTGGTAACCAGGGCTTGACACATATGATAATGTATGTGGAGGCAAGTCCCTGTAATATACAAATTCACTCAAAACATCCATACTAGAAAATTTGGGAATACTTAGACAAACACTTTAAATGGGTCAGCAATTGCATTCAATGTGACAAGTTTAGCAAATGAAAATATACAAAGAGCTATGTACCTTCACACCTCTAGTTGTTGCAACTTTGAATAGAGTACTTTCAGGTCCATGTGTGTGAATTGTAGATCAGATTCACCACCTCTTCAACAAGAGGAAAACCTTTGAAGCAAAAATATCCTTCTCTGAGTTCTCCCAACAGAGTCACTTTCTTAGTATTTTGAATTTAGGGCTGCTACAAACTAGATTTGCAGATTTGGAAATTCTTCAATATCTAAACCAAATGTTCATTTTGTTTTGACTCCTTTCAAATGGTATTCAAAAAATTTGCATCAAAGATACAAAGTGTTCCCCAGTAGAGTCTCCATTTCTATTGGTTATTTTTTTAGAACCAAACTTAATCTCAATCCTAACCTATGAACTTGCCACAATTCAATTATCAGCTAGGTTGGGAATTGGCCAAAACCTAAGTAAAGTAATTAGTACTTCACTTCTTCTCTTCGGGCTCTATGAGACCCAAGGAGGGTAATGCCATGCATACTCATGATATCTCACTTTAGGTCAAGAGTATTTCTTCACATAGATGCACTATCTCAAGAAACTCACCTTATCAAAGGCTCGATAGACCTCAGATAGAAGTGTTACTCATTTCAAGGAGTCCGCTTACATACTTAAAATTATGGCAATATAGTTTAGAGTATTTTATGAATCATTCTTCATCTTGAATCTTAGGCCAAATTCAAAACTAGCTCAACTAACCACAAGATAAGCTAATAAAACAATCAATACCTTATGTAAGGGAGAAAAAGAGTTATAACTTGTAATCAATTGGTAATATAATTTTGATTGAACTTCATAAATTAATGGACTAATAGAATGCCACCTTGTAACATCTAACTCATTGTGTTTCCAAAATATCACTTCCTTACTAAATCCTATATCCTTTTCTCACAAACTAATGACCTCATTTTTCATTTTATTAATTCATTGAACTGAAGAATAAAACAAATTCATCCATTTGGTGCAAATGACAGAAGACAAATGAAATCATAATTAACAATTCCATTCATAACTTGGAAGAAAACACATAGGAGAGCAACATTTTGAAACTAAAATTCTTCTTCATTTTTTATATTGCTTTGTAAAACCATATTTAAGATATGTATACAGTATAACTTTCATCTTAAATTTTCTTCCAATATATTTACTAAATTATCCATTTACATTATATTCTTCTTTTAGAGCATAGTATTTACTGTGACCTTGTCTAGACTCAAAATTCTAAACTCTCTTTTTTTCAGCCATGAAATCCCCTTTATATAATAGGGGAGCAACAAGCACCCGACTGAATTACAATTTTATTTTCATTTCAATTCATTTCAAAAACCTAATTCTAACTGACTCCTCAAAGAACTCCCCAGTCGGTTTCACACACAATCATTTTAGAACAGGGGAGGAAAAAAGGAAAAAAAACATGTGCAGGATATCAGTGGTCATTGTCACAACATTCATTGTTGAAACAAAAAAGATTACATTCATATCTTCTGGAGGACTTCCACATTAGCATGGGAAAGCAAAAGACAAACCATGGATACTTGAAAACAAATACCTCCTATGAAAATACCATCATTTCATCAAAAACTAAAACAAGGCGGTGACCCTATTTAGAGTCCTTAGCATCAGAGAATGTTGGACTGCTCCTTTTCCTCGATGAAATTGGAGGGACCATCACCACGTTGTTAGTAGAGCTCCCATACGGCACCAAAGAATGGAGGTACTAGCCATAGTTTGAGTTAGCATCAACTTTTGCATCCGAAGGAGTATCAAAAGGCACAATAGGAGAGTTATGTTTTCCAAGGCATGCCCTATGACTTTTCTCTTTTTTCCTGGATTTCTTCACTAGTTGCACCAATTCCTTGCCTTTGAACTTGACCACTTCTCCTAGAAGGGTCCTATTTCTCAAGCGGTATGTACTTTGCACAATGGACTTCTTATGACTTCTAGCCCTCCTTTTACCCTTTGAAACCTCAGGAGAAGCCTGGGTTTCATGCTCAACTATATCTTCATGACACTCAAACACACTTAGTCGGCTAGACCTCCTAACAGGTGGAATTGTTGCACCATCATTTCCCATTTCTTTAAAACTAGCAGAGTGATAATTAAAAGGATTTTTTACTCAAGATCCATAGGAGAAACACCCCAATCCCCATAATTGCAACTAGTTCAAGCAACAGAATTCCTAAATAGACTAGAGAACCCAATTTCATACCAACTTACTTAGGACGAGAAAATTCAACTCAAGACAAACTAGCAACTTCTAACTCTACTTCACACTTTGCCTCACATACACAAACTGAAAAGATAGTGAGAATGAACAGCGATCAACCTGCATTAAATAGAAAATTTGAGCATGCAGATTTAATGATTCATAACTCCTTGAGTGAGCGAATTGGTAACTTAACAGTTCGGCTTTGAATATGGGTCGTTGATCTTAGAACAATTAAAATTTCATCTGAGGTGGCCATCAGCATCATTTTTTGACCATTATCAACTTGCTCTTAGAAAACAACGATGCTATCTCAAATGCTTCCACGTTCTTCTCTAACCTTGATTAATCATATGTGATCTGACAATTAGCATCTATCACCAACCTAATATGTGCCTTTTCATTTATATCGGCGAAGTACATGAGACCAGTATGTTCTCTTGAGAAAATATTTCCTTCTATGCTTCATCGCTCATCACTGATCTTTCTCAACTTCTAGGGTGCAATCAACAATGAAGGTATTCATGCGATGATCTTAGTCTGTTGGATCATCCTGTTTTAAAACTTCATCAATGATTCTTCAGTCCTTTCGATGCTTTCCTTTTTATGCTAAATCCTCAGGATCCTGCTACATTTCCCGTTCCATGTAGTAATTATCACTTGTCGCTGATTTACTTCGTCCTCACCCAACTTCATCAGCAATGTAAACATCCCTATGTTGATATTTATCCCCTGGTTTTGCGGCCTAACCCATGGTCACATTCATTCCTGCATCACGCATCACCAATTGAAACTTTACACCTCGAAGCTCCTATCAATGACGAGAGATGTAGTCGAGGCATCAGATTTAGATACGTGCACCTATATAAAAATAAATGGCACAAAAGACATCGCTCATAGGATCTCACCATATTAGCGAAAGAAAAATATTTTAGAGGACATCATCGCTTGTCGCTAATTCAAAACTCAAGTTCTGCAGTGAGTTTACGATGAGAAATATAACATAAGGTCGTCGCTCATTGCTAATTCTCCTCATACATTATGCGAGTAATTAACGATGAGAGAATTTACATTGTTCATAAGGCCTATCATGTATCGCTAATGTGGGTTTTACATTTAAAACATATTTGTGATCACATGGTATAAAGGAAATTACATCATATTGCTCATCATTGATCCAAGTTTATCATTTTATGACCATCCACGATGAACGATAAGATCAAAAAGACCAGAAGCATCGCTCATCACTATTACAAATTTGAATGCTCAAAATCCATTAGCGATGAGCGATGTCAAAGAAAACATTGTTTCATCGCTCGTCGCTAATTCAAGAGGTGAACCTATGAATAAATCAGCGATGAGCGATAAAGTTATGAGGGCCATCACTTAAGTTGTTCTAAAAGAGGGGACTCTCTTAGGATGATATAATAGGCTCAAGACTATTGAATCACAAAATACAAAGGATGTATAGGCCATAAGATCCTTTACTTAACCTTATAAGAACAGGGTGATTCAGACCTAGACACGGGAGGGGCCAGTCACTTGATGACATTAATAGACATGAAAATATTATGTGACCGGCCATAGGCACTACGCAGTTAGCAACAAAATAGAATGTTACAAGCAACTAAAATGAACAAAACCCTAAACCCTCATATAAGAACCCTACATCGAATGTAACAAAGGCTTTAGGTAAAAATTCTTAGGGTTTAATATGAGCAGTTTAGATTTTGCAAAATTGGAAAGTGCCATCAAGTTCAATCCTCAAGACCTTAAAAGATAACTTGGTAAATATATTAGTAATCATGTGACCCCCCCATAAAATGTGAAGTGATGAACTCCATGTGAGGAAATGATTCCTCCCAAAACTGATAGTAGAAGAGAAACCATGTAGCCTCCCCTCAAGATGATGCCTATAGTGTTGGTAGATGCTTGATACTAGATGTTGAAGATGATCCATGAACATTGAACAACATTTCTCCCCTTGGGAAGAAACAACACCACAAATATATGCAAGATGATTTCTCATTCTAGATAGGAATATGTAGGAAGTAAGATGAATTTCTCTGAATGTTGCACATGATCCAAAGACTAAAATAATGTCAATGATTCCTTTGAATGATGCTTAAAGATGTCCAAGACAATGTTGATGTGTGACAGATGTTGATATGATGGATCAAATACCATATGTGATTCTAGAATAGGGACCGTGTACGTATGGTTATGTCTAGACCAATGTGAATCTAATATTATTATAGATGATGATAACTCATGAATATCTACACAATATGTCATGATAGAATCCAATGTAGGAGAGGAAAGAGAAATGTATAAAGATGGCAATGGTGATGCAACTTCATTGAAGCTAACATCAAGTAGAAGATGAATGCCCTTAATAGTGTCACCTAAATCTGCAAGGTAGAATTCTACAAACAAAGATGTGATATCTGGTAGATATGCATCCCAATGTGGTGGATCTTGAAAGATAATAGTAATATCCTAATGCAAAGAATTTGTGGAACTCATGAATGATTCAACACCATATTTAGATGTAGAGACATATAATATGGGAGATGACATATCAATGCAAGTCATCAAACTACATTATTTATCCCCAAATGAAAATATGGTGTCTCACAAGATGTCTGAGTGAGGTTGGATGATGTTTTTGCATGTGTTGGAACTAGAGGATCAAGTAAGGAAATATCATGACTAAGAAGAATTCTCCCCAATTTCATAGTTTGATGAAACTAACATTCTTTTGTTGTATGCCTTTTCTTGCCACAATATCCACATTTACTTTTTCATTTATTAAGAGGATTAGGAAGAATACTCAAATGAAAATGATTTAGTGTGAGAGACATGATCATATGAACCAAGAAACTAAAAACCCTATTGATTTAGAGAGACCCCCCAAGAATGATTAGTGTTGATTGTAGCCCCCACAACAATGTGCGAGAGAATTTAACAAGTTTGTGAATATCGGATGCCAAAATCTTTCGTTTATAACTCACAAATATTTTTACAATTTTCTAAAAAAAGGCAACTTATGTCTTATTTTTACATGAAAAAATAGATTCCTTGTGAATTTATGGTAGAAATCAAAAAAATATTTGCAGTATTTCGATAATGGAGGTGAAAGTTACGCCCGTCAAAATTTGCTTACAATGTTAACTTTGGAGGTTAAAATTTGTATTAAAACAACACAATTTCCAAAATGTCTCAACATAAAAATGTTGACATTGGAACTAGCTTTCTAATTTGACTATTCATAATAAAAAAAAACACATTTACAAGTTATACAAAAATAAAATAAAAAAGCCACTTTTGTGCAAGCTATGGTAAAAAACAGAAAAAAAACCTCCTTTAATTATACTTTTCATGAAATTATTTTTTATATACTAATTAACTTAGTAGTTTATTTAATTACTAAATACTAAAATTTAACATTGATAGTTAAAGTAATTAGCCAATAGACTATATATTGTGGGCACAGCCCATCAAAATTGTCTCACGCCGAAAGTCTCCCACTGACAAATCAATTTTCAAGAAATTACAAAATCAACTTTTAGGCAACATGAAAATACACTACATTTGACCAAAAGAGCGGGCATTACACTAAACTAACAACTTTTAGTCGCCCATAGAAGAAACCCTAAATCTCAAGTTCTTCCCATTATTTAAATAAACAATGACGTCGACTCTTTGACAAATCTTTCTTTCCTTTTTGCTCCCTCGTATCTCTATAAAATGGCTTTGAGATCTGTGGTCACCATTTAATGTTTGTAAATTCGGTACTTTATCTGAGACTGTTTTAATGGTGCATCTACTGTTGTTCGTATTTGAGTTTCTAAGAAAATATGATGTTGATCTTCTTCTTACTTCTACTTCAACTAATGGAAATCGAACGGTCCGGCAATCAAATCTGGTGGAGTAAAAGAGAAAAGAGGGCTCACGGAAGGAAAAAATAGAGGAAGAAGAGCATACTACTCCAATAATGATATTCAAGTTTTTTGTTGCTCTACTTTTGTGTTAGCATTGCTTAAATGGTGAACAAATCAGTACAATTTGCAGGAACGATTTGATGCTTTGCATTCGTGGATGTTCTTTAAAAATTTTATTTTTTGTGTTTTGTTCTTGGATTTCTATTATGTTTGGACTCTTGGGGGTGTGACTATTTCCACTACATTTGACAATATGTGTAACATTATTCTATAAATAGTAATATAAGCACCATTCGTCAAAAAATTCTATTTAATTTGAATTTTCTAAAATTTTAATTAAAGATTGTAATTTAATGGGTGAAATTGATGGTATTTTTTCATTTATAGTACTTATTATACCAATTTAATCTAACTTTTAAATGACATATTATAATTATTTAACTTTTTTTAAAGTAAAATTTATGTTACTATTTTATGGAGTTTCAAAATTATTCTCATGGGATGAGCTTGTGATTAATGATGTATAAGAATTTATCCATCTAAACAATGAGTATGATGAAATGTAAAGAATGTCAAATAGTTTTTTTGAAGAATTGAATATATATATAATATATATATTCATATCAAATCTGAGTATTTGATCTACTAGAAAAGCATAGTCAATATTAGAGTCAGACTAGAGATGGAACATAGAATTGCAATAACGTATGTAGATTATTCAAACTCAAACTTTAAAAAAAAGATATGCAGACTAACACACATGCCCCATCAATGCAAGCAAAAATTTTCAATCCCTCATAAAATACTATTCAAAATCATATAAAATACAATCAACATAACTATTGCACCTTCTTTTGATGCAAGTGCTAGTAGTAACCTATTATGATAGTTAACATTGTATCATTTAGATAATGCTAACATCCATTGTAATACAAAAGGTTATTTGAAAAATTAAATCAAAGAAGCATAAAGAGTCGATAGTTTATGGTTACCCGATCTGCAAAAAGAAAAAGTTGAGGAGTGATGACCAAGATTTGCACCAATTTTACTTCTCTTATGGCCAATTATGAAGTTAGATATTGCAGAGGAGCTTGTGAGAGCCTGTGTAGAGGTGGAGGGCACAAAGGAAGCTGCTTATGAAGGAGGAATTGGTTGCTAGGAGCAATGAATGAAGGAATTTTAATGGCATCCACGAGACCAAGCGGTGTAAGGGATCCAAAATACCAACACTAACAGCTTGTTAATCTTCTCTCGATGATGAAAATTAGCTCATAGAGAGGTGGTTGAAGGAGGTGCAATAATAAAAAAGATGAACCTATGTAGGGAACGTGTATGCCAAGAGGTTGATGATGAGGCCAAAAACCAAACCTAAATAAATGAGCGGAAGATCTTTTCCATTTATATCCCTTTCTTTGTGTTGCTTTTGAAGGTGCCAAAGATAGATATGGAGGCAGCTAAAGGTAATGTAGACCAAATAAACAAGTGGAGTCGACCTCTATGTAAGACACATAAATTGCAATGAAGAGGTTGTGCATTGGTTGAATGGATGAGTTTATCTTCAAAACTCTAAACAAAGGAATTGTAGAGTCCATTGTTATGGTAGTTGATGCTAAGCAAATAGAGGGAAAGATAAATGACATACCACTCCAAGCCTTGACAAACCCTTGTGGTTTAAAGAGGCACATTGAAGATAGCAAGGAAATTTTTAGTGATGTGAGGCTGCCTATTTCTAGAGGAATACTTCCACTGAGGTCATTTTGGAAGAGGATGAATTGGTAAAGCTTCTTCAGATTGCCAATCTCCTTTGGAATAAAGCCATTCAAATATGTTGTAGGAAAGATCTAGAAGGATGAGATCCATGAAATTGAAGACAAAAAAATGGGCTGTCTTTGTCCATGCCTGCAAATTTCTTCTTGTATAGAAATGAATTTGCACCCCTTGTGTAAATTCCCCTTTTGCATACCCTCAACATAGAAAATCAAATTTGAAGGTGAAATTCCACATCACCCATATGAAATACATCCACTTGGAATGTGTTTTATGTGTCGATGGGGGGATTTTTGTCAGGGAAACGAGTGTGGCGCGTTGTCATCCTTGACAGATTTCTACCCCTGAGTCCACATGGATGTTACACTCATCATTGGGGATGATTTGTAATGCCTTTGTGCGACCAACCAACCCAAAAATGGTTCATTTTGTCCTTCAAAGGCATTCATTTCACACTCACTTCATCTCTTTCACATTCAATCAATCTCTCTAGCAATTTCACTCCATTTTCTTCACACTTTTGGGATCTCTTGAGCAAACTCTTGAAGCATTCTACTAGCATTTTCATAACTTCATTGGGCATTGCAGCAACTAGTTACTCTGCCAACTTCATCCTTGCACGTTTTTCTCTAGCATAGAAGTTGCTAGCTTGGAGTCTTGCGAGACCTCCCTTAGTCACTGCTGTAGTTGTGGCAACTTTTCCAAGTTCATTACCTCACATTCTCCCTTCATTGGCCTTGAGTTCCTTTAGGTAGAGGTGTTATAGCATCACTTTACTTTCGCATTGTGATTTGATAGAGTAGATTTTATCTTTTATAGTGTTTAGTGCATTCATTTCTATTTCCTTTATCATACTTTCTACTATGTTGCTTTTATGGTTGTCTGTGGAGGTGGAAACACCAAATTCAGGGTTTGACTAAGGCAAACCCTATACAGCCCCAACAATGTTCCCTTCTTGCTTTTGTGTAGGTGAATGTGTGTGTGGAGCTTGCTAGAAAACTGGCACTTCAGTGAGTTGATATTCATCACCCTCATTTTTATCTACTTACTTTATCATTTCATACTTACTTTTCGTACTTTATCATTCTATTTATTTCATTAAAGTTAGTTACCTAGGCTGCCAGTACACTTCTGATTTTTCTCTTACTTCATTTTATGTTTTCTATCCGTATGAACACCAATGCACCAAAGAGACACCAATGCACCACACTATCGTCCCAGACCTGCGCAACCGTCCTCAAACAGAGATTTGTCTAAGCTATAGTTTGGACTCTAGAAATCAGCTCGTCTAGCCCCAATCAGGGTTTCGAGTCTATAGAGTGAAAAAAGCACTATAGAGTGCTCTTCATTCTTGATCCTCATCCCAAGACACCCATTAGAGTGAGGTAAGTTAGGGCATCCCTCTTCTCTCAGCTCTTCATGACATGGAGCCTTGACATGGTTGGTCCCTCTCTCTTACATTTTTTGTGAACCCGACATGAACCATTTTGGTTTTGTTTAGTAGTGTTGAAGGGTCCTTTCCTCGTGTCCTAGGAGAATTGTAGGTGTGAGTGTTGTGAGGTGTCTCACCTTACAACCCAACCTGTGACCCCTAGTAGGCATAGTTGGAAGGTTCCATAAGCATTGCAGAATGAAGCCTTAGTTGGGTCATTGCCCAATTGTGAACCTTTGGGGGCTCTATGTGAGTATTGTTTAGTGTATGTGATGGCCTCCTTCTTGCATCTACCTATCCCCTCTGTGCAACCTGTGAGTAGTGCTCCTGGTATAACCTTCACCTCGCAGGACCTGCCGATGGGTTTTAATAGAGAGCCATCTCCTCTTTACATCCCCGCGTGAATCAACAGAAACATTGTGACAGGTGTTCTTGTTGACCTCACATGCCAGGTGAATGTGATTACTAAGGATATTATGGTAATCAATTTCTTGCATAAAGATGGGTACAATGCACCTGAAAGCACCATCTGTACACATAACAGACTTTTTGTACCTCCCCTTGGTAGCATCACCTTGTCAGTCCTTGTTGGACCTAATTTAGTGAACATTCTTTTTGAGATAATCCCAGGGTTTGAAATCTTCAAAGTGAAACTAGGTATCCCCTGGTTAGTAGATATGAATGCAATTCCCTCGACCGTACATAAATGTCTGAAGTTTATTCATGAGGGTTCAATGCATGTAATCCATGACAATGGCTATAAACTGTCGATTGTGCATGGTATCTATTATCTAGATCACTTTTGTCCCACATCCGTTGGTCCGCTTCTTCCTAGGATGGACCTCTTGTAATAAACTTATGAGAAGTACAAGAAAGGGTTCTTAACGCCTAAAGTAAGGTAACCTCCATCTCCCTATGTTGTCTCGCATAAGGCTTGTTTCAAAGCTGTCGGTGATGCCACCACGGTGCGTAGGAGGGAAGAAGAGAAGAACTCTTGAGGTTCTTGTTGATGGTCAATGTTAAACAACAACGTTAAAACAACATATATCTACCCTATTTCTCCTAAAAAAGATAAATAACCTAAAGCTACCTACCTTCCAAGGTCTCTGTAGTTGGTTCTCAACTATGTTGATGTTGTTTAGTGGCCTATGTAACTGTAATGTTCAAGGGGTCTACTGGTAAAGGGATACAAACTACATAGTACAAATTAATCTAACATTTGGTGGTGTAAATTAATATCAAAAGATAGAATAGAGCTTGAGACAACAAAACATAAATGTAGATTTCCTTCAATTTAGACATGCAAACTTCATAATGAGTCTTCCTTTCAAACAACTAAACCATAAAATGATAGAATCTATAGAACAATCCATACCATTGCATTCATTCATAGTCCAAATTTAAGACATACAATCACTCACCATTCATAAACTTCAAAATCAAACAAGAACATATCACCAGCTCATCATTGAAATTAATAGATCAATAAACACCAAGAAATCTCATTCATAGATAATTCAATGGAAATAGTCTCAAATTTAGAATCTTCTATGGACTTTTATCAAATAAGAAACATTTGTGCACAACATTCACTGGCATACGAATGACCATTGTTCATTGAGATTATCATTAAAACTCATTCTGGAAAATAACATAAAATTGTATTGAAACTGTAAAAATTTCTAAATGTCTTTGCATAAAACTGTAAAAGCTCTTTGAAACTATAAAAAATATCCTAAAATTCTCCTTAGGTAGCTAATCCTTGTTCAATTAGCGGACCTTTACAACATGGAGAGAAAAACTACATATAGACAAGTCCTAACACTAATTCCTCCAATCAAAAATTTGAGATCCACCAATCAGGGAACAACTGGAGCTGCATGAGATTACTACCCATCATGATCTTCAATTCAATTTTTGATGACTTTGTATAAAAATCTTATGCATAAGGAGAAGGTCAAACTATTGGGGAATCCTTAGTTGAACTTGTGTTATGATCCTGAAAATTTGGGGAGAGCTGCCCAGCTGGCTGCATCATCTGATGCTTCATTCAAAAAAGAATATTCCATACACTTTACTCCCCTGTCTTCTATTCAAGTAAGTACTTATCATAGTTTTCTAACACTTTTCCAAGCATGTCCACATCTGGCCCATCTACCCAACTGTCCTCAAACTTTATTATTTTTAATTTAGCAAAGGTGAACTTTTGCATATCATCCAATTTGGAAAGCTCCTTCTAAGAAATCTTTACTACCTCTTTGATGTCCATGAACTTGTCAATTAATAATTCATCACCATCATCTCCCTTTTGCATTTCCTCTTGAAATCTATTATCCCATTTGTTCCTTAACACATCAAGAGGGAAACCATCCTTGATAGGGACATCTTCATTCACCATCATAGCTATGATTGCTTCCAACTCCACAATTTGATATGCCAAATCCTTGCTAGCCTGTTGTACCTCATTTCTATGGGAAAAAATAAATGAAGTCCTAAATTTGATAATGTTGATAGTTTTATCAATGAAATATTCATTACCTTCTTCAAGAATACATTGTTCCAAGAATTTTTGTTGAGGCAGTTTAGTAATTTCTTTCAATTTCCTCACATGCTCTTTGTATTCTTCTTCTTGCTTCCAAAGGACCTCAGCATATGTATTCATATCATTGGATGATTTCAATTCTTCTTTATGAACCTTGTGGGCTTCAACAAGTAGTTCCTACACCTCTTGGTTCAACCTATCAATCCATCTATCCAACATCTTTACCTTGCTTTTCATCTCAACAAGGTCATCAGCTTCCTTCTTTCTTAACAAAATTGGTGTTTGTGGAGAAGCAGATTGTATAGAAATAGGAGAGGATAGGTCCTTTAAGAACCTATGTAATTGATCTAATTGAGCCTTGAGCTCATCTTTCCTTTGTTTATCCTTTATCATTTTGGACTTGGTGGAGGATGCTACAATATCAATCAGGTCCATTTGCTAGTTTCTTGTAGGCCTTCCCAAGTTTATAGTACCCAATTGATAATCACTCAACTGCATCTCTAATTTGTCCTTTTCCACCATAGGAATGACACATTTAGCTACAAAATCTCTAGCATCTATCAATTTGGTGGAGTGAAGGACTCTAGCTTTTTTCTTGGGCCTTTCCTTCTTAATGTCTTTCATCATATCATCCCAGTTTAGGGGTTGGGGTTGGATCATTTTTTTCTTCTCCACGTTAAGCTTCAACCATGTTGGGGCAACAGGAGGAGTAACCACTTTTTGTGAAGAGCAATTGGTAGAGGAGAGAGGTTGTAGAATTGTTACCTTAGGTTGTGTTGATGGTCCAAATGGCACAACAACAGTTAAACAGAATATTGCTATTATGCTTCTCCTAAAAGAGAAAGACAACACCTGGATATCTTAGCTCCCAAGGTCTTTATAGTTGGTTCTCAACTATGCTGATGTTGCTCAATGGTCAATGTAACAGTAATGTTCAAGGGCCTTCTGGTGTTGAGCTTGTGGATTGTTCTAAGATCAAGCATGAAGTTAAACCTATTTTAACTGGGGTTTTAAAGAAACAAAAAAAGATAGATCAAAGCTTGGAACTGAAAAGAATAATAATTCATCCAACTTAGCCAGACTTTTGCAGCTCTTTTGCAGCTGCAACATTTACTTCTGGCCTCCATGTCCATCTTTGAACTCCATCACCATTAATATCAATCTGCCCCCTCGCTAGTAGACCACACAGCTGTCCCTGTGACTCACAGTTTCTTCATTTCTCTCGGCCTTCCTTCACGCTCCAGATCCTTCTACCCATTGAACGTCTCTGGAAGCATCATCGGGCCTCCCTCCTGATTGGTTAAACATATGCCATGTGAGATTCTCAGGTAGAAAAAAGTGGTCCACCTTAAATTTCATGTCAGTGAGACACTTTTCGTGCCTCCCTGATGCGATTATTCCTCCTAACAGCTATCGGCGTAACATATGGCAGTCGGCAAGATGTTGTGGTGAGTTGCACAAGCTATATCGATACCACAAAACCCATCGGCAAGAGGTCCTAGAAAATTCCCCTCTGTCATACCGACATCCTTTTCTATTGGTAAATTCATCGCTGTCAGCAAGAGATTACGCGTTTGGGAAGACGTTATATCGAGCCCCTCTTCTCTTGGTGAGCGCATTCTTATCGGCAAGACCCTACCGGGTCGACAGGACCTAATAGCGATGTTGGATCTTTCTCCCCAAGCTCATTCTATATCGGCTAGACCCTACCGAGTCGATGAGACTTCATGGCGAAAGCAAAATCCTCGATCGAGCTTTTGAATAACTATCAACAAGACTTTTTCAAGTCAGTGGGACATCCTAGGAAGTTCAAGATCTTTCAACGAGCTCATCTGATGTCGAGGAGATCTCTATTTGTCGGCGAGACCTTATGGTGAACATCAATATTTGGCTCGGAGCTCCTATCGGCAAGAGTCCACCCTGTTGATGAGACCTCATGTCGATCTCCTATTTTCTTACCGAGCTCATTTTGTATCGGCTAGACCCTACTGGGTCGACAGGACATCATGCTGAGCGCAAATCTTTCGCCCAGAGTCTCTCTAATCTCATTCTTATTCTCTGAGCTCGAGCCCCTTCTTTTCTCGGTAAGCTCGCCCTGTTTGCAAGACTAGCTCCCTTCTTCGAGAACTTTCACCAAAGCCACATTGCTTTATGTTGGCAAGACTAAGTCCCCTCGGTGAGACTTCATTATGGCCTTTTCTCCTCGCGAGTATACCGTCGTGGAGATTCTCTGGGTCGGGTCGACTTACACCCACCGAACTTCCTCATTAAGCCGTGAGAGCACTGGGAGATATTCTATAGCTCATGGATATCCACAAAGTACAAACTTTCCCCCGAAGGCATCCCTTGGCTAGACATATGCTAATTACAGAATCTCCCGCCAAAATCATCTGGCCGGGCTCAAAACTTCTGGACCTCCGTGGTCGCTAAACCTCAAGCAATGAGGAATTATCCTTTGGCGATGCCAACCTTGTGTGGAATCACCATGACTTTGGGCGCCAAGATGAACCACTCCCTCCCCGAAGATATCCTTTCTAAGAGTCTACCATGTCGGAGATCTCTGCTGATGCTATTCTTCCGCTGTCAGACCACTCCACTGCCGCCCAGACTTCATCAGATTTGGGAGGATCACAGTAAGGGAACTTGAATTTTAACTGCACCTTCGCTGAGACCTCACCTCTGGCCGTGAGACTTCTTCTTGCCGAGTAACCAGTCTCATGAGATCCCCTGATAGCATCCTCCTTTTGTTGAGACCCCGATGGATCGGAAAGAACTTTTGCCGATATTACCTTATGTCGATGAGACTTCTCCTCCTTCGCCGAGACCTTATGCCAAACATGAAATCTTTTGGCGAGGGTTCCCCCGGTCAGCGAGACACAAAGAAACCCACGGTGACAGGAACATTTGGGAAATCAGTGAGCCTCCAATGGACAAAATTCACTGGTAGTCGGCAAGAAAATTGCAAGGTCTTTCTGACTTTCTTCTTAGAGGAATTTTGTGCCAAACTGGATTGGGGAATGCTTCCCAACTAAGCTCTTTGAGAAATATCATCATGATCTAATCCTTGGACAAAAGAGGTTAAAACGATTTGTCTCAGATCTAACCACCAGGATAATGAAAATTGAACAACCATAGGCATAACAAATGGTGATCAGAAAATGGTTTAAACCATTCTCAAGAACCGAAGGATCAAATTTTAACTCTAGTCATGAACATCACAACCCGTTGGCCTACCAATAACCAAGGCTGAGCTTAGAATCCTCAAATGTAAGTCAACACTAGCTACCTCGAATCTATAAAATGATAATGCAGCATCATCCTTCATAAAGCCTTTCATCTTTCAAACATTTACAAGAGATTTGAGCTACATGAGTTGATTCCCTTTAGCTGTCGTGCAATGACATCCTGGGAATTGCTCCACTGCCAGTCAGGCGTCTATAGCTTTTACAGAGATACCTCTAGTTTTCTCACAGCATTGCTCTACTGCCAGTCAGGCATCCATAGACCCAGTAGAGATACTGGAACCACCCATTCATATTGAGTCTACTTTTCTTTTTTTTGATAATTCTTTTTCTCTTCTTCTTTCCTCTTGGAATTTCAGATATTTCATTCATTTTTTTATCTCAACATGTCAGATGTTTAACATCTATTTTGGGTTGAAAACTACCATGGACCTCATAACAGCACTTGGGAGATCAGATTTTTCACTCAAATCTTACAACATTATCATCCTGAGACAAATATGCCATTATAAAGGGGATGATCTTAATAATTTGTGATAGATTTTGAGGAGCTAATGAAGGCCATTTACTTTGCACCTTGTTTTCAAGACTTTCCACAACTCTTATTGACAATGGGCATAAAGCAAAGAGTTTAGGACAAGAGCACCCAATCAGCAAACGTGAAAATACCTAAACGACTTCTCTCCTAATAACCAAAGTATACTCGAGATAACAACCACCATTTTAAGATGGGAAAGAATAGATAGACCCCAAAGAACAAAACAAAATAGAAACCAAAAGAACAAAGGAAACAGAAAGACAGAAAGAAAGGACAAGCAAACAAACAACAAATTATTTACAAACGAAAGAGCAAATTACTTACACAAAGAGAAGCAGATTATTCACATAAAGAACAGGGTTATTTACACATAGAGATTATTTACAAGCAGAAACTATTTACACAGATGCTTCACCCAGCAAAACTACCAACTTCATGACTCAAAATAGTGTTTAACAAACTATCCATTGACATGCAATGGAACAAGTTCTCCAGTTAAACTACTCAATCAGAAAGTATTTTCTCCCAGGATCTCAGCAATCTGATAAGGACCTAGCCAGAGCTTATCAAATTTTTGGTGACTGCCCTTCTTTTCACTAGCTTTATCCCATAACAACACAAGGTCTGATATTCTAAAAGCTTTGATTTTGGCTCTTTTGTCAAACCAACGTTTGACAACAGCTTGGTGCCTAAAGAATTGTTGCAAGGCGGCATCCCTCTGTTCTTCTAATTTCAACAAGGCAGCTAATCTTACTTCTATCCTATTGTCACTAGAGTATAATTTCTACATGAACTCAAGGATAGGCATTTGAAGATGGATAGGGAACACAGGCTCTTGGCCATATACTAGTTTGAATGGTGAGGTTTTCAAAGAATCCTTGATCCTAGTTCTATCTGCCCATAACGCGAATCTCGGCTGAGTATGCCAATCCCTAGGGTTGTTCTCTAACAATTTTTTAATTACCCCTAAGAGATTCTTATTGGTTGATTCTGCAACTCCATTTCCTTGTGGGTAATAGTTTGAAGAATACTTTAAAACAATTTTGTGATCGTAAGCCCATGAAATGAATTCAACAAAATAAAAGGAAGAGCCATTGTCACATACCAACGCGAAGGGTACCCCAAACCTAGTTATGATGTATTCGGTGAGAAACTTGATCACTACCTCTGTTGTGCTATTCTTGCAAGGTATAGCCTCTATCCATCTTGTGCAGTAATCAGTAGTAGTCAAAATAAACTTGTTTCCTGTAGAAGAATTTGGGTTAATTACCGCAATAAAATCTAGTGCCCATTGGGAAAATGGCCTTACCTCATAGACAGGCTGCAATGGCATGGCTGCATGGCATTCTTTTGATGCAAAAATCTGACATATGTAGCATGTTCTCACATGCTGATGGGAATCTTTGAACACACAAGGCCAGTAATAACTAGATCTAAGGATCTGGTGTGCCAATGAATCTGTAGAACCATGACCTATGCCGTGTTTCCCATGAAACTCAGAGATCACATGTTTAGCCTCCTGTTGATGAAGGCATCGTAGCTATACTCCCTCAAAATTCTTCTTGTATAGCAATCCTCCTTTGAGCATATAATGAGAGCTTTTCATTCTCAGCACTCTCATCTGAGTCACACTCATTCCGTCTAGGCACCGATTATTAAGCATCAAGTGGATGATATCGTCATACCAAGGGTCATTGGAGAAGGATTGAGTGGTGTATTACTAAAAAATAATGTTCTCTCCAGCACTCGCCATGGATTTAAACAAGCCTGTGCCTCTGACAAGTTTCATAGGGTGTATCTCCAGATCAAACTCTTGCAAGGTGGCCATCAGTTTCCATCTTCTTTCTCCCAGCTTGCTCTGCATAAGTAGAGACTTCACAGCTGCATCAGGGACTACAACAATAATTTGACTTCAGAGAATGTAGTGCCTAAACTTCTTGACAGCTCTGACCAGCGCAAAGTCTTGCTTCTTGAGAGGCAGGTATTTGATCTCAGCATTCTTAAACAGAGAGCTCATGAAAGCAACAGGTCTCTCCTTTGCCTCTTCTCTTCATTGAGTTAGCACAGCTGCACACGAGTGTTTAGAGGAAAAAGAATAGATATAAAATGGTCTCAAGTAGTCAGGGCTAGTGAGGAGTGGCACTTCTGAAATGGATCACTTGACCTGTGTAAACGCAGCCTTCGCCTCATCACTCCATTCTATTTTAGCGTCTTTCTTCATCATTTTGTTTAGTGGTTTTACAATCTCTGCAAAGCCCATGATAAATTTTCTTACAAAGTTGATCTTTCCAAAGAAATATCTCAACTCTTTCTTGCTCCCTAGCTTGGTGATCTTCAGAATGGACTCAACTCGATTTGGGTCAATCGATATTCCTCTTTCTGAGATTACATGTCCAAAGAGCTTTCCTTCAGAAACTTCGAACACACACTTTTTTAGGATTCAAGGAGACTCCATACTGGATACATCGTTCAAGAACCTTAGCTAAGTCTGCAACATGGTTCAGTCTATCTTTAAAGAATAATGTCAGTTCATCCATGTAAACAATAATGCATTTACCGATTAAGTCCTTGAATGCTATGTCCATGGCGCGTTGAAAAGTTGCTCCAGCGTTTATCAGACTGAATGGCATCCTTCTATATACAAACATTCCCCATTTTGTAGTGAAGGTTGTCTTCATTCTGTCTTCACAGTCAACCATTACTTGATTGTATCCAGAGTAATTGTCTAGGAATGACATCATCTGAGATCCATTGATAGTCTGCAAGACTTCATCCAGAGAAGGAAGTGGGTAGTTATCTTTTTTTTAAGCTCTATTCAGGTTTCTGAAGTCTACACATAGCCTAATCTCTCCATTCTTCTTACGAACTGGGACCAAGTTAGCCACCCATGTTGAATGGTGTACAAGAAATATTATCCTTGCAGAAATCAATTTTTGAACGTCTTTAAGGATCAGTGGTTCAATCAGGGCGTTGACAGGGTGCTACTTCTGTCGGAATGGTTTAGCTTTAGGCTTCAAAGGAATAGTATGAGTCATTAGAGAAGCATTGAATGTCTTTAGATCTTCATATCCCTAGGCTATCGCAGCAATATATTTCTTCAATGCCCTCAGTATATCCTTTTTTATCACTTCAGGGCAAGCCTTCCCTATGTAGACATTTCTTTCAGGACTAGAATCAGCTAGGTTAACAATTTCATATTCACCTCCTTTATCTTCAGCTGATATTTTCTCCTGAGCCCTGGGGTCTGAATCAAAAATCCTTTCTAAAGCGACCATTCCCTTGGGAATGTTGTTACTCTTTAAATTGAGGACCCCCGCTATATCACAATATTCAGGTTTCCAATCTCCTTGATCCCTATTGGACTCATCAATGATTTGTCCTTTAAAAACATCTAAACTTTCTAGAAAAGCAAGGATATGTCGATCATCATCAAAAACTTGAAAGTTCCTGACATTATCAGGAACAACAAGGGTGGATATCAGTTCCACTGATAATTTCTTAAGCTTGGAGCCTTGCATGGGTTCCAAGGTACTTGCAGCAACAGCTAATGAATCGGCTATTTGATTTTCTTCTCTTGGGATTAAGCTAATT
This sequence comes from Sequoia sempervirens, assembly GCA_007258455.2. Classification (NCBI taxonomy): domain Eukaryota; kingdom Viridiplantae; phylum Streptophyta; class Pinopsida; order Cupressales; family Cupressaceae; genus Sequoia; species Sequoia sempervirens. The sequence goes on from VDFB02193867.1 coordinate 228,926,281, forward strand.
CCAAAAGCATCGAAGTCTTCAACCAGGTTTCATACCCAATTTCTATAGGCTACCAGCCTTCTATTGTGGCATGTGTATTGGCTGCGTACTTTCTTGATAAAAAATTTTGAATCTCTTTTGACCATCAAGGCTGTGACTTTCTTCTTATGTGCGAACATCAACCCCCATGCCAGAGCTTCATAATTTGCTATGTTGTTAGTGCACCCAAACTGCAGCCTGTAAGAAGCAAAGAAGGTTTTCCCTTTCGAGCCGGTTAGTTCAATCCCCACACCATAGCCTGTTTTGGACTTGGATCCGTCAAACGTGAGGGTCCATAGCTGATCATGAGCCGGGATTGGTCCTTTTGAAGTTATTGTGGGTGTTTGGATAGAATGAGCCAGAGGTGGGGCTGCTTGATCTTTTGCATCAGATATGGGGAACGAGTGTTCAACAGTTTTTTTAGGTACACTTTCCAATTCTTGCACAGCCATATCATATAACCTGTGGCTATCCTTCTGACAGTCACTTGTGTCTTTGGTTAACCCCTTGGGTTTTGGTATACTCGTGAGTACAGGGGTGTCGAACAAACCTTGGGGTTGCTCCTCATCAATATGTTGATTCGGGAATGTGTATGGAGTAGGTTCAATTTGAGAAGGATCTTCCTTTGAAGGTATCCTACCCCTGGTTAACATTATTGCTTCCTTGGCTTCAAATGAGAAGTGATCTGCAGCAGTCTCAGAATGACTTGGGCTAGTTTTCTCAGTTTGGGAAACATAACTTAAATTGTTGATGCATAGTTGACAAGTTAATTCCGAATGATTTTGGTAGTGTGTCCTGCACCAATTAGGGAGTAAAAGACTTTGCAAATTAATGTCTTCTCCCAAGACCAGTTGATCTTGTTGTAGCTTCTTGATCAAGGCCTGTTGATTTTCGTTAATTGTGGGATCAGGGGACTCTTGTGTTGACAAATTTTTGGTGTCAAGAACTGAAAAGGTCAAGGTTTCCTCTCTTTTATAAACCCCTATCCAAGTTTCAAAGTAAGCTACCTCGTTAGGACAATCATATTCAGTAATAACATGCTTGAGACAAAGCTCACTTTCAATTATGATCTATGTAGGAACTCCTCTCCATGGTAGCCACATATGTGAAAAGTCAAGGGAGAGATATCCCCCTATACCTTTCATCAAATCTCTGCTCGGCAGCATACCATAGGTCTTGGGAATGTCTGCTACTTGGATATATATGTTGGTTAGGATCCTAGGGTCAGATCCCACTTGCGCATGTATGTTTCTTAATTCCCCCACTACATTAACCTTCATTTTGTCAAGTTGGATGACCTTCTTGTTTGTTTGGACAGGGTTCAATCCCAACTTCTTGCAAATAGAAAATGGCATAGCATTGCCTGAGGCCCCTGAATCTAGCAAAAAATTATGTAGATTCTTCCCAAAAATTCTTAAACTCAAAATAAATGGTGGGGTACCTACCTTGCTTCTGTACAAGGCTTCATTCATGTCTGCAGCAGGTGCCACCTTATTTTTCCCTTTTGATTTATCAGCTTGCTCCAAAGCTTTCAGCACTATCTCCCTTTGAGCAGGGAACCACTTTAAGATGTCAAAGTATGACAAAGAAGTTTTTTGTTTCTACATCTCAGAAACAATATCAAATTATGTGTTACAGCTTGCATTACCTTTGAAAACACCAGGAGAATTACCTTTGTTATGAAAGTTAGGTGGACCTTTTGGTGGAGGGTTGTTGTCAACGCTTTGATCTAGAGGCACCATATGATTAAGTGGTGCTGATGTAGTGAATGGACCCTTATTCTGATTCCTTAGGAAGTGTCCTCCCTTTGTCTAAAAAGCTTGGGCATCATACATGTCTTCCTCTGGTTCATTCTCACTTTGCATTCGGAATGACGGTTCTTCTTCAAAGAGGTCATAAGTCATTGTTGTATCTACTGAGCCACCTTCTTTGTGAGGATTCCCTTGGAACGTTTGGGCATCTACCTGTGCCATCTTAACCATCTTCTCCACTTTAGGGCAGTTTACCTCAGAATGGGTTGCAGTATCATGCAGCCTGCACCAGTTAGTCATAAGATTGAGGTCGGCCACATTAGCAGTATGCGACCTCTCCTCATTAGCTTGGTAATTGTGAGGAACTCCACCATTGTTGGGCCCTGTATTCCATTGTCAGTTGTTAATTGGTCTCTAGTTGTATCCTCTATTTTGATTTTGATAGACTTGGTTAGAGGAGTTTTGGACTTAATAACCCCTTTGGTTATAATTGTTATGATTTTGATAATTACCCTGATTGTTATTGTTCTGATTAGTATAATTACCTTGGTTTTGAGAGGGGTTCAGTCTAAGCTGAGCCATGTCATTTGTAACTTGAGACAATGTTTTCTTTAAGGTTTCTACCTCGTTTGTGAGTAGAACTATCTTTTCACTTTCAACAGCCTTGTCAACAGGTGGCTGACCAACATGACTCGGTGTTCCAATTTGGTTATGATGACCATGGGGACTTTGAGGAGTCTATGATGACCATAGGCCCATAATGGGAAGGAGAAATTCCCGGGACAATATTGAATAAAGGAGTTGGGCTATGCATCTGATATCCTATTAGAGGAAAACCTCCTCCCAAACTTCCTTGTTAAGAGCTAATTTGTTGTTGCAGCTTGATAGCCAAATGGTAAACTTTAGACAGGGAATCAATATCAGCTAGTTGATAAGTTCTTTGCAGGAACAAACCTAGCAAGGGGTCTACAACCCTAAAGTAAGCTTGAATGGCACTATTCTCAGCAACTAGATAGGGGTCTTGCAGTCTCCTCTACATTCTTTGAAACCTAGTATTGAACATGGGAAAGGATTCACATGGCTCCTTCCTGATGGTAGCAAATTGGTGATATAAAAGAGTTGGATCCACATAGATTCTGAACTAATTGATGAAATCATTTTCCAGGTTTGTCCAGCTCAGAATAGAATGCTGAGGAAGATTAAGGTACTAGTTGTATGCCATATCCCCTAAGGAATAAGGGAACAACCTACAAACTACATCATGGTGGGCTATCTGAGCCCTGGTACAAGCATCCTTAAAGGCTTGTATGTGTTCTTTAGCACTCCTTGATTCACCATGAATGTACTTAGGACATAATTTCTCAGGGTTCTTAGGCATATCTTGAAAACCTCTAGGAATATTCCCCAATGGAGAGAGATTATTCTGAAAGAATGCCATTGGTGGTGGTGGTGGTGGTTGAGCCAGCTGTTGTATGGGTTAAACTAGCTGTAATGATAATTGAGATGGATTCAGTGGTGGATTGATAGGAATCCACTGGGGTACTGGTGAAAAGCCTGGTGGAGTGAGTGGAGCTGATAAGGGTGGAATGATGGTTGCCCCAGCCTTGTGATTCTTGTGTCTTATTGGGGTCTTGAGTTCTATCAAAGGTGGTGGAATTTCAACTGATCGAAGAACTCTACGGGACCTTTATCGTGAGAAAAATCCAATATTATCCAGCTTGCCCTTCTAGGCCCTCCTTCTAGCGCCAGTTTTTGTTGATGGTCCAAATAGCACAATAACAGTTAAACAGAATATTGCTATTTTGCTTCTCCTGAAAGAGAAAGACAACACCTGGATATTTTAGCTCCCAAGGTCTTTATAGTTGGTTCTCAACTGTGCTAATGTTGCTCAATGGTCAATGTAACAGGAATGTTCAAGGGGCTTGATGGTGTTGAGCTTGTCGATTGTTCTAAGATCAAGCATGAAGTTAAACCTATTTTAACTCGGGTTTTAAAGAAATAGAAAAAGATAGATCAAAGCTTGAAACTGAAAAGAATAATAATTTGTCCAACTTAGCTAAACTTGTTACCTCTCAAGGAATTGCTAACTGAAACTAGAGAACAAAATCAACTTGTGATTGACACACACAACTTCATTCATCCACAGTGCTAATCTTAACAACAGATTGTAAATCACTATTTAAACAAAACATAAAACAAAATTTCTTTCCTTGAAAGCTTTTCAAATCAAATGATTAACACAAGATGAACACCATTCTGGAACACAATATGAAATAGATTAAATCTAGTTGCTTCTACTATTAGTGAAATAGATAAGCAACATTTACAAAACTAGCACAATCACCAATGTACAAAAAACCTATGATTTCATATTGTTTCCATCTATACTAAGAAAACTGGAAGGATACATTACAAGCTTCTATTGATTCTAACTCCTAACTAAGAAGAAAAAAGAAGTTCCCATTACAAATAATCAAGATGCAACTCTGTCTCTTCTATCATTCAGAAAATTCCTACTCTTGAAAATCTATCTCTAGACCTATCTACTCTGTTATCTCTTCTAACTATCTCTATTCTTCTAACTCTTTTTACTAACCTTCTAACCTTTTACAAAGAGGCCAAAATGCCATATATATAGAGTGTACCCAAAAAGAATGTGTTGGCCCCTATTTTAGGGTTGAAAAAATATCCTACTGGTTGCGGGAGGGTCAGCCCTTAGATCTTTTGAATAAAGTTGACTCTGCATTCAATGTGTATCCCTGCTGTCCATGTTGGTGGAGGATTGTTCCGGGGGTGATCTCAGATCTTTTGCAGCTGCAGCATTTACTTCTGGCCTCCGTGTCCATCTTCAAACTCCATCGGGGCCACCTTGAATGCTCAAAAGATCGCCATTAATATCAATCTGCCCCCTCGCCAGTAGACCACATAGCTGTCCCTATGACTCGTAGTTTCTTCATTTCTCTCAGCCTTCCTTCACGCTCCAAATCCTTCTACCCATTGACCATCTCTAGAAGCATCATCGAGCATCCCTTTATATCTTAACACCATCACCTGAGTGGATCCATCAGCTCATGATCTTAGAATGAGTTTGTCATTCACCTTCTGTAGATTTCCTTCATAGGAGTAGTCAATTAGTCAAACTGTCACCGATCTGCCCTCTTTGCTCCTCCTAATTGGTTAAACATATGCCATGTGAGATTCTCGGGCAGTCAAAAGTGGTCCACCTTAAATCACATGTCGGTGAGACACTTTTCGTGCCTCCCCAATGAGATTATTCCTCCTAACAGCTATCGGCGTAACATATGGCAGTCGGTGAGATGTTGTGGCAAGTTGCACAAGCTATATCGATACCACAAAACCCATTAGAAAAATAAACATTCATCGGCAAGAGGTCCTAGCAAATTCCCCTCTATCATACCGACATCCCTTTCTATTGGTAAATCCATCGCTGTCGGTAAGATATTACGCGTACGGGAAGAGGTTATATCGAGCCCCTCTTCTCTTGGCGAGCACATTCTTATTGGAAAGACCCTACCGGGTCGGCAGGACCTCATAGCGATGTTGGATCTTTCTCCCCGAGCTCATTCTATATCGGCCAGACCCTACCGGGTCGACGAGACTTCATGGCGAAAGCAAAATCCTCGGGCGAGCTTTTGAACAATTGTCGGCAAGACTTTTTCAAGTCATTGGGACATCCTAGCGAGTTCAAAATCTTTCGGCAAGCTCATCTGATGTCAGGGAGTTCTCTATTTGTCAGTGAGACCTTATGGTGAACATCAATCTTTGGCTCGGAGCTCCTATTGACAAGAGTCCACCCTGTCAGTGAGACCTCATGTCAATCTCCTCTTTTCTTGCCAAGCTCATTCTATATCAGCCAGACCCTACCAGGTCAGCAGGACATCATGTTGAGTGCAAATCTTTTGCCCGGAGTCTCTCCGATCTCATTCTTATTCTCTGAGCTCGAGCCCCTTCTTTTCTCGATGAGCTCACCCTATTTTCAAGACTAGCTCCCTTCTCCGAGACCTTTCACCGAAGCCATGTTGCTTTATGTTAGCGAGACTAAGTCCCCTTGGTGAGACTTCATGGTGAGCCTTCCTTTCTCTGGCGAGCATACCCTCTCGGGGAGACTCCCTTCGGTCAGTGAGACTTTACATCGACTGAAACTTCCTTTCGCCAAGCCGAGAGCACTTTGGGGAGACCTTTCAGAGTCGGCAGGACATCCCGCTGAAAGCACAACTCTTTCCCCGAAGGCATCCCCGTTTCAGCGAGACACATGCTAATCGGCTAGACCTCCTGCCGAAGGCAAAAATCTTTTGTCGGGCTCAAAACTTTCGATGGGACCTCCTCCGTGTTAGTGAAACCTCATGGTGAGGGCATTATCCTTTGGCGATGCCAACCTTGTGTGCAATTGATCGGAGAGACTTCAGCATGTCGGCTAGACTTCATACGGAAGGTGAACCACTCTCCCCGAAGACATCCCCTTTTCGGAAAGACTCTACCATGTCGGTGAGACTTCTTTTCGATGCTATTCTTTCTTGTCAAGACCACTCCTTTGTCACTCAGACTTCAATGTATCGGCAGGACATCACCACGAAAGGGGAACTTTACCCTGAAACCACTCGACCTCGATGAGACCTCACCCTATCAGTGGGACTTCTTGCCGAGAGTAAATCATTCCCGACGAGATCCCCTGATAGCATCCTCATTTTGCTGAGACCCCGATGGATCGGCAAGAGCTTTTGCCGATATTACCTTATGTCGGCAAGACTTCTCCTCCTTCACCGAAACCTTATGCCAAATGCATAATCTTTTGGCAATGGTTCCTCTGGTTGGCGAGACACAAAGAAACCTACGGCGACAGGAACGTTTGGGAAATCAATGAGCCTCCAATAGACAAAACACACTGGTAGTCAGCAAGACAATTGCAAGGTCTTGCCAACTTTCTTCTTAGAGGAATTTTGTGCCAAACTAGATTGGGGAATGCTTCCCAACTGAGCTCTTTGAGAAATATCATCATGTGCATGATCTAATCCTACGAGACATGGTCCTCATTAGTCCTCAGAAGAAAATAAAATCTATTATAATAAAATCCACTATTGCTTGTGATTATTTCATTCAATTTCTAGCAAGAAGAAAACCAATTCAAGGTGAGACATAACCAAAATCAAATAGAACAAGAGACAAAATTAAGAGGAAAACAAAAGAATTCCAAAGGTCAAAGCAAATAACAGAGGCAACGAAACCAAGAGAGAAGGGGGACCCATTTTGTTCCAGAATAAAATCGGGGGTGGTTATGCAAGGCATAACAGTTTGGGAATCAACCTCTTGTTGTTGCTCATTTTCTGCCATTTCCTTTGCAAGACTATTAGCTTCAACTTTCTCTCTTTCCTCCTCCAATCTCCTCTACTCCAACATGTCATCTCTTTATTTTTCTAATTTCTTAACTTTCTCCCACATTTTGGTTGCTTCTTGCTCATGCTTGGCTTGTTCTTCTTCCTCCAACTTCTTTAGCAAGAGCTCTTTTTCATCCTTTTTCCTTTGAGCCTCCTCTGTGGCCTTGGCCTTGGCTTCAAGGTCCTCTTTTTTTCTACTCTATCGGGCCTTTTCCTCTTCAAGGTCATGATTTTTTTGCAAGAGGGCCAACTTCTCCCTCTCTGCACTATCTTTCCATTCACTTTATTTTTATTTTTGCAAGAGGTCTTCCTTTTCCTTATGCTACCTTGCAAGCTCTTCAATCCTTGCTATAGCTTCATCCTCTTATTGCTTTACAAGTTCCTCAACTTATGCTTTGGAATCAGCCTCCTTCTTTTCATCCTCAAACAATTTACACTAGTCTTCTATAGTTAAAACATGCTCAGTTCCAACTTCCTAAATGTCCTCAGTAGATACACTTATAAGAGGCTCGTGGTCTGATTGTGTGGCCTTTGAATTAGTGTCCACATCATGGATCTCAACCTCTTTTTGTTTGTCTTTCTTAGCTTGCTCATGAAGGCTACCTACAGGTATTTCCCTAGTAGACTCCTCTAGGAGGGAAGGTTGAGATGAAGCTCCTCCTCCAATAGTAGTAGCTTCTACACCTTGTGATTTATGAGTTTCTTGAGTAAGCATTTATGGGTCAACATATCCTCCAAAGCTAGGAGGAAAGTACTCCAATTGTTCTTTCGGAGTTGTCATCTTTATTCTTTTGTATCCTTGGGTACCTGTTGCTTTCCTCTTCTTTGAGGATTGAGCTTCTAGCTCCTTTGTCCTCATGACCACCCATTGGATGCTTCTATCCATCACTATCCTAGCAATTTGTTTGATATCAATGAATTCTTCCTCATCCTAATTTATTGGGTCCAAGCTATTAGTACCTATATTCTCAACTTCATACCCGAGGTCCAAAACTACACAATCATCTGATAGTGTATCAGGAATATATTCCTTTACCCCATACTCAATCATCTGCGAGATGGTAAGCCTTTCATAATTTCATTTCCTAACATCATAATCATCTTGTAAATCAATCCAAAAATCCAGCAACAAGTTAAAATGCTTGTCAAAAATGGTAGGAGCTATGCCATTCATCTTGTGTTCCAGGTCAAAAATTTTCCTTGATGTATACAATCCCAAGTTTATATATCTTAACTCTTTGCATACTACCTTTCCAGCCAAATTGTGAGCACAACAATATTCTCCCAATTTCATGGGGAATTTGTGGCATCCAGGCTTGTGTTTGTTGGAAAATTTTGTATTAACCCCCAGAGCCTGATAAATGAACTCCATAAGCACAATCCTATTACTGCAGCATCTTGGTAGTTGATAAGGATGTCCATCAAATCCTGCCAACCTAAAATAAGAGAACTTTGGGTATTGGATATACTAATTTCCCCATTCAAAAATTAAAGCCATAGCCTTTCTTCTCATTTTGTACCCAGCATCTCCTATCAACCGGTTGATGATGACATAGAGGAATGCATAATTGACACTTCTGTAGTGTAGCTCTAAAGTTTGCAAGGTCAACTAATCATAATGCACCCATGCCTTATTTTTCCCAGGAGCCTCTCCTAATGTGCCCACTACATTTAATCCAGGGAATATGCCCCTCCTTGTAGCTGAATATATGACATAAGAGGTCATGAAGAAATTTTTGGTTTACCCCACCTTGAGCATCTAGTTATGCAATTTTTCTGATAAAATCATACCCCAATCAAATTATTTCCTACCATCTAAAATGGTTTGAATGAATCAAAACATCCATTCCATGAATTATGTTGAGTCCTTTCAAAATACCTAGAAAGCGTCATGATTAGATCATTTATCTCCTTCTTGAAGTCTCCCCTCTTGGGTTGTTCAAGAACCTTGGTTAAGGACTTCTTCTCAGTTCTCAACCACTTCTTGTTCATGTGGGACTTATTAGCTTCCTTGTCCCTATTAAACAACTCTAATGCCTCTGCCTTAGTTAATTGCTTGGGGTTCTTTGTGGTAGGTGCATTAAACATGAACCTCATCATCTATGGGGATAGATCAATGATCACATTCCCCTGAAGGTCCATACATTACCTAGATAAAGGATTGTATGCCCCTGCTACTATGAGTATAAGCTTTGGACATTGGACTGATAGGGGGAAGAGTGTAACATGTGCCAACCCAGATTGGTCTATTCTTTCAGTCCTTCCACTCACATCTTCATAGAAAGTTTCCACAAGTAGCTCCTCATAGTTGAATGGGCCTAGATTGGTGTCTGTGATGTTTTTCCACTCTAAATACAACTTGTTGGCTACAAGGGTAGCATCTTGGTTTTTATACCTCAAGGTTTAAGGTAATTGCTCCACCTTTATCTTCTTGGGTTTTACCCCTTTAGAGCTTTCTGCAACTTGCCCTTCTTTTTGTGAAACTTCCTTTGATGCTCCTAACATTGTTTATTCCTACAAGACAAGCTTGGATTAAACCAATAGAAGGTATGAAAATCATTATTATAAGTGTTATTCTTTCACACTTCTCTATTCTTCCCTAGGTAACCCTCCATACTCAATGAAATTTTAAACCTGTCAGAAGCGAGACCAGGAGAAAATAAGGAACCAGAGAAGTGAAACAAATAACATAATTGGAATTGGGACCGGAACCAAATTAGAAACTGAAACTTTCAAAGTTTCAATACCCTATAACGTTCAATGACCCGACCTCGCTAAGTTGATGGCATCAGAATCGGGATTCGATTCGGTCAAAGGAAAACTCATTTTCAGAACTGAACTCTCATGCAAAATTTTGATGGATAAGTTCATCTCTGGCTCTGATTCAGCCATGTTTTATCAGAACTAAGCGAATTCTCTCTACACACCGACACTAGTTTGGACATGAGTTACAAAGACACTGGGAAGTAGAAATCTAGCTTGACTCCTCCAAGACCAATGGGACTGGATCAAGCAAGCTAGGGAAATTATGTGACAAGGGCGCGAAACGAAAGTCCTGACTCATACGACCCGTTGACTTACATCAAAACTAGGGCATCAAAAACACTATGACCAATACCCATAAGATCAATAAAAACAAGATCGGAGGGGTCTAAGAAAGAATTTAGAACAAATGTAAGGCACTAGAACCCCTCAAAAAAAAATCCCTAATCAAAACTAGGGCATGGTGGAATGAAAACACCATCGAAAATGGAAAAAATGACAGGAGCTATTAGCTCTCAAAAATGCAGGTAAGAATATCTTAAGAGGTTGCCAATCTCTTGATACGTTTTAGGGTAGCAAACAAGGCCAAATGATTTGAACCTTCTTCTCTTCAGGTGCTGCTAGACCTAGGCGGGTGTACCTATGTGAATGAAGCAGACTTAAATGATGTGACTTGATTGATTTGATGGATCTATTACAATGGCACAAATGTAATAGATAAAAGCTTACAGACTACTCCTGATGAAATGTGAGATATGAATGTTTGAATAATATTTTATAAAATTCTAAAATGGAATGGTGTGACCAGTGCCTACTTTTGTTGGGCTAATGGAGTCAAGAGGTAAATGATATGTGTGTTTCCCCTTTTTCGCTTAACTCTAGTTGCTAGGCACTTTGAGGATGAGGTTCTATGACTAGCATAAAACTTCACCAAATTTATGACTTGCATAAATTGTGCTGGAATATTTTCTTACCAGGTTCTTCTTTAATTATCCAAAAGAAATCTTTAAATCACTGTGATTTATCCAAAAGAATTTAAATCTGACTTTCAGACACCAATTGATTAATTAACACAAAATGAGAATGCATTTTGATAAATCAGAAGTATATTTGATATACATATTTAAATGATTAAAAGACCTCAACTTGGAGAGAACCAGATAAAAATGTAAATAATTGCATCACAACAACTGAACACCAAGAAAGGATTTCACCAAATCTATGTATTCTTCTCCATTATATAATTTTAAAAGATTTTACAATATGCAACATGATGTTCTGTTTCGGAAATAGTTCACCCTATCCAACTACCTAACCTACTTATTTCTCCTAAATCGAATCCCTTTTATGATACAATTTCACTTTGTATATATACATTATTTTAGGGTTACAACCCTTCACGACATCCATCTGGTGCAACTCTTCATTTTGGCACAACTCTTTGTTTAATTGTTTTCGGCAATATAAAATATTTAATTAGTTTCCTTTTGGCAAATTAAATATTTTAATTAATCTTCATCATTTTGGAAAAAATAATCAATTAATATTTGAACTTCTCTGTCTTTGAAAGTTAACCTCAATAATTATTATTATTATATTCACTTTGGTAGCAATTTTCACGCTCAATTTTACTCGTTACACATTTTCACCACGCTCCTTGGGTAAAAAAATCATCTTTGTTAATCCCTTCTTTGTTTGCTCCCTTGTGAAATTTATCTTTGATTCATTACATATTTTTTCCTATGAAAATAATATTTTCCCCCTTTTACATTTGTATTTCTCACTTAAACAAATATCTTCTTGGAATAATCACCCATTTCCGCCTGGTAATTCCCTTGGTGAAAAAATATTACATTTCCCAATGTAAATATTTTGTAAATTTCACCTTTTGTACATTTGTAGGAAAAACAATTATTTACCTTATAACTCCCTTTGTTGAAATATTTTCATATTTTAGTGAAAAATATTTTACCTCATGAAGTAAATTTTTAATCTTTCCACCTTCACCTTTATTCTATAATTTCTCATTTTATTACTCTCGTGATTTCATTCCTTTTGGATTTTACCCATATTGTACGGATATAATTCTTTTGAATATTTATTTCCTCCTTCAAGCTATCCGCATGACAAGCTCTCATCGATAAGACTTTAATCCGACTTTGATTCTCTTGCCGATAAATTTCTTCATTGCTTATTTATTCTCCAAATATTTTCTGAAGTTTAAAATTTATAAAACACTAAAATATTTAGGGTTTTGAAAGCATCCATATTCATTTTAAAACATACCCAATGTTTTAAAATATGTCATTTGAACTTTAGAACTTAAGAAAGAATTTTTCAATTTCGGCTAGAAAGCAAATAAATTAATTTCACCATGGGCACACGGAGCATCCTGGAGCCATTAAAATTTGTAAGGGACTGTGATCAATTATTTTGGAAGTGGGTTTCTGACGGATTTTGAACAGCTCGCCAAATCAAAGTACTCCCTTTGTAAACTGACGTTGTCGGAGCATGTAGTGAGAAAAATGAAAATTTAAATTAATGCACCAAATGACCTCATAATTTAATTAATTTGAAATTGGAGATATTTGAGGCCAAAATACCAACTGGGTCATCCTTAGAATTTCAAAATTTGCAAATTTTTTTGAGTGCCAAATCTAGCCCGGGGCAATCGCAAAACAATTAAAAAGCACACCAAAACTCTTCCGACCACCATGAAAATGCATATACATGTTGAGTTGTGATAGGAGATTATGCTCGTCAAATTTTTTGGCATGAAGTTTTCGGAATTGCAAACTATAAATTTCCAAAGTTGCTTACTCAGCATTTTCTGAAAATTACCACTATCAAGCTCAATTATAACCCTCCATTTGCCCATTTTGAAAAAATATCAAATGTGATCTTGAGAAGCTATAAATTTGGATATTAGCTCATTTAGGCATGTTGAACATGTTTGCATGATTTTTTTTCACCAACCATATCCGTTCATGAAATATCAAACACCAATGTTGACCATGTTGTAGCTGTTCTAGAAATGCAGTTTCCAAACTGTGTAAAATTCATTTGGTTTTATCTTTGCAAAAATATCAAATGATGCCTTGGAGACCTGAAAATTAGCATGGAGGTAGAATTTGGTGTAAAGAATTGAAGGCATAATCATTTTTCCATTATCATCATCCATTTGCTTAATATTCACCCTCAAAGTTGACCATTTTAACAGATTTCACTGTGCTGACAACAGATTTTCTCAAAAACCCTTCAAATTGACCTTCTGAAACTTTGTCAAAACTGATCGTATGAAGCTAAAAAATGGTGTGTATACTCCCATATCTTACACAAACATGTCTGCAAAGTGGTTTGGCATAAAAACAAGCAAATCCAAAGTTATGATTTTTTAAAATGAGCTACATAAGCAGATTTTTCAACTTTACTTCTGAGTATTAAAATCAATTTTTGTGAATATGAAGACCTAAAATTTGCATGAAATTTTAGGCTCCAACACAAGCCAAGCGAAAAAAAATGGACAACACAAAAAGAGAAATGAAAAACAAAAGAGGGAACGAAACAAAAAAAAGAACGACAAATGGAAACACCAACAACCCAAAAGGAAACAAGTGAAGATTCACGAGAGAATTCTTGCGAACACGCGAAGAACAACAGGGTGAACAAAATGAATGGGAAGACAAAAAACAAAATGGGAAAAAACCACCTACCTCAAAACGCGACTAGAAAAATGTTGAAATCGACAAGGATCCGCTCATGAACGCCCACCTGCAGCCAAATCATGCTCCTCCTTGAGTTCTCTCGGCTCTGTGTTTGTTAAAATTCTTTGAGTAAGTGTAATGAGCCAAATAACCTTGATTAAGGTTTTAAAAACCATTTGACGTGTGTGAGGAGACTATAATTAATGTGTTTAATGAAGTTGGTTGGGGGCAGAATCAGAACAAAAGCGAGTACACAACCCACATGTACATTAGAGGTAAAATGGGAGCGAAAGTGAAGTCGAGATAGAACCAAGAACTTCATCAAAGTTCCATACTTCATTCTAGATCCGGCTTTGATCCCATGGCAGGGAAAGGACAATGTAGAAACGGGGGCAGGATCGGAACTGAATCCAGATCTGGAACTTGGCAAAGTTCTAGGTTTGGATCCAACTTCGATTTTGCTCCTGATAAAGGGAAAGAACACCAACAGAGAGAAACAAAAGAAAAAAGGAGAGTGGGACTGGGGAAAATCCCATCCCAAAATAGAACAAAAAACAAGACAAAACAAGAGACGAGGAAATGGGAGTGGGATTGGAACAAAATCCAAACTCAAAATTTTTGCAAAGTTCCAGGTTTGGTTTTCATCCTAGTTCTGCTTCCTCAAAAGGGAAAAGAAACGCAAAGGGGAAGAAATCAAAAGAAACCCAAGGGAGAAAACAAACCCTAGAGCACAAGACAAACAAGACAAGAGATGGGGCCGAGACTGAAACAAAAACCAGACCAGGAACTTTGCAAAAGTTCTAATTCCAGTTTTGGTCCACATTCTGAACCTGCAAAAAAAAAAGGAACAAGGTATTAGGAAGAAAAGGAACAACTCCTAAGACACAAAAAAGGGCAAACAAACACAAGGGGGGCCTATTTTGACCAAAAACAAAATGGGGTAGTTATGCAAGGCATAACAATTGGCGACTTGGCTAGGAAAATGGTTTACCCATTTTCAAGATACTGAAGAATTTAGTCACCCAAAACCTCTGGTTCATGTACATTTTAAACTTTAGTATGATCAGTTATGGAAAAAAAGGTTGAGCTAGAATCTCACATGTAAATCAGTAATAACCACATTGAATTCGAGTGTGTGCATGTATGGTGTATCTATTCCAATAAAGGTTCTTCTCATCCTGAAATAACTATATTAAAGATTTAGGCTATGTGAGTTGAATCTTGATGATTGTCGTGTAATGATATCCTTGGTATTGCTCTACTACCAGATAGGCATCCATAGCCCTGACGGAGATACTTTAGTTCTCTCAAAGCATTGCTCTACTGCCAGCCAGGCATCCATAGCCTTGGTAGAGATACTTGAATTACCCTTCCCGTATTGATTTTTTCTATCAATGGTTCTCTTCTTTTCTTCGTATACGCTTAATTGAATAATTTATCTTTTCATCTTTTCTTCAATACTCAGATATATCATTCTAAAATTTTGGTTAAGAACTACAATGGATTTCATGGCAGTGTCAGGACTCATATTTTTCACGTAAATCCATAATAAAATTATCCTGATACAAATAGGCCTCCATGTAAACAGATGTTTCTATCTATTTTGTGACAAATTCAGCTGTGGTCTATGAGATTACTTACAATACACCTATTTGTTCTTAACCTTTTAGGATACTACTTAAAAGGACACAAAACATAGGTCTTGAGACAAAAAAAATTCCATAGACATACCTAAAAATACCTAAACCAACTTCTCTCCTAGTACTTTTACATATAATGAATAACCACTCCATATTTTGAAATAGAGTAAAATGGAAATCACCCCAAGACACAAAAACAAAGACACAAACCACAAGAACAAAACAAAACAAACAAACAAACAAGCAAGCTAGCTAATTACATATGTACGACCAAATAGAACATCAGACCCTCATGGGCCAAATAGTGCTTTAGAAACTACCCATTGACAGGTAATGGAACAGGCTCTCCTGTTAAAGTGCTCGATCGAAAGGTATTTTCGCTGAGGATATCAGCAATTTGATAAGGACCCAGCCAAAGTCAGTCAAAATTTTGATGGTCTCCCTTATTTTCCTTGGCTTTATCCTATAATAGTACCAAGTCTGATATCCTAAAAGCTTTTATTTTTTCTCTTTTTTCAAAACAATGTTTGACAACAACTTGATGTTTAGAAAACTGTTGTAAAGTAGTATCTCTTTGCTCCTCCAAATTCAATAAACTAGTTAGCCTAACCTCTATCCTATCATCATTTGAGTAGAATTCTTGCATGAACCTAAGAATAGGTATCTGTAGATGGATAGGAAATACCGATTCTTTTCCATAGACCAACTTGAATGGTGAGTTTCCTCAGGTAGCCTTGATTCGAGTTCTATCTGCCCATGAAGGCAAATCTGAGTTGAATATGCCAATCCCTAGGATTACTTTCTAATAGTTTCTTAATTACTTCCAACATATTTTTATTCGTAGACTTAGCTCTCCATTTCCCTATGGGTAGTAATTAGAAGAATATTTTAACATAATTTTATGCTCATATTCCCATTGAACAAATTATGTGGAAGAGAAAGAAGGGCCATTGTCACATACCAGGGAAAACGGTACTCCAAACCTGGTAATGATGCATTCGTTAAGGAATTTGATGATGAAATTGGTGTTGTTCTTACAAGGCTGAGCTTTAGTCCATCCCATACAGTAATTGGTTGTCATCAAAATAAATTTGTGATCTATAGAAGAATTGGGGTTGATTTCCCCAACAAAATCTAATGCCCATTGGGAAAATGATCTTACCTCATATACTAGCTGTAGGAGCATTGTTGGATTGTGTTCCCTAGATGTGGAATTCTGACATGTATGACATGTCCTCACATGTTGGTGAGCATCACAGAGCACATGGGGCTAGTAGTAACCTGATCTCAAAATTTGGTGAGCCATGGAATCAGCAGAACCATGTCTTCCATGAAATTTTGTTATTGCTTTTTTCACTTGCTATTGATCAAGGCAGCATAGATAGATGCCCTCAAATTTTCTTCGGTATAAAGCTCCCCTTTTGAGCATGTAGTGGGAACTCTTCAGCCTGAGTGCTCTCCTCTAAGTAGCTTTCATCCCATTTGGGAATTTGTTATTTAGCAATAGAAAGATCAAATCAGTGTACCAAGGATCACTTGTAAATGATTGTATCGTATACTACTGATAGGTAATCTTAGTATCAATATTCACCATTTCCTTGGATAATCCTTGTACTCTAACTAACTTCATCTGGTGGATTTCAAGGTCAAACTCTTGTAATATTTCCATCCACTTCCCTCATCTCTCCCCCAATTCACTCTACATAAGAAGGTACTTTATAGTAGGGTCAGGAACTATGGCAATAATTTGACTACGAAGGATATAGTGTCGGAACTTCTTGACAACTCGTACCAGTGCAAAAGCCTATTTCTCCAAAGGTGGATATCTAACCTTAGCATTATTGAACAGATAACTCATAAAAGAAATTGGCCTTTCATCTCCTTCACCTTTTCACTGTGTCAAAAAAATAGCACAAGAATGGTCAGATGCAAAAGAATATATATAAAAAGGCTTTAGATAATCAGGGCTAGTTAAAACTAGTGCCTCTGAAATAGACTGTTTAATCTATGAAAATGAAGATTTGGCCTTATTGCTCCACAAAAATCTTAGCATCCTTCTTCATCATTTAATTGAGGGGTTTGACGATCTCAACAAACCTAGTTATGAATTTCCGCACAAAGTTTATCTTCCCAAAAAAGGATCTTATCTCCTTTTCGGTACTAGGCATGGTCAATTTCAGAATGGATTCCACTCTGTCTGGGTCAATAGAAATTCCCTTCTCTGATAGTATGTTCCCTAGTAATTTTCCTTTTGAAACTTCGAACATACAATTTTTTGGATTGAGTGAAACTCCATAACTTATGCACTTTTGAAGGACCTTTGACAGATCTGTAGCATGGTTTTCTCTATTCTTTGAAAATATCGTCAAATCATCCATATATAATAATACATTTACCTACCAAATTTTGAATGCCACATGCATCGCTCGCTGAAAGGTAGCTCCAATGTTGATAAGACCAAATGACATCCTCCAATAAGAAAATTTCCCCCACTTGGTAGTAAAGCGGTCTTCATCCTATCCTCATAGCTGACCATTACGTGATTGTATCCTGAATATCCATCCAAGAATGACACCATTTGTGAACCATTGACTATTTGCAAAACTTCATCCAAGAAAGGAAGAGGATAATTGTATTTCTCTGATGCCTTGTTAAGGTTTCTAAAGTCAACACATAACCTAATCTCTCCACTCTTTTTATGAATATGAACCAAGTTAGCGACCCATGTTGAATGTCTCACTGGAAAGATTATTCTTGCAAATAAAAACTTTTTCACTTCCTTCTGAATTAAAGGTTCGATCAAGGCATTCACTGGGCATTGCTTTTGGTGGAAAGGCTTTGCTTCAGGCTTCAAGGGGATAGTATGTGTTATTATCGAAGTGTCAAAGGTTTTCAAGTCTTTGTACCCCCAATCAATTATTTCTATATCTGCTTTTAATTCTATCAGGATTTTTTCTCGAATATGTTTGGGTCAAGTTTTTCCAATGAATACATTCTTCTCGGGGCCTGAATCTACTAAGTTAATTGATTCGTACTTCCCTCCATCAGTTTCCATAGCAATTTTTTCACGAGCTCGAGGATTAGAGTCAAAGATCCTCTCTAATTCTACCATTCCCTTAGGAATGTTGTTCGTTTTCAGGCTCATTATCCCTTATGCATCACATGTTTCTAGATCCCACTCTCCCCCATCTATGTCTGATTCATCAATAATTTTTCCTTCAAAGATGTCCAAACTTGCCAAGAAGGAAAGTATATGCTAGTAATCATCAAAGACTTGAAAATTTCAAACATTATCTCGAATGGCTAGGATTGAAACTAACTCTACTGAAAACCTTTTCAATTTAGAGTCTTGTATAGGTTCCAAGGTACTAGTAGCAACAACAAGGGCATCTGCAATCTGGTTGTCCTATCTAGGAATAAATTTGATCCTAAAGGCATCAAATTCCTCTATCAGATTCCATATCCTATTTTTTTATGCAACCAACATCTTGTTATGGCATGTGTATTGACTGCAGACTTTCTTAACAATTACCTCAGAATCTCCCATGACTATCAAAGCTGTAACCTTTTTTTGATGTACAAACATCAGTCCTTTGGCCAATGCTTTATACTCTACCACATTATTGGTACAACTGAGTTGCAACCTGTAAGAAGCAAAGTATGTTTTCCCTTTCGGGTTTGTTAGTTCAACTCCCACTCTACTCCTTGATTTAGACTTAGAACCATCGAATTTGAGGACCCACAATTGATTTGGAGTAGGTATTTCTTTCCTGGGATGATTCTAGGGTAAATTTTCATAAGAAATAGGTGGTGGCTTAGGCTGGTTTAAGACTTCTATACATGGGGAGTGATGTGAATGACAATTGTTAGAGATTTCACTCAGATTTAGGACTTTTGCGGGCACTTATTCCTGAATTTGATCTTAACCAATGGGTTTACAAGTGGTTATTGGTTTTAGCAACCCCCTTGGAATTGGAAGATTGGTAGGGGTTGGTGTATCTAATAGTTCTTGAGATTCTATAATCTCATTTCCCAAGGAAGAACATGAATCCCAAGTCTGTCTAATTGGGGGAAGGACTTCTTACTGTGTAGTATGGGTTCGTGTCAAAATAGTGGCATCTCTTTCCTCAAATGAAAACTAATTAAGGGGTGTTTCATGGTGGCCTTCGTAATTTTCCTCAGACTGACAGACATCATTCAAAATGTCAACACAAGGTTGACACGTCAACTCAGAATGACTTTGGTAATGAATTCTACACCAATTAGGGAGCAGCATGCTCCATAGATCAACTTCTTCTCCTAGAACCAACCTATCTTGTTGTAGTTTTCTAATTAAAACATGTTGGTTGACAGTGGTCATGGGGTCACTATGCTCTAAAGGTTGCAGGTTATCAGGATTGAACATCGAAAAGGTCATGATTTCCTCTCTCCTATATACTCCTATCTCAGTTACAAAGTAAGCTACCTCATTAGGATAGTCATACTCAGTAATCATATGTTTGAGACAAGGCTCACCTTCAATCCTAATTTTTGTTGCTACCCCTTTCCATGGTAGCCACATATGTGAAAAGTCTAAAGATAGGTAACCCCCAATGCTTTTCATCAAATCTCGGCTTAGAAGCATGTCATATGTCTCGAGGATATCAGCTACCTGAATATCCATATAATTCTTGATCTATGGGTCTGATCCAACCTATACATGAATATTTTTTAGTTCCCCTACCATATTAACCTTAGTTTTGTCTAATTGAATTACCTTCTTGTGATTCTGAATTGGATTTAAACCTAACTTTTTACAAATGGATAAGGGCATGACTTTACCTAATGCTCCAGAATGCAAGAGGCAATTATGCAAGTTCTTTCTAAAGATTCTCAGGCTTAGAAGGAATGGTGGGGTGCCTGTCTTACTTTTGTATAGGGCTACATTCATTTCACTGGTTGGAGTCACCTTATTCTTTCCTTTTGACCGATCTGCTTCTTCCAAAGCTCTCAACATGATGTCATGTTGGGCAGGGCACCACTTTAAGATATCAAAGAATGACAACAAAGTCTTTTGTTTTTACATCTCTAAAATAAAATCAAATTCCATGTCATTTTTCATTTGATATTTAGGAACAAAAGATAAGTTACCTTTATTTTGAAATTCAGGTGGGCTTTTCGGTGGAGGTGAGTTATTTTCAGCATTCTAATTGGGTGGAACTATAGTGTTCAGAGGAACAGATGTGGTGAATGGACCTTTATTATGATTCCTCAAGAAATGACCTCCTTTATATTGGAAAGCTTGAGTGTCATATACATCTTCTTCTGGTTCATTTTCTTCTTGTCTAGGGAAAGGAGGTTCTTCGTCAACGAGTTCATAAGCCATGGTTGTATCTGTGGATCCACCATTCTTGTTGGGAGAACCTTGCAATGGAGTGTCATCTTGTGCAATCTTAACCATTTTCTCCACTTCGAGATGGTTAACATCAGAATGTGTTGCAGTGTCATGTAGCATACACCAATTTTTCATGAAATTAAGATCTGCAACATTTGCAGTGTGTGGTTTTTCACCACTAGATTGATAGTTATGGGAAATTCCCCCATTATTTGGTCAAGTATTCCATTGTCTATTATTATTGGATCTTTGGTTGTATCCCCTATTTTGGTTCTAGTAATTTTGATTGGAGGAATTTTGATTTTGAAATTTCCTTTGGTTTTAATTGGCATTCTAATTGGAATAACTACCCTAATTGGAATACCCTCCCTGATTTTGGTAATTCTAATTTTGGTTTTTATTTTGAGGGGGGTTGTATTTGAGTTGTGACATCTCATTGGTCACCTGAGACAAATTTTTCTTTAGATTTTCTAGCTCTATTGTCAGATGATTTGTACATTCACTTTTTGCAGTGTTTGCAGTAGACATATGTGTTATAGGGTTGGACCCTCTAGCGTGATTATGGGAATTTTGAGTTTGTTGTGAAGGTTCGGGGGGTTTTCCACTAAAGAATAGTTGTTGAGATGGAGCATGTAGCTTAGTTAAAGGTTCGTATGTAGAATGAGACATCCTTAGGACTGTATTAAATAGTTGGGTAGGATTAGGCACCTGGGAGTATCCTAGAGGAGGGAAAATCCCTCCTAGACCTCTTGATTGTGAGCTGATCTACTAGTAGAGTTTAATAGCAAGGTGGTAAAATTTGGAAAGAGAATTAATGTCATTTGCATTGTATGTTCTCTGCAAAAATAGGCCAATCAGGGGATCTATGGCCTTCAGGTAGGCTTGGATAGCAATATTTTCAGCTACCAAGTATGGGTCTTGTAATCTCCTGTACATTATCTGAAATCTAGTATTAAACAAGGGTAACGGTTCTTGTGGCTCTTTCCTGATAGTGACAAATTGATGGTATAAGATTGCAGATCAACATAGACCAGAAACTGGTTAATGAAGGCATCTTCTAAGTTTTTCCAGCTCAAGATTGATCTAGTAGGAAGATTGAGATACCAGTTATAAGCCATGTCTCCCAACGAATAAGGAAACAACCTACATGCAACATCATGGGGAGGAATTTGAGCTCAATTACAAGCATCTTTGAATGCCTATATGTGCTCTTCAGCACTTCGTGACTCTCAAAGAGCATATCTAGGGTAGAATTTCTTGAGATTTTTGGGAATTTCATGTATGCCACGAGGAATGACTCCTGGTGGTGAAGGATTGTTGGAAAAGAACGCCATAGGTGGTGGTGGTGGATTTGGTTGTGCCACCTGTGGTATTGGTGGAAACCCAGGTAGAGTAAGTGGTGGTGTTAACAGTGGTGAGATCAAAACCCTACGGGCTCTAGGCCTAATAGGGGGTTGGAGTTCAACTAATGGTTATGTATTTATGGCAAATATAATAACTCTTTCAAACCTTTCTAGTGACGTGATTCGAGCCAGTTTGTTCCATCAGGACCTCCTTCTAGGACCAATTCTATTGATGGTAAATGTAACACAACAATGTTAAAATAGAATATTTCTACCCTATTTCTCCTAAAAAAGATAAATAACCTAAAGCTACCTATCTTCCAAGGTCTCTGTAGTTGGTTCTCAACTATGTCGATGTTGTTCAGTGACCTATGCAACTATAATTTTCAAGGCATTTACTGGTAAAGGGATACAAACTACATAGTACAAATTAATCTAACTTTTGGGGTGTAAATAAATATCAAAAGATAGAACATAGCTCAGGACAACAAAACATAAATGTAGATTTCCTTCAATTTAGACATACAAACTTCATAATGAGCCTTCCTTTCAAATAACTAAACCATAAAATGATACAATCTATTGAACAATCCATACCATTGCATTCATTCATAGTGAAAATTCAAGACATACAATCACTCACCATTCATAAACTTCAAAATCAAACAATAACATATCACCAACTTATCATTGAAATTAATAGATCAATAAACACCAAGAAATCTCATTCACATATAATTCAATGGAAACAGTCTCAGATTCAGAATCTTCTATTCAATTTTATCAAATAAGAAACATTTACACACAACATTCACTGGAATACGAATGACCATTGTTCATTGACATTATCATTCAAACTCATTCTAGAAAATAACATAAAATTGTATTGACATTGTTAAAATGTCTAAGTGTCTTTGCATAAAACTATAAAAGTTCTTTGAAACTATAAAAATTATCCTAAAATTCTCCTTAGGTAGCTAATCCTTCTTCAATTAGCCAACCTTTACAACATGGAGAGAAAAACTACATATAGACAAGTCCTAACACTAATTCCTCCAATCAAAAATTTGAGATCCACCAATCAGGGAACAACTGGAGCTGCATGAGATGACTACCCATCATGATCTTCAATTCAATTGTTGATGACACTGTATCAAAATTTGATGCATAAGGAGAAGGTCAAACTACTGGGGAATCCTTAGTTGAACTTGTGTTATGATCCTAAAAAATAGGGGAGAGTTGCCCAGCTGCCCGTATCAACTGATGTTTCATTCAAAAAAGAATATTCAATACGCTTTACTCCCCTATTTTTTGTTCAATTAAGTACTCATCATAGTTGTCTAACACTTATCTAGTCATGTCCACATATGGCCCATCTACCCAACTGTCCTCAAACTTTATTCTTTTTAATTCAGTAGAGGTGAACTTCTGCATATCATCCAATTTGGAAAGCTCCTTCCAAGCAATCTTTACTACCTCTTTGATTTCCATGAGCCTATTAATTAATAATTCATCACCATCATCTCTCTTCTGCATTTCCTCTTGAAATATATTATCCCATTTGTTCCTCAACTCATCAAGAGGGAAACTATCCTTGATAGGGACACCTTCATTCACAATCATAGCTATGATTGCTTCCAACTCCATAATTTTATCTATCAAATCCTTTCCAACCTGTTGTACCTCATTTATATGGGAAAAAATAAATGAAGTCTTGAATCTGATAATGTTGATAGTTTTATGAATGAAATCTTCATTACCATATTCAAGGATAGATTTTTCAAAGAGTGTTTGTTGAGAAAGTTTAGTAATTTCATCCAATTTCCTCACATGCTCTATGTATTCTTCTTCTTGCTTCCAAAGGAACTCAACTTATGTAGTCATATCATTGGATGATTCCAATTCTTCTTTATGAACCTTTTGGGCTTCAACAAGTAGTTCCTACACCTATTGGATCAACCTATCAATCCATCTATCCAACATCTTTACCTTGCTTCTCATCTCAACAAGGTCATCAAATTCCTTCTTTCTTAACAAAATTGGTGTTTGTGGAGCAACAGATTGTATAGAAACAGGAGATGATAGGTCCTTTAAGAACCTATGCAATT
This sequence comes from Sequoia sempervirens, assembly GCA_007258455.2. NCBI lineage: Eukaryota > Viridiplantae > Streptophyta > Pinopsida > Cupressales > Cupressaceae > Sequoia > Sequoia sempervirens. Next base: position 228,950,375 of record VDFB02193867.1, read on the forward strand.
GATCTAATTGAGCCTTGAGCTCATCTTTCCTTTGTTTTTCCTTTATCATTTTGGACTTGGTGGAGGATGCTACAATATCAGTCGGGTCCATTTATTGGTTTCTTGTAGGCCTTCCCAAGTTTATAGTACCTAGTTGACAATCACTCAACTGCATCTCTGATATGTCCTTCTCCACCATAGGAATGGCACATTCAGCTACAATCTCTCCAGCATCTATCAATTTGGTGGAGTGAAGGACTCGATCCTTTTTCTTGGGCCTTTCCTTCTCAATATATTTCATCATATCATCCCAGTTTAGGGGCTGGAGCTTATTCATCTATTTCTTCTCCAGGTTAAGCTTCAACCATGTTGGGGCAATAGGAGGAGTAACCACTTGTTGTGAAGAAGAAATGGTAGAGGAGAGAGGTTGTAGAATTGTTACCTTAGGTTGGGAATCGACCTCTTGTTGTTGCTCCTTTTCTACCATTTCATTTGCAAGCCTATCAACTTCAGCTTTCTCTCTTTCCTCCTCCAATCTCCTCTGCTCCAACATGTCATCTCCTATCAACTTCAGCTTTCTCCTATATTTTGGATGCGTCTTGCTCATGCTTGGCTTGTTCTTCTACCTCCAACTTCTTTAGCAAGAGCTCTTTTTCATCCTTTATCCTTTGATCCTCCTCTGTAGCCTTGGCCTTGGCTTCAAGGTCCTCTTTTTCTCTTCTTTGTCTGGCCATTTCCTCTTCAAGGTCACGAATTTTCTACAAGAGGGCCAACTTCTCCATCTTTGCATTTGCTTTCCATTCACTTTCTTTTTGTTGTTGCAGAAGATCTTCCTTTTCCTTATGCTACCTAGCAAGCTCTTCAATACTTGCTATAGATTCAGCCTCTTGTTGCTTTGCAAGTTCCTTAGCTTGTGCTTTTGCATCAATCTCCTTTGCTTCCTCAAACAATTTCCACTGGTCTTCTCCAGTTAAAACATTCTCAGTTCCAACATCCTAAATGTCCTCAACAAATGCAGTTATAAGAGGCTCATGGTCTGATTGTGTGTCCTCTGAATCAGTGTCCACATCATGGATCTCAACCTCTTTATGTTTGTCTTTCTTAGCCTACTCATGAAGGATTCTTGTAGGTATTTCCCTAGTAGTAAAATCTGGTAGGGAGGGTTGAGATGAAGCTCCTCCTCCAATAGTAGTAGTTTATACACCTTGTAATTCATGAGTTTCTTGAGTAAGCATTCTTGGGTCAACATCTCCTCTAGAGCTAGGAGGAAAGTACTCCAATTTTCCTTTAGGATTTGTTCTCTTTTTTCTTCTATATCCTTGGGTACCTGTTGCTTTCCTCTTCTTTGAGGATTGAGCTTCTAGCTCCTTTGTCCTCATGACCACCCATTGGATGCTTCTATCCATCACTGTACTGGAAACTTGTTTGATATCAATGAATTCTTCCTCATCCTAATTTATTAGATCCAAGCTTTTAGTTCCTATATTCTCAGCTTCATACTCGAGGTCCAAAACTACACCATCATCTGATAGTGTATCAATAATATCTTCCTTTACCCCATACTCAATCATCTATAGGATGCTAAGCCTTTTATAATTTATTTTCCTAACATCATAATCATCTTGTAAATCAATCCAAAAATCCTCCAACAAGTTAAAATGCTTGTCAAAAATGGCCATTCATCTTGTGCTCTGGGTCAAAATGTTTCCTTGATGTACATAATCCCAAGTTTAGATATATTAGCTCTTCGCATACTGCATTTGTAGCCAAATTGTGAGCACAGTAGTATTCTCCCAATTTCATGGGGAATTTGTGGCATCCAGGCTTATGTTGGAAAATTTTGTATTAACCCCCGAAGCCTGATAAATGAACTCCATAAGCACAATCCTATCACTACAACATCTTGGCAGTTGATGAGGATTTCCATCAAAGAATTTCAACCTAAAATAAGAGAACTTGGGGTATTGGATATACCAATGTCCCCATTCAAAAATTAAAGCCATAGCCTCTCTTCTCATTCTGTACGCAGCATCTCCTGTCAACTTGTTGGTGATGACATAGAGGAATGCATCATTGACCCTTCTATAGTGTAGCTCTAAATTTTGCAGGGTCAACTAATCATAATGCTCCAATGCCTTATTTTCCCAAGAGCCTCTCCTAATGTGCCCACTGCATTTAATTCAAGGAATATGCCCCTCCTTGTAGCTGAATATATGACATAAGAGTATTGGATGTTGTGGATGGGTTGCTGATATGTGGTTGTCATTGATGTCAACACTATTAGCATTATTGTATTAAAGGTTGTATATGTCGAGGATATTGAGAAAATTGTTAAAGGAAGAGCTACAGGTGGCCAGTGGAACAATGAAGGTCATGAAGGTATCTTGTTTTGTACATTGAAGATTAGTTTTTGTGGAATAAAGGGTTTATTGCTGAGAGTATCTAGTTCACCTAATGGAAGTTTCAGAGGTCCACGTGAAGATTTGATCGTGCTACGAATAGTTGTGTTCTGAAAGTATTTATGTGGGTTTTATCAATGTTCCTGATTGAATTTTATGTGATTTTGGTAATTTTTGTTGTTGTGGATATTTCTGTGTTAGTTCTTGTTGTTTTTGGATGCTTCTAGATCATTCTTTATCCTTGTTGTATGTCTACATTGATCAATTTGCTCATGGTCGAATATTTTTCTCGGTATGTTTGGGTTTTCATGTTCTTGGCCGACATGATGGTTGTAACATGTTGTAGATCCTTAAAGATTTAAATTTGAATGTTTGGAACGCTCGAGGATATTTTTTTGGGTCTCACCATGATATTAGCCAATGGTGTTTGATCCACATTGAAAATTTGGGTCTCACCATGATATTAGCCGATGGTGTTTGATCCACATTGAAAATTTATTTGTAAATTTGGGCGAACATTGTAAATATGTTTTATATCTTTGGCCGACAAGGTTGTTGATGTAATTCCATGTTGCGTATATATAAGAGTGATTGGTTGAGTGAAGTTAGTGTGCATAAGAGTGAATGTATTCCAAAGAAAGTGAAAATGTGTGAATATTGATCTAATCATTCGATTACAAAGCAGAGTGAGAAGAAGTTTGAGCGAAGTGTAAAGAATGTTTTATGTGCTTAACTGGAACTGTAATCAGGCTCATGAAGAAGCTATTTTCTTAGTTCATACCCTGTGTGTGAACCCTTTTCCTAGTACCTGCAAAACAACATAAATAAATGAGTTAGACAAGGAATTACAAGCTAAAAGAAGGATTCCCCATGAATTCCATTTGCAAACTCAAAATAGGAAAGAAAATGTTGAAGAACACAAAGAAAATGACAAAACTAGATTTAATCCTAATTAAAGAATCAAACACTTGATCCCATGGGAGAATTGGTGCCAATTTGATGTGAAAATTGGCCCTTTCCCATTCCCTATGATGCAAGATTCGAATGTTGAAGAGATTGTTGATCCACTTTTGATGAAAAGATGAGAACTCCAAGCCAAATCTGCAAAAAGCCTAACTAGGAATTCGAATGATGGATGAGAGTGGCTAAGTATTTTAGCATGGTAACTTTGCTTGGATTGTGGATGATAAAATGAGGAGAGGGGCTCTTCATTTATAGGATTTCAAGATGGATGAATGCCCAAATTTGAGCAATGTGGGACTAACTTTCATCCAATGATATGGTGCCACTTGTCAAGCTATAAATGGATGATGGTTGTGCAAGATTTGGGGTTTGTGCCAATAAATGTCAATATTTGAAATTCAAATTTGTTGAAATGACATGTAAGAGGGAAGGGAAAATGCAATAAATGCCACTTGGCTCAAGGCAAAGGACATGTAAGAGGTCTTAAATGCCTTGTTGGATGTACATGTTGACTTGGAATTTTTGAATTCAAAATGAGAGAATATTCCAAAAGATGCCATGTGAGGGAAAATAGGGACTTACTAAATGAATTAAATCTATTTTCATGTGAAACTTACATTATCTAGAGGATGTGACATGAGATTAGATTAAATTAATCAAGGTTTAATTAATTTAATAGGAGATTAGATGATGTGACTTATTTGACTTAGATTTATGGATTTATTTAAATTAGATAAGAGAGGAATGTGATAAGAGGCTAATTAAATAAAGATTTTGATTTATTTAATTAAAGGGTATGGTGTTAGATTAAATCAAATAAGGTTTTAATTTATTTAATTTAATAGATAGACTTTAGAGATTTAATCAAATAAATTGATTATTTAATTAAATAGGGATAATTAGATCAAATGAATTGATTTAATTAACAAGGGAAAGTGACTTAATTAGACAAAATAATTTATTTAATTAAGAGCGAATATTGATGAATTTGTCAGATAGGGGAATTTGATTAAACGGTTAGACCAAGGGATGATTTAGGAAGAAACGATGTTAGTAAGTCAGGATCGAATGCACGATGTCAATCAATATATTTTCAATGTCTACATTTTTCCCCTCTTTGAAGCAATGCACTCATTGCGTTGGTTCAAAGAATAAACGATCTCAATCAAAGCCAAAAATTTTCGATATTAAAAACATGCTCTATTGCTGCATGGTGAGAGAAAACATGCCATTATAATATCCCTTGAGAGATCAGACGAAAATTTTGATTTTTTGGGTGATCTTGTGAAAAAAGGTGACAAGGTGCCCGACATGTCCAAAAGGGGTTTGGAAGGCTAAAAATGTTTCTAAATGCAATAAAACAATGAAAAACAAGCCTCAAACGGACAAAAACCGATTCGGGGGTCCAAAACCCTAGCAGGACAGCCCTAGAGGGTCACAAAACCCTAATTTTTAGGCTTAAAAGGGGCCCAAGGGGTCACTTTCAAGTCATTTTCACACACTTCCGCTAGCAAACCTTGAGATTCGAGCTCTGACCTCCTGACGATATGGCGCAACGACAGCTTCCTCTACACATTTCTGACCGAGTTCGAACCTACCAACGGCCACCTGGCATCGGTGCCCCAGTATGTGACCCTAACTGACACTTCATTTTTTTCATTTTAACACATTTATTACATGTTTAAGGATGAGCTCACCTCTAGCAGCGCTATTTTAGCACTGCTCGGTGTTTAAAGTGCACCGCTTTTAGCCCTTTTGTGCCGCAGTGGTGCAATTTGGAGTTTAAACACTCCACCGCTGGGCTCGAGCTTGGCTCGGACTCAGTGGGCCAATTTGATTAAAGTGCGCCGCGGCGACGCCCTTTTTGCAAAAATTGCAATGTTGGGTGTTAAATTATGCCGCAGCAGCTTGATTTAGCTAAAATTTGGGTCCAGCGTCAGAGTTTGAGGAAACTCAAACTACAGCGCCTTCACAAACTACACCGCTGGAAACGAGTTTGGAGTGTTAGGTCAGGATTTTTTTCAAAAAATTTAACATGCTGACTTTCCCTGATGCAGGACAGGCCTAAGGAGCTTTACTCTCGAGAGCATCGGTCGCAGGATTTGGTGAGCGTCCTATGGGACTTGAACGACAGAGATCAGGACCAACTGGGAGTCGCTGGCCTATGGCATATTGCATACACAGCGCCCGTGCGCACACATCTCGGGATGTTGTCAGCGCTGGCCGAGAGGTGGCACAACGAGACCTCTTTGTTTCATCTTCCCACTGGTGAGGCAACCATCACATTGGAGGACATCTGGCGCATACTATGATTGCCCATTCATGGCCGACGGGTGATCTATGACATGGAGGAGGGACGCGAGTGTTTACCTGAGTCCTCGCCACACGAGATATTATTTACTACGAGGGGCAGATCGAGCTGGAGCGGTACAGAGTTATAGCACCTCCCTTCTGTTAGGCGATTGCAGTGATCATTTTGGGTTTGGTTGCCCCAGACCGGCAAGGGCGATATTTCAGTCCGAGTTAGGGATACTACTAGGAGAGGATGGTCCGGCACAGGCCAGTTCGATTTGCATGGGGGCCCGTCCTTCTAGCTTCACTCTATAGGGATTTGCATGAGTACACGTACGTGGATGGCCGAGCGCTAGGGGCTGGGGTGACACAGTTGCATGTTTGGGCATGGGAGCACATTTCTGTGCTACATCCACAGGTGGTTCCAGTTCTAATGGGGGTAGAAGATGCCCTAGTGGCACAATACAGAGGGGGTGTGTCATTCACACACACCGGTGAGCATGAGATCCCCTACTAGAGGAAAGTCCTAGATGAGATGCTTATTTTTACTTGGCGCCCATACCTTGGTCAGCCTGGATGGGCTGACGATGCTGCATAGCTCTTCTACTGCTGGCAGGAAAAATATATGCATGGCCGAGAGCACACGGTGATCGAGCGATACTTGCCAGGGCACGTATAGTGTCAGTTTGGGGAGCCACAGGATTGATCGGATGATGGTTACGTGGCCATTTTTGCACGCAGTATGACAATGGTGTCATGGGGGCCTGGTATTCCTACCGCAGAGGCAGTTGACAGCTTTCGGCAGCTAGTGGCCCGACCATGGGCTTATGATCAGGGCTTGACAGACCTAGGGACCACACAGGCCTACAGAGATTGGTTCAGACCTCCTCTTTGGTTGACCATTCCAGGTGAGGATCTAGAGGCATATAGGGTCAGAGGCAAAGTGATAGGACGAGGACGAGGACGAGGTCCTAGGGTCGAGATTCATTAGGACCCACCAGGGGTGCCCCCAGTCCCACCAGGTTAGGGAGATGTCCCTATGCAAGACCAGCAGCAAGATCCACCAGTCCCACCACCACAAGCTGAGGATGAGGACCAAGTTCACGTACAGCCACGGGCACAGCAAGTGGGGCAGGCAGATGCACGGGATGCCTTGATTTTATAGTTACAGGTGCAGGTACAGGCAGTGATGGCTAAGAGGGACCAGGAACGAGCTGAGAGAGAGTGGCTTAGAGCAGAGAGAGATCAGGTTGTACAATAGTGACAGGTCGCAGAGCTACAGGAAGCTACAGAGCTAGGCTGCAGACAGCAGATTGAGAGCATGACAGCCTCGGCCTCCTCCCAGGGTACAGTGTCGGTACGAACTTACAGGGAGGCTATCTGAGAGATAGAGTACTACCGCCGAGCCTACCACAACACTATACCTAGAGCAGACTGGGTCCCCGATTACTCAGAGTGGGCCAGCCAAAGACCACCAGAGGGTCACGGCGACAGGGGTGAGGGCAGCATTCACGGAGATCGAGCATGATCCAGATGATACACGCTTTTGGTGCCTTATGGGCTCATTTTTGATAGCCTCAATGGGCATTTTTGTACTAATTGACATACTTATACAGTGATCCAATTATTATTCTTGTACTATGACAGTGATATTGATGATATGATATATATACGAGCCGATTTTGATGCGATGTTATGTGTACTCGTTTATTTATGCATGGATGGTTCATTTTTATATGCTTTGCAATGATGTTTTATGGATGCATTTATTTTTATGCAATTGATTATGACCTATGATATGATGTGCAATGATGTTTAACTATATGATGACTTATTTTATGCCAATGTAATATGTGAAAAATGCTTATATATGAGATGATTTGTGGATGAATGTGATGTGATGTGGTGGTCGTGATATGATGCTAATGCATAATGAAGTTGAAATGCTTAGAATAACAAATGTTTATTATCTTAAATGATGATGTATGTGATGCAATGATATGTTAATGCAAAGTGATATGTTGGTGCATAATGTGAACGGAATGTGATGATATGATGTCATGATGTTATGCAAAGATGTATGCCTAATGAATTAAATGCTTATATACCTATTGTTTATGCAAAAATGATTATGGAATGCTTTTGTAGATGCTATGTGATGATTTTAGATGGTAATATGAAATGTATATAAAGTACAAATGCAATGCGATGATTGATATAATGGCATGTAATGGGTGAAATGCGATGATATGGATGCACCTGTTTATATGATGATGAAAATGCGATGTTTCCTATATGATATGTAATGCAATGTGCTAATGATGTATATATGATGTGCTTATGCAAATGTGCTAATAATGTATGGATGCAGGATCAATGGTGATGATGGTGATGATGAGCAACTGTCATAGTACCTTGTTAGCGCGGTCAGTAAGAAAAGAAGAAGTCATTTCAACAAGACGCATGATGACACAAATGCAGATGATGATGATGATGATGATGATGATGATGATGATGATGATGATGATGATGATGATGATGATGATTACTTGCCAAGGAATTGGGATTTTCAAAGGGCCAAATTTTCTTATGTTTGATAACACACGTGGTACAATACATCAAGGTATAGGAAACCAGGATGGCGTGGTACTTAGTGTGATGGAATTTGACTCGACAATAAGATAGGAGTATTCTTGTTCACACTTGACATATGGAAACCTTGCTAGGATGTACTTCAGAAGTTTCAAACACCTCAGACCAAAACACAGAAAGATAAACCTATCCCTGCAATAATCAACAAGTTGCCCTAGACCTCTTCCATATATGCCTAACAAAGCAAGTATTCGCTGAGGTTATATTGCAAGAACATCCAACAAGTACAATAGACAAAAGATAATGATCGTTGCCCCATTCCTATTTCTTAAATTCTGTTGTTTTGGGATATCATCGAGACATCCTTGGAATGAGCGCAAAATAAGATAAGTCAAAAAGATAAAAACCAAGTAAACAAACAAACCAATGCTCTTCAATACCTCTTAACGAAAAAAGGATGTGTTTTCTAAGATGATAACCGAAACTTATTGCCAAAAGATAATGCCTATTGTAGGAAGGATGCATCCTAGGACATGTTAGTGGATGGTGACACGTCATTTCGTTTATAAGGGATGATTGATATGGGACCATTTCAGATGATATGTTACCGATACGAAAAGGTGACCAATTTGCTTACACATTGACTTAAACTTAAGACTTGACGCTTTTGAGTTCTACTTTAAAACCTGGTAGACTTGTTTCTGATTGTCTTACCAAATATTGATCATGACGATTAGTTTATTATGAGTGGTGCTTATCGCGGGTGCAAGTGAGATGAGGCGGATGGATTTCTTTCAAATATTTGGATGTTTTTGATGTTTTATAATGTTTTGAAGCTGTTTTTGGTATTTTTTGAGGTTTTACGAATGTTTTGATTTTTTATTTTTTCAAATGTTTTTGGGATTTTCTGAGATTTTGACCAAGAGACTAACCTAAAGACCTATCTTAGGGGCCTCGAGGGCTGGTCAACAGACAAGCCTTGCCTATGTTCAAGCTTAGAGACGATGTAGTTCAACAAGACTACCTTGTTTTTGAGGTTTTGATGATGTTTTGAATGTTTTTTGATTTTTTGATGTTTTTGGATTTTTTGATTTTTTGATGTTTTTGGATTTTTTGATTTTGAGGATTTTTAGATCATACATGAATCTAATTCGATGAGAATGTGCCCCCAGCACGATGCAATAGACTACTCCGATAAAGGTGGGACAAACTGACCTTGAGGATGGGCCACGTAGTACTAGGAGGGATCACGATATGAAAAAAAGGGCCAAGCTATGGTGTGGATGCGAGTGGATGTGTGATGGATGATGGAAATGAAATGGATGGATGATGCAGATCAAGCCATAAAGATCCTGGTGGATGGAAAGTGCTTATTTACACAAGGTGCCTATTTGCCAGGTTTTCACCAAGGTACTTGTCCAAAGTGCCACCAGAGTGGTTTTCACTAGAGGACGATTTTTTTGATCCTTTTTCTAATTTTTTTGGATTTTTTGCTTTTTTGATTTTTTTTTGTTGTCACCAATACGCCTGTTTGCCAGGTTTTCACCAAAGTAACCATTTTTTCAGGACTTTTTCTTATTTTTTGGATTTTTTGGTTCTATACCTTGAAAGAATTAGGCATAAAACTTTTTGAGATGGGAGCTATTCATGGGCTCCTATAGAGGTTCCCCTTCGGGTGTTGATAGCTTATATGCCCCTGATGTGTAACTTGTCATTATGACAAAAGGTCCTAACCAATTAGGTTCGAACTTGCCTTTGCTGTTGAGATTCAGGACATTCTTCTGATTTTATTTTAAGACCAATTCTCCAACTTGGAAAGTCTTGCTTCTGATTTTCTTGTTATAGCTCTATTTGAGTCTATTCTAATAGACTTATAGATGGTTCAGAGCATCTATGCATCTCTCATCGAGTAATTCAAACTCGTTCAATCTTGACACCCGATAGTCCTCATCAGTGATGAGGTTTTCCAATGATATTATGAGGGATGGGAGCTTGATCTCAATTGGGAGTACGGCTTCTGATCCATAGACCAAGGAGAATGGGGTGGCACCATTGGGTGTGCGGATGCTAGTTTAATAAGTCCAAAGGGCAAGATTAAGCTACAAGTGTCAGTCATGACCTACGTCATTGACTATTTTCTTAAGGATTTTGAGGATGGTTTTGTTCATGGCTTATGCTTGGCCATTTCCTTGGGGATAGTATGGGGTGGAAAAGCAATGCTAGATTTTGAATTTCTCGCATAAGTCGTGAACCTCTTGGTTCTTGAATGGTGTGCCATTATCTGAAATAATGGCTTGTGGGACACCATAACGACAGATGAGATAGTTCAGGATAAATTTTAAGATCTTCTTCCCAGTGATATATGTCATGGGTATGGCTTCCACCCACTTAGTGTAGTACTTAGTTGCAGTTATGATGAATTTATGGCCATTGGATGAGGTGGGTGTGATTTTTCCAATGAGATCGAGTCCCCACTGTGAGAAGGGCCATGGTGTGATGATTGGATGAAGCTCTTGAGCTGGAGCATGGATGAGGTCCCCATGCTGCTGACATTGTATACACCTCTTAGCATGATCATGCACTTCTCTTTCCATTGTGGACTAGTAATACCCCAACCTCAGCAGTTTCTTGGCGATGGTCATTCCACTCGAGTGTGAGCCACATATACTGTTATGAACCTCGGTTAGAGCAGTTAATGCCTCCTCAGCATTTAGACAGCGCAGTAAGGTACCTTCTATGCTTCTATGGTGTAAGGTATCACTTAGGATGACAAATCTAGATGCCTTTTTAATAAAGGTTCATTTTAGGCTCGATGGTAGGTTAGCGGGTATGACTTCTATTCGAAGATATGTATATATGTCATGATATCAAGGATTTCCAGGACCAACGATTTCACACACATATTTTGATTCTAGTACCTCGAATGTGGGAACGAGAAGCTGCTCGATCAAAAATTCATATTTCGGCACGTTGTGAGGGATGTCTAATAGGGACCCAATTGTAGCCATGGCATCAGCTGCTCTATTGTTGGTTCTTGGAATCTGCTCAAATGTTATGTCAATGAAGGATTCCTTGAGAGTCTCCACCAATTTCTTATATGGAGTAAGATTGTCATCCTTAGTCTAATCTCATTATTGACCTGATTTATGATCATTTGAGAGTCTCCATACACCTTGAGAGTTATGATGTTCCATTGCACTACTATCCTGAGACCTATAGTCAAAGCCTCATATTCCTCTATGTTGTTGGTGCAAGGAAATTCCAATTTGGATGAATTTGGTATGCAATCCCCTTGCGGGGTGATAAAGAAGACACCAGCCCCTGATCCATGTTGTGTGTATGAACCATCGAAATATAGTTTCCAATGGTCAGTTACATTAAGGTTAAAAATGGATTCATCTGGGAACTCCGAGACAAGAGGATTCTTAGAATACATAGGTGCTTCTGCTAGTTGATCCGCAATAACTTGTCCCTTGATAGCTTTCCTCTCTACATACTCGATGTCATACTCTGATAATATCATTACCCACTTTTCCATTCTGCTCGTGAGCATTGCCTTGGATAGAAGATACTTGAGGGGATCAATTTTCGCAATGAGCTTTATCTTGTGTGCTAGCATGTAATGTCTAAATTTTTGGGATGCAAACACTACTGTGAGGCAAGCTTTCTCAATGGAGTAATTTAGCTCATGACTGACCATTGTCTTGCTGATATAGTACATGGCCCTTTCTATTCCATTTTCATCATATTGAGCAAGAAGAGCTCCAAGAGCTGTTGTTGTTGCTGACACATATAAGATCAATGGCTTCTTTGGGATGGGTGGCATTAATACTGGTGGTGTCAGTAGGTACTCCTTGATTTTGTTAAATGCTTCTTCGCACTTTGTATTCCATTTGTACGCTACCCCCTTGTGGAGTAGGTGAGAATATGGATTCTGCTTGTCTGCCAGTTGCGCTATGAATTGCCAAATGGATTGAAGTCAGCCTTAGAGGATTCTCAGTTGCTTTAATGTTTTTGGTGCTTCCATCTCAAGGATTTCTTTTACTTTTGTCAGGTCCACCTTGATACCCCTCATGGAGACTATGTATCCTAGTAGTTTACCTGATTGTATGCCGAAGACGCACTTCTTAGGGTTTAGTCTAACTTTGTATTCCTCCAGTCTGTCAAAGATAGCACTTAGGGTTGCTATATGATCTTGTCTTTTTCTTGACTTAGCTAGAATGTCGTCAACATAGTCCTCAACTGTCTTGTGAATCATATCATGGAATATTAGTGTAATGGCCCTTTGATAGGTTGCACCTGTGTTCTTTAGGCCAAATGGCATCATGTTCCAGCAATAGGTCCCCCATGGACAAGTGAAAGCCATCTTATGTTGATCCTCTTTTGCTATCATGATCTGGTTGTATCCTAAAAATTCATCCATAAGTGATAGCATCTCATGCCCTACCGTCATATCTACTATCATGTTGATGTTGGGAAGCGGGAAATCATCCTTGGGACATGCCTTATTCAAATCTTTGAAGTCCGTACAGATTTTGATGGCTCTGTCTGGTTTTGAAACAGGTACCAAATTTGACACCCATTCTAGATAATCAATTGGTCGGATAAATCCTACATCTAACAACTTTTTGAGCTCCATTTTAACCAACAGAATGATTTGAGGATGCATTTTCCAAAGCTTTTGTTTGACTGGTTTTGCTTCTAGATACACTGCTAAATGATGAACCACAGTCTCTAGATCTAGCCCTAGCATATCAACATAACTCCATGTGAAGTTTATTTGCCTTTCCCTTAGGAATGCTACTAGGAATTCTTGTTCTTCGGATAATAGTGATTCTACATAGAAAGTGATATGCAAGGTCTCCTTTGTTCCTATGTTGACCAGATTGCACTTTTCGGCCAAGACTGTTGACTTATCTTGATGGATGGCTCTTAAGGGAAGATTGAATCCTTCATCCTCGGGTGCCTCAGAGAGTTTTTCACTGTTGGATACGTCCTTTCTTTTTACTATTTTCTTGTCAGATAGTGCCACAGTGTGGTTTTCACTCAAGGACTTGGATATGATTCTTAGTTTCTCACTTTTGCGACTGAAGGATTCAATCATTTCCCCATAATAAGCATGTGTGTCAAACTCCATTATAAACCCTGCCTTATGGTCTCCATCTGGAATGTTATCCCTCAATCCCATGAATTCTGAGAGCGCCTCATCATTTTTGAATGTATCAAGAACTGGTGGTCCTCATTGGTCATAGTCGATCAATTGGGGGTAGATTAGATATGGTATCTTTGTCATCGCTACTAATATAGGGATTAGTTATGAAATTATGTGTGTTGCTACCTATGACTATTGGTGAGTGTACTTGTACTAGCATTGGTTGAGGAGAGACATTAGCAGCTCTAACCGAAGGACCTCAGCTAGGTATGATTATTCTCGGAAGGGTACATCCAAGACCAAAATTTGTTATGGGTCGTGTCTCTGGCATGATAGGTATTATGAGGTCGTCATCATTTTGTCCTAGTCTCTGGTTTATGTCATAACCCATTGCAAGCATCATTTGTAGGCCCTTGTTTGTCTCATCCATTGGTAGTTCAGGTGTCAGTCTTTCATCTTAGTACAACATGTGAGATGGATCTACTTCAATAACCTCTTGGCCAAGGTCTCCCCAGCTTGTGAATTCAGGATAGTCTTCAAGAGATGTTTGTGATGTGGAAGCTTGGTTTTCTTGTGGGCGTCCCCGTGATCTAGGAGATTGTGGTAACTCTCCTATCACAAAAGCATTGTTAGGAAGCTTATAGCTTCCACAACCATCTTCCTGGATGATGAGCTTGATGTCAGAGATGGTGGGAATGGCGGGTGTCTCTATCGCAGAAGTGGACGCGAGAGTGGCAGGGTCGATGTATGGTGTGGATGGGCCTTCATCATTCTTTGGTACTTGGGGTATTTTGTAATATTTGGCCTCAAGGTTTTTTCAATATGAAAACGGTTCGGGATCTCCATGAATGGTAACCTCTTGTCCATTATGTGTAAATTTCACACATTGCTGGAAGGTTGATGCTACGGCTTTCATCACATGGATCCATGGGCATCCTAGGAGGATGTTGTATGGCAAGTTGAGGTCCAGGACCCGATAGGTGGTTTACATGAGCACTGGCCCTACTTGAATAGGGAGTTTAATCGTGCCCTGAGATACTCTTTCTTGGTCATTGTATGCTCTTATCATGATGCCCTTACCTTTGTTGATGGAATCTTCTGATATTTTCAACTATTTGATTAGGCTGAGAGAGCAAATGTTCAAACCTGCACCTCCATCTACCAAGACCCTTTTGATTTTGCTCTTGTTTATAATGGCTTCTAAATGGAGTGCACAGTTGTGAGATGGTTGGGCGGGGAAATCTTGGTCAGAGAATGTAAGGAGATTAGGTGTTATGATATTTCCGACCATAGCTTGGAATTGGTCCGCATCGAGATCTGTGGGGACAGTGGATGAGGCTAATGCTTCCTCAAGGATATTTTTATGGGCTGATGATATTTTTAACAACTCCATGATGGAGATGTGTGTTGGCATTCTCTTGAGTTTTTCTACAACATTGTAGCTATGTGGAACGTCTCTAGATGAAGGGACTCTATTAGGTTGGGATGATCCTGTAATGGTGACTTTACCACCTCTTGTGGTGACTCCACAATCTTCGGCATGGGTGCCCTTGATGGTGATGACCATGCAGTATTCATTTAGGGAGGCCACGAATAATTCATAGATATGATTTACACTACCCTTCCCTTTATCATTTTTATTCCCTTTGTTGCCATGATTCGACATCGGATTCGTGTAGATTTTTAGATCCTGATTTCCAGTAGGTTGTTCCACGTTTATGATTTTCTTATCAATGAGATATTGGATAATGTTTTTGAGTCTCATGCAATTTTTTGTGGTGTGACCTTTGATCTTATGAAATTCGCAAAGTTTATTTTTGTTATACCAAGGGGGTTTGATGTCGGGTTCTTGGTAATTCTCGAATGTAGGAGGCTTGATGAGTTTTTCATCGATCAACTTCTTCATTATGTCCTCCAATGGTTCCCCCAAGATAGCATATTTTCATTTGGGATAAGTTTTGCGTTGGGGTGGTCCTCTTTGATCATTGAGGTTATTGATGGTTGGATTATTGTTGGGTTGATATGTTGTGTGATGAGTGTTTTGGTGTTGATTTTGGATTTGCGGTGTGGGTGTATGTTGGCGTGGACCACCAATGACCACCTTGGCATCTACGACACTGTCATTAGTAACGTTCTTGTTCCTTGACCATGTGTGAGGTTTATCATTGTAATTGGATGATGGGTGGT
This sequence comes from Sequoia sempervirens, assembly GCA_007258455.2. NCBI lineage: Eukaryota > Viridiplantae > Streptophyta > Pinopsida > Cupressales > Cupressaceae > Sequoia > Sequoia sempervirens. The sequence continues at coordinate 228,965,939 of VDFB02193867.1, forward strand.
TATTTTGTTGTTCATGATATGATGTTGATTCTGCAGGTTGAGTCACAAGGGCTCTTTCGATGCTAAGTGCCTTGGGGATCAACTGATTGTATGCGGTGATTCCCTGATCCTTGAGATGAAATGACAAGCGGCTTTCAAGGTTGGCTATGATTGTGCAAATTTGTTGTTCTTCTGGCATGGTCCACTTGCTCCGATTGGCCTTGGATCGCCATTGTTGAAGGAATGAAGCAAAAGATTCATTCTTTCCTTGTTTTAGAGCGTATAGTTCTTCGAGACTGACATCCATTGCAATGTTACATGCGTAGTTTTTAATGAATGCATCTCTGATTTCTTGGAATGTTCTAATGCCTGAAGGTAAGCGAGAGAACCATTCTATAGCGGGACCTGCCAAGCTTCTAGGAAATAGCCACATCAAATAAGTATCATCGTATGCAACCTCCATGCAATGAACCTAGAATTCCCTAATGTGATCTTCAGGGTTTCCCATCCCTCAATATTTGTCAAACTTAGGAATCTCAAATCCCTTGGGGAATGGTTTCATCTCTAAGCTCCTATCAAATGGATAGGGACACAAGTTGCTTGGTGTTTTGGTTGTTCGGCCTGACTGAAGGTTGAGCACTTGTTGCGATAGCAACCTGAGTTGTGTTGTTACATCGCTTTGTGGATTAGGGGGTGGGATGAATGTGTTCTGGGGTGTTTGAATCATTGGTTGAATGGATGGGTTGGCTAGGGCATTGTTCGATGGTATTGATATGTTCTAGCGGGCAAAGTAGGCTTCTACTTGCTTTTGTATGAACAACGCTTGTTGTTGATCTTGTTGTTGTTGCACTAGGATTTGTGCTTGTTGTTGCGCTTGTTGCTATTCCAACAACGCTTGTTGTTGTGCTTGTTGTTGTTCCCACAACACTTGTTGTTGGGCTGCCAATTCTGTTGCTTCTTGTTTCTCTTGGTATTGTTTTAGTGCTTGCTGATATGCTTGCATTTGCATTGCTTGTGCAAGAAGTTGTGCTTGTGCTTGTGCTTGTTGTGCTTGATATTGAGCTTGTGCTTGAGATTGTGCTCGCGCTTGTGCTACTTGTTGCTGCAATAATAGTTGTGCTTGAGTGACTCTTTGTGCTTGTAATGCTTGTGTAGCTTGGGCAGCTTGAGCGGCTTCTTGTTGTTGTTGTTGTAGTAAAGCTTGAGCTTGTTGAGCTTGTTGTGCTTGCAATGTGGCTTGTGCAGCTTGGGCAGCTTGTGCGGCTTGAGAAGCTTGTTGTACATCTTTTTGTTTTTGAACTTGTTGGTATCCTCTTTGGAAAGTGGCTTGGAATCCTGCATTGAATTGGTTTGATGTGGTGAATGTTGGTGGTCGTGGGGGTGGTGGTGGATTTGGAATGGTGGTGGATGATGATGTTGTGTTGATGTTTTGGGTGTTGGATAGTGGTATTGGTGTGATTGGTCCTTGAGAGACCATGCTTTGTGATGTTAGGGGTGTGTTTGATGATGTTGCCATTGCCTGTGTGTTTGTCATTTGTTGTTGCGATATCAATGACAATTTTTGCTTGTTTGGTGCAATTCTTTGATTGATGGTTGGGATATAGGTTTGATTGATACTTGGTAGGGGAGGAAGCCCTAAACCAAGGAGTGGTGTGGATGATGATGGAAATGGCAGAAGAGGTGGAAATGTGAGGGGCATGAGTTGTTGTGAGAACGTTGTGGTGTCAAATAAGCCCCCTAGTCCGAATGTATCTCCCTCTTCTTGTGAATTTGTGAGAAGAGGTGTTTGTGGTGCTCCATGAAAAGATGTTGATGATGGGTCATAATGTAAAGTGAGAGGAACATTTTTGTGTAATGGGTTGTTGAGTATGTCTTGTTCCAAGGTAGTGTTTGCATCCAAGTTTTGATTATTAACAAGGGGATGTGATTGAAAAGCATTAAGGAATGTGTTTCCCTTGTTAACATTGGGTTGTGTTGGAGAAAATGATGTTGTGATTTGTGGAATGTTTTGCGTGATGTTTTGGGATGAGGGTGTAGATGAAATGGGAATGGTGGATAAGATTGGAGGAAATGATGTATCCACTATAGTGCTCACATCAAAATCTGAAAGCAACTTGGCCCCTTGTTTTGCTAATTCAAGCATGTACAACGAAGGGTTAAGTCTCATCATGATGTTGATGATTCTATGGTTGTCTAGATTTTGGAGCCTTTCCATCATTTCCTCGCTAGACATTCCAAAGGTAAGGTCCTCCCCTTGATTTTCTTCTTGTGGATTTTGGGATGATGAGAGGATCAATGGATTGCTTGATTCGGTGGGATTCATTTCTGTGTTCGTTTTGCTAAGATCACTTGAAGTGGGAGTTTCTTTGTTGGCTTCCATACTCTTCTTGTATTGAGATCTCATTTGAACCATAAAACAAGGATCAACCTTTGAGAATATGGGAGATGAATCTCTTGATTCCTTGGATTGATTGTTATTTTATGTCCCAAAGTATAAAGTCTTAGGATGCTTTGAGGATCAAAGGTGATGATATGATAATGATGTTTTAGGGATGGATGATATGGATGTTTTGGCTTTTGATAAATCTTGAATGAGACACTAGGCTTTTTTAGGACTTGCGGATTCTTGATTTTTGATTTTGGGATTTTTAGATTTTGTCCTTGATTTTGATTTGGATTTTTGAACAAAAAGACCCTAAGATGTTGGATGATGATCTAAGGGATAGCTTTGTTCAAAGAACGATAATTTGAATATGTGTGAGGAGAAGGATGCATCTACTCACACCTATTCAAACAAGGTGATTGTTTTACTAAGCATATGAAGAAGGATTCATCTACATATACTAAGCTAGACAAGATGATTTTGATAACTTTGACTAAGTATATGCAAAAGGATGCATCTACACATACCTAGCCAAATATGTTTTGATAAATCTTCTCAAGGACCTAATCTCAATGATTTTGATGATTTTGATTTTACCACAAAGCCTAGTATCAAGGATGATTTCAAGATTTTCCAAAAGGTGATGATGAGATGGAATTTATTTTGATGTTTTAAAGGATGGATGAAAATGATTTTGATGTGTTTTGATCCTAATAAGAACCTAAAAAGGTACACTTTGTTTTCCTAGACCTAGGTATTGAAGAGCATGCAAATGCTTCCTAATGACCTTTGTAACCAAGACATGATTTCATTTGAACATTTGGATTTCCAATCAATGATTTTATGCTTTGGGATTTGGAGTCTTCAACACACATGAAAGTTCATTTTGTTTAGCTTTGCTTAATGTCTTTATTTTACCAAAACACTTTCTTTAATTAAGTTTTCAAACTAAGATGTCCAATGTCTTAATTTCTTCAAACCCCATAAGATATGTTATGTGGAAATTTAATGAACTCAAGGCAAGGGTTTCCTATTGTTTACTTAAGGAGACAAATTGAGATATAATCCAATGCTTAGAAACCTCTAAGGATGTGAATCCCAAGGGAAAGCAATAACATATGGATTGAGTCAATTGTATTTGTCCTCAAAAGGGTTTGAAATTTTTGGATGATGTTAAGTGTTTGTTTCCATGATATTTTTGATCAAGCAATGCATTTTGTAACTCAATAATAAGTACAATCCTATGGATGTGTAAGACAATATTTGTTGGATTCCCACTTGGACAAGTCCAGCTATGCTTATCTCTAGCGGATGGTTAGATGCTTGACCCCACTAGCTCCCCTCCACAGCTCATTAATGTCAATTGGGGAAGCCAAGCATCAACACCCATGAAACTCCCATGGCATGCTTTCCATCTCTACTAGAAGACCGTAAAAGTGTGGGGTGGCTTCAAAACGACCGTTCTTGCACGAACAAATAGATAAAAGGATTTTGGAAAATTCTAGCATATGGGTTCTAGTAAGGACTTTCCGTTCATAGGATTTGACCCAACGTGGCAAGAATCCCCTTTCGGATCCATCTTGTCAGAGTCAACCGCATGATATTGGCATTTATTCCAATATCCACATTTATATCTCGACTGGAAATACTCTTGGCTTTAGAGTGTTACCGGTTGAGTCGTTCCCTTTGGTGATTACTTTTTCCCAGAAGGCAGGCCCTCTAAGATAAACAAAAGCAAATGAAGAACAAAATCTGTAACTCAATCAATCTTTGATAGCAACAAAGAGAGAGAATATACGCGAAAATTCCCCCACTCACACTCGCACAATAATTTGTTTAATTTTTGATCCAAAATCAAAGTGTGGAGGTGATTGCTTTGTCTTAACCCAAAGTCATGGAAAAGGCCTTTTGATTCTCAAGATCGCTATAAAGCGCGAGAGAAGCGCATACGTCCTTTTTCCAATGGCTTTAGTCTAAGTAATCCCTCACGAAAAACACAACTACACTTGTTCTTTTTAAACCCTCAAAGCAATATGTGAGTTCATTTTTAGAGCACCAAAAAGACAAGTGATAAAAAATTTATTAATCCCATAAACAAAATCTAGTAAGTTGTTGGTCCTAAGATTCTTTTTAATCCTTTTGCAAGAAATAAACAAAAAGAACTCTTTTTAAACCCAAATGAAAGCTAGTGTTCTAAGAAAAGAAGAAGATGAAAAATTCCTATGGAAGTGTTAAACAAACACTTAAGTGTTTAAAAACACTTTGATTAGACAAATTATCATCACCATACTCCTCCTTCCTTTGCTTTTGTTTTCCAACCTACAAAGAAGAAAAACAGTTAAATTCTAGAAAAACACAGAAATTAAAAGCAAAAAATAGAGGAAGAAGCAATCATAAATTAAAACACATGATAAAAATTAAATTTCTCCCTTTTACTGTCTTCCAACATTGCAACTCGTGAAGGCATCGCTTTTTTTTTCCTCCCAGCGGTGCTCTTACAGCGCCGCTTACCAGTCAGCAGCGCTCTGTGTTGGGACAGAGAGCACGATTGCGTCGCTGTTTCGCCCAGTGTCGCAATTTCTGACAACGTCGGAGTTTAGAAAAAAAATTGAAACTTCTACAGATCGGCAAGTCCAGCGGGGGAGTTAAAATTTTGAATTCTTTGGCGGGATGAGCCCAGCAGCACTAAAATAGCGATGATGATGAGCCCATGGTGCTAAAACAGTGACGCTAATGAGCTCGCGATGCTAAAACAACGATGCTGACAAGCCCGCATTGGAATTTCCTATGTCAAGAAAATGCGGAAATTTTGAGGAAATGTTAGAAATGTTGATTTCAAGCCCTCCTAGCGCCAAATGTGCGAACCATTTTCCTAGTACCTGCAAAACAACATGAATAAATGAGTTAGACAAGGAATTACAAGCTAAAAGAAGGATTCCCCATGAAATCCATTTGCAAACTCAAAATAGGAAAGAAAATGTTGAAGAATACAAAGTTAATGACAAAACTAGATTTAATCCTAATTAAAGAAGCAAACACTTGATCCCATGGGGGAATTGGTGCCAATTTGATGTGAAAATTGGCCCTTTCCCAATCTCTATGATGCAAGATTCGAATGTTGAAGAGATTGTTGATCCACTTTTGATGAAAAAATGAGAACTCCAAGCCAAATCTGCAAAAAAGCCTAACTAGGAATTCGAATGATGGATGAGAGTGGCTAAGTATTTTAGCATGGTAACTTTGCTTGGATTGTGGATGATAAAATGAGGAGAGGGGCTCTTCATTTATAGGATTTCAAGATGGATGAATGCCCAAATTTGAGCAATGTGGGACTAACTTTCATCCAATGATATGGTGCCACTTGTCAAGCTATAAATGGATGATGGTTGTGCAAGATTTGGGGTTTGTGCCAATAAATGTCAATATTTGAAATTCAAATTTTTTGAAATGACATGTAAGAGGGAAGGGAAAATGCAATAAATGCCACTTGGTTCAAGGAAAAGGACATGTAAGAGGTCTTAAATTCCTCGTTGGATGTACATGTTGACTTGGAATTTTTGAATTCAAATTGAGAGAATATTCCAAAAGATGCCATGTGAGGGAAAATAGGGATTTAATAAATGAATTAAATCTATTTTCATGTGCAACTTGCATTATCTAGAGGATGTGACATGAGATTAGATTAAATTAATCAAGGTTTAATTAATTTAATAGGAGATTAGATGATGTGACTTATTTGACTTAGATTTATGGATTTATTTAAATCGGATAAGAGAGGAATGTGATAAGAGGCTAATTAAATAAAGATTTTGATTTATTTAATTAAAGGGTATGGTGTTAGATTAAATCAAATAAGGTTTTAATTTATTTAATTTAATAGATAGACTTTAGAGATTTAATCAAATAAATTGATTATTTAATTAAATAGGGATAATTAGATCAGATGAATTGATTTAATTAACAAGGGAAAGTGACTTAATTAGACAAAATGATTTATTTAATTAAGAGATGAATATTGATGAATTTAATCAGATAGGGGAATTTGATTAAACGGTTAGACCGAGGGATGATTTAGGAAGAAACGATGTTAGTAATTCAGGATCGAATGCACAATGTCAACCAGTATATTTTTGATGTCTACACCCTACAGATCTAATTCATTTTGCTATGTATTGTTGGGTAGTGAGCCCTCTTGTATTTGAGCAGTGAGCTTTAGGTAGTGTGCCTAAATGCATGTGCATTCCCATTATTTCTCTTATACTTTTAACAGGGTATAATATTGTGGACTAACATCCACCGTGGTTTTTCCCCTAACAAGGTTTCCACATAAAAAATATTGGTGTTCTCTGTGTTTCTAATGTGTTGACTGTTTATGGTCTATTATTCATTCATTATATTTAAGATTAAGTTAAGTTTGAAAAGTTTAAATATTCTGTGACAACTAATTCACCCCCCCTTTCAGTTGTTTGCCCTTGTTTTTCCAATAATTGGTATTAGAGTAGGTTCCTTTGAAGAATTTTAAAAGCTTGAGGTGATCTGAGATGGCATCATACAAGAAGGATATTCCTATGTTATTCCTCAGAATGGTCCTTCCACTGCTAATGAGATTAAAGAGGTTGATAATAATGTTAGGGCTATGGAAGCTTTGTTGAGTGCTCTAACAAATTTGGAAATGACAAATGTGATAGGTCTAAAGACAGAACATGAGATGTGGATGAAGTTGGAAACTTTGTATGAAGGAAATGTACATGTGAAGATGGCTAAGCTACAGATTTTGAAAGAAAAGTATGAAAATTTGAAGATGGGTGAAGATGAAAATATTTCTTCTTTTATGCAAAGAGTAAATGAAATAGTGATGGGTATTAGATGTGTCGGTGGTACCCTGGATGAGGAAGAAATTATGACTAAAGGGCTCAAATAATTGCCTCCCTCCTACAAAGAAAAGGATCATGCTATTGAAGAAACCAAATCATTGATGAATGTGACAAGGGATACACTGATTGGTAAACTTGTTTCCTTTGAGTTGAATGAATTTGGTGAATCTGTTGCCAAGATTGAAACTACATTCAAGGCTACTGTATTTGGAAGAAACAAACAAATATATGATCCGGGAGAGAGTTCTAGAAATACATTCAAGTATGAGGAAGAAATGAAATAGCTTGAAGATGAAGAAAGAGAAGTAGAAGAGTTGGAAGCACTGATTGTGAAGAAAGAAGGTAGATGACAAGGTAAGTATAAAGGAAAGTTTCCTATAAAATGTTTTTCTTGCAGTGAAATAGGTCAATTTGCATCAAGGTGCCTTGAAAGAGTTCCTAGATCTAAGCCCTACAAACCTAGATTTCAAAAGAAATGTTATTTTGTTGAAGAAGGTGTGACTGATGAAGAATCTGATAAAGAAAATGGAAATGAAAATGATTGGGTTTCCATTGCTATCAAGGAAAATAGTCAAGTGGCCACTGAATCTACTAAAGTTGAGAAAGCTCTTGCAGCCCAAATTGAAGAAAATGATGAGTGGGTCATTGATAGTGGATGTTCACATCATATGACTAGTAACAAAAGCAAATTTGTAATTCTAGAGAAGTATGATGGTGGGGTTGTAAGATTTGGATAGAAAAATGCTTGTGTGATTCGTGGAAGAGGATCTATTTGTCTTGGTTGTAAGCACAACACTGATGATGCTCTTTATGTTGAAGGCTTGAAGCACAATGTGTTGAGTGTTGGATAGATGGTGGACAAGGGTTATGATCTTCAGTTCAAAGGTGGAAGATGCAGGATATTTGGAAGTTCTAGAAATGTAATTGCTTCAGGTAAATAGACAAAAGGTAATTATTTTCACTTGAATGTTGCTAGTGAATGTTGTTTAATTGCTCAAGTAGATGAAAGCTGGTTATGGCATAGAAGGTTGTGTCATGTTGATTTTGATAACATTGTCAAAATATGTTCCACTCAAGCAGTAAGAGATCTACCTAAGCTAGTGAAGCCTGCTAACACAATCTGCAAGGAGTGTCAGATGCAAAAATAAACTAGGGTTTATTTTTGAAGTAAACAACATAATTCAAATGGATTACTGGAGCTGGTACATATTGATCTATGTGGTCCCTCCAGAGTCATAAGTCTCCATGGAGAAAGGTACTTTATGCTGCTTATTGATGATTATTCTAGGATGATATGGGTTTCTTTCTTAAGAGAAAAATGTGAAGCATTAGAGAATTTCAAAATTTTCAAAGCTATGGAAGAGAGTGAGAAAGGTCTGAAAATAAAATGCTTAAGGTCAAACAGAGGTGGTGAATTCACCTCTAGGGAGTTTAATTCTTTATGTGAAGAGCATGGAATCAGAAGATAGTTATCGGCTCCCTGAACCCCTCAATAAAATGGAGTTGCAGAGAGGAAGAATAGAAATTTTTTGGATGCTTCTAGAACAATGATGATTGAAGGAAATGTGCCTCACATCTATTGGAGTGAAGTTGTAAGCACTATTGTGTACACTTTGAACCAGGTAAATGTAAATGGTAATTATGGTAAGACTCCTTTTGAACTATGGTTTGGTTATAAGCCTATTGTTAAATATTTCAAGATCTTTGGAAGCAAGTGTTGCATCAAGAGAGATGAAGATATAGGCAAGTTTTATGCAAGAAGCGATGAAGGAATATTTCTAGGTTACTCTACTAAAAGCAAGGCCTATCGGTGCTATAATAGAAGATTGAGAAAAATGGTTCAAAGTGCAAATGTTAGAATTGATGAGGACTTTGCTAAATCATCCAGATACAGTGGATATGATTCAGATGACCATGAAGACAACACAAACAAAGGGAAGAATTCTCAGACACATAATCAACTTCAAATTGTGCCATATGTTCTAGTAAAAACACTTTCATTTGTTTAAGTAAATCAAGGTAGTCAAGAAGGAGAGACAAGTGCAAGTGCAGAGGAAAGAATAGAAGAACCAAAAGTTTGAGAGAATCCTAAAACTCTGAGGTATGTGAAGCTAAATCATTCTGAAAATTAAATTATAGGAGACAAGAATAAAGATGTGAAAACTAGAAGAAATATTGTAGAAGAGTATTGCCTGATTTCCAAGATTGAGCCTAAAGATGTCAATGAATCTTGCAATGATGTATTGTGGATGTAAGCTATGAAGGAAGAACTGATGCAAATTGAAAAGAATGATACATGGATACTTGTTCCCAGACCTAAAGATAAAAATGTGATTGGTACTAAATGGGTATTTCGGAATAAGCCAAATGAACAAGGTGAAGTGGTCTGGAATAAAGCAAGACTGGTATGTAAGGGTATTCACAAATGGAAGGTATTGATTTTGAAGAAACCTTTGCCCCTGTTTCTCGAATTGAAGCTGTAAGGTTATTTCTTGCTTATGTTGCATATAAGAATTATAAAGTCTATTAAATGGATGTGAAGTCATTTTTTCTGAATGGTGAGCTAGAAGAAGAAGTATATATTGAACAATCAGATGGATTTCAACTGACTGATAAGGAAGACATGGTTTGTAGACTGAAGAAATCTCTATACAGACTCAATCAAGCCCCTAGAGCCTGGTATGCTAGACTGGATAAATACTTACTAAACCTTGGATTCAATAAAGGTACTGCTGATAGCAACTTGTATTTCAAATTGGATCATGACAAAGAGTTAATTATTGAGGTCTTTGTTGATGACATTATTTTTGGAGGAGATGATAATCTATGTATGAAGTTTGTTGATGAAATGAAGAGTGAATTTGAAATGAGCATGATGGAGAGATGAAGTTCTTTCTTGGATTACAAGTTACTCAGTTAAACAAGGGGATCTTCGTATCTTAGTCCAAATATGTGAGAGAGTTGCTAAAGAAGTTTGGCATGGATGACTCAAAACCTATTGGTACTCCCATGGTAATCGAATGTAAGTTAACACAGAATGATGATTCTCCTAAGTCAAATCAAACAAGATATAGGTCGATGATTTGCTCTACTTAACTCAAACCATACCAGACATTATGAATGTTGTATGTATGGTTGCTAGATTTTAGGCTAATCCAAAAGAGTCTCATGTGACTACTATAAAGAGAATCTTCAAGTATTTGAAAGGAATAATTGACTTTGGGCTTTGGTATCCTAAGAATGATGATCTTACTTTCAATGCATACACTGACACAGATTGGGCAGGAGATGTAGATGATAGGATGAGTACTAGTGGTGGTGTCTTCTTCCTAGTGAAGAAGTTGGTGTTTTGGTTGAGCAAAAAGCAGAATTCCATTTCTCTATCTACTGCTGAGGGAGAGTATATTGCTACTACAAATAACTATACCCAAGTGATGTGGATGAAACAAATGTTGAAAGATATCAGAGTAGTATATGATGAACCTATTTCCATATATTGTGACAACTCAAGTGCAATTAACATATCAAAGAATCCAGTACTACACTCTAAGACCAAGCATATATCAATCAAGTTTCACTTCTTGAGGGGAAAAGTGAATGAGAAATAAGTCATACTAGAGTATGTGCCTACCAAAGAACAGATTGTAGACATTTTCACCAAGCCGTTGCCGAAGGATGATTTTGAGTATCTCAAAGGGATGCTAGGGGTAATTCCCCCTCCTGGTATGAACTAAAGATGCATCTATTTGCATCAATCTGTGTGCTTCATAGATATCTCCTAATCTGGATTGATGTTTCCATGGCTGCTACTCAGGGGGACTAGTTAGATGTACAAATATGTGGTCTAGAGCTTGTATGTGGGAATATAATGCTTATATTTTCCATTGATGTCAAAGGGGGAGAAGAGACATGTGAAAAATTGTTGCTTATCTGGAATGAAGAGTCTTGTGGGGAGAGGATCATGTAGAAGAGGTTAAGGAAGAAAAGTCAGAATCTAAGGGGGAGTAAGTGTTGATTGAGAGTTCGGTTGATGGTGTTTTTCACATCATGTGTTTCCATCAATGCCAAAGGGGGAGATTGTTGGATGTTGTGGTTGTTTTGCTGATATGTGGTTTTCATTGATGTCAACACTATTAGCATTATTGTATTGAAGGTTGTATATGTCGAGGATATTGACAAAATTGTTAAAGGAAGAGTTGTAGGTTGCCAGTGGAATAGTGAAGGTCATGAAGGTGTCTTGTTTTGTACGTTGAAGATCAGTTGTTGTGGAATAAAGGGTTTAATTCTAAGAGTATCTAGTTCATCTACCAGAATTTTCAAAGGTCCACATGAATATTTGATCGTGCTACGAATAGTTGTGTTCTGATAGTATTTTTGTGGGTTTTGTCAGTGTTCCTGATTGAAGTTTATGTGATTATCATAATTTATGTTGTTGTGGATATTTCTTTGTTAGTTCTTGTTGTTTTTGGATACTTCTAGATCATTCTCTATCCTTAGTGTACGTCCACATTCATCGGTGTGCTCGTGGTCAAATATTTTTCTTGGTATGTTCGGGTTTTCATGTTCTTGGCTGACATGACAGTTGTAACGTGTTGTGGATCCTTGAATATTTAACTTTGAATGTTTGCAACACTCGAGGATATTGTTTTGGGTCTCATCATGATATTAGCCAACGGCCACATTGAAAATTTATTTGTAAATTTGGGCGAACATTGTAAATATGTTTTATATTTTTGGCCAACAAGGTTGTTGATGTAATTCCATGTTGCGAATATATAAGAGTGATTGGTTGAGCGAAGTTAGTGTGCATAAGATCGAATGTATGCTAGAGAAAGTGCAGATGTGTGAATACTTATCTAATCATTTGATTACAAAGCAGAGTGAGAAGAAGTTTGCGTGAAGTGTGAAGGTTTTTTGTGCTTAACTGGAACTATAATTAGGCTTGGGAAGAAGCTATTTTCTAAATTCATACCCTGCGAATCTAATCCGTATTGTTGTGTATTGTTGGGCAGTGAGCCCTCTTGTATTTGAGCAGTGAGCTCTAGGTAGTGTGCCTGAATGCATGTGCATTCCCATTATTTATCTTATAATTTTAACAGGGCATAATATTGTGGACTAACATCCATCGTGGTTTTTCCCCTAATAGGGTTTCCACATAAAAAAATCTTGGTGTTCTCTATGTTTTTGATGTGTTGATTGTTTATGGTCTATTGTTCATTCATCAAATCTAAGATTAAGTTAAGTAATGTTTGAAAAGTTTAAATATTTTGTGACAACTGATTCACCCCCCCTCTTAGTTGTATATCCTTGTTTTGCCAACAAAGAGGTCATGAAAAGATTTCTGGTTTGCCCCACCTTGAGCATCTAGTTATGCAAGTTGTCTAATAAAATCAAACCCAAATCAAATTATTGCCTACCATCTAAAATGGTTTGAATGAATGGAAACATCCATTCCTTGAAGTATGTTGAGTCCTTTCCAAATACTCTGGAAAGCATCATGATTAGATCATTTATCTCCCTTTTGAAGTCTCCCCTCTTTGGCTATTCAAGAACCTTGGTTAAGGACTTCTTCTCAATTCTCAACCACTTCTTGGTCATGTGGGACCTATTAGCTTCCTTGTCCCTATTAAACAACTTCAATGCCTTTTCCTCAGTCAATTGCTTGGGGTTCTTTAGGGTAGGTGCATTAAACATGAACCTCATCATCTATGGGGATAAATCAATGATCACATCCCCTGAAGGTACATACATTGTTTGGATAAAGGATTGTATGCCCCTGTTGTTGTGAGTATAAGCTCTGGGCATTGGACTGATAGGGGGAAGAGTGTAACATGTGCCAATCCAAATTGGGCTATTCTTTTAGTCCTTCCACTCACATCTTCACAGAAAGTTTCCACAAGCAGCTCCTCGTAGTTGAATGGGCCTAGATTTGTGTTTGTGATGTCTGCCCACTCTGAATCTAACTTGTTGGTTGTAAGGGTAGCATCTTGGTGTTTATACCTCAAGGTGTAAGGTAATTGCTTCTCCTTTATCTTCTTGGGTTTAACCCCTTTAGAGCTTTCTACAATTTTCCCTTCTTTTTGTGAAACTTCCTCTGATGCTCCTGACATTGTTTATTCCTGCAAGATAATCTTGAATTAGACCAATAGAAGGTATGAAAATAATTATTACAAGTGTTATCCTTTCACACTTCTCTATTCTTTTGTAGGTAACCCTCCATACTTAGTGAAATTTTAAACCTATCGGGAGTGGGACTAGTAGAAAAATAGGAACCAGAGAAGTGAAACAAATAACATAATCGGATCCGGGACCAACACCAGATCAAAAATTAAACTTTCAAAGTTTCAATACCCTGTAACGTTCGATGACCCAACCTCACTAAGTTGATGGTATCAAAATCAGGATTGTAATCGGTCAAAGGAAGATTCATTTTTAGAATTGAAATCTCATGTGAAAGTTCAATGGATGAGTTCATCTCTAGCTCCAATTCCACCATGTATTATCAAAACTAAGCAGATTATCTTTGCACGCCAACACCAACTTGGACATGAGTTGCAATGACATGGGAGGCAGAAATCAAGCTCGACTCCACCTAAACCAATGGGATTAGATCAAGCAATCTAGGGAAACTACATGAAAAGGTTGCAAAATGCAAACCCTAACTCGTACGGCCCATTGATTTACATCAAAACTAGGGCATCAAAAACACTACGACCAAAACCCATAAGATTGACAAAAACAAGATCAAAGGGGTCCAAGAAAGAATTTAAAACAACTATAAGGCACCATAACCCCTCAAAAATAAATCCCTAATCAAAACTAGGGAACGATGGAATGAAAACACCACTAAAAACAGCAAAAACAACAAGAGCCAAACAAAAAAAATTGAGAATACAAAAATACAAACAGAAAACAAAAGAGGGAACAAAACAAAACAAAGAATGACAAACAAAACACCATCAACTTGAAAGGAAACAAGTGAGGATTCACAGGAGAAGTCTCACGAATATGTGAAGAACAACAGGGTGAATGAAATGAACGAGAAAACACAAAATAGAATGAGAAAAAACCATCTACCTCAAAACATGACCAAAAAAAGGTTGAAATCAATAGGGATCCACTCACGAACACCCACCCACAACCAAATCACACTCCTTGATTTCTCTCAGCTCTTTGTTCCTTAAAACGCTTTGAGTAATTGTAATGAGCCAAATAACCTTGATTAATGTTTTAAAAACCATTTCTTGTGTGTGAGGAGACTATAGTTAATGCATTTAATGTAGTTGGTCAAGGGCGGAATCAAAATGAAATTGAGTATACAACCCACATGTACGTCAAAGGTAAAATGGGAGCAGAAGCAAAGTTGAGATAGGACTAGGAACTTTGTCAAAGTTCCATACTTCATTCTGGATCCAACTCTGGTCTCGTGGTAGGGAAAGGACAATCAAGAAACAAGGGTGAGATCATAACCGAATCCGAATATGGAACTTGGAAAAGTTCCACGTTCGGATCCAACTCCGATTCTGCTCTCAACAAAGGGAAAGAACACCAACAGAGAAAAACAAAAGAATAAAGGAGAGCAGAACCGAGGCAAATCCCATCCCAAAACAGAACACAAAACAAGACAAAACAAGAGACAAGCAAATGGGAGCGAGATCAGAATGAAATCCAAACTCAAAAATTTTGCAAAGTTCCAAGTTTGGTTTTTGTCCTGGTTCATCTTTCACAAAAGGGAAAAGAAATGCAAAGGGGAAGAAAAAAAAATAAACTCAAGGGAGAAAACAATCCCTAGAGCACAAGACAAACAAGACAACAAAGAAAACAACAAGACAAGAGATAACGCTAGGACCAAAACAAAAACCGGACTAGGAACTTTACAAAAGTTCTAAGTCCATTTCCGATCCACGTTCTGAACCTGCAAAAACAAAAGGAACGTCTTAGTAAGAAAAAGAACAACTCCTAAGACACAAACAAAAACACCAAGGGAAAAAAATACAAGGGGGACCCATTTTGACCAAAACACAAAATGGGATATTTATGCAAGGCATAATAGTTCCTCTTCCTCTTCTTTTGTTGTCCAGCCTAACACTTCCTCTCACCCTAATGCGGCATCATCATATTATGCTTTGTATTTGTGGGAGAATTCTATGGTGCCCACTTGGAAAAGGCCCAAGAATCTTGCATTTGACCTTCTCGTTCTCCCCACAGTGCCTAGGCCCATTTGATATGGTAGAAGGAAGGGTCCCTATAGGGAATCCTCTATGTCTTGACCTTTGCGGCCTCCTACCACTCCTGCTCCTAAAGTAGTGAATGAGATGAGGCCCACTGCTGAGGTGCTAGAGCTAACTCCCCCCATTGTTTCTCAACCTCTTCCTCCTACTCCCATCCAGGAGTTTGTCCCTCCACCAAAGATGGTTGTGATGGACACTCCTATGGCTGAGCAAGAGCCTTTTGTCCCATCCCAGCTCCCAGCCTCTAGCTCCAAGAGTCGCAAAAACTTCCTTGTGTGTGAGCACAAGCATCAGAAAAAGGATCTAGAAACTGAGTAAGCCACTTTGTAGAGGAAGAAAGGGGATTCAACCGCCCCTATTTTGAGGCCTCCTATTGTTTCCTCCTCTCCTTCCCCCTCTACTTTTGTTCAATTGAATTTGGTTCCTACTATGAGTGTGAATGTACCTGACCCTAAAAAGGTGCAGGTGTTTATCTCTCCTTTGGTCAACCCACCTCTTTTGATGTCCCTTCTGGACATCCCACCATTCCCTAAACCCGTGGACATGTTGAACACCTCAATGGTTTCCGCCGCAGTTTTCTCCTCCTCCTTTGTGCCTCTTGCCTTATATGTGGGGAGTTCACATCCTCCAATGAATCAAAAGGTGGAGGTTGACCCTTCCAGCAATGGGGAGCATAAGAGGATCCCACCTTCTTCAAAGGGTGGTCCTATGCTAGCATGTATCGTCCTGGTGATAGAGCAAGTTTAGGCTTCCCCTAAGTATATCACTACTCTTGAGTCACTCAATGAGCCTAGCATTGAATCTCGGGCACTGTCCTCCCCGTCTATTGAGGTAACACATGGCACTCCCGTGAAGTGCATGTTTAACTATTTGGATGAGGTCACATCCTTGTCAGTGATCTTCATGAAATTGTTGACCATTTCTCCACAAGAGCCAAGTGGAGAAGACCTTGCAGGGCCTTCTTCCTTTGCCCTTTCTTTTGAAGGGTTAGAAGCTTTCCCCCTTAATATTCCACAACTATAGGCTCATATACCTTCCCCATATAATGATCTAGATTGGGAAGCAGATGACCTCTTATTCAATGAGTATTAGGGGGGTGCCTCTTCTTTACCTTTAGATTAGGTGTGTGTTTGTTATGATGTGTTCCCTCATGCTTGTCTTATGTGTTCTAGGTGACCCTTGTCACCCTTGTAGGTGCTTGGATACAAGAGTGATTATGTGTTGTAAACTTCCTCTATTTGTGGCATCATTCTTCCTCTATTATGTGTTTTGATTTTTGGAAAATTGGGGATGCTGCAAAGTGTTGGGGGAATTTAGGCTTCCCTTCCATGTTGACCCAAATTTTTATTATTACTTTGTATTCTCATGCATTCTTCATATGGTTTGATATATTAGGGGTTTGATGAAAGTTCACTAAATATACTATTACTATACTTATATATATTTATGAGTAGCTCTGACCCCTAAATATCATATTTCCCCTGTTCCCTTTGTCTATGATGTTGTTTCTTTTTATAGTTTTGTTATCTTTCTCTCTTCTTTTCTTGAGTTGTGATGTTGTGGTGCATATGTGTTGTCCCTCATGTGTGCAACAACATCACCATGATAACATCTCGCTATGTCATGTGGGCCACAACATCACTTTTTCATTCTTTCTTTTCTCTCCTTAGGATGTCGTGTGCCTCTACATTTAGCACACACCACCCTAAGGGGGGGCTACCATGTCAACTTCAATTTTTAGAAAATGCATTTGTTGCCAATGAATCTTTTCTTGAAAATCTTTGCAAAAAATTTCAAAAATTGCATTCTCAACAAGGACCCCCTAGCAGAGCATGTTTCCTTCGTCATGGGTTCGCAAAGAAAGAACTTGAATAAATTTCCTCCGAGGATGGAGAAACTTTTCCTACGGGAGAAGCCCCGACCTTCCCCTCATGAGGGGAAATTTTCTTCCTTTTGAATTCCTTGATGAAGTGAACATCTTTCGAAAGGATTCCTTGATGGTGAATTGATTTGTGAAAAAACAATCTTGCACTTTCAAATAGCACATCCCTTGAGTGGACCTCTCTTCTTTGGAAGGGTCCCGAGGGACCCCTTTGAAATATTTTCAATTTATTGACTATCTATGTGACTGTTTGCTTGTTTTCCTACATGGTTGCTTTTCTTTTTATATGTTTTATCTATGGATTAACATGTCGCTTTGCAAGTGTGCTTGTGAAGTCACTTTTTAGTCCGAATCTGTGGAGTCCCCTTACACTGGGCTTTCTTCATGAGAGATTACTTGGGGGAATGCCTTCTTTGTAGGTTTGAGGGCCTATGAAGCACTTACATCCTACAAGATTTGTCCATCATTGGTCTATGGGCCTTCGGTGTACTTTGTGCAACTTCGTAGTTTCCACAAAGCTACGGAGTCCTTTTGTTTGAACCTCCTCAAGAGAGAGTACCTATGGAGTCCTTTTCCTACCCTACGCTTTCGAGTTCACCATATCACGATCTACTTCCTCGATTGTTCAAGTATACATTTCCAACTCTTCAATCTACTTTACCGAACACTCATTGATATTCACACTCACTAAAGTGGGGGAAAAATGTATAGGAACAAATTTACACCCCTTATGTAAATTCCCCTTTTGCATACCCTCACCTTAGAAAATAATATCTGAAGGTGAAATTCCATATCACCCATCTGAAATGCATCCACTTGACATATGTTTTGTGTGTCAGTGGGGGAATTTTTGTTAGGGACGTGAGCACGATGTATGGATGTCTATGCAGTGTGATGTTGTCCCTAACAAATTCCTACCCCTAAGTCCACAAGGAAATTACACTCCTCATTGGGAATGATTTGTAACGCCTCTATGTGACCAACCGACTCAAAAATGGATCATTTTGGTCTTCAAAGACATTTACTTCACACTCACTTCATCTCTTTCACATTCAATCAATCTCTCTAGCAATTTCACTCCATTTTCTTCACACTTTTGGGATCTCTTGAGCATAATCTTGAAGCATTCTACCAACATTTTCACAACTTCATTGAGCATGGTAGCAGTTGGTTACTTTATCAACTTCATCCTTGCATGTGTTTCTCTACCATAGAAGCTGTGAGTTTGGATTCTTGTGAGACCTCCCTTCATCACCGTTGTGGCTGTCACAACTTTTCCAAGTTTGTTACCTTGCATTTTCCCTTCATTGGCCTTGAGTTCCTTTGGGTGGAGGTGGTATAGCATCACTTTACTTTCACATTGTGATTTGATAGAGTAGCTTTTATCTTTTGTAGTGTTCAATGCATTCATTTCTATTTCCTTTATCATACTTTCTACTCTTATGCTTTTCCGGCTATCCCTGGAGGTGGAAACACCAAAGTGTGGGTTTGACTAAGGAAAACCCCTATACATCCCAAACAATTTTCCCTTCTTGCTTGTGTGTAGGTGAACGTGTGCATCGAGCTCGTTGGTGAACTAGCGCCTCAGTGATTTGATATTCATCACCCTCATTTTTATCTACTTTATCATTTTTATATTTTATCATTCTATTTATTTCATTAAAGTTATTTAGCTAGGGTATCAATAGGCTTCTGGTTTTTCACTTATTACATTTTATGTTTTCTGGCCGTATGGATGTCAACATGCCAGAGAGACGCCAATGTACCACACTATCATCCCAAACCCATGCTCCCATCCTTAGATAGAGAGTTGTCTGAGGTGCAGTTTGGACTTGAAAAACCAACTCATCTAGACCCAATCAAGCTTTTGGGTCTATAGAGTGATAGAATCACTTGATATTTCTCTCCATTCTCGATCCTCATCCCAAGACACTCGTTAGAATGAGGTAAGTTAGGGGCTCTCAGCTCTCCATGACCTGGAACCTTAATGTAGTTGGCCCCCTCTCTTACACTTCTGCAAAATTCAATATGAATAGGTCGATGGAGTGTGCAAATGATAGAGGTGTGAGAAGTGGCCAGTCTAAACTTTGCAAAAAATCAGAGGCTACAACCTACAAAATGTTAAAATTGAATAATGTCAAAAATTCCTCAGTTGAAAATTGTTGGAAAAAAGTGTCTCAAACTTTGATTTTTCCATAAGAATTGATTTTTCCATAATATTAAATATTGCTAATTTTCTCACTTTGTCTTGTAAGTTACAACTTGCAATTTCTATTCAGATGAGGAGTCAAGTTGGAAAGTTGATTGTACAGGTGGAGTTGTGTATAAATGGTTTTTCTATTTCCATGTTGATTTTACATGGAATGTGAGTTTTTGAGGTGTATTATTTTGGAAAGTGAAGATTTTGTAGATTGGCATGTGGTGACAATTGGAAACTTACTGTTGTGCATCTATAGTTTTTTTGGCATTTTCCATGTCACAAGTTTAGCCTTTAGCAGTTGTTTTAGAAATGTCTAATTTATGCATTGTAAGCTCTTATATATTGAGCACTTGTATTTTGGAGTTGTATGTTGTTGTTTTATTGAAGTACCATTATGCTACCAAAAATTACTCCAAAATTGTGAAGAAGTGTGAAGACTCCTGCAAGAGCATAGCTCTGTGATTATATTGTAACTAGTTAATTTTTGTTGAATAATATAATTGGGTTGTGTTTTGGAGTGTGGGGTTTTTCTACCGAAAGGATTTTCCCCATGTAAAACTTTGTGTTATGTGTTCATTGTTTATCTATTTATGATATCTATGTGAATCTAAATTTGTAACAATTAAAGGTGTTTAAGAAATTTTTGCAACTCTCTCCTACTTAGATTAGTGTAGGAAGTTGCTTCCACTTACTTGACTTCCTTTCAGTTGGTATAAGAGCCTGGCTAGCTTTGATTATGTTGTTGGGTTTGAAGGGTTTTTTTAGTTGATCTTTGTTTCAGTGGGATTTTTGCAAAAGAATATGTTGTGACCTTGTTACAGGTGAAAGATGGCATGCACATCCAATAGAATTGAAATGGATAAGTTTAACAGTGCAAATTTTGAGTGTTGGAACTGCGAAAAATTTGATCGTTTCATAAAAGAGTGCAAGGAAGAGAAAAAGAAAAGAGATAAAAAGTGTTTCTTAGATTCCAACTCTGATAAATCCTCTTAAAATTTCTCAAATGCATTTTTCATAGATTTGGCAACTCATGCATCAGAAGATGTGTGGATAATAGATTCAATTGCTTCTTTCCACATGACCTCTCATAAAGGTTGGTTTTTGAAGTATGAAGAATATTATGGTGGGAAGGTGTATTTGGGTGATGACTCTCACCTAAATATTGTTGGTTGTGGAAGAGTAAAAATTATATTCCCTAATGGAAGAGTGAAGAGGATTGATGGTGTATTAGATATCCCAGGTTTGGCATGAAACCTGCTTTCTATGAGTAAATTGAATGATGTGGGAGTGTAAATTTTTTTCTCTAGTGAAGGATACAAGATGATGAGAGGATTTTAAGGGTGTTCAAATTGGCACCTTGTTCAAGCTAGATGCATGCATAGTTCAGTGTAATAGTTCTTCTAGCAAACCAAAGAATAAATCTCTAGAGTCTTCATCCTCACCATCAAATCGACTAGAGAAATCTATAGCAACTACATCTGATGATTGTGAATTTTGGGTACCTAAGGGTGCTCATTCCTTGGAAATGAGGCTTCCTGTAGAGAAGACAATGTTGTGGCACCAACGACTTGGTCAAATTGGTGAGAAGGGTCTTAGAGCCCTAAAATCTAAGAACCTTGTTGAAGGCCTTGATTATTGTAATCTCGAGTTTGACCTTTGCGAACATTATGTTTATGGAAAACAACACCATGTTAATTTTCACTTTAGTTCTCACAAGTCTTCTGGGATTTTGGACTATGTGCATGGAGATGTGTTTGGTCCTGTGAATGTTCATTGTCAAAATCTATATTTTTTCTTTCATAGATGATTACAGTAGAAGGAAATTTTTTTATTTTCTCATAAGAAAATTTGAAGTCCTTATTCAATTTAAGGAGTTTAAAGCCTTGGTAGAAAATTAGACTAGCAGAAAGATTAAGTGTTTGAGGACTAACAATGGCTGTGAGTTTTGTTCAACAGAGTTCGACAAGTTCTATAAAGAGCATGAGATTGAGAGACATAAGACTACTCCATACACGCCATAGAAAAATGGAGTTGCAGAGAGGATGAACAAGAGGTTGATGGAGAGGGATAGGAGTATGTTGAGTGGTGATGGATTTGATAAAAAAATTTAAGCTAAAGCAGTAGCCACTAAAAGTTATTTAATAAATGGATCTCCTACATCAACTCTTGTTGATAAGAAACCCATGAGGTGTGGTATGGTAAAAAGCCATCGATGAGACATCTCAAAGTATTTGGTTGTCAAGCTTACACTCATGTTTTGATTGAGAAGAGGTCTAAGTTGGAGAACAAATCAGTTAAATATATCTTTGAATCAGCTATGGTGTCAGTGTGAAGGGCTACAAGCTTTGGGGTCCAGTGGCCCAAAAGGCTCTTTATAGCAGAAGTGTAATTTTTTGAGAGATGAAACCTTCCACAATTGAGTTGTAGCCAGAGAAAAAGGATAAACAAAAGGAGGTAGTTCAAGTTCCACTTACTCTAATGAAATAACAACTACATACTCCTATTGAACTTAGTGATGAGGAAATTTTGAGAAGCTCTGAAAGTTCTGAAGAAGTTAAAGAACCTCAACCTCAGCAATCCAAGAGGTCTACCAAAAATAGGAGACAAAATGATAGGCTTGGATATTCACCTAAAAGATTTGGTTATTCTTTGTTGGATTCCAATTGCATTTTTTTTTTATTACTAACATTGATGAGCCTAGGACTATTAGAAAGCTATGGGTATGAGTGATGAAAATTCCTAGATGAAATACATGGATGAAGAAATGATTGCATTGAAGAAAAATGATACATGGGATCTGATACCTTTTCCTGAATGACGGAAATTTGTTGGATGTAAATGGGTGTTCAAGAGAAAATCTGGTCGAGATGGCAGTGTTGAGAAGCATAAGGCATGGTTGGTTGCTAAGGGATATTCTCAGGTGGAGGGAATTGACTATGGTGAGATTTTCTCTACTGATGCAAAGCTAACATCTATCTAGTTCCTATTATCACTTGCAGCAGTGTATGATCAAGAAGTGGAATAGATGGATGTGAAGACATGTTCCTTCATGGTGACTTGGAGGAAGAGATTTATATGTCACAATTAGAGCATTTCGTGGTTAAAGGTAAAGAAAATCTGGTTTGTAAGTTGAAAAAGTATTTGTATGGTCTTAAGCAGTCTTCTAGAATTTGGTACCAAAATTTTGATACCTATGTGTTTTCATTGGGATTTCTAAGATCTAAATCTGACCATTGTGTGTATTATAAATTTGATAATGGTCACATTCTCATAATTGCATTGTACATAGATGATATTTTTTTGGGAATGGTAAAAGTTTGATTTCAGATTTGAAGTCCCAATTGTCAGCACAATTTTAGATGAAGGATCTAGGTGTAGTGAGGTATATTATGGGGATGGAGATTAGAAGATACAAAGCTAATAGAAAGCATTGGTTAAGCCAAAGCAATTATGTGAATATAGTGTTAGAGAGTTTTAGCATGACAACTTGCAGACAATTAGTTGTTCCTATGTTGTAGGGGACGAAACTTTTTGTAGAGGATTTTCCAAAATATCCTACTAAGATGGAGGACATGACTAGAGTACCATATGCAAGTGTTTTTGGTAGTCTTGTATATTTTATGGTTTGCACGAGGTCATACATTTCCCAAGTAGTGGGAGTCCTTAGTTTATGGCTAATCCTAGATGGATACATTGGGATGCAGTGAAGAGACTGTTCAGATATTTGCGGGGTACTTCCAACTATTCCTTATGTTTTCATGGTTATCCTACTGGACCTCGACACTCAGTGAGTATTCATGGATATGTGGATTCAAATTGGGCAGGTCACATTGTCAACAGAAGATCCACTAGTGGCTATGTGTTCACAATGTATGGTGGTGCAATCAATTGGATGAGTAAGTGGCAACCTGTAGTTGCTTTGTCCACAACAAAAGCTGAGTACATGGTAGCTACTCATACTTGTAAGGAAGCTATTTAGCTTAAGCGTTTGTGTTCTGATATAGGTTTTGATGCAGGGCAGATTACTATCTGTTATGATAGTCAGAGTGTCATTTTCTTGGAAAAGAATCCTACTTTCCATGCAAGAACAAAGCACATTGATGTTCAATTTAATTTTGTTCATTATATGGTGGAAGATGGAAAGGTGAAGTTGGAGAAGGTTGACACCCTGACAAATGTTGTAGATGCATTAACAAAGCTAGTGAGCACTCAAAAATTTAGATGGTGTTCGGAGTCTATGTGCCTCACAGCCTCTAGTAGTTAAATCTTGTTACTTTGATTGGCTCTTCAAAGGTGTTCGACAAGTGGGAGAATGTTGGAAAAAGAAGAAGGTGTCTCAACCTTTGATTTTCCATAAGAATTGATTTTTCCATAATATTAAATATTGCTAATTTTCTCACTTTGTTTTGTGAGTTACAACTTGCAATTTCTATTCGGATGAGGAGTCAAGTTGGAAAGTTTATTTTGCATGGAATGTGATTTTTCAAGGTGCAGTTATTTTGGCAAGTGTAGATTTTGCAGATTGGCATGTGGTGAAAATTGGGAACTTACCATTGTGCATCTGTAGTATTTTTGGTGCTTTCCATGTTGCACGTTCAGTGTTTTTTAGTTGTTTTAGAAATGTCTAATTTATCCATTTTAAGCTCTTATATATTAAGTACTTGTTGGAGAATGCCAAAATTGTAAAAAATAAAAAATTCCAAAATTGACAAAACAAAAGGTATTTTTTGTTTCTCGAGCCTTTTAGATGTGATAGCATTGGCTATTTGGCTCTATGATGCTCCATTTATAGGTCTATGTATAAGATCCACCTCAATATGAAAGAAATGTTTGCTTATGGATCTGATACCAAGTTGGAGAATGCCAAGATCAAATAACATGAAACAACTTCCACAAGTGAATGAAATATGCACAATAGTATGTCTATCAAATATAAAATAAAGAGTGTGTAAATAAAATGATCAATCATTTCATATATAGGCAAGGATGAGGAGGTGAGAATGTAGGAGTGAAACTCTGACTACCCCCTTTAAATATGGAACACTTGTGAACTCACTTGACAAGTGTGTGATAGTGTCAATAGGTGTCTCAATTCATGAGGACCCATGTCTCAACCATATGAACTGAGAAAAAAGAAAAATAAACCTAATTAAAATTAATCTAGGTTTGAATGGGTCAATCCAAGAAAGGTGAGTAGCTAACTAGGTATGATAAAGACACTATTTACATGAATAACACCAACATTCATCATATAAAAAATAAATTACACAAATATCTTCTCTCAAGCTCTTGGCTAACCATAACAAAAAAAAATAAAAAGCTCAAATCTCCATCTCTCTAGACCTAACCACTTCCATTAACATGGAAGTTGTGAAATATAAAGCCATAAGCAACTATTTCCTTGAAAATTCAAACCAATGTAATTAAAAGACAGACACTTCATAATGGTGGAACATATTTCAAGATTTTTTTTGGATAAAATAGTGACTCTCCAAGCTAAACAAACACATAATGGATAATGGCATGAATATTCAATCCTACAAATGAGAAAAAAAATATCAAATAATAATTATAAGAAATTATCTTTAGAGAAGAAAGTTATTGGGGTCAGAAATCCAAAGAGCAGCTAAAAGGAGATCAAAACACAAAATTCTTTCATTCCTTAGCCAAATTTAGATCTCTTAATACAACTAGAGGATGAAAATATTTGTCTAGGACACTATCGTGATGAGTGGATGTTTGTACAAAATATTGTATTCTACTTGATGTGTTGTCAAAACACATGTTTTTGTCCATGTTTTTTGTAAAATATAGTTTTGATGCCCAAATGGTCTATTCTACATAGAAATACAATAATAAATCAAAGGAATGTTCAACAACTTAAAACAAATTCGATGGCCAAAAAACCATTTAATTTCAAGAAAGGAGTGAAATTGAAAAAAGAGGGTTATTAGATTGCAAAAATATATATGAGAAGAAAAAATCAAACAACTTGTAGCTAGGAACAAGAAGGGTTATGACTACTTAGGAGCTTTCTAGGACTAAAAAAATAAAAATAAAGTTATGAATGAACACAAAGGAATAGGGTTCCACCTTTTGAGAGATGGAACTAGGGGGGTGTCCTATTTCACTCTAGTTCATTCAAGGAAACCCTAGAGATCTCAATCTAATGGTTCAATTGAGAGAAGGGGGTTGTTACAAGGTATCCTTGGGTGATTAAAGACAAAAGGGGGTTCACCACTAAGCAAAGTCTTAGAAAGAAATAAATGTAAATGATATGCGAATCTAACTATGTAACATAGGAAATCAAACTCAAAATCAGAATAGTGAACTAAGAATGAATAGAGGTGCACCTGGAAAACTAAAGATGCTTGAAACAAGGTCTGCAATCCTGAAATTATGACTTTTGAAGCACACTGGGAGTCATATGCCAATTGGGGTGATTTAGTCCCAGTTTAGGGTTTCAGGATGAAATCGTAATCTACAATTGGTAAACCAAGATCTACATGAAATGTCTAAAGACTGGCATACTAGGACTCATATGCCAGTTGGGGAGATTTAGTCCCAGTATTAGGGTTGATTTGAAACTCTAATATCCTCTAGTGATCTTTTGTAGCTTCTCTCCTCTTTGATCTTTGGGTTTGAGACTTTGAATTCTGACCTGTAAGTGAATTTCCATAATCTTGCAAGAAAGATGGCAACTTTGACAACTTTGCAACTTTTACAACTTTCTCCAATCTTGCTCTTCAATGTATCTTCAACCTTGTTAGAATTGGCTATGGCTGTCAAGATCTTGAGACCAAATGGAAAGCACAAAAGAGAGAGAATAGAATATGACAAGAATAAACTATATTCAATGTCAATGATATGATTGATGATTTTTAACAATGAGAGAGACCCCTTGGTTATATAGCCAAGGTGAGAACATAGAAGGGCATAAGATTATGACAAGTGTCATAATCTTATGACATGAGACAACTATGAAAAGCTATCACTCCACCTAAGGTGGAAAAGTGATAATGTGATAATCACCACAAATGGTGGATCACCCACAAAAGGTGGAGATGTAATCACATGATGTGTCTGCGAAAGGTGGATGTGATAAAGTAATGACATGTCAAGTCCACCAAAAGTGGAAATTATCCAACTACCTCCTATGTGGTCCCTAAGTAAACTTAACTAAGTGTAATTATGACCTAGGACAAGGTACAACACTTTTAATTACACCAACACCCCCCCTTAAGTGAAACTTAGGGAGTGGAAAATTATTATGCAAATGACACAAAGATGCAAAGATGGGTCCCGGTTACTAGGCCATGTTAGGTACCCATGTACATATGCAATGCAAATGAAATGCAATCTCTCACAAATAGAGAAAAGGAGAAAACCCAGTGGGACAAAACTCCTCCCCAAAAGAGAGATGAAATACAAAACAAAATGCTCTCAATGATGAATGAGAAGGTAAAAATCCCATGTGAGGAAAAAGACCCCCCCATAAGAGAGAAGTAGAAGAGAGACAAGGTAGCCCCCCCTCAATGTTGAGTCTCCTGCAATGATGGTAGAAGCTCGACATTGAATTTTGAAGATGATCCAATCTTGCCAAACAACATTCCTCCCCTTAGGAATAAACAAAACCATGGATGTATGCAGGATATCAAGATGTATGATGTATGATGATGTCTTTGAAGCATGCTCAAGTGTCTCTATATCGATGCTGAAAGCTGACACACTCCAAACAGGCGTTCTAGGCCACACTACTAAAGAGGACAATCCAACATCTAGTAGAGAAGAATGTAGAACATGATCCAAAGACAAGGATATCCTCTCTAAAGACAAAGAAGCCTCCTACAAATGTTGTCTTAAAGTATCCACACTCACGCCAATTTGTGAAGAATGATCATGTAGAGAATGAACAAGAGGTTCAAGGTGTTCCCTCACAACAATTGAAGAAGGAGAATCTTCATCAAAGAGAAGATGAATGATATCGATGATGTCCTCCAAATCTACAAGATGAGACTCCACAAACAAGTCTAAAATACCTATCAATAAGTCATCCATAGTAGCCATATCTGGAAGACTATGAGGATCTTGTTGCACTAAATCACTAGGATCCAAAATTGTAGCAACACAAGCATCATCAAGTACAATAGTAGATGGAGGAGATGAAATGCATGGCTCAAGTACTGGATCTGATGTGATAATTCCCAATTTCAAGAAGCCAAATGTCTCCTTTGAATCATGGTTCATATGATCAACAGCCAAAGGAACATTGTCACCATTAGAAGAAAAATGTGCAAAAGTATACAACCAAGATGAATGATCAACCACCCCAGTAGCAATTATCTCTCGAGTCTCCAAGTCTCGAATGATAACCGAATCAAGAGTGAACTCCACAGTTCTCCCATCTCCACCATGTGTAATTTGATATATGGAAAGAAGATTGTTCGTCAAATGAGGAACACACAAGACATCATGAAAAGTGTTGTCCCTAATGCTAATAGATCCCTTCCCTATTACACTCATGTATGTATTGTTTCCCATCAAGATAGGAGACATAGTACAAGGTTGAAATGAAGAGAAGATAGCCTGTGAAGATGCCATATGATGTGATGCTCTTGAATCTAGAAGCCATCTCCCTGATCCTGGACCTAAAAGAGCACAAAGAGCTTTTCCTTTATATCCTGATGTAGATGCTTGACCTTTGACCTTTTTAGACTATTTTGAAGTAGAAGGAGAAGAAGATTCAAACATTCTAGAAGGAAAATCAATGTGATTCTTTTTGAGAATATTTTTCAACTCATCAATATCCTTCTTATAACAATATTGTTCTTCATGTCCATCCTTCTTGCAATATGCACAAAAAGGTCTCTCCTTCTTTGATGTTTCTCCTTTTGAGGATGAGGATGAGGATTTTGATTCTTTATGTGGCTTGTTCTTTTTCTTCTTTTGCTTCGTATCAAGATTAGTTGGTTATTTCTGTACCTTAGAGTCATTAGCCACCAATGCTTGTGACTTGGAAGACTTGATTAGACCCATGCTCATTAACTTAGCTTCCTCTTGAATTAGGAGATTTGCAAAGTCATCAAACTTAGGATCAACATATGATGCTCCCATAGAAATTTGATGGGTATGAAAGCCAGAAAAAAATACTGAATACTCAGGACCAAGCTTGGATAACACATTTAGAATCAACTGTAAATCCTCTTTTCAATACTACATTCTTTCAATTGTGTTCTTAATTTCTTGATTTTGGAGATGTAATCTTGGATGTGGTCAAAAATTTTAGGATCAAGATTCATCAAATCATTATCAATCTAATAACCTCTAATCTTATCTGTTTTACCATACAATTTTTCAAAAGTCTCCCATGCCTCTTTAGGTGTATTACATGATTCAATATGAAATTGCAAATCAAATGAGACTAATGAACATATGCATCCAAGTGTTTTCTCATGATCAATCTCCCACCTTGCCAATTCTTTAGCATCAATAGGTTTTTGAATTGTGTCCTTCAGATGACCTATTAGACCTTTCATCATGAGATATTTCCATACTGATTTTCTCCATGTAGCATAATTATGTGGAGTTAGGAGTTCAATTTGATATTTCCCCATTGCAAGAACACAAACTAAGCTAAAGAATGCAATCAACCACTGCAATATTACCCCCCCAAATCACTCAATCAAGAAACCCCCCAAACAATATATGATTTGGCACTTTATATTTAGTGCTTTTACAATTGCCACTTGCCAAAAATAGCAAATTGGTCTTTGATCTTGGTACATGCAAATGCTAAATTTGGCCACAAAATTAAGTACAATTTTTGGTACAAAATGAGATAAATCTAATCATACCAATGAGAATTACACAAAAAATCATGCACTTTCAAAAAAAATTGCACCCAAAAATGTTACCGTAGGAGCAAGATATGAGCTCCCAAAGTTCCCAAAATGAGGATGAACCAACAACACTTGTGAGAATCTGAAAAATCTGGAAAAACCAGACACCAAAACCAAAAACTGATTGCACCATCGTGAAGAGCACAAAAAATTAGCCCAAATAAAAAAAATTGCTCAAAAAAAGGAGTCAAAATGACTGAATATGGAGCTTCAAAGTTTTCCTTCAAAAATCAAAATGCAAACCGTGAGGGGGGCAAAAAAAATTTATAAAATGCTGACGCAGGGATGACGTAGCAATCCACCTAATTAAATTTGATGGTCCGTCGGCCGTCAGAAAAGAATATTCTCTTCCCTGGAATATACCCTTCAATCTGGCTTAAAAATGATGGTCGTCGGATCTAGTTTTGTCCGCTAGAATTTGGAATATTCTATATTCATTCACCACTCAAAAATGTTGATTTTTTCTAGATTTATTTGAACGATCACCAGTATCCTTTAAACTTTCGCCGTCGATTGAAGGATTGGGATTGGCCAGAGTTTTTCTAAACTGCCGGTCTTCGAAAATGGAGTGCCCGCCGGTAGAGGAATTGTCGGCCTCCTGCCAGGTTTTGTGGGTGGCAGGGGCCACACAATGGCTAACAAATAGAGGCCGCATGGCAGACGCAGGTACAAGGTAAGTCTGTGAACTATATAGTCCGCAGACTGTACAAAATTTGATTTTTTTTATTTTTTTTATTTAAAACTTTTACAATAAAAAAACTTTACAAAAATATTTAAATCGATATTTTTTATAAAAAAATTTATACCGATTTAAATAATATTAATTTTCTGCAAATTGTACCTTCGGCATTTATGGCGATTTGGGGGTCGTACGGCTCTTTGAGCCAAAAAAAATTCCTCACTAAATGACTTGCTCCAAAATGGACGAATTGACAGTCGATCTTAGGGTTTTTGGCCCTTCTGGACGTGATGGAAAAGTCGAATTTGACCTAAAATGCTCCAAGATTGTAGCTACCTTCTAGATCTGGCAACCACACTTTAGCTTCAAACCCTCATAGATTCGGCCTCGTATGTCTTATTTGGACAAAACAAAAGGAAATTTTGACTTTCTCGAACCTTCCGGACGCAATGGTGAGCTTAGATTTGCACCAGCAAGCTTTCATATGAACCTGCAACAAAGAGCCAAAAATGGAACCTCCCCAAATTTGAGATTTCTCTTCAGAAAAAAGACTCTCCAATGGCACCCAATCTGCTCTGATACCACGTTGGAATTGGCTATGGCTGCCAAGATCTTGAGACCAAATGGAAAGCACAAAAGAGAGAGAATAGAATATGACAAGAATAAACTATATTCAATGTCAATGATATGATTGATGTTTTTTAAAAATGAGAGACCCCTTGGTTATATAGCCAAGGTGAGAACATAAAAGGGCATAAGATTATGACAAGTGTCGTAATCTTATGACATGAGACAACTATAAAAATCTATCACTCCACCTAAGGTGGAAAAGTGATAATGTGATAATCACCACAAATGGTGGATCACCCACCAAAGGTGGAGATGTAATCACATGATGTGTCCATGAAAGGTGGATGTGATAAAGTAATGACATGTCAAGTCCACCAAAAGTGGAAATTCTCCAACTACCTCCTATGTGGTCCCTAAGTAAACTTAACTACGGTGTAATTATGACCTACACCTAGGATAAGGTACAAATCTTTTAATTACACCAACAAACCTAAATCTAAAAATCACACATCAAAGAGAGGGGAAAATGTTGTTTTGTTAGTGGATAGGGGTTTTCCTTAGTCAAACCCCATTTTGGTAATAAAACCTTGAAATTATATCAAATGGAATGAAGGAATGATGAATAATAAAATAAGAAATGTTGCAACTCACCAAACCCTTGAAGTAAATGTTGCAATCTTGTATGAAATGGCTAGCATGAATGTAGATTTTGACTCTTGATTGCATGCTATGAATCTTGACTTGAATGCTTGCTTGAATCGTGACATACCTACATCACAAATTTTAGCTCAAAAACAAACATGATGCATGATGACTTTGACATGATGCTTGATTCTTGAATGTAGCTCCAAAATATTTGATAATCAGCTCTTGAATTTTCTTGAATACTTGAATTGCTAGATCACTTGTAAACTTGCTAGGATACTTGAATACTTGAAATTGCTAGATCACTTGTAAACTTTCCTTAGGAATTATCTCATCAATTTTCTAGGAGAAATTATGTGAAATAACCCTGTATTTATACTTGTTAATGCCAAATTTCTTGAAATTACAACACTACAAGCCGACATCAAATCTAGGAGAACAAAATCCCGCCAAGAATTTGAATTCAAAATAGGTCCTAGCTAAGCAGGACTCATATGTTGGTTGGGGTGTATGAGTCCTAGTAGGTTAGGCTTGGGACACAAATTTTAAGAAATGCTAAGTTTAATGCCAAATTCAGGATCAGGTCCTGAAACTTAGGTGGGACCCATACGTCCAAGGTGGCATATGAGTCCCAAATCACTAAATTTGGGACACATAACCCAAAATCATTAAATTATGATTGGTTATTAGATATGTGTCGAGATTATCCTTGAAAAGATGCATTAAATAAGGCTTGTAGATGCAAAATAGGACCAAATAAGGCATAAAGAAGACCAATTTTAGCAGGGAGGGCCCAAACAAGTGTGAAAATGTAGAGAGATACATTTTTCTAGACTACAATGCATGTTAAATCCTAGGTCTATAATAATTGATAAACTAGTGTGTCTATAAAATTAGATAAAAGGGTGGTGATAGTCACCGAGAGATTTTACAATATAAATATAGAAGAAAATGATAAATAAAATCCACAATATTATTCAAATAAGAATGATGAATTATTAAAATAATATTACCAACATGATGTGTAAGAGAGAAATGAATAGATGGAGTGTCATTGAGAGAATAGCAACTTGTGGCCTTGGAAAGCTTCAATAATGGAGGTAATTTTAGCCAAGCATAACCAAGAGATAGTAATTATTGTTGGAGAGAGCAAGCAAAATCAAAAGGGTTTTTTAAAAGGGTTAATTATAAGTTGAAGGGTTAGATTCAAATGTAGAAGATTTTTTTGGATTGATGAGCATTACAAGTGACAACAAATAGTTGGATAGGAAACCAATGTTTAAAATTTTAGAAATTCATGAGATGCTAGTGTTTCATTCACATAGCTACATTTCATGCTTATGTCTTGGAGAAATATCTTGAAATTTAACATGTGGTGTCAGGTCAACAAGAATTGGAATGTGATAAATAAATTTGGCAATTTAGTGAAGAAAAGGGGCCAAGGATGAGAATAAAATTATCCCTAAAACATGATAGGGTAATTAACACCAAAGAAATTATAAAACATAATATGAAATTGAAAGGGTACACAACTTATACTATTACAAATATATGGTTTATTATTTCCAACCCCTTGAGCATGCACTAGATTTGTGTTGGGTAAATTATCAACTTCCATCCATACTCATCTTTTTCTTCACTAATTAATCCTTTAGATATGTAATCTATGCTAGAAGATAGCTAGTATATCTCTTAGGTATTTCCTTAATGTGATTTGATCCTAACCTATTGTTGAGCCACATTGATAAAAAAAGCACCATATTCCATTCAAGTCAAAAGAATATCTCTCTTACTTTCTCTATCCTCTGATGATTGTCCCTAACATATTAGTAGATGTGTGGGGACAAGAAAAGGGAATTGAGAAAAAAGTGAAAGTGAAAATAAAGAAAGAAAAAGAATATTTAAAAATTGAATAAAAGTAAAATAAAACATAAAAAATAAAAATTTAATTTAAAATTCAAATAAAAAGGAAAGAAACTTGATGACATATAAATGTATTCTTAATCAACCATAATCATTGTAGCAAGATCCTCGTATTGATTCTTCTTCTTTCCCCTATGATTTGACTAGTTGACCATATTGATTTAATTCTAGAAACTTTGGTTATAAATTTGAGAAAATTTGATGCCCCCATTTTCTAGAGAAGTTTGAATAGTCAATCCTTTTCCCACTACCAATTGGCATTCCATTACTCCTATAGCTTATACATTACATTTTATTTTCCATGAAAACTTTAAAATCATATCAAGCAAGAAAGAATATCCTAATATCCCAAACATAGTATTGCATACTATAAAAATGAAAACAAAAATATTGAATACATACATCACACTATAACATCAAAATATTCATCTCAAATTGAGCATCATAAATGGTTAGACTTTGATTATTTCTTCATTTTTTAAGTAGGGTTTCATAGGCCCTTCAAAATTTGTTTTACCCTATTTAATTAAAAACTACAAGGGCATAAGTAAAGAGATAAGCCATTATATGAATTATAACAATAAACATAGATTCAAGGTCAATAAATATTCTAAATAGATGTATGTGTCAATAAGAGTACAATCGATCTCTTCATGTATAAAATTGGAGCATAC
Organism: Sequoia sempervirens; assembly: GCA_007258455.2. Taxonomy (NCBI): domain Eukaryota; kingdom Viridiplantae; phylum Streptophyta; class Pinopsida; order Cupressales; family Cupressaceae; genus Sequoia; species Sequoia sempervirens. The sequence continues at coordinate 228,999,878 of VDFB02193867.1, forward strand.
AAATACAAAAGGAACAATAAAATTCTAAAGAGACATATCCTAAATAATAGAATTAAGACCCTCAAATCAGTGAGGGACTTTAAGTTCATTCTTTCTAATGACATGGTCTTATCCTCTAGTTGGGATTAGACTCATACGATGTATCTTTATATTGTATCCCTCCTCTATTCTCAATGTGTGAAGAGCCTCATATGTTATGCCCTTAATATTAGATCACATAGGGTTATGACTACTCGTCTTATGGCTATCTTAACTCTAAATTAAGTTGAATATTATCATTATTATATTTTTATTTAATTAATTATATCAGCCTAAGGCTTATATAGGGTTATCTAAGTCAGTCTGGGTGATATCGTTAGTATATGTAGGGCATATATAGGAGTTAGTGAGTCTTAATTGTCATCAGATTGTGTATTGTGCTCTCATTGGAGATATTTTACAATTTTCTCCCTCAAAGTGTCTTATTATTCTCATATATCATCAATTCTTTTTAGCATGTTTTATATTATATTCTTCTCTTGTGCAAGTTATTTCATTATAAGTGGTAAATTAGAGTATGATCTTGGCACAATGAAGGCAAGGAATTTTCTCAATTTTGAAGGTTATTTTAGGAAGAAAATATCTCTCAAATTTTGAAAAAAAAAAATAAAATTAAAAGGGTTTTCAATAACATATTGGAACATCTAAAGACCACATTTTAGAGGAATTGCAGTAGAATTGAGAGATTTATTGTAGAATTAGGGGTTTTTCCTAATATTTTTGGAAAGTACATATCTCCTAAATCATAATTAATTTGTTCCCAATTTTTAGTGGGTTTTGTAAGTAGTAATAAAGGCACCTGCAGTTCAAATTTTGGAGGAATTGGAGTAAAATTAAGTGATTTATTGTTTAATTATGGTTTCCAAAAAAATGCCCTTAGGGCTACAAATTGCCTAATTTTTGGGATTTTTTTTGGGAAAGTGTGATCTAGGCCCTAGTAAGCTATAGAAACAATTCATATTATTTTGAGTTTGTTTGCGAGATTTACTAGAAAAAATATATTTAATCATGATAGGGCCTACAACAAGAGGTAAAAAGAATGGTATCGCACCTAAGAAATCTTCAAAACAGAATGATGAAGAATTAGAGGATATTAACTCTAATGAGGAAATCAAAAAGGTCAAGGGTGAAATTTTATCAATGAAGGAGATGACTGAGGGAATTTCATCAATGAGGATGAATATGCAAAAGGAGATGAATAATTTTTCAAGGAAGTTAGAAACACTTATTCAAGGGATGAAGTATAAGGGATAAAATTTACCTACTAAGATGGATGATAATTATTTTGGTGGACATGAATTTTTGGGGCTTGATTCAGATCTCAATAAGGATCAACTCTTTAATAATCCTTGGCCTAGGCAATTCATACCCAAGTTACATATGAGAAAGTTTGATAGCAAGGATCCAACTAATTATTTTTCCAAATGGAGCAATTGTTTGATCTTCACAATATTCCAAGTCAAAAGAAGGTGTCTATGGCATCATTATACTTGGAACCAAACCAATTTATTTGATATCATTGTTCATGTGATAAGAAGATAAAGAAGGGTTGTGTAGTCACATGGTTAATTTTTCAAGAGGAACTTGCTACCCATTATGGAGATAATTTTATGGATAGCTACTTCTTCCAAATCACTAAAGTAAAGAAAAAAAGTATAGTTAAGGACTATACCCATCAATTTAAAATTCTTTATCTAATAGTTGAGAATGTTTCAAAAGAAATTTTGAAGGAATTATGTCTAAGAGGTTTAAAATACCACACAAAATACAAGTGATGCTTATGGAAAGGAAGGTTGGGGAGAATATTTTGGATAATAGATGAAAATGGGTCATAAACATAAGATAAAGGAGCTCCCCTACATAGTCATTGCCTCAGCCTACTAGGTTGACTCCAAAAAAATTAAGGAGAAGAGAGAAAAAGGGTTGTATTTCAACTGTGATAGAATATATAGTCAAGAACATAAATGCAATGAAAATAAATTGTTCTATATTGAAGATTCAATGAGGAAGAATATGAGGAACCAACATTAGAGGGTGATGGGTAATCAGATGAGGAATTACATGATTCTCAACCAATTGTTTCTTTTCATGCACTCTTAGGTTTAGGTGCCCCACAAACTCTCAAAGTAGTGGATTTCTTAAAGAAGCGGAGAGTAATAATGTTGATTGACTCGGGTAATACTCATAACTTCATCAACAAAAAGTTGGTTACTCATCTAAATTATTTTTTATATCTAGCTCCAAAGTTTCAAGTATTGATTGCAGATGGTGGTATTGTTAATTGTTATGGGAAATTCCACAACATTAAATTATATATGGGAGATTATCATCTTGATATCCCAATATTTTCTATCTCCATGGGTGCAACAAATATTTTTTTGGGAGAATAATCCCTTATTACTTTGGGAAAAATTGAGATGAAATTATAGGATCTATTCATGAGAATAAAAAGGAAATATAGTGGAGCTAAGATGGTTATGTGCAAAATCCCCATAGATGGTAAGATCTCATCAAATGTAAAATTTTCTTTAGAAACGAGCTAAGGGATTTGTGACCCAATTATGTTCATTAGAAGCCTATCAATCAAATTCTCCTAATCATTCAGATTTATAAGCAACTATAGATCATCACTCAATGGTTTTTAGAGATATTCCTAAAGAAAATCCTCCTAACAGGGTTCATGATAATTCCATACAACTAGTGCCAAGGATCCAACCACCCAATATTAGGCCTTACAATTACCCACATATGCAAAAAATTGATATTGAAAATACTTTTTTGGATATGTTAGAGGTAGGAATTATCAGGCATAGCCAAAGTGCTTACTCCTTGCTTGTAGTGATGGTGCATAAGAAGGATGAAACTTGGAATATGTTCCCAAACTATAGAGTTCTCAATATGTACACAAACAAAGATAAGTGTCCTATTTCAATCATTGATGGTTTACTTGATGAATTAAATGGAGCTATGTATTTTACAAAATTAGATCTTAGATGAGGTTATCACCAAATTTGAATTAATGAAGAAGATATTTCTAAGACAATATTTAGGACTCATGAGGGTCATTATTAGTTTTTGGTGATGTCATATAGTCTTACTAATGCACCATCTACATTTTAAAATTTGATGAACTAGATCTTTAAGAAATTTTTGAGGAAATTTGTATTAGTGTTCTTTGATATCTTTATTTATAGCAAGACATGGGAGGAACATTTGTAGGATATAGATCAAGCATTAAAAATTCTCAAAGATCATCAACTCTATGTTATTCCATCCAAGTATGCTTTTGTTCTAAAAGAGGTGGAGTACTTGGGACACATAGTTTCACATGGAGTAAAAGCATATCCTAACAAAATTATGGCTATCTTGGAATGAATTGTTCCTAAAACCATTATGAAATTGAGGTGTTTTTTGAGATTGATTGGATACTATAGAATATTTGTGAAAAATTATGGTCGAATAGCAACATCCCTCATAGATTTATTAAAGAAGGATTATTTTCATTGAAACAAGTTCGCTAATGCAACATTTGAGAGATTGAAGGAGGCTATTTGTAGTACTCTAATGCTTTCCATTATAGAATTCATCAAGGATTTTATTGTGAAATGTGATGCTTTAGGAAATTGTATAGGAGTAGTTCTCATGTAGGAGGGTTGGAATATTGCTTTTGAGATTCATCAACTAAAGGATAAGAATCAATTCAAACCTATTTATGAGAAGGAAATTTTATCTATTCTCCAGTAGTCAAATAATGGAGGCCTTATCTAATGGGTAGGAACTTCAAGGTTAAGACATATCATGATAGCCTAAAATAGTTTTTGGAACAAATATTATCTTCTAAATAGAAAAAAAATGGGTCACTAAGATGTTAGGATATTACTTTGAGATTTTATATAAAAAAAGGAAGGAAATTGTTGTGGCAAATGCACTATCTAGGAAGGATGAGAAGGACGAAGCATTATTGTGTTCCATTTCAATATTACAAGAAAATTGGATAGTAGAAGTCAAATAAAAGTGGAAGAATGATTCTTCCACAAGTAATCTCATTCAACAGTTACAAAGTGATCCTAATAATTTAGGTAATTTTTATTGGAAGGGAGATGCTTTGTGGCATAAACAATGATTTTATCTCTATAATAATTCCACTCTCAAATAAAATATTCTCACATAGCTTCATGAGTCTCTAATGGGTGGTCATTCAGGATTTTTGAAGAAATATCATTGAGTCAAGAAAGACTTATTTTGGGAAGAGATAAAAGGTGATGTTCAAATATTTATGGTTGAATGCTTGGTTTATCAAATAAATAAAGAGAAGACAATTAAGAAACCAGGTCTCTTGTAGCCCTTAATTATTCCTATAAAATATTAGGAAGACGTCTCCATGGACTTCATCATAGGGCTTCCATGATCTAAAGATAAGAATGTCATAATGGAAGTAGTAGATTGCCTCACTAAATATTCACATTCCATTGTATTATCACATCCTTTTACAACTAGTGGAAAAATATTTTTTGGAGAATATACAAAATCTACATGGTACACCTAAGATTATTGTTAGTGACCATGATCATCTATATTTACTAGCCACTTTTGGATAGATTTATTATCATTTTTGGTACTCAATTGGCTCATAGTTATTCATACCATCCTCAGTTTGATGAATTGAGGTTGTTAATAATTGTTTGGAAGGATATACACATTATTTCACTTTAAATAAATAGGCTCAATGGGTAGGTTAACTGCCTCTAGAAAAATGGTGGTATAACACTTCCTTTCATATTTCATCAAAAATGTCTCCATTTATGGCACTATATGGATATCAACCTCCTTCCATCACATCATCATTCAAGGTGTCACCAAGAGTTTAGAAAATGGAGGACCACATGTTTCATCAATAACAAGTACTTTCAGGACTCAACGAGAATCTAGACATGGCACAAAACTGAATGAAGCAACAGGAAAACCAACATCGTAGTGAAATAATTTTTGAAGTTAGGGTTTAGGTTTTCTTAGTATTATATCCTTACAAGAAAAATATCACTTAAGCAATAGAAAATGAACAAGAAGTTATCTCCAAAATATTATGCTCCATACCAAATCATGCAAAATATAGGTTATGCCGCTTATAATCTTGAATTGCCACCAAAAAGTAATATACATCCAATTTTTCATGTTTCATGTTTGAAGAAGGTAATTGAGCACAATATCCCTACTCAAACAATATTACCAAAGCTCAATGAAGAAGGAATAATCACATTAGAACTAGATTTCATTTGCAATACATGCACAAAGAAGCTAAGGACCAAAACACTCACTGAATATCTCATCCAATTAAAGAATTTACTAATTAAAGAATTTACTAGTTGAAGATAATACATGAGGGGATGAGGAGTTCATTCAAAATTATTCACACTTGAAGGTGTTCCCACAATACTGGTTTACAATTTTTGACCAAACTAGACACTGAACTGATTTTTTCTAACTAAATCTTCACTTTCGGGCACCTATAGCGGCTAAACTGTGAGGAATTTGAAGATGATGCAAACTAGTGATTTGAGACAATTTTTCTGTAGATTCTAAATATGTTTTTTCCAAAAAAATTAGTATCATATTGCACTTCTTTTTCCATCTCCTTTGAAAACTAGTTTTTTACAGTAAACACCATTTTTAAGGAGTGATGCTCACCAGATACAACATAACTTTTTTTCCATGAAGGATAAAATTCTATTTTTTTCAAATTTAGATTTGTAACTATGATATCTAGTGCTTCCAATTGGTTTCATAGTGTTTTATTGAATATTTTTTCCTTAATCAAGTTTCAAATTCAAACCAATTACAATTCAGACATAGGCAGTGTTAGCTCTCAAAAACGTAGGCAAGATGCCTCAAGAGGCTGCCAATCTCTTGATATGCTTCAGGGTAACAGACAAGGTCAAGAGAACTCAACCTTCTACTCTTCAGGTGCTGCCAAACCTAGGTAGGTGTACCTTTTTGAATTGGGTAGACTTAACTTATGATTATCTTTATTGCAAAATGGTTTGTCCACAATGGTAGATGGAAGTGAACAAATGAAATCAAACTTGACAGCAATAGTAATCTTCTAATCTAAATCCTAAAATGCTCAATTAACAAATGTAAAACAGATGTAAAGAAACTGAATGAATCCAAATGATGAAATTGCAGAGACCAGTGCCTTATTAGGTATGCGGAGTCAAATGAAATCAAGATAAGCAACACTCTCTAGATAAAACTCAAATTATCTGGCATACGTTCTGTTTACAACTTGTATAAACATGCAATTTTGTAACTACTAAGCTCTACTTTAACAATCCAGATGAATCTCTCTGATTACTGTGATCAACTAAAAGGTTTTAATCTTTGCTTGAAAGAACCAATTGATTAATCACATAGATACAACAAATGTGCATTGTTAAACTAAACATAAACTTTCTATGTCAATTTAAACAACCAAAAAGCATCAATCTTGGAGACAACTTAGTAGTATTTTCATTAAATTCAACAGACAATTGACACCAGAAAAATGCAGCAACATCAACTAATATTCATAAATACCTCCATTCTGAAATCATACAACAATAGTCTTTGATCTGATAGTTTTATTCTATCGTATCTACTTGCTGTATATCCAAATATAATAACTGGTGCCCATTTTACAATTACAAAATCCCTATTTATACACCAGCATCAAGAAAATAAATCATATTGAAGCTCCATGTCGGCCTTCCACATAATTTGGGCTCAAACCAAGTCAGGCAGCAACGGTCCTCAAACGTGTACATGTCGGCCACAGTATTTGAATTTATGTTATTCACGAGTGAGACAGTCACCAGGACAATCCAGCAGTATTGCCGAAGGCAATTCAATCGCTACAGTCGCCTCGTGATTCTATTCGCCTTCGCCATGACCCAACAGAGTCGGAGAGAAGTCACATAGATTTCTTTATGTTTACCCGAGATGCATTCTATCATGTTTTCATTTGTTGAGACACAGGAAGTTTCTTACCGATGCACTTTTTTTTTCATTTACTGTCGCTGTAACTTAATGGTGTCGAAGAGACCTTTTGCAGATTTCATTACGTTTCCCCGAAAGTCTTCATTCATATCAAGTCATTGTGACATATTGATTCTCCCGCCGATGCAACCTTCTATCTTATGTGAGTCGCTATAACGTACCAGCATCGGGGATACCTCACGTAGACCACATCATGCTTCACCGAAAGCCCCCGAGTTCACCACAGATCGCCAAGAGAAAGCAATTCTCACACCGACATAATCATCATGCACCTTCTCGGCAAGACATATCAATGTCGGGGAGACCTCTCATAGAATGCTTTGAGTCATACCGAAAGTAGTCAACCATCATGAGTATCACTGAGACAAGATCATACTCTCGCCGACAAAGACCTTTTTCTTTTCCATTGGCGAGACTGAAGGTCACTCGTTGAGACCATATGCTAAAAACCTTAACACATACCGATATTGCATCCTTTTATGTTGTCGGCCGGTGAGACACAACAAACTTCTCATCGAAAGCCAATGAAAGAAACCCTTTGTGCTCCATCGGTGAGACATAAGAATCTCGCTATAACCTTCCATCGAAGCATTGAACCTTTGCCAAAATGTTAGATCTTCCACCACCGGTCGATGAGACAATAAGACCTTGTTGTAACCTCACACCAAAAGCAACCCATTTGGTCAAAGTGAATCCATAATATGCTTGTTGCCGAGACCCAAAAGAGTTTGCCAAGACCCAATATCGATGCCGCAACTCTTTGCCAAAGTGAATCATCCTCTGTCGCTGAAATAATGCAAATGTCCTACCAAAAGCTGTCTGCATGCAAACCTTGATCACCGTGACATCAAATGAGTCTTGCCGAAAGGCAACACAGACCCATGTTAGCAGAAAATGCACAATGGGTTGAGGAGACAAAGGTATTCTCACGCCGATACAGACCATGATGTGAAAAATGCATGACTTCGAAAGATTTATGGGATAAATATAGGCCAAAATACAAGAAAAATGTCAAGATGGAAGGCCCCTATGCTCTTGATGATAATTATTTTGGAAACTCAGGGGGATGAAAAACATGTAAAAACATCATATTTTTAAAGTTCCAACAGTGGCTCCATCTGGGGATGAATGATAGTAAGATCATTGCAAGGATCCACATCTTTGGGTGAGCAAACCAGACACAAAATGATAAACCAAAGAGAATAAATGAAGTGAAAGGAAATGGAAATGAATGGAAAGTGAATGCAAGATGGAGACGAATGGAAAATGAGAGTGAAATGGAGATGGATGAAATCCTAAACTATTGTGCATGGAAAATAATTTTAAAGAGGATAAGCAAGAGTTGTCCATGCACTAGCAACCCTTAATCCTCTATGTTTCTTAAGAGAAAAATTGCTTCAAGAATTTCCCATGAACAGGCAATTCCTGATCTTCACTAGCCATATTCTGTAAATAGTATGAGTCTTCACCCTTCTTCCCAACAACAGCAAAAGGTCCCAACCACAAAGCTTCAAATTTACCATGCTTTCCCTTCTCCTGACACCTTGCATTCCACATCAACACCAAGTCATTCTCTTCAAAATTTCTATCATTTGCCTTCTTGTCAAATAGATACTTCATCTGTGTCTGTAACTTCATGTTTTGACTTTAAGCAACCCTCCTTATTTCATCAAGTTCAGGTAGTTGCTCCATTCTGTCTTCCATAGGTTCAGGAACATCCAAATCTTCCTGAAGGACAAACTTGTAGACTAGTAACAAATTCTACAAAGGCATCCTGGCCTATGCTCCATACACCAATTCAAATGGGGACTTTCCAATTTCCTTTTTCATAGTAATCATGTTAGTCCACACAGCCAATTTTAATTTTGAATCCCAGGCTTTCTTGTTCTGACTCAACATCCTCCTTATAATCTTCAAAAGACTCTTATTACTAGATTCAGCTTGACCATTAGCTTGTGGATGGTAAGGAGTTGCATAAGAAATAGTAATGCCATATGTGGCACAAAAACTTTTAAACTCATCTGATCTGAAACACATTCCATTGTCTGTGATTAACTTCAGTGGTGTACCAAATCTAGTGATAATGTTGTCCATCAAGAAATTTGTCACAACTTTGTTTGTAGCCTGTTTAGTTGGGATTGCTTCTACCCACTTAGTAAAATAATCAGTGGCAACTAGTATCCACTTGTATCCCCCACTTGATCTTTCCTGTATCTCTCCAATGAAATCAATTCCCCATTGATGAAAAGGGGCATCAACTTGCAAAGGTTGGAGTGGCAAAGCTCCTTGATACTTCAATTTTCCAGAGAACTTCTGGCAGGCCTCACACTTTCTTACGTATGTGAAAGAATCATTAAAAACCTTAGGCCAGTACTAACCTGCCCTGAGAATTTTGTGTGCTGTTTTTTTTGCTGAATAATGTCCTCCACAAACTCCTTCATGCATTTTAGTTAAAACATGCTTGGCCTGCAATTCATCTAGACATAACAATAGTATACCATCCATGTTCTTCCAAAACAAATCTCCATCCATGAAAACATATTTAGATGCTTGCAACTTTATAGTTCTCTTCTGGTTGTCACTCAATCCTTCTAGACACTTCATGTATTTTAAATAATGCACGATATTAGTATACCAAGAAGTATGCTCAATGCTTGCAACTGCAGTCCCTTCATCTACATTACAAACTTGACTTGCTTCAATATTCGATTCTGCCATCAACCTAGCCAAGCCTTGACCTCTTACTAGCTTAGTAATCTATATCTCCATGTCAAACTCTTGGATTTTGTTGATCCATCTACATCTTTTTCTTGTAACTTCAGATTATGTCAGAATATCCTTAACAGTTGCATGAGAGACATAAGCAATCATCTTTGCTCCAACAAGATATGGTCTGAATGCTTTTGTAGCTTTTACCAATGCAAACACCTATTTTTCCATTATATCATACTTCAATTCAGACCCTTGTAATGACTTACTGAAGAAAGACACAGGCTACTCATGACCATCCTCATTCTTTTGTAACATGACAGCAACAATAGTGTGCATTGAAGCAAATGAAAATGTCTGAAAAGGCTTTGCAAAATCTGGAGATTTAAGGACAGGAGCTTCCTTGATGGCCCTTTTGATAGATATAAAAGCTTCTAAGGCCTCTGCATTCCATTCCATTTTTTGTCCTTTCTTCAACATTTTTGATATAGGCTTAATGATCTCAGCAAAGTTAGAAACAAACCTCCTAATGAAATTAATTTGTCCAAAGAATGATTGTATAGCCTTAACAGTTTAGGAATAGGAATTTTATCAATGGCCTCAACCCTCTCAAGATCTATTCTAACTCCCTCTTTTGAAACAATATGTCCTAAGAGCTTACCTTCTGTGACTACAAAATAACACTTCTTAGGGTTTAAACAGATACCATATTCTAGGGCTTTAATAAATACCTTTTCCAGATGTTGTACATGATCTTCAGCCTTCTTCGAATAAGCAGTGAGGTCATCCTAGTACACCACCATGATAGCATTAATCAGATCTACAAATGCCACGTCCATAGCTCTTTGGAAAGTCGCTCTTGCATTAGTGAGACCAAATGGCATTCTTACATATACATACATTCCCCAAGGAGTTGTAAATGTTGTCTTATATTGCTCAGATTCTTTGACTTTAACCTGGTTATATCCTGAAAACTCATCCATCATTGACAACAGCTCACACCCTGTCACCTTATGCAATATAGCCTCCATATTGGGTAGAGGATAATTGTCCTTGAGAGATGCCATATTCAAATTTTTGAAGTCCACACACAATCTGATGTCTCCATTTTTCTTCCTCACAGGGACCAAATTTGAGACCCACGTTGAATGCCTGATTGGTTTAATGATTCCTCCATCTCTAAGTTTTTCCAATTCTTCTTGCATTTTAGGCTCTAGTGTTGGATTTATGGGTCTTTGCTTCTATCTGAATGGCTTAGCATCTGGCTTCAATGGTATTTCATGTTGAAACAAGTCCTCCTTGTATTCCTTCAGATCTTCATAAGACCAAGCAAACGCGTGTTTATACTTTCTCAGTAATTCTATCAGCATTATTCTAATTGTTGGGCTTATCTTCTTCCCTATGTACACCTTTCTTGGTGCCATCTCAGTTCCCAAGTTGACTTCTTCAATACCTTCCCTTTTGACTGGCGTTTGCTTCATGAGAGACCGATCATTTCCATCATACAACCTCTCCAATGCCACTAAGCCTTTGGGTAGTTTATTTGTTTTGAGCTGTAATATCTCCGTGCCAAAGACTGTTTGCTTCCCATCCACTTCTTCAATGAAAGCATTGAAATCAATTTCCTAGGCTTCATACTGATCTATACAATGGAGAAAATTCAAAAATTCAGTATCATCATTGAAGACCTACCAACTATAAATATTATCAAAAACAGCAGGCCTTGTCTTGAACTCAATCTGTGAAATGCCAGCCAATGTGATAGCATCTCTTTTCAGTGCCACATTTGCTAAAAAATCAGCCATTATGTTCTTTGATGTGTCAATCCACTCAATTGAAAATGCATCAAACAATTCAATTGTGTCCCATACAACATTCCTATATTGCTTCAATATTTTGTGCTTTGTTGCATATTTTGACTTGATTTGTGAAACAACTAACTCAGAATCGCCCAAAACAGCCAGCAACTTGATTCTATGTTTCACAGCTATGTTCAAGCCTATCAATAAAGCTTCATACTCTGCCACATTGTTTGTACATTCAAATGCTAACAGAAATGAATATTTAAAAGTAATACCTTCAGGTGAAACAAAAACAATCCCAGCTCCATTACCCTCCTAGTTGTAGGCTCCATCAAAATACATCTTCCATATGCCATTGCAATTCTGTGCAACATGTTTTTCAATTGGATCACTATTGGTTAATTCTGGTTGAGCTGGTTCTATTTTAAAATTCCCAAGACCAACATCACAAAAACAATTGATCTGATCTTGAGGTACATAGTCAACATGCTGGTTCATTCTTGGCTCTCTATACAACTTGACTTCCTGACCATTCACTAGAATTGTAGCATAAGACAAATCAAACTGAACGTTGCCCCCAATTGCTACTATCCATTGCCTTGATGGAAGCATCCCAAACTAAGGAGTATCAATCACTATTATATCTATATTATAAGCCACATGTGGATAAGTAGCCAATTTGACTTCAACGTCTCTCATAATTCCTACCACAGGTACAGGTCTATTATCCATTGCATAGCATTTCCCTTCACATGTATCAACCCACATGCCCAGCTGTTTCATAACTCCCACTAGCATGATATTTATAGTAGCACCAGAGTATATCATACAATTCCTCAGCATTTTTATTTATATGCAATGTAGTGAAAAAGGATCAACTTGTGGGGGATTGTTAATACATCACCCAAACAGACTTCTGAATTATTTATCTTTTCCTGCCTATTGACTACTTTAATAGCTGCTTTGCTTTCATTCTCATTTGTTATTAATTGAACAACAATATCTCTATATTCTTTAATTTTCATCATCTCAAGTAATGGGATAGACATTTTTACCTGGGATAGCACCTGAGTGAAGTCAAAAGAAGAGCCCTCCACCTTAACAGCCTTCTTCAGTTCTAGTGTTTCTCCTTTGTTTTCTTATTTTTCCTTTTTACTAGGCTGGTCAGGCATTTGTATCTCTTTATGTAATTCCTTCACCTTTTCCTTTTGGATAGGCTTCTCTTCACTTTTATCAAACTATCTCTTTTCTGGCCTTTTCACAGTTCCTTGTGTTGCCTTATGATTTTTTATAAAAATTCCCCTAGGAACACCTTCTACATCATTTCCTTTTATGTTTCTCAACCAGTATTTACTCTTGGCTTCTTCAACTGGAGCAACAATTATTATCTCTATTTCATCTTCAGTAAGTCTCCTCACACTACATTGAGCAGACACCTCAATAGAATGTGGCTTTGTATAATCCTCTTCAGAATCAGAAAGGATCTGTTGTTCAGCCATATGGACATTATATTTCTGATTTGAAACATCATACTCATAACTATCATCCTTTGAAGATGAGTACCCCTCCTTAGCATGATAAAAATTATTTGAAGTCAAATAAACCTTGTGATCTTCTCCATTATTCTCCATCAACAATCCCTCTTCTTGCATCCTTTGAGCTACAACGTAATAGTGTGGAGAATGTGGTTGATTATAAACTTCACAAAAGTAATTATTACTCACCATATAAGTTCCCTTTTTGCTCAATGGATCAGGAGTCTCTTTGTTTCTTGGCCTAGCTATTATAGGTTTTCCATCCTTCCAATCTGTATTATAAGGCATATCATGCAACCTCAGCCTCTCATTTCTGTATGTATTCTCTTATCTGTACTGATAATTACTGCTTTGATGAGGAGGCCTCAGGTTGTCTCTTTTACTAATTATACCAGCAGCCTTCATGTTGTTTTCAATTGTCAATGCGATTTTTTGTGCTTCAGCCAAATCTCTGGGAAATCTAATTCTCAGTTTGTACCCTGTTTTAGGATCAAATGCATTCAAATAGACACTCAAAGCTACAGAATATGGCAGCCTTGATCCAAGAGGTACCTTAGTCTGCAACTTGTTGAATCTTCGGTTGAAGTCATAAACTGAGTCATTCTAATTTTTCTAAATTTGCATCAATTCATGAAGAGCAGCATCTGGTGCATTTAGATTCCCATATTGTTCTAAGAATCGGTCTTGGAATATTTGGAGAGAATCAATTGAAGATGCAGGCAAGCTGTTGAACCAATCCCTAGCATCTTCAAGAAGTGACATCATAAATAGCCTCATATGTAAATCTTCATATGGCACACCTATGTCTTGGATGAACACATTGAAATTCTTTAAATGTTCTTCAGCAGTAACTGCATTACTCCCTGTAAACTTAGGCACTAGACCTCTCCAGCTGCTATCCATAAGGTAAGGGCATAGATGAATCCCTGCCAAATCAAACTATCTAATCATTGTTGTATACTGTTGAGGGGGAGGAATAGGTGGATACTGATATTGATGCATAGGGTTATTGTATTGTGCATTATGTTGTGGGATGTGATGTTGACCAGGAGGTGGATGCATATTTGTATGCTGAGTAGGAATGTGAGCCGGATGATTTGGTTGTATGTATTGATTTCCTGTCTGATGGTGAGGAGAAACTGGTGGATTTGAAGGCCCTGCACCATGATTACCCTACTTATGAGGTGGTACATACTTCAAAGGGGAACTAGCTGTCTGAGAAGTAATTTGGACTTTCTGCAATGCAGCCTTCAGCTCCTCTATCTCCTTCCTCTATGATTCAAACTGTGCTTTTACTTCCTCAGGAAGGTCATGATCAATAAACACATTTGGGTTTCCTTCCATCTTCTAATCATATTCCTATTGAATTCTGATTCGTTCAGCCTCACATGTAGCTTGAAACTCAGCCTGTTTCTGAGGAATGAGAAAAGAAAAAGGATTCCTTTGATCCTCTGGAGTACAAGGCTCAACACTCGAATCATTTCTCCATGTATCATAGTGATCATATGTTTCACAATGTGCTCTTGATGCTTTACCTTTATCTGTTAGGCACATGTCTTCACTTACCCCTTTTCCCTTATCAACCTTGACATCTTTGTGTGTCCACTTACTGCTGCCAGCAGGAGCTCCAGTATGACCTCCCCTGTATTGAGATCTTCCATTCATGATGAACAGCTGCAAAATTTCTATCAGAGTCGCCACTCACTTTTATCAAAAGATGAGAAAATACTTGATGTTTCTTATTCCCAGTGGAGTTTGTATAAATTTTCTAACTCTATAATTAAGGCTTTGATTCTGAATGTTCCCCAGTGGAGTCGCAAATTTGTTAGCTCTCAAAAATGCAGGCAAGATGCCTCAAGAGGCTACCAATCTCTTGATACGCTTTAGGGTAACAGACAAGGCCAAGAGAACTCAACCTTCTACTCTTTAGGTGCTGCCAAACCTAGGCGGGTGTACCTTTCTAAATTGGGCAGACTTAACTTATGATTATCTTTATTGCACAATGGTTTTTTCACAATGGCAGATGGAAGTGAACAAATAAAATCAAACTTGACAGCAATAGTAATCTTCTTATCTAAATCCTAAAGTGCTTAATTAACAAATGTAAAAGAGATGTAAAGAAACTGAATGAATCCAAATGATGAAATTACAGAGACCAGTGCCTTATTGGGTATGCGAAGTCAAATGAAATCAAGATAAGCAACACTCTCTAGATAAAACTCAATTATCTGGCATACGTTCTATTTACAACTTGTATAAACATGCAATTTTGTAACTACTAAGCTATACTTTAACAATCCAGTTGAATCTCTCTGATTACTATGATCAACTAAAAGGATTTAATCTTTGCTTGAAAGAACCAATTGATTAATCACATAGATACAGCAAATGTGCATTGATAAACTGAACATAAACTTGCTATGTCAATTTAAACAACCAAAAAGCATCAATCTTGGAGACAACTTAGTAGTATTTTCATTAAATTCAACAGACAATTGACACCAGAAAAATGTAGCAACATCAACTGATATTCATAAATACCTCCATTCTAAAATCATGCAACAATAGTCTCTAATCTGATAGTTTTATTCTACCATATCTACTTGCTTTATATCAAAATCTAATAACTGATGCCCATTTTACAATTACAAAATCCCTATTTATATACCAGCATCAAGAAAATAAATCATATTGAAGCTCCATGTTGGCCTTCCACAGAATTCGGGCTCAAAACAAGTCAGCCAGCAACGGTCCTCAAATGTGTACATGTCAGCCACAATATTTGAATTTTTGTTATTCACTAGTGAGATAGTCGCTAGGACAATCCAGCAGTTATGCCAAAGGCAATTCAATCACTACAGTCGCCCCGTGATTCTTTTTGCCTTCACCATGACCCAACAGAGTCGGAGAGAAGTCACATAGATTTCTTTATGTTTCCCCGAGATGCATTCTGTCATGTTTTCATTTGCTGAGACACAGGAAGTTTCTTACCGATGCACTTTTGTTTTCATTTACTATCACTGTAACTTAATGGTATCGAAGAGACCTTTTGCAGATTTCATTACGTTTCCCCAAAAGTCTTCATTCATATTGAGTCGTTGCGACATACTGATTCTCCCGCCGATGCAACCTTCTATCTTATGTGAGTTTCTATAATGTACTAGCATAAGGGAGACCTCACGTAGACCACATCATGCTTCACCGAAAGCCCCCGAGTTCACCACAGATCGCCAAGAGAAATCAATTCTCACACTGACATAATCATCATGCACCTTCTCCGCAAGACATATCAATGTCGAGGAGACATCTCGTAGAATGCTTTGAGTCATACTGAAATTAGTCAACCATCATGAGTATCGCTGAGACAAGATCATACTCTCACCGACAAAGACCTTTTTGTTTTCCATCGGTGAGACCGAAGGTCACTTGCCGAGACCATATGCTGAAAACCTTAACACATACCAATATCGCATCCTTTTATGTTGTCGGTCAGCGAGACATAACAAACTTCTCATCGAAATCCAATGAAAGAAACCCTTTGTGCTTTGTCGGTGAGACATAAGCATCTCACTATAACCTTTCACTGAAGCATTGAACCTTTGCCGAAATGTTAGATCTTCCACCGCCAGTCGATGATACAATAAGACCTCATTGTAACCTCACACCGAAAGCAACCCGTTTGGCCAAAGTGAATCCATAATATGCTTGTCGCCGATACCCAAAAGAGTTCACCAGGACCCAATATCGATGTCGCAACTCTTTGCCGAAGTGAATCATCCTTTGTCACCAAAACAATGCAAATATCCTACCGAAAGTCATCTGCATGAAAACCTCGATCGTTGTGACATCAAATGAGTCTTGCCGAAAGGCAACATAGACCCATGTTAGCAGAAAATGCACAATGGGTCGGGGAGACAAAGGTATTCTCACGCCGATATAGACCATGATGTGAAAAATGCATGACTTCGAAAGATTTATGCGATAAATATAGGCCAAAATGCAAGCAAAATGTCAAGATGGAAGGCCCCTGTGCTCATGATGATAATTATTTTGGAAACTCAAGGGGATGAAAAACATGTAAAAACATCAGATTTTTAAAGTTCCAACAGGCAAACTGTATACAACATAACTTTTTTTGTATGTATCGAAATTCATTTTTTTTGTTAGATCAAGGACATTAATATCTAGTGCGCTGATATTTTTCAAAAAAAAATTGATAATCTGCTATTTTTCTACATGTGTAGAACACAGAGCTTGATTTTCAGTGAAAAACCTATGTTTAATCAAGCTAAAAAAAAAAATACATAATAAAACCAAAACATATTAAAATTATATTTGTTGGATAGCTCGATCCAAGGACTACCATCATCCAATTGAGTATGTGAAGTCTCCATTTTCATCCTCAACTCAAGCTTCGAAGGAAAAAATTTTGGAGTTTTTTGTGCTAGAGGGGGAAAAAGGGGGTTCGAACAAACCCCCTTTCCACAACCCTTTGCTTTTTTTCCTAAGAAATGTGGGACCTAGCATTTAATGGGTTCGCTCGAAGGGGGGTTCTAGTGAACCCCTTTGGGTTCACTTGAATCAAATGTTTGTTCAAACCCCCAAAAACCAAAATATTTTGCATGGGGCTATTTTTTGCAATTTTCCTCCCTCACTGGAATTGTAAACCAGTTTTGTGGGTTTACCCTTGATTAGCATTAAGGATAATGCTTATCTAAAGAGGGGGCATGTTGTAACCCTAATACTAGTGTACATAGGGTTATGAATTTAATCAACTTGTGAATATATTAATTCTTAATTAAGTCATATTATCATTATTGTATTTTTATTTAGTTAATTAGGTCATCCTAAGGACTATATAGGGTTATCTAAGTCAGCTTGGGTGATATCCTTGGCATAATTAGGGTATATATAGGAGGTAGTGAGTCTTATTTGTTCATAAAATTGTGAATTATGTTCTCATTGAAGATATTGAAGGTTTTCCCCCTCAAAGTGGATTATTATTCTCAACTATAATCAAGTATTTTTAGCATATTTTATTTTATATTCTTCTCTTGTGTAATTTATTTCATTACATCATCATTATATCATCTTATATTTAGTTATATTTAGTTAAAGTCATACATTCTTTAAACATGTCACTCACATATTTCTAAATAAATATGTTCTAGATGAATTTCCTCAACCCATTTGTAGTCCTTGAAATCATAAGGAATACAAATAGTTATATATCCATGTATATATATATATATATATATTTATTTATTTATTTATTTATTTATTTATTTATTTATTTATTTATTTATAAAGTGGTGTAAATATAATGGCATGTAAATGAATAATACATTTAAATGAACGTCTTGCCAACCACAATCCCCCCTCCTTTTTTTTCTAATATGTTGGTGGAATATTTTGAGGGGGAGGTTAAATAGCTTATTTTTATTGTGTTGGAACATAAACCAATACCTATTGGAAAAGAGAGAATTCCTTGATACCTAAGCATGGGTCACTATTGTGGAGCTCCTTTTTTATCTTAATCCTATGTCTAACCTTACTCATATCCTTGTTATGTTGATACAACCAAAACAATAAGAATTATTGGTGTTAAGGGAGGCTATCCTAGTCTACCTAACATCACATCTCAAGTGCCCCTAAATATTAGGGCTATTGGGAGAAATTTTGTTATGTATAGCTTCTCAAACTACCAAGGTACTCTATAGATAGGTGCACCTTTGTGACCCTTATTTTTTAAATCAAAGAATATGTTTCTTCAAATACAATGACTAAGAAATTTTATCCCTCATAGTGTCACAATATATTGATAGGGCTTCACAAATGTACTTGAAGTTTCCAACTTGGAACCCCTCATAAACTAAGATAAAAATTGGGCTAGATCCCTCGAACTATGAGCTTGTGGCCTTGTGTCATCATTCACCATACACAACCTCTTATAGGGAATCACATGTTCTAGCAATCATCCTATCACAATTATAGGAAAACGGATCACATGTGACCCTTTCTCGGAAACTTTAGATAAGGTAACATGGGTTCATCTACACAGTCTATTTTTATTGTTAGAGTATAGGGGCCAACTTCCCTTAGTATCAATAATAATACATAAATAGTATAATGAATTATATAGTATTAATTTCAATACACTCTAATAATTTATTGGTCCTTAGGTAGGTTTTTCATTCTCTATTATTTTATGACTACAAGTTGTCAACATAGACATGCACTAGAAGCCTCATACTACTCGACCCTCATGTTAATATAAAATCTTAACCATATCCATTTTTACATCAAGACCTCTATAATTATCTTATGTAATTAAAACACTTATCCATGAGAAAATGGTGAAATATATACATAACTATGTAACAATGAAACATCGATTATTTATATCATCAATAACACCAACTAAGTTTCATAACATGTTATAATAAAATTGAAATAGTTTCTTTATAATAAATGATGAATAATAAGAGTGGGTGGTTGGATGGGTGACTTTCCACACTTACAATTATGGAAATTTTGGGAGCAAGACAAGACCTTCAGTGGAAGTTGCAGGTTCTCATGGCAGTTCATCAAGCTTAGGATTGATATTCTATGGATTTCATTTAAATATAAATGTGCTTTCCACAAACACCATTGTGGAAAGTAGTGACCATCGTGATCGGATTGGTTTGGAATAGGTGGATGGTGTTAAATTGTTTCAAACTCCTTTGAACTGGAATGGGCGGTAGGTAATTCATATATGTATTAGTGGGAATGGTATGTGGTGTGCTTGCAAGGGTGGATATTTACATAGACATGGAAGTCACATTTGGTGTTCCACCTTATTAGCCGATATCATTGGCTAATTTCGGGTGGCATCATTCTTTGGAGAATTCAATATTCACCATCTAATCAAATAAATATTTCATTTCACAATTTTGAGCACGAACTA
The DNA here is from genome assembly GCA_007258455.2 of Sequoia sempervirens. Classification (NCBI taxonomy): domain Eukaryota; kingdom Viridiplantae; phylum Streptophyta; class Pinopsida; order Cupressales; family Cupressaceae; genus Sequoia; species Sequoia sempervirens. The sequence continues at coordinate 229,019,944 of VDFB02193867.1, forward strand.
TACAATATCCAAATTGTGAGGGCGGCAAGTCTTTTCACATGAATGTAGGTAATTATTTTTTAGCCTCTACAAGTGTGAGATGGAGGTTAAACACTAATTACAAGATTTCTTGGAAAATGGGCACACACAAACATCTATAAGATGTTTTAAAAGTTATTTTAACCTGACTATAATAAGATAACAGTGGCATGGTTGTATGGTATAGGTTATTTGTAGTTCTGGCGATGAAATGGCTAGTAGATCAAGGTTTATCATGCACATGTCTATGAAGACTCTCATGAGCATTGGTGTTGATACACCCATTCATTTAGCGAGCATAATGAGGCAAATGGTCTTCAAAGGAAAGGTGAAAAACTAGAGATTGAAGCAGATACTCCTTAATGATGATGCCCTAACCCTAGTGATGGTAAACATCATTTTGGGTAATGTTTTTTGGAGGACAGTGAGGCTTACTGGGTCAACACCAATATGTTTTCTCAATTCCTGGCATTTTTGTTGGACATCAGCACTCCTAAAGACATGGTTGAGACAATGGTAAGGAAATTGTTTAAGGCTGATTTGTTGGTGGGGCTGAAGAAGATTTTATATGTGGCCATGTTGGGGGTCAAAGCTCCTGGACCACGAGATGTGCCTCTATTATAGGATCCTGTGGAGGTTATCAAGTATTACCCATTCTTGCTTGATCTCAAGGGGATGGCGCTCATTGAGCATAGGAAGTTTTCTATAGTTGGGGTGAATTATTTGAATAAATTATTGTAGTTGGTTCTGATGCGGGGTTAATTCAATTGGTTTCTAGAGTTCCAATCCTTTGCTCATGCCCATGGGTTCATATGATTACTGTGGTAATTGTGGATTTGAACTTTGTTTAGCAGTCGCTATGGTTAGTATATAGTCTGTGTCAGGCTCAAGTTTACATGTTAATAGTGATATTGTATAGTCTGTTTAACATTCTTAGTGAAATAGGGTTATTTGTATCCATATTTTTGGATTTCAGTCCTGGGTATGGTTCACGGGTTGCACGGTCATTACTTGTTAGCCCAGTCTTACCGTGGTTGGATTCAAAGTAAATGTATTAGAGGAGGTAAATGGTTTTGGGTCACGGTAGTAGGGACACTATATTTTTCATCTACTTACAGAAGTTGTAACTTTATTTTTTTGATATTAATATAAATTTCCCTTACGCATCAAAAAAATGATGAATAATAAGAGTGAAATCCCATGTAATTCACACTCTTATACATTGTTTCAACATCATCATATCTCATGCCAAAATATTCCCTTGTGTGCACACCTCATTCCAAGATGCATTTTGTACATTTATGAAGACTTTTGAAAAAATGGATCACTTGGATTCACACCCTTGTTGAACCTAGTTCAACAATAAATAGATACAATTGGAATGACCTTAGGGTGTGGGACCTTCTTGTTTGAGATCAAACCTCCAAATAAAGGGTTCATTCCCTATTTGAAATGTGATTTTAGACGTTAAGACTATACCTATCCTATTCTAACATTCACCAATAGAAAGATATAAAAGAGAATAACTAAAATAACATATGATGAAGCACCAAATTCAATGTGAAGAAATTTTAGATCATTTTTTCATGAACAAAATGATCTTAAAATAGCTAATATATATGTATAATACTCATAAAAAAAATGTAGAGGTTAAGGAAAAGAGATAAAACAATAAGGGAACTAATGATTCACAAGATGATTTCACATTCTTTAAATAAAACACAATGGAAAATGTATGACAACGTAAAAAGCAATTATTTTATTAATCGTGAAGGTAAAGATACAACTAATGTAAAGGTTAATACAATAACTTTCTTCTTTCTAAAATCAAAGAGTATATCATGGTTCTCATTACAAAATATATTTATCTAATTACAAGCATGTTCAAGAGAATCTAGGAAGTCTTCTTGATGGAAAATTAAAAATAAATGCTCACTCAAAGTCTTGTTCAAACCTCTTGGGTGCTAGGGAAACATTTGTTTATTTTTTATCCTTAAAAACCTCCATCGAGGTGTGGGAGAAGAGGTTGGTCTATTTCCTCAATTGAAGAATCCTAAAAATACTAATGCAAAAACTCTAATAACTAGTTCAACTTCCTTGGATAGGTGGATGATGATCAAATGTTGTTTTAATGGCTCTAATTAGTCATTATTTCTCTCAAAATATCCCTTGCATGGAAATAGGAAATAAGACATGTTTCCAATGAACTTGAATTGACTTCAATTTCCTTGATGGTGTAGGATAAGATTCTTCTTTCATTAAAATCCCAAATCTCCTTTGAATGACTACTTATGACCTTCAACTAACTCACTCTAACATGCTTCTTCTACATTGAAATTTTGCATGCTACTTTTAACCCCTCCAAGGTCTTCAAACACCATATAGTCTTTTATCTTAGTGACTCTACTAGTCTCACAAAGATGAAAATGATGGCACAAAAATTTATAAAGTTCTATATTTTCTCTTGAAAGACTTGACAAGCCTTCCTTATTGTTCATAGTATTCTAGGAGTTTGACATGCTTCTTGAACCAAGGATTTCAATAAATCAAATACTTTTGAGACAGTTCACATGCCTTCTACAAATTCCTTAACAAACTTTATAGACTTGGTGAACTTGATTATGCTCTACAAACCTTTTAAAGCCCATACAATCCTTCAAAGGTTTCCATTACTTTGATCCTATCTAAATTCTCTTCACCTCTAATTGAAAACTTCCTCTAGTCACTCTAGGAACTTGTACTTGTGTCCTTCCACATGTATTATTCCTCTAAATTTTTCTAGTTTCTAGGTATTACTCCACTACTTTTGTTTCAATGTCATGTGGATAAATTATATGTGATAGGGGCCCATGTGCTAATTTAGGACCATTAATATTTCCATAAGCATCATTTAAAAGACTGCATGTAGACATATTCTACCAATCATATTCATTTATTTGACTATATGGTCTAATATTATTACTACTTTAGATTTTACCAAGTCTTTCCCCATACCAAGGACTCTCTAGCCCATCATTCCTCTTTGTAATCCTTTCATTGGGCCTTCCCATTAATAATTTATATGAACAAACATGATCTATACCATAATCATAATCAACATAACTAGTGGATAGTTTATGAGTGTAGATAGGTTCACCAAAAGTATCTCCTCTAGGTGGATGTTATATAGTAGATATTTTGATAGGAGCTTCAGACCACCCCTTTGAGATTATGTACATATTTATTTCCAATCTATTGGACCTATCTAATTCACGAAGGGGTTCATATCCAATATTCTTATAATTTAATTGATTTTATTTTTTTGATTGCTAAATGTGTTCCCTTACCTCTAAATATTTTGGATTTCCATGGATGTCGTGTATTAGACATTGAGATTGAGTATTAAAGGATCTATGGGTTATAGTGTGAGAAGATGAACTTGTTATCACTTAGATATGTACCCTTGCTAATTTTTCAACTCAATAATCTAGTGAAATATGGAAACACTCTAGGGCTTGTGGGTTGCCCATAGCTTAGATTGAATCTCCAAAGAGGGTTGGTTCCCTTGGTGTCTCACTTGAATTAGCTTATGCTACTACTACTTGCTGAGGAAAATGAGACAAAATACATAAAGAAAAACCTACATCCTAATGAGGTGATGCACCAAGCTACTTTCATGACCTGTATTATTGCTTAGCACACATATTTTTTTCAAATGAACAAGTTGATTCATGCGCAACTCAGGTTTTGACATACTTATACATTAGTTTTTCATAGGAAATTTGAAGCTTTCTCAGTTGTACAAGGAAAAAATCAAAGTTTTTCACAATTAGAATTTGTTAAAACTATAGAAACCTAAATTTGGACACTTACATTTGTCCAAATTTATCCCTTTTAATCTAAATATCTTTTTATTTGCATTAATTAAGTAATACTGCTATTATTTAATTAATACCCTTAATTCTTCCAAATCCCTAAGGTATTTAGTTAATAATTAAATACCTTACCCCTTTATCCCCCTTTTCCTCAAATGAATTAAATAAATATGACATTTATTTAATTCCTCACATGTCACATCATTTTCTTTGATCCTAATCAACCTCCTAATTCCATCATTAGGGATGTGCACATGTATAATCCATGATTAGGATGTGTCACATCCTCCAACTTTTGCAAGTTGGACTCTAATCTTCATTAACCATTAATTTTCTCCTAGTTGGTGATTAGATAGTCTAATCAACCCCCTTGGTCAACACTCCCCATCCCCCAAGGAATTTTAAATTCATTTTTATCCTTCCAAGACTCTCCTTATTCCCATGCAAGTTCTAGAACATTTTGACTTGTCACATCACTCACATGTGTCAAAGTCTTCTAGAACCCTTTGACTTGTCATATCACTCACATGTGTCAAATTCTTCTAGAACCTTTTTACTTGTCACATCACTCACATGTGGGTAGGTACTTACCTTTTTAAGGACCTTGTCTTATCCAAGGTACTTCTCACCTCTCTTTTTGGGAACCTTGTCTTATCCTTAAGATATCCCCAATCATGTGAATTTTAAATTCACTTTTATTTATCCAAGATTCTCCTCTTCCCCATGTGATCATTGAGAGGTCACATCATCCTTATTCCAAGGCACTCACAAGTACCTTCCCATCACATGTCATATTCCATCTCATGTGTCCTTGTGACACATCATCTGCCACATGGAAAAATGTGAGGGCTTGTGAGTCCTCAACTCACCACAATCCTACATCTTGCCCATGGTGGCAAGATCTTAACCGTCCATCTTTCTAGGTATTCTCTCCATAAAATGAAATAATTTCCTTTAATTCTCTCATCAACACATTTTTTTATTCAACAACATTCAACTTCATCTTTAGATCTCAAGCTCAACCATCTTCTCATATCCACCATTATTGAATCTCCATGCTCCCATTGCACCTATCTTGCTCATTTTCTCAACTACCCACATACTTCATTTGAATCTTTATCAAATCCTCATCATTTTACATCCACTTTCATCCATATTTCCATAAAAAGTAGCACACATAATCAACTATCAAGGGTCAACCAAAGAATCAACTCAAGGCAAGGTATAAATCTACTTTTTGTTATCTTTCTTTGTTTTTGAGTTCAACTAGGCTAATCGTGAGGTGTTAGTGTTTTTTTCCTTTCTTTTTGCACCTTGTTTTGCATATTTTAGAGTAGGTCAAGATCACTGGTTCACAAAAACCATTGGCATAACCTATAACCTACATAAAATATTTATATCTTTGCATTAAGGTGCTAAAGGAAATGAGACATACATTGAGGATTTGCATATAAATCATATAAAATATATCAATTATTCATGTTTTCACACAAAATATAGATAAGACAAGGAAAATTACTTATTTTATTGATAAAATGTGTTTACAAACTACTATACAAGCCTAAGAATTGAGTTTATTTAAGTTTCCATAGTGTTCATGCTAGAAATAACCTTCAAAAGTTACAATACATAGCCAACAAAAGTTAGAACTGAGAAAAAATTGTCCTTAGGCATCCCTTTATGTTGTCCAACATCTTGCTATAGGAACATGATTTTGTAAATGAATAACATATGTTAGCTTCAATTGGCTAAGTCAAACCTCTTGGCATCCAAATGAGTTGCCACTACTTTTTAGCCATCAAAATATTGATTTTAGGTGGTTGAATGAAGAAATATTGTTTCTTTGACCTTTCCCATCTATGAAAAGCTCCTTGAATATCTCCTAGATTCTTGGAGATGTCATGAACTAGGTAAAATTTCCTTTTATATTCCCTCAAAGTTGCATAGCTCACCAAACAGCCCTAGATGCTTGGAAGAAACCATAACTAGCCTCCGCCTTTCAAAATTTCCATAATTTCAATTGCATGTTTTAAAATCACATGTGTCAAAGATTTTGAAAGGGTTAGAAACCTCCTAAGGGTGTAGGATAACTTCAAGGGATTGAATTTCACACGTGCCATTTATTTGTAACTCTTTTTCCTACATATTCTTTCCACTATACACTTCATTTTGACTATCACATAAAGTTATTTGAAACCATTAGGTATTTTTTCTATCATTGACTTTGTGACTAGTCTCAACAACTTCTATATTTTAACCTTTCATTAAGGTCGATCATGTTTCATGACTATGCATGCTAATAAGCCTAAGCTATATGTTTGTATTGATTGCCCCTTTTCTCTAGACACCATTGTCACTTTGACTACCTTAACAAGTTTGTGGTTGTATGTATTATGCTCATCATGCTGATACTTATCACCACTATTATAATCTACCATTCAGAATAGAATCATGCCCCTGACTTGGAGCTTAAGATGTCATGTGCATAGCATTCTTATCTCTATCACACTATCTTTGAATCTCATTTGTTGAATTTTTATGCCTTTTGATTACTTCAAAAGGATCATAAACCATCACATGTAGCTTATCATTAAACTTACCTTTTTGTGTCTCATGAACTATCTTCTCATTTATGGCTCTTTAAGGTCAATCAGCTTTCACTATTACTTGGATTTTATTGCTAGGTACAAGCATATAGTGTTCTTGCATATTGTCTTTTAAAGAAATTGTGACCACTATCAACTAAAGTTCATTCGTCATTTGAGGTGTTGGACTATTCATGATTGTTATCTATAGGTGATTTATGACTATCATACTCCATTTGAGATGACTATGTCAACTCCTCCACTATCCCATATACATTGTGTATGGTTTTCTATTTCATTCTAATGATGATTCTCCTATATGTCATAGGCTATAGTCTTATGTTACTAAACTATCCCTCATTGGTATATTGTATATTTTTGGTTAAAAATTTCATGAAATCATATTCCTTTGAGACATTTTGTCAAACAGTCTGCATGCCTTTTGTATACTCTAGAAAAATTTGCATACATGTCTACCAAGGCATTTACAACTACAACATCTAGTGAAATTCCATTTTCTATTATGTTTTGATGGATGTTCATGCCTTTCTACTATGTTGTCTCATTTTTCTCTTACCCACATTTTCTTTATTTTGTCTACCTATTGTCATGTCTTGAGTGACTATCATCCATGCACCTTATAGGCTCTACAAAATCCCTACTCATTGTAATTACCCTTAAAACCCTAATGTGGTGTAACACAAAAAGAGGATCTACATTATATGCATTCTCTTGTCACTAGGAAACAATATTTAGCTTCAAGGAGGGTTTTAATAGAAGACATATTGGTGACATAGTGAAGGCTTGACATACTTCTAAGGAATTGTAGGAATGTATACTCACCACCTCTATGTCAACATTAGGATATGAACTCAAAATCTAGCATATATATCTCTATCATTTTTCATAACAAAACTTAGGGTTTTATACTTTCTAGGGACAAAACCTTCATATTTCATTGATGTTAGCTTCATTGGTTAACATGGTTTATTTTGTATCTTCTAAGAAGGGTTTAAACACTCGACAACCTTGGCATGTCTTGCATATTCTTCTTTCAAAAAATTCTTTATGGTTGAGTAATAACAGTTGTAATAGTTCTTTTTAAGTGACCTCCTTCTCATGACTATTATAACTTTACGTGTACTAAATTTTCACTATTAACAAAAGAAACTACGATATTAATTTGTACCTATGAACCTTGTTTTGGAGTCTTCATGCTTTCCACTATCACATTTCCCACTTACACGAATTCATTGATTACATTCAACCTTAATACATCACAACCAATTTACATTTAATTGACCATTGTATTTGTCAAACAAATGAATTCAAAATCAAAACTCATAAACAATGAGAACAATCTGACTTCTTTCCATTTATTTAAACATTTTATAAATTAAGTAATTACCACAATCAAATTCAAATTCAATCCTTTCCCATCAACAATATTATTTATAAAATTACCAATTGACTAACAAAAGAATCAAAATTTTGTCATCATTTCCTATATTTTCTACATGATCACCTTTGTTAATTTAAACTTCTATTATTTGACAAATTCATCCTTTGTCTGTAAACTTTAGTCGGTGTTCTACATTTTCCTAAGGTTGACTCCTTTCCAATATGCAGTATGTATATTTATTTTGCCTATTTTATTTGACTTATTTGGATCTGCTCTCACAACACCTTTTACTCTCATCTGTAAATTAACTCAATATGTCATTCATAAATGGAGTTTATGTCCTGCCAAACATAACTTGACATGTATTATCTCTAATTGGAAAATTACTTTGTTGCAAGATGTGTGCCCTTGGTCTCCTTGTGTTGTGCAGTGTAGTGCTTGGGTTCGTGACATGGCTTAACCTCCTCCTATGGATTCATTAACTCTAGCAGTTGTATCGAGCATTAACAAGTCAATCTTTTGGTGTAACGACAATCATTTGTGCAAAAATTGGTATCAAAGCCTAGGTCATGGGTTCAAACCCCTCACTTATGCTGGGGGGATTGTTGCAAGGTGTGTGCCCTTGGCTTCCTTATGTTTTGTAGTGTAGCACTGAGGTTTGTGACATGGCTTAACTACCTCTCATGGATTCATTAACTCTGGTGGTTGAATCAGGCATTAACAAGTCAATCTTTTGGTGCAACAACAACTATCTATGCAACATAATCTCTATGGTGCAGTAGCTCCTTGATTTCCCTGAATGTTGCAACCTCTCTACTTATTTTTTTTGCCTCACATGGCCCTTCTTCCTTGTCCAATTTCCATGCAACTCCTCTTTTTCTATGGTGCACACCAAACTCCAGTCTATATTTGTTTTCATCTTTAAATTTTAAACATATCCTCTCCAAAAGTGGCACAAACCCCTTTCACTCTTTTCTTCTCAACGCAACCCTCTAGAAGTTTAAACTTTCCCTTGCTGAGAGCCACCCCTTTCTACCTACATGGTCATTCCTTTTTAACACCAATCTACTATTCTTGATTTGTTAACTTTGGTGACCTTTCCTCTTCTTCATTCATTGTAGTTTTGTTTTATCTTCCCTTTTAATTTTCTTTCTTGTGGCTACATATTTTCTTCTCATATTATTTCCAGAGTTTTTACAAATCCATGTTGCCCCTCTCCATTTTCTAGGTTACCTCTTTTCAACTTTTCATGTTGCATTTAAATTTTTAACTCGTACTTGTCCATGCTTCATAATAAAATTAATTTTATTATTTTCAAATCAGCATTCATTTAACTTTCATCTATATGTTGGAAGAAATAAAAGGCTCATTTTAATTACCTCCAATTTCTAATGAACAATTTAAAATATTCAAGATGCCGTAACTTCAAAATATTTAACAAAATATGACATTTGTCAATCAATGACAAAACGTCATTCAATCTCCTCTACTATCATCCACCAAAACCAAAAATGATCAAACAAGAAAATTCCAATGTCTTAGATTGATGCAAGTTACTCATTCCTCATATTCTCCTACATCAGACACACTGGATAGGAAGTTTGTGAGCATAGTCTCAAAAAGTTGGAGTTGATTAGTCAAACTATTCTTCTAGGTTGCAACCAACCTGTAGTGAACTTCATTGTTGTTCAAAGTGCTCAAGATCAATCCTTCTTCCTCTTATTCCTTCATCATGCTAAAACATGCACCACCTTCCTCCAACAACATTTCATTCTCTTCCTTCTCCCCCTCGTGGACTCTTGTCCACCAAAGCTCGACCTCCTTCACCAAATGCTCTATATTATCCTCTTCTCCTTTGTGGGATCAAACCCACCTCCAACTGACCACCTCTACCAAAATACTGCAACATCCTCCACCATTTCTACACATAATTCTATAATTGTATCTTTTACTTCCACTTTTGCAAAAAAATAAAAATCTGCATTTACCTCTCTAATTTTTGTTGCTATAACTTCATCCTTTGTTGTGATGTTGTCTTAAACTGTTGCAATAAATTTCTCTCCTTCATTCATTATGATCTTCCCAAACCATTCACCCTCTATCATTGAATTTTTTTTCAACAATTCATTATCTTTGCGAAGCTCTAATGCTACAATCACTTCTTCATTTTCTTTCACCTTCATTTGCTACACCCTTAATATTAGAGTACATCAGGTTATGAATAGTCGGCTTGTGGCTATATTAACTGATAATTAAGTCATATTATCATTATTGTATTGTTATTTAGTTGATTAGGTCAGCCTAGGTCTTATATATGGTTATCTAAGTCAGCCTCGGTGATATCCTAGGCATATATAGGAGGTTGTGAGTCTTATTTCATCATCATATTGTGAATTGTCTTCTCATTAGAGATATTTGGAGGTTTTACCCCTCGAAGTGGATTATTATTCTTAGTTATTATTCAATATTTTCAGCATATTTCTTATCCTATTCTTCTATTGTGCAAGTTGTTTCATTACAAGTGGTATCAGAGCATGATCTTGGCACCATTACGATAAGGCATTTTTTTCAATTTTGGAGGTCATTTTGTGAAACCTATATCTCCTAGATTTTGGCAAATTTTTTTCTAATTTTTAAAGGTTTTTTGAAGGAAATTTTCAAGAAGCTACAATCCATATTTCAAAATAATTAGAGCAGAATTAAGCGAGTTATTGCAGAATTAGGGTTTTGACCCAATTTATTTGGAAAACACATATCTCCCACATAGTGATGAATTGGTTCTTGATTTTTTGTGGGTATTAGAAGTATTAGAGGAGGCTATAGTCCAATTTTTAGAGAAATTTAAGTAGAAATAAGTGATTTATTGGAGAATTAGGGTTTTCAAAAAACTCACTCTCAAGGCTGTAAATCACCTAATTTTGGGGAGATTTTTCTATTGGAGTGTGACCTAGGCCTTGGTAAGTTACAAAAAAAAGGAGTATTTTGACTTTATTTGGGTGATTTATTATAAAATTATCTTTCTAGACCTTCTTTAAAACAAAAAGTAGCCACAAAAAAAGAAGAAAAAGAAAAAGGAATGAGAAGTAGAACAAGAAAAAGAGCAAGAGAAAGAGAAAGAGAAAGGAAGAACAAGAACAAGAAGTAGTAGAAGAAGAAGTAAAAGTAAAAAAGGATATGAAGAAGAAGAAAAAGAAAAAAGTTAGCATTGAGGACAATGCTTTTGTAAAGAGGATGGCAATGTTATGCCCGTACCCTTATATTGTGTATCGAATTATGAATAGTTGGATTGTGGCTATCTTAACTCTTAATTAAGTCATATTATCATTATTATATTGTTATTTAGTTATTTAGGTCAACCTTAGGCTTATATAGGGCTATGTAAGTCTGCATGGGTTCAATATCCTAGACATAAATAGGTATATATATAGGAGGTAGTGAGTCTTATTTCATCATCATGTTGAGTATTTTGTTCTTATTGAAGACTATTGGAGGTATCCCCCTCGAAGTGGCATATTATTATCAAGTATTTTCAGCATAATTCATATCATATTATTCTATTGTGCAAGTTATTTCATTGCAAGTGGTATCAAAGCTATGTGCACAACTCTAGTACTTTCCAATATTGATTTCACAAAGGATTTTATTGTGAAATGTGATGTTTTTGGAAATGGTATAGGTGCAGTTCTCATGTAGGAGGGTCATTCAATTGCTTTTGAGAGTCATCAATTAAAGGAGAAGAATCAACACAAACCTATTTATGAGAAGGAAATGTTAACTATTCTTCATGCAATAAAATAATGGAGGCCTTATCTTATGGGTAGAAACTTCAAGGTTAAGAAAGATCATGATAGCCTAAAATATTTTTTGGAACAAAGATTGTCTTCAGAACAACAAAAATGGGTTACTAAGATGTTGGGATATGATTTTGAGATTGTATATAAGAAAGGGAAGGAAAATATTATGGCAGATGCACTATCGAGGAAGGATGAGAAGGATGAAGATTTATTGTATGCCCTTTCAATATTATAAGAAGATTATGTAGAAGAAGCCAAAAAAGAGTGGAAAAATGATGTGGCTACTAGTAATCTCATTCAACAATTACAAAGTGACCCTAGTAGTTTAGATAAATTTTGTTGGAAGGGAGATATTTTGTGGTATAAAGAGTAATTGTATCTTTACAAGAATTCCTCTCTCAAACAAAAGATTCTCACAGAGCTACATGAGTCTCCAGTGGGTGGTCATTCAAAATTTTTGAAGACATATCATCGGGTCAAGAAAGACTTCTTTTGGGAAGGGCTAAAAGGGGATGTTCAAAAATTTGTGGCAGAATGTTTGGTTTGTCAACAAAGTAAAGGGGATACATTAAGACACCTAGTCTCTTGCAACCCTTAGCTATTCCTAGCCATCGTTTGGAAGAGGTCTCCATGGACTTCATCATAGGGCTTCCAAGATCTAATGGTAAGAATGTCATCATGGCAATTGCAGATCACCTCACTAAATATGCACATTTGATCGCATTATCACATCCTTTTATAGTAAGTACAGTGGAAAAACAATTTTTGGATAATATTCAAAAGCTACATGATATACCTAAGGTTATTGTTAGTGATTGTGATCCTATCTTTACTAGTAATTTTTGAATAGATTTATTCAAGTGTTTGAGTACTCAATTCGCTCACAGTTCTTCATACAATCCACAATCGGATGGGAAAACAAAGGTGATTAATAAGTGTTTGGAAGGATATCTACGTTGTTTCACTTCAAATAAATAGTCTCAATGGGTATATTGGCTACCACTAGCAGAATGGTGGTATAACACTTCCTTCCATAGTTCATAAAAAATTTCTCCTTTTATGGAATTGTATGGATTTCATCCTCCTTCCATCACCTCATCATTGAAGGTATCACAAATATTTCACGTTGTGGAGGACCACATGATTAATAAAAAACAAGTACTTTCAAGACTTAAAGAGAATCTATCCATGACACAAACCCAAATAAAGCAGCAGGAAAACTAGCACCGTAGTGAAAGAATATTTGAGGTTAGGGATTGGGTTTTCTTGAGATTGTAGCCTTACAAGAAAATATCACTGAAGCAATAGTCAAAGAGTAACAAGTTGTCTCCAAAATATTATGGCCCATATCAAATCATGCAGAAGATAGGTAGTGTTTCCTACAAGCTTGAATTTCCATCAACAACAAAGATACATCCAATTTTTCATGTTCCTTGTTTGAAGAAGGTAATTGGGAATAATATCCCTACTCAGACAATATTATCGGAGCTTGATGAAGAAGGAATAATCATATTGGAACTAGAATGTATTCTTTAAAAATGCACAAGGAAGCTAAGGACCAGAACACTCACTCGGTATCTCATCCAATGGAAGAATTCACCAATTGAAGATGCCACATGGGAGGACAAGGGGTTCATTCAAAAGCATCCAAAATTTCCTAGCATTGAGTAAAATGCATATCTAAAGAGGGGGCATGCTATGCCCTTAATATTAGAGTACATCGGGTTATGAATAGTTGGCTTGTGGCTATCTTAACTCCTAATTAAGTCATATTATCATTATTGTATTGTTATTTAGTTGATTAGGTCAGCCTAGGGATTACATAGGGTTATCTAAGTCGGCCTAGGTGGTATCCTAGGCATAAATAGGTATATATAGGATGTTGTGTGTCTTATTTCATCATCGTATTATGAATTGTTTTCTCATTGGAGATATTTGGAGGTTTCCCCCCTTGAAGTGGCCTATTATTCTCAGTTATTATTCAGTATTTGCAACATATTTCCTATCATATTCTTCTATTGTGCAAATTATTTCATTACATCATTTCTTCTTCATGTACCTCCATAGGGGTTTCTCTCACCTCTTTTCCAACATTCTTCTCTTCGTTGTCCTTACTCTTCTTCTTGCTCCTCTTTACCACTTTCCTTTCACTTTTCCCAACATTCTTTTCCATTTTCTCTATCCTCTCCTAGACCTTTCCCACTTCCTCATGAACTATCTTTCCCATCACCTCAAACTTTTCATTTTTTACCTTCTCCTAATATTGTTCCCAAAACAATATTCTCATGGGTCCCTTCATGACCCATCCCATCTTCATCTGTTGCAATCTCACCTAAACTCACATGCTCTATATCTCCACAATTTGTCCCTCTCAACTCTCATTTTCCAAGGAATCCTCACAAACCTGCAACAATTCTCTCGAGCTTCTTAGAAAAATCTACCACTTCACACACTCTTTTACATATGAACGGCCTCGCGTTCGGTGATCTATTCACACAAATCCACCTACAAGTCTTGATGGATCCTCTCCATGCTCGAAACTTCCATCTTTGATACTATTTGAAGCAAAAGAGAACAAACTCCCCCTTTTGCTGTCATATTTCCCACTTACACGAATTCATAGATTACATTTAACCTTAATACTTCACAACCAATTTTCATTTAATTAACCATCGTGTTTGTCAAAAAAATGAATTCAAACTCAAAATTCAAAAAAAATGATAACAATCTAACTTCTTTCTATTTATTGGAACATTTCATACATTAAGTGAGTCCCTCAATCAAATTTGACTTCAATCCTTTCCCATCAGCAATATTATTTATACAATTACCAATTGACCAAACAAAAGAATCAAAAAATTTCTATCATTTCCTCTATTTTCTACATGATCACTTTTTTTTTAATTTAAACTTCTATTATTTGACACAGCCATCCTTTGTCTGTAAACTTTAGTCAGTGTTCTACATTTTCCCGAGGTCAACTCCTTTCAATCTATAGTATGCACATTTATTCTACCTATTTTATTTGACTTATTTAGATCTTCTCTCATGACTCCTTCTACTCTCATCTACAAATTAACTCAATATTCCATTTATAAATGGTGTTGCTCTCCTACCAAATACAACTTGGCATGTATTATCTCTAATTGGTAGATTATTTTCTATGGTGTAACAACTCCTTTCTTTCCCTAAATGTTGTGACCTCTCTACTTTTTTCTGCCTCACGTGGCCCTTCACCCTTGTCAAATTTCCATGCATCCCTCCTTTGTCTATGTTGCACACCACACTCTAGTCTGCATATGTTTTCACCTTTAAATTTTAAAGATCACCTCTCTAAAAGTGGCACATCCCCCTTTCACTCTTTTCTTCTCAATGTAGCCCTCTGGAAATTTAAACTTTCCCTTGCTAAGC
Organism: Sequoia sempervirens; assembly: GCA_007258455.2. Classification (NCBI taxonomy): domain Eukaryota; kingdom Viridiplantae; phylum Streptophyta; class Pinopsida; order Cupressales; family Cupressaceae; genus Sequoia; species Sequoia sempervirens. The sequence goes on from VDFB02193867.1 coordinate 229,035,008, forward strand.
ACCCCCTTTCTACCTGTGTAGTCATTTCTTTTTAACACCAATCTACTATTCTTGATTTGTTAACTTTGGCAGCCTTTCCTCTTCTTCATTTGTGACAGATTTTTTTTTATCTTCCCTTTTAATTTTCTTGCTCATGGCTGCATATTTTCTTCCCACATTATTTTCAAAGTTTTCACATATCCACATTGCCCTCTCCATTTTCTAGGTTACCTCTTTTCAACTTCTCATGCTACATTTAATTTTTTAACTCATACTACTCCATGCTTCATAATAATATTAATTTTATTATTTTCTAATCAACGTTCATTCGACTTTCATCTATATGCTAGTAGAAATAAAAGTCTCATTTTAATTACCTCCAATGTTGGATGAACAATTTAAAATATTCAAAATTCCTACTTCAAAATATTTAACAAAATATGGCGTTTCTCAATCAATGAAAAAATGCCATTCAATCTCATGTATTATAGTCCACCAAAACCAAAAATGATCAAACAAGAAAATTCCAATGTCTCTGGTTGATGTAGATTACTCACTCCTCGGATGCTCCTACATCATTATCTTTTAGATTCATATTATCAAATGAAATTTTGAGCATAAAATTATCCTCTAAGTTCACACTATCAACCATTCAATCTTTATACTCTATCATTAGTGACTCCTTGGTTTGAATGACCAATGGCTCTTTTATTGGCTTTGTACTCTTAAAAAAACTAGGATTTGCACTCTTCAAAAACTATCCATTGAACAAAATTATTGATCATGATTTATGTGTCTATATCTTTGATTGTTGATTAATGTTCTTTTGTTGTTCACAAACCATTTCACTATGTATTGACTTGGAGTATTAAATCTCTTCTTGTAATTGTATGTTATTGATTGCCTTTCTTAGACAAGTTTGTCTTCTTCTTTCATGTTTTTTTATCTTCATGCCTCACTATAATAGTGCACAATTGTGATTTATGTCATTTTCCTTATATGATATGCATATAGCTTTCTTTCTCTTCGCATTCCATAAATATCACTATAAACTACTCTTGCATACATTGCTCGTAGTTTTCATTCTAATCTTCTCACCATGAGACTATCCAAAAAGAGTAAATATAATAGTGGCAACAACTATTTATAATTTTTTATGACAGTCTCATGAGGGTTTTCTTATCCTTGTTGAATCTACCATAGAGCAATGATAACATAAGTTCCTTCATGTTTTAACAACCCCATAGGTATACTTAGACTTAATATTTGATAGTTGCAAATATTTTCATGGTAAGGGTTTTGAATCAAGCTTGAGCATATAGGGGTTTGAATGTTTAAATTTAGAAAATTTTATCTTTCTCTTATTAATGAATTTATATTATTATACCAAACCCTCTCCACCATATGAACAAAAATGATATTGATAATGAGATAAAAAATTAGATAAAAGACAATCCATAGTCACTTATTGCACAATACTTTGCTCAAATTTTGATCCTAGTGATGCCTAGGTGTTTTTAATTTACTTTGGAAACCCTCAAGATACTTTATCCCTACCTAGGCCACTAATGAACCTTTTCAAACTTTAAAACAAGCCTTCACTATCTTTTCATATGTCTCCATGGAATTTCTCATAACAAAAACTTTCAAGCCACTACTAAAAACAAAAACAAAAACAAAGGAAAACTTTACCAATTTCTATGCATAATCTTGACTAAGTGCCTCCATAATATCATTTTCATTATTTAAAATTTATGAAACCCTCAAAGGTACTTTCCTCTTGTCAAGAATGAAACTTATGTATGCACAATTGCATGATCTGGCATGGGTGACAAATGACAATCTCATGGGACTATAAACCATTTTCAAGCTCCTTTTTCTTTAAAATAATGCTTTCACATCTAATTTACTCTATAATAAAGTATTCATGACATGGAAACTAAATACAATGGTGGAAACAAACGTAATGCACATTCTTCATCATTGAAACTAAAAATGAGGTTGTTAGATCTCAATATGGCATGCTCTATAGCTCCTTATTTTTACCTTGATGGTCTTGGCTACACCATGAAATTTGTTACTCTTATGAAAAAATTCTCATATCATAACAAAAAAACCTTATAAATCTCAAATTAGTCATAATATGACTCAAAATTTTACCAAAACCAACTTCCCTCCAAAGTTCATGCAATGTGATTTTATTGTTCATGTATGTGGACTTGCCACAACAATAATGTCTTTTAGGTATTTTGACACAAAAATAGGAACAAAAGTGTTAACCTATTTACATGATCAACCTATAATGCATATTTTGAACCAAAGAGTAAAAATGGACTAATAGAACCATTCATGGAAGGAAATCAAAAATATTCCTCAATGAGATGGAGTGGTGTCGATAGAAACTCCCTCCATGTTCAAAATAAATGTTGTATGTCTAGATGTGTCACAAGATCAACCTATCCATATGCCTTGCAAAAAAATAATCTTATGAAATTATGGAGGATTAACAAAGTACTAGAGGTATACTAGTCCATACTATCACATTAAAGATTGAAAATTAGGTCCAAACATGTAAAAAATAAATTACTTTTTGCAAACATGGATCATAGTATTATATTTTTCCATGCTTCTAAACTACTTATACACCATATCATCAAAAAAAACAATCTACTTGTTATGATCATCCATTACTCATCATCTTCTTTATTTTTCATCTTAGACTCTATACCAAAGTCAATGAGAGAAATTGTATGTTCAATAGGATTAACAGTATTATCATCCTTCTTAGAAACCTTACAGAAAATGGTAAACATATGGCATTAAACACAGACTATGGAAATCATCTATGTTGTGACATTCATGTTATATTATTCCTCAAGATAAGTAGTATTGTTTACATCTAAGTGTGGAGGCTCAAATCTCTTTCCATTGATGCTTCACAGACCCTATGGGACTCTTCAAACATGTGCATAGTCCATTAAACCTCTTGTAATCTCGTGCAGATCTTAAGGTTTGTATAACTATATTCTAATACTTTTTAGGACTATACAAATCCTTCTAGACTCCACGGGTTTCTAAAACACTATACAAACCTTAAAAACTATTGCATATATATTAAACTCATTTCTTATGTCTTCATCTTCCCTTAAATACTTATTAAATTTTCCAAGCTAAAACCCTTTGATAATTCATAACTCTAGAATCTATGCAAGCCCTTGAATTTTTAATAATATTGGTTTGTTTTAGATGGGTCTTTAGGGTTTCCTAGGTAGAGCTTTTAAGTAGTTCACAAAGCTTAAGCTTTTGAAAATCTTTCATATGTGCTTGGAGGGACTTTAAACACACTTTTAAATGTTTATGCATTATAAAACCCATTTCAATACCTTTTACAAGACTTGAAAAACATGACTAATTCTATAGAAAGGATATAAAATGACCATTAAACATATTTAAGGATACAAATGACTGATTAAGTCTAGAAAACTCAAAAATTTCAACAAGATTCACATACATTTATGTGAGAATTGATTACAATCAATTCTTCATAACTCAGTGTAAGATATAGACCACACAACTTCATCTCAAGAGTACACACAACTTTGACAAAAAAAATCCAAGCTCCTAAAAAACATTTTTATATTTTGTTCAACCCTATAAGTGGGTGCACATACAACAAGTTACACACCATACAAGCTAGACATGTGTCCATGCCCAATTCCACATAATTTAATGATCTAACTAGCACCATTCAATGTTCCATCATAATTGGTACCATGTGACATTGGCATCTATCACATGTACATCCACATGTAAAGTGCACCATACACACATACTACCTATAAACAAAGGCCTAACTAATTTCTAGAGTCTAATTGCATCTACTATACATAGTATAGGTAGAAGATCATAATTTATAGAGGCATATAAAATAGAATAAAATCCTTTACATAATAGTGCTTGTAGCCTTACAAAAAATTCATTCTCATGGATTATACCTCTCTTCCTTGAAAAAATAGATGAATTACTTTTTTCTAAGTAATCACATAAACATATTTTATCGTCATTACCTCTACAATATTATACAGTCAAACCATCAATGAATAAAGGATAACATATTATTCATGCATTTTACATGGATTATTATAAAAAAATAAAACTTTCAATGAATAAAGGATAACATATTTCCAACATTCAAACAATTCTATATTATAAAAATAAAAATAAAACTTTCATGAGTCAATAGTTCATACTATAAATAAATAGATAAACCTACATAATCAATTCAATCAAATAACTAAGCATTTTTTTTAATCAAACAAGTTATTTTTAAGATTTCTTCTAGTACCCTTCAAACATTGATTTTGAATCTCCTCTTTCAAGCTATCAACTAATCCCTAGTGACTTGCTCTAGCATGACCCCAATAAGTTGTGTAAACCCTCTTTGGAGTCATATGCCCATTTTGGTGCATACAAAAATTGATGTGTTCAAGCCTCTAGATGGGATCATGTGCCTTAAGCTCAATCAATTAGATAAATGGGTTGGATATCCCTAACATATAGTTAAGGAATAGATAAAATAACTTCCAAATCTTAATATTAGAGAACAACCAAGTCAAATGTAATAGAAAATAGGACCTTGTATTATTAGATATACTCATAATGAGTACATAGAATAATTGGTATAATAAATTATATTGAAACAAGACCTTGAAATTATTCTATAATACTACTTTGGATAATGAATGATTGGGGGTTTATACTTGTTCTCATTCAGTTAAAAAAAAACAAGACCTTGAAATTAATGTGTTAAAGCCCCAAATGGGATCATGTACCTTAATCTTAGATATAATGTGATTCAATTTTAAAGACCAATAGCTAAGCACTTGGACTACTTGTAAACAAAAATTCAAACTAAGTTAAAAAACATGAAAATAACTACAAAAAAAGTTTGATTTTAATACTCAATTCAAGATTAAGAAAACAAAGGAATTCAAATAATTTTAAGAAAATGAAAAAATTTATTGAATGTGAATTCCATGGTGAAATGAATTTTCTCCAAGGGTTGGATATGTGGTTGCTCAATTATTTGCTCCAAAAATCTTGCAGCACATACCTATCAAATATGATTGATGAATTTGGAGGAACTTGCACCTCTATTTATATTTCTTGTGAGGAATAATGAATCGTGAAGAATTTTCTAGAAGATCAATAGCGGAGAATAGACGAGAGGAATTTTATTGGATCAAGGTTTATGATTAAATTTGTTCAGGATAAAGGGATGAGATAATTTGGTAAAAACAGAAATGGTTGCAAACAATTAGATGCAACCAAAAATGGGAGGGAAAATAACTTAGTTGGTTATTAATTTTTGGAAATGGTAGAGGGAATATATGTTAATAAAATATTGTTTAATTTAATGATCTATGTAAGGTGAAAATTGAAGTAATTGAATAATATTATTATTTAATTAGATGTGAGATATAAATTGAAGTAATTAAATAATATTACTATTTAATTAGATGTGATGTAGAAATTGAGGTAATTAAATAACGAGATGTAACCTTGGATTAGACTAATTAAATAATATTATTATTCATTTATTTAACTTAGATAGTTTAATATTTTGAACAACTAAAGTTGTCATTGGTTTTTAAACAAGTCCTTGGTTATAAAACCTTCAAAATGTATATCTAGAAGAGTGCTAAAATTGGATGGGTCCCTATGTCATCATCACCGAATATGATTCAAAAGCATACAAATTAACTTGGCACTTGTAGGTCAAGAGTTAGAGGAACCAATGAAAATTATGGACCTTAAGCAGTTACATGCCTAACTTAGCAAATCCATTCTAATAAAGCTAGCCAAATGAAATAAATTGAATTCAATACTCAAAAAGTAAAGAGAAAAATACCCTCTAGTAAAAACCATGTCTATGGAATCTTGGGCAAGTGCCATGATGATAAAAATTAATTTGTGGACATCAAGTGTAAGCACCTAATTTTTATTATCTACATGCATCCTTTACACTTAAGGACAAGCACGAGAGTATAATTGACCCCTATTTATTCTATATAGTTTCACTTACATATTCTCATTTATCATCTATCCATATCACCTTTTTCCTTTGGAAAAGCTTTCTCTTATGTATTGAATCATGCTTCAAATAAGTAAATTGATTATACCTAATAAAAACACTTGACATCTTGGCATCTCCCTTATTATCAATTTTATCTCATATCCACAAAACACAAATAAATACACCTCATCATGCATTTCATTTTAGGAAAACAATACATTATCACACACAATCAATCACTCACTTAGGTTCTTATCTTCCCATTTTGATAAAACCCCTGTTCGTAGTTACACCTATAATCTCATGCCCGATATCTTGCTCCTAAAAACTAACATTACTATTGTAGACACTTAAAAATGTCTTGAATGATATCATGCACTCGAATCTGATATGCTAACATCGCTTTTTCGTAAAACCCATCCTCTTTTCGCTTAATTAAATTAGCCTAGATATTTAATTAATCGCATCATGTTCATCTATTAATCTAATTGACCTAATTAGGTTAATTCCCCCGTTTCATGTTAACCTTTCGTCCTGATAAATTGAACAAATCAAATTATTTAATTTAATCCCTAAAGTCCTCTCATTTAATTAAATAATCTTAATTATTTAATTAAATATCATATCACATCCCCTTTTCATTAAATCATTTATTTAATGAATATCATTTAATTCCCCTAATTTGCATGAATTGAAAAATTGTTTTAATTATCAAATTACTAATTAAATCTAATCCTCCCACTTGCAAGGGAATATTCCTTGGGAATGTTCCTCCTTTTCATATTCCTTTAAAAGGAATAATCTCATGGAATATTCCTTTCCCTTTTGCACAATTAAATTTGGATTTAATTAACTAATTTTCCTCACCCATGAGAATCTCTTTCTTCACTCATTTGGAAAAGTGAATATTCCTTTGTATAACAAACTTTCAACAAAGCTTCTTGTGCAAGTTTTGAAAGTGTTTGTTTGGATGAATGTAAGCCCTTGATTAAATATCATCGTGTATCCTCAACCCTTGATGGGAATCCATGATCCATGCCTCCATCTTCCTTCCATTTTGACTGTTGATTGATCCTTTTGATCTTGGCCATCAGTTTCATTTTTCCTATTCTATAAATAGAACTTGCATCTATTGAATAGGGATCCATATTTTAATAGAAAACTTATTCTATTAATATCACTTCCATCTTGCACTCATATTTCATGTTTTAAAAAGCATTTTTAGGTTAATTTACTTGCATTATTAGCTTAGATCATTCATTAATGGCTTCCATGGTAACTTACTTGCATCCATTTAGTATATTTTCAAACTAGGGTTTTAATCTTTTGAATCTTGCATACATTTAGAATAGTTTTGCATACATTTACATCAATCTGTACGGAAAATTAGATGCGGAAACAATTTTCCTAACATCAATACCTTAGGAAAGAATGCAGATATACTTTTAAATTTTACAATTACAGTCCAATTAAGATGCACTATGAAGCAGATAACAGAAACAAAGTATTTGACAATCACACATGAACACCAGATATACGTGGGAAAACCCTTATGGGAGAAAAACCCACCACACCAAGAGAAATCACTTTGTATTACAGTAATGTAGATTACATACAAATGACAGACTTATCTTTCTGGTGTCTTTTACAAGCATTCACCATGAACAATCTTGTACAGGAACCTTCAAGTTATAGTCTACACATAATAGAATTCATTTACTGATCAAACAACCACCCAGCAATCCGTCGATGTAGCCAAACTTCGAATCAACCGATCACAATCTGCAATCACCGAGTATATCCATGTCGATCTTTGTCTATCAAGCTTCCTCACAGAACCGTCGCAATGAACAATCTTCCAACTGTTCAGATTCGGCTTCTCCTATTGGTCCACGAGACTCCACATAGGATGGTCAAAATGGTCAAAAGAATTTACACTGAGTTGGCATCTCGGTGAGACACTAACAGTATCTCGCCAATGCCACATAGACTTCATATCGACATCGCCAATAGTTACCATAGTCGCCAATATGTTTCACAGAGCCCAGATAGCTATCACTCAGTTTTTTCCATGTCGCTAAAACATATCACTTTCGTTGAGATGTCATACTGAAACCTTAAAGTCACACAGCCATGAGTTTTCCATTCGACAAGACTATCGCTCTCGCCAGGACCTCATTTCGAGTCACCAAAGGTTATACCGAAGTCATTTGTCATACTGAGCTCCAAAGAATAGTCGGCAAGACTTAACACCTTCGCCGAGAGTTCTTATCAAACACATATTTGTTACACTGATGACCACCATTCGTCAAGACCTATGCCGAAGAACCCTCATCATCGGCGAGATTTACATCATTTGTTGGGACTTCTTCCCAAACCATTTGGGTTACCCCAATAGCCATTGGCTATCGGCAAGACATCCATCAGTCGCTAAGAGATCTCCCTAAGATCCTTCATGTTACACCGAACACCGAACGGTCGGCAAGACTTAACACTCTCGCCAAGACCTTTCCCTGATCACTTTGAGTTACTCTAATGAATGTTTGGATGTGTCCCTGTCAGCGTGACCTTCACTGTTCACTAAGACTTCTCACCAAATAGACATAGGTTATCCTAAAGCCCGTGGTTGTCATGAGTTTCCCCGATTTACGATTGAATGGCCTGTTGGCCAAAGAACTCCACGCGATAAGAGGTCATAGCAAATACACTATGTCACAGCGAAGGCTCCAAAGAATAAGCGTTCGGAAAGACTTCTACAAGGTCACAGTGACCTGTTCAAAACAGAATGTATCAAAGCTGCTAGTCGGCCAGACATGATAGATCTCATACCGACTTTGCTCTAATGGAGGTTTCAGCCTGTGATTATTGAGGCATACTTTTCCAACAATCTCCCACTTGACGAAGATCACACAGGCACCTCCAGAGCACAACATAACTTACTGAAAATCATGGGTACTAAGACCCATTGAACTGGCACACCACCTAAACTTGTATGTGCTCACTGGCTTTGTTAATGCATTTGCAACATTCTCCAGAGTATCAACCTTTTCCAAACTGACCTTTCCATCCTCAACCATATCTCGTACAAAGTGGTATTGTACATCAATATGTTTCGTCCTGGCATGGAAAGTAGGGTTCTTTGCCAAACAAATTGCACTCTGACTGTCACAGAAAATTGTTATTTCCCCTGCATCAAAACCAATGTTAGAACATAAATATTTCAACCATACAACTTCTTTACAAACATGAGTAGCTGCCATGTATTCAACCTCCGTAGTGGACAAAGCGACTACAGCCTGCCGCTTGCTCATCCAACTCACTGCACCACCATTCATCATGAAAATGTATCCACTGGTGAACCTCCTATTTTCAATGTCCCCTACCCAATCAAAATCCACATAACCTCGAATACTGAGAGTCCTCTATGATTCAACCAAGTTCCCATGGTAACACAAACCAAAATTTGAAGTGCCCTTCAAATATTTGAAAACTCTCTTTACAGCATCCCAATGTGGATTAGCCATAAAATGACTTAGAACTCCCACTGCTTGGGAAATGTCTAGCCTTGTGCAGGCCATTACATACATAAGACTGCCTACAGCACTAGCATAGGGTACACTGGTCATGTCCTCCATCTTAGTAGGAGATTTTGGACAGTTCTCAACAGATAGCTTCGTTCCCTGCAAGACTGGAACCACTAGCTATTTGCAATCATTCATACAAAATCTCTCAAGAATAGTCCTGACATACTTACTCTGACTGAGCCATAGTTTTCTATTCTTCCTATCCCTGGTTATCTCCATCCCTAGAATATACCTTGCTTCACCAAGATCCTTCATTTTGAACTTAGTAGACAACTGAGACTTAAGATCAGAAATCATTAGCTTACTATTGCCTATGAACAACATATCATCAACATAAAGAGCAATAATAAGCACTCGATCACTTTCAGCTTTATAATATACACAGTGATCAGATTTTGATCTCACAAATCCCAAAGATAATACAAAAGTATCAAATTTTTGGTACCACATTCTAGGTGACTTCTTTAACCCATACAGAGACTTCTTTAATTTGCATACCAACTTTTCTTTACCTTTCTCAACAAAGTGCTCAAGCTGGGACATATAAATTTCTTCTTCAAGATCACAATGAAGAAATTTTGTCTTCACATCCATCTGTTCTACCTCTAAGTCATATGCAACTGCAAGTGACAAAAGAAATCTGATAGATGTCAGCTTTGCTACAAGAGAAAAAATATCCCCATAATCAATTCCCTCAACCTGGGAATAACCCTTTGCAACCAGTTTTGCCTTGTACTTTTCTACACTACATCTAGACCAATCTTTTTCTTAAATACCCATTTGTAGCCCACAGGTTTTCTGCCTTCAAGCAAGGGCACCAAACTCCAAGTTTCATTTTTTTCTAATGATGCCATCTCTTCTTCCATGGCTTCTAACCAAGATTCTGAGTTAGACATTTTAAATGCCTCTTTTACAGTCCTAGGCTCATCAATGCTAGAAATTAAAGCATAGGCACAAGTAAAATCAATCAAGGAGAACCCATACCTATCTAGTTGTTTTCTTTCTCGGGTTGACCTCCTCACTGGCTGAGGCTGAGGTTGTTCTTCTTCTTTTGAACTTTCAAAACTGCTTGAGCTCTCCTCTGTTTTAGGTTCATTTTGAATTCTCAATTCCTCTTTCTCTGGTGTAGGAGGAATTATTGCTACATCCTTATCATTTTCTGACTTTGTCTCTAACTGCAGATCCAAGGTGGAAGGTTTCAGCTCATGAAAGATTACACTTCTGTTGTATACAACCTTCTCCGTATCAGGATTCCAAAGCTTGTATCCCTTTATGATAGCACTATAGCCAATAAAAATACATTTGACAACCTTGTTCTCCAATTTAGATCTTTTCACATCCGGCACATATGCATATTCCTCACAACCAAAGACTCGAATATTTCTAAGAGAGGGATTCTTACTAGACCGTGCTTCCAAAGGTGTTTTCTCAACAAGAGCATAATTTGGAGACCGATTAATTAAATAACATGCAGTAGATACAGCCTCAGCCCATAACTTCTCCTCCAAGCCAGCACTACTCAACATACTTTGTGCTCTCTCCATCACTGTCCTATTAAACCTTTCTGCAGCTCTATTCTGCTGTGGAGTATAAGGTGTAGTCTTATGTCTTTTAATCCCATGGTCTTTACAGTATCTTTCAAATTCATCAGAATAGAATTCACCACCATTATCAGTCCTTAAGTATTTTATTTTTCTACCAGTCTAATTCTCAACAAGGTTTTTAAATTCCTTAAACCAACTGAATACTTCTGATTTACTTTTCAAAAAATAAACAAATGCTCTTCTTGAATGATCATCAATGAACGACACATAGTATCTTGACTTACAAAAAGAAGGAACATCCACTGGACCAAATACATCCGAATGAATATAATCTAGCAAACCAGAAGATTTATGAGGACTGGAATAAAATGAAACACAGTGTTGATTTCCATATATACAGTGTTCATAGAATTCAAATTCAAGATTACAATCATCAAGCCCCTCAACTAGGTTTTTATTCTTCAAGGTTTTTAAACCTTTTTCTCCTATGTGGCCTAGTCTATGATGCCAGAGCATAGTCTTCTCTGCTAGAAGTTTTACTTCCATAGAGTTTACACAATTAGGAATATTCATTTCTTTACCTCCATGAATAGCTTTCAGTGACTTTCTAGAGACACTGTTACATTGAACAACATGTTCATCCAGCTTGTATAGGGTACCAATTCGAGCACCTTTAGCTAGCACCATTGAACCTCTAGTCATCTTGCAGCCATTCCTAGAAAATGTGACTTGTACTCTAGTATCATTCAACTTACTGATAGATAGTATATTTTGAGCCAGACCTGGTATGTGCATAACATCATTAATTCCCTTTACTCTGCCATCAAGAAATTGGATTCTGAATCTTCCACGGCCAAGTATCTCCAAAGTTGAATCACTCGCCAAGTACACCTTTCCATCATCATATTCTTCATACTTTGTGAACCATTCTCTGTGAGATGTCATGTGGAAAGATGCTCTAGAATCAATCAGCCAGACATCATTTGATGCCTGTGTAGCCAAGGCAGCATTGAAGGCGTCTGAATCAGCCTGAGAAGAATCATTATCAGAAAATTTCTTCTTCTTCTTTTTCTCCTCTTTGCAATCCTTTTGGACATGACCAGGATGCCCACAGTTCCATCACTTCACCTTGGACTTCTTTCCAAGAGACTTTGATCTCCCCTCTGATTTCAATTTTGATTTCTTGTCCTTCTTCTTACCTTTCTCTTTCGGTCTTCCTCTGACAGCAAGAGCTTCCTTCGCCATCTCAGAAGATTTCCTTCTCATCTCTTCTTATAGAAAAGAACCAACATCTTCCATCTTGAATTTTGATGTTGTACTCCTAATAGCCATCACCAGATGATCCCAAGAGTCTGGCAAAGAACACAGTAATAGCATACAGTGATCCTCTTCTTCAATTTTTACACCAACAAATGTCAATTGAGCAATCAGCATATTAAATGCGTTCAAATGATCAGCCACAGACACTCCTTCCTACATTCTCAAAGAATACAGCTTCTTCCTCAGGAACAGTTTATTCACCAAGGACTTCCCCTGATAAATAGACGTCAGTCTTGTCCACAAAGAGGTTGCAGTATTTTCTTCATGCACATTTAGAAGAACTGAGTCTACCAAACAAAGTCTTATCAGCTCCTTAGACTTCCTATTTGCAAGGTCCCAATCTTCTTGCTTCATTCCTGTAGGTTTAGTTCAAGACACTGCAAGCCACATATCACGATCAAATAGAAGATCCTCCATCTTGAGTTTCCACAACTCAAAGTTACTGCCATTGAATTTCTCTATTTCAATCTTTCCATATGTGCTAGCCATCTCAACATGTAATCAGAAATAACAAACTCTACAAGACTCTGACTCAACAGAATTGACACAAAAAACCCAACATACCCTCAAGGATAACACAACTGGCTAGGCTCTAATACCACTTGTAAGGAAAATTAGATGTGGAAAAAATTCTCCTAACGTCAATACCTCAGGAAAGAATGTAGATATACTTTTAAATTTTACAATTACAGTCCAATTAAGATGCACTATGAAGCAGATAATAGAAACAAATTATTTGACAATCACACATGAACACCAGATATACGTGGGAAAACCCTTACGGGAGAAAAACCCACCACACCAAGAGAAATCACTTTGTATTACAGTAATGGAGATTACATACAAATGATAGACTTATCTTTCTAGTGTCTATTTACAACAGCATTCACCATGAACAATCTTGTACAAGAACCTTCAAGTTACAGTCTACACATAATAGAATTCATTTACTGATCAAACAACCACCCAGCAATTCATTGATGCAACCAACCTTTGAACCAACCGATCACAATCTGCAATCATCGAGTATATCCATTTCGATCTTTGTCTATTGAGCTTCCTCACAAAACTGTCGCAACGAACAATCTTCCAACTGTTCAGATTTGGCTTCTCCTATTGGTCCACGAGACTCCACATAGGATGGTCAAAATGGTCAAAATAATTCACACTAAGTTGGCATCTCGATGAGACACTAACAATGTCTCACCAATGCCACATAGACTTCATATCGACATTTCCAAGAGTTATCGTAGTCGCAAAGATGTTTCACCAAGCCCAAAGAGCTATCGCTCGGTTTTTGCCATGTCACCAAAACATATCACTTTCGCTGAGACTTCATACCGAAACCTCAAAGTCACATAGCCATGATTTTTCCATTTGACAAGACTATCGCTCTCGCCAGGACCTCATGTCGAGTCACCAAAGGTTATACCGAAGTCATTTGTCATACCGAGCTCCAAAGAATAGTCGGCAAGACTTAACACCTTCACTGAGAGTTCTTATCAAACACATATTTGTTACACCGATGACCACCGTTCATCAAGACCTACTCCGAAGAACCCTCATCATCGGCAAGACTTACATCGTTCACCGGGACTTCTTCCCGAACCATTTGGGTTACCCCAGTAGCCATCAACTATTGGCAATACATCCATCAGTCGCTAAGAGATCTCCTCGAGATCCTTCATGTTACATCAAACACCGAATGCTCAGCAAGACTTAACACTCTCACCAAGACCTTTCCCCGATCACTTTGAGTTACTTTGATGAATGTTTGGATGTGTCCCTGTCGGTGTGACCTTCACTGTTCACTAAGACTTCTCACCGAACAGAAATAGGTTATCCTAAAGCCCGTGGTTGTCATGAGTCTCCCTAATTTACAATTGAATGGCCTGTCAGCCAAAGAACTCCATGCATAAGAGGTCATAGAAAATACACTATGTCACAGCAAAGGCTCCAAAGAATAAGCATTCGGCAAGACTTTTGCAAGGTCACAGCGACCTATTCAAAATAGAATGTATCAAAGCTGCTAGTCGGCCAAACATGATAGATGTCATACCGACTTTTCTCTAATGGAGGTTTCAGCCTGTGATTATTGAGGCATACTTTTCCAACATGATCATCTTAGCTTTCATCATGATAATTTAGCTTTTATCATGTTTTACAACACATCTTTCATCAGTTTCATTGATTCTATTCAATAGAATCAATCAAAACAAGCTCATTATCCAAGGGATTGGGAAAAGGTCACCATTCTACATCAATGTGACAACACTCCCTTAATAGGATAAGTTTCAATGGATTAGAATAGATTTTTATGAAGCTTTCATAGTTTAATATGTTATTTTTAATGGATTCTTAGCTTAGTTTATATTGAATGATCTTATTGGATTGATGTTTAGTGGCTTAATTATACTTTGAATCCTCATGGACTAGTTTATCTTGAAGGTCACAAGTCTACCTTAAAGATTCACATGTTCCTTAACATCCATTATCCAAACATCAAACAACCAAACCTTTAAATCAAAAGTGTTGTCCCAAAAATTTTGCAAATATCACACCCCACATCATTCATCTTTTCATCTCCCATTATCACCATTGCTCCAAAATGACTTAGAGCATCCCTTTTATTAAAATTTGATTCAACTAGAGAGTTTAAACATTACAAATATTAACACAAATCTACCATAGGTGACCCAAAATTTATGGTAAAGATAAGATCACAACACAAGAGAATCATGAAAAAAACTAAAGTAACATTCACCTCAAGTTATCCCAATCCTCAATAATTTGATCCAAGAAGTCATGTTACCCCATCGCAACAACCCTCATCTCCATCAGGGCCATATGAGATAGAAGACATCATGAACAACCCATTTGGGCTTACTAAGGAAGAAATAATGGAGTACAAATAATAACATCAAGCCTTAGAAAACGTAGCTCCAATTTCCCCATCTTTTATTGCACAATCATTGACACGGGGCTTGACTTTATCCACCATTCAAACAACTTCATCGCTAGGGTTAAGTCACACACCAACTCCTAGTCTTGTAGCTAGTCTTGCTAAGTACTTTGGCCACACTCTTCCATTGGAAAGTAACACACTTTTGGGTACTCTCAATTCCAATTCTTCTCAAAACACCACTTGGACACCAATATTAGGTGCTCCCCTCATTCCCGAGAATCCTCTACATAAACATAAACCACTTACACTTCATGAATCCATGACAACCTCAACATATTGAGGGTACCCCACTTCATCCATCCCCACAAGTACCAAAAGTGTTCCCAAAATTATGCAAGGAAGTGTGGACCAAGTGTCTCAAATATACCCAAAAGGGAAAGTTAATCCCCTTACGCAAAATCAACCTTCAACACAATATGGGACATATTTATCAATTCCCCCAATGATTTCATCCATCCCATTAGTTTCCCAAAACACATTTGTCCCATCCATCACCAACCCAACTCAAAAGATCCCCTTGGTCACAAACCCCATCAACCAAGGTAATACCTTGACCACCTCCCAAACACAAGGAAATCCCCAAAACATCGATCAAGGGAATCCTTTCAATTAATGGACTCAAGGTCCTAATGTGTCATTGCCATTGTAATACCTAATGGCACCATCATCATCTTTCCCCACGGTCCCCCTCATCATGCAAAATCAAATGGGACCTCAAAATTACATTTCTCCATCCCAATCCACCATCTTACAAGGAATGTTAAACCTAGGGAACCCCCAACCTCTCATCAAAAATTGGCAACCCTCTCAAAATATCTACACCCAAAATCCATCACACATGTCCCAACAACCAACCAATCCTACATTGCAAGCACATGCCCTAGCCTTGCAACAATCACAACACGCATATCAACAAGTCATACAAAAACAACAACAAAAAGCAGCCCTAGCAGCACAACAACATCAACAAGCAGCCCTAGTAGCACAACAACAATAGTAGCAAGTAGCCCTAGTAGTACAACAACAACAACAAGCACAACAAGCAAACTTAGTAGCACAACAACAATAGCAACAATAGAAAGCATCCTTAGTAGCACAACAAGCAGCCTTAGTAGCACAACAACAACAATGACAATAGCAAGCATCCTTTAGTAGCATAGCAAGCACAACAACAAGCCCTCTTAGCACAACAACAACAATAATCCTTAGCAACACAACAACAATAGCAAGCCTTATTAGCTTAATAGTATACCCAGCAACAACAAAAACAATAGGGTTTATAATATAACCCCCAACAGAACATCATCAACCCAAACATGTTAGGAACATATACGCCTCCACCATCATCACCTTCACCATATCCTACACCACCATATACACCATACAACACCTCATCATATCAAAATCCCACATACAATGCATCCGCCTTTCCACAATATGTTCCTCCACCAAACCCACAAGATGATGTTGCATCGCAAATTAAGGCGTTAACACAAGAAATGTAGGATATCCATATGGGAAAAATGAAGAAGCCCCATACACAACAAAACCTATGCCCATATCCATTCGATTGAAACATCACAATGGTGTCATTCCCTCCTGGTTTTGAAGACCCCAAATTTGATAAATACAAAGGGAGAGGAAGTCATGTGGACCACGTCAAAGAGTTTAACGTCATGTGTATGGAGGTCGCTTACAATGAGTCCTATTTGATGCAGCTCTTTCCACAAATCTTGATAGGCCCAACCGTTGACTAGTTTTCTCAATTGCCTTTAGGTATCCAAACCTTCCAAGAAATCATTGATAGATTCATAGATCACTTCTCCTTTAATATTGACATAGATGTGAGCCTAGAAGAGTTGTACACTCTCAAACAAAATAAAGGAGAATCTTTCACCAATTTCTTACAATGATGGAGGCAAAGGGCTAGTAAGAGCAAGTAGCCAATTCTCGATGAACAATAAATGGGGATTATTATAGCAAATATCGATCCAGATTTATCCTTCCACTTAAAGATGCAGTGCATTACCTCTTATGATGAGATTGTCCCTAGAGACCTTAACATTGAGAGAGCTCTAATCTCACAAGGAAATACTCAAGCCTACAAAGATAATCACCCATCAACCAGTTCAAATGATAAGCCTCGGTTTTGGGATAAGAACAAGAACATAATGAATGATGATGTGGTAGATGCTAAGGTGGTCCTAAGTGCTCCTAGGCCAAACAATAATCAAACAACTAATGCTCAACCACCCATGCAACAAGCTACACCATCACAAAACAATCAGATCAATAACACTAAAATGAAACAAAGAAGAACCCCCAATAGGAACAACCACTTGAAGTGCAAATACACACAGTTGTCAGAACCTATTGAAACCATCATGAAGAAATTGGTAGATTCAAACTTGATAATGCTTCCCAATTTTGAAAACTACCAAGAACCATAGGATAAACCACCCTGGTACAACAAAAAATATCTGTCTTTCACAAAATTAAAGGACACAAAACATAAAATTGTATGAGGCTCAAAAATGTTATCCTAGATCTTATTGAAAATGGAGACATATCTGTTGAGGTACCAATCGGGAATCAAGATCTCAAGATATACAAGAACCCTATTCCATATCATAGCAAAGGAAACAACATTGGAAAAGGTAAGGATTATACAAATGTGTAGCATGTTTATTCCAATGTAGTCGCTTCCTGTGATAGTGTCATCACTTTTGTCACCATCAAAGGGCCTTGTGCAAAGTGTGGAGTCACCACATGATGGGGAAAGGTAACCATCCAAGCAGTCCCATCTCAATCTAGGGCACAACCTACTTGTTGTGCAGTTTTGCACACACGACCCACTTGGAGTAGGGACCCTCTTTTTGTGATGTCTTTTGGCCTTTGGTTTTATTCAATTTGTCTTTTTAACGTCTTGAGATATTGGTCTTACTGGTTTTGGTCTTGCCTTGAGGCTTGAATGCTTTAAATTTGGATTTTGGTGAAAATCTGAGTTTTGACTTGAATCCGGGATTTTCCAGCTCCGGTGGATTTTCCCAGGCTCTGGTTCATTGTCTGTCCACTGCAAAATTTTCTGAATCTGGGTTTCTGCTAGACTCCGGGATTTTCTGATTCTGGCGGATTTTCCCGAGCTGTGCTAAATTCCTGAACTTCATTAAAATCCCGGTTTTTGCCATATCCACAGAATTCATGTTCATCCAGATTTTCCGCGTATCTTGGGATTTTCCAAAATTTCGTCCTGGGCGCGGGTTTCTAGATTTTTCAGACATGTCTTGTCGCTCATTAATGCTTGCAGTACGATTTGCTCAGACGCGTAAATGGGTGGATTTAAAACCTTTTAAGCATCATTTTAATTTCACTATTCACTTGTTTGCTGCTTTGGTGTCTGAGTGCATACCTTCCTCGAGCTTTGATTATTGATTTTGAGTTGCTTGTGTGTGGATTGTTTGGAGCATTGATTAAGGTTTTCGTTGCTTGGGCGTGGTCGCTTCTTCGAGTTCAAATTTCATCTGGGATAATCCATGGTAGGTTATCGGTGGCCCTTCCATTTGTTTACGCAATAATTGAGTTTTTTCTGGGATGATTGGTGGTCTTTTCAGGTTGGCCCATGTTTAGTCACAATTTCCTTCTTATCGGGTTAGGATTTGACCCATCTCTTCGTGAAACCTCATCACCCGTGCCATGTGAGTTTGTATTTATCCATTGGATGGTGAGTGCATCCATTTGGAAGGTATTCTCGGTCAGATTGTTTTCCCTCTTAGTGCGTAATTTGCCATATTGTGCAAGGTTAGGGTTTTCTCGGTGCTCGACCCAGAATAATGAATTTATTATGATTTGTCAATCTTGCATTTGTATTAAATTGACCCCTGCCTTGTGAGGATTCAGAGCACTCTAGACTGATCTTCATAGATGGTATTTTAAACCTTGAGCTTACCCTGGTTTTCATGGCGGGAGGTTGTTCATCAAAATTAGGCCATCGTTGTTTTGCCATGAGGTTTAGACATTTTGAGGTCCTTGAGAACTTAAATTCCTTTACATTTTGAATCCTGATCGGTTAGCGTCGATTTTGAGACCATTAGAATCCTAGTAGAAAAGATTGCATGATCGTTTGATTAATGGATCACGTGTTGTCGTTCATCGGGTTTCTAAGGTGTCCATGGAATTCCTACGCATTCAGATTTTCCCAGTTTCGGCTGATTCTGCGGAGTATAGTGAATTCCAGAGTATTTGAGTTATCTGCGGAAATCCTTCCTGCCCGGACTTTTCTAGTTTTTCCTGTCTAATTTTTTTTTTTTCGAAGATAAATGCCAATTTCTTGTTGCCAATGAATGAATTTCATGATTATCTCATAATCTTTGTCCGTACTAATGATTTATTTGACTAATGATGTCTTGGCAATAGAAATCCGTCTGGGTCGGATTTCTCCAAAATTCTACCCCGACTGGATTTTCCAGGCTTACCTCGTTTTCCTGGATTGCTTTGTTTTTCCAGTTTTTCAAGGATTGGTGATTTGTGATGGATTTCGATGGCTTTTATGATTTTTGCTAACCTTTGGATTGGAATACATATGATAATTGAAATACTTATGATGATCTTTTGTGAGTGTAGGTTGAGTCAAGCAAGGCCGCTGCAGGAAATTCCAAAGGTGACACAGAGGGGTCTTCCATCTTAGAAGCAGAAAGGTTAAGATTGGACACCAAGAGTCAGTTTCCAGAAAGCAAGATATCTTCTATGTGGTCTGAGGTGTCTGACACCAATGTTGCAGCCTGGAGGTACGAAGAGTTTAAAGAAAGAACAGCTCAGAAGGATCTGTCGGTCCTGAGATAGGGAATGATGAAGTCTGGGTTAGTTCATGTGGCATGGTTTCCTCCTGCAATCCAGTGCTATGAGTTAATCTTGGAGTGTGCCCGGCAGTATGATTTTGATACACAAAGGGTTGTCAGCACGGAAGGAAGAGTCTTGGCCAATTTCAGTCCCATTTCTATTGCCCAAGCCCTTGACATGCTGGACTTACCTTCTGTGTGTGCTCTGAACATGGACATGGCCAGGACATATTACGAGAATGAGCCAACCAAAACTCAATAGATGATCAATTCCTGGTTAGAAAAGCCAAAGTCACATTACTCTAAACTTCCCAAGCAGTTGCACAGGGTTAAATTTAGGTCAGACATATATGATGCAATTACATTTTTGAGCAGGGTAGCAGGATTGAAGACCGCTGGAGTGTTAGAGAGTTGGATGGTCCATGTGATCACCAAAATTGAACAAGGAACCAACTACCATTGGGCAGGGCTTATCAGCACTATAATTGACAAGCAGCTGAGGGATGTCCTGGAAACAAAGAGGTTCACCATGTCCTCTTATGTGATGTATGTGTTGGCAAGATTCTACCCATACAGGGGCTTGAATCCACAGGGGACATTCGGACAAGACATAGTCTATGAAATTTACCCAGAATTGCATCTAGGACACAGGGATTATAGAAGGGCCAATGATGCATTCACGATGCACATCACTAGGATGCTTCAAAATGCGGAGCATGTGAGACTGTCGGATGGAGTGAAGGGATTGATAAAGAGATATGGGGCCTGGTTCATTCAGTTTCCCACCTTTACTTACATTAGAATTGATGGATGCTTAGCTGCTCCATACAGGCTACCTAGGTACCCGACGGATCATATTATGTTATTGGAATTGGTGAGACAAATATGTGAATTTGATGCAATTGTCAAGAAGGAAAAGCATAAAACAAGCTTTGGTGGGGATTTTCCTCTTGGAATTGGTGTAGTAGAGGTGTGCCCTTCTATCCAATCAGCACATGCAGCAGGTGATGAGTTGGTAGCTCATGGTTTCTCCTTCCATTCTAAAAGAACAAACTTTGATATCACTGGGGAAGCACAGAAGAAGGCCACCAAGGAATACCATCATAAAGATGACCTAGAAGACTATTGGTCCAATATTAAAGATGATTTTGAGGCCAGGAAGAAAAGGTATTCTAGGCTTCCTGTTGATGCAATTAGACAATACAATGTCAAGTTGATCCCTAACCAATTGGAGGATGATGGAAACATGGTATAAGATCATGCCTATGAAGCCATTAAGGATAGGTCAATTGGGGAAATCAACTGGAATGAAGATGAGGTCACAGAGTTGGAAGACCTAATGGCTCCAGTTATGAAATCCACCACTTCTTGGTTGAAGCATAAGGTTTGGGAGCTTGAGAGTGAGAAGGTACCCTGTACCTTTAATTTGATGGGAAACCTTAATCCCATGTCTACTTCAAAGGAATCCGGGGAAGATGACCCCAAAGGGAAAACTCAAAAGAGCTCACCGTTCAAAATAAAGATCAGAGGCCCTAAAGAAAGTGACCTAGAACCAAAAAGAAAGCCAAAAGGAAAGAAGAGAAGTAGAGCTTTGAAGATAGGCAGGTCCTCTGATGAGGAAGGAGTTGAAAAGCCAGAAGAAGAAGATGTTCCTCCACCGCCAAAGAAGGCAAGGATAGCTAGAATTTCAAAGAAGGGTCGGGATACCTCTAAGGAGGAACCTCCGATTGTTGATGTGGAGAGTTCGAGAGAGAAGACCAAGGTTTATATGAGGAGATCCAGGACTCCTTCTCCTAAGGACACTGTGCAATAGATGGACTCTTCTCCAAAGTTACCAGCTGTGGAGCCATCTAAGGCTATTTCTCCTCCACCAAGCATGCCTGAGCAGGAAATTTTTGAGGAACATGAGACCAGTGGAGAGGCAGAACCTTTCAAGGAAGGAGCACTCTTTGGTGAGGCAACTAAGCTTGAGGTAGAAGAGGTGGGAAAAATTCATTCTCCTCTAGTGCAATATGAAGATTCTCCGGCAAGTAGCAAGGGCCATGAATCACCCGAGAAGGAGAATATCCCTATTAGAACCCCATCGCCGGTGCAAGAGGTGGAGATTGAAGTAGAAGATCAAGGTGAGCAGTTACCTGAGAATGAGAAGGATAAAACACCAGAAAAATAACAGGAAGAAGCAAAAATAGAAGAAATCCGGGTAGAACCTGCTATCCCGAACTGGCTGGAAAAGGAAATCACAAGGAAGAAGCAAGTTGTGGTTGAAGACACCCCTTTGGATTGGGATGAGATGTTGTCAAAGATTGGTAAGGGAAAGAAGAAGAAGGCATCTAAGGTGGTTTCAAGAATAGAAAGGGATGAGGTAAATAACAGAGTTATCCACATTGCCACCCCTGTTGCAGACAAGGCAAGAGAAGATGTCACTGGTGAAGATTACAATGTGCAAACTATTAACCTTGGACCAGCATCTATGGAGTAGGATATAGAGGAGTATGAAGGGTCTAGCCCTATGATCATTGGAAGATTGAGAAAGGAAACTCAGACCAAGCATGAGTTGAGACAAGAAAATGAGAGACTTAAGAAATGCTTGGAAAAGGTGATGAGGCCTCTGCAATCTCTTCACCCATCTTCCTCTGCCACTCCTGGTTTCTTACCCAAGGAAACCATCTCCGAAATTAAAAGGATGAAGGCCTCTACTCAAACTACAACAGATTGGTTGAAGGATGTGCAGGTAAGAGGAGACAGTGCAATCAAGAAGATCCTGTTAGTAGGGAGGGATGCAATCAAAGCTAAAGACTTATTGGAGCATGTGCTATCCCAGGATAAGGAGGACATCGAACTTCTACTGTAGAAATCCAAAGTTATCATGAAGTATGGTAAAGATCAGTTGGCTATGGATGGGATCCTTCCTTCCTCCAGACTTAGTGAACCATGGGAATGGTTTGAGGCTTTGCAGATTCGGCAGAAGGCCATGAGGAAGATTCAGAAGCGGAAGAAGCTGATAGATGGTGACTTGATCGAAATATATGAGGGATGCATTGCATTTTTTGAGGTCATGACTGGTAGGAGAAAGATTGCCCCTAAGTACTAAGTCTGGAACAACTAAAGGAATGGTGGCATGATGTTTATGCTCCAGATTCTGAGAATGTCATAACAGGGCACTAGTTGGATGATGCAACAACCTATCTGGCGGTAATGGATAAGTATCAATCTCACAAGGGTGATTGGAATAAGACTGTTGAGCAGTCAAAAGAGGAGATTGACTCCATTAAATGTAGACTTAAGATCTTGCCCTTGCCACCTGTCACCGAGCTGGATGGGGTGTTTTTGAAGGTTCAAGGATCGTTGGCCCAGAACAAAGATAAGGGAGGCGGTATTTAATGCCATTTTGAGATTTGTGCTTCCCTATTATTATAGGGCATGTATTGATCCAAGCTACATTGGGGACCGTGTCTAGGCCGACCTTGATGATGTATTGGCATTTAATGTGTGCCTTATTTTGAAATTCTTAAGGCCGACTTGTTTTTGCTATTTTATTTTATAAATGTTTGGCTGGGCCGACATATCTTGAGAATTTGATATAAAGGCATTCTTGCCTCATTGTAAGACAGTAGAAAAGAGATATTAGAAATTAGAAAGAAGAGATAATAGAGTTAAGAGAAAAGGAGTTAGAGCATTTTGTCAATTTCTTGAAGCAAGTATTGTAAACAAATAGTGGAATTGTTGCAACATTTTGGTGATCTAATATAATTGAAGACATTGTGGTATTCTTGGTGAAATCTCTTGTATTATCTTATCTCACATGGTTCCTGTTGTTTTATCTTTCACATTGCTTAAAGATTTAGGGCTTAGTGTTCAGAATTAAATTAGTTTTAGTTTGGTGAATATTGTTTATGATTTCATATTTGGAATGTTTGTAGCAATCTCTGGTCTATACTCCCAGTAACTATCTGATTGTAGTAGGCTGGTAAATTCAACCTGGACCATATATTTATATGTGCTTAAGTTCGATTGTGGATGAATGTCTATGATTTGAAAATATATATACCGTAGAAGATTGCACTGTTCTTGTGATATTGCATTGTGGGTTGATCAAGGATTGGTTATTTGAGATTGGTCCATTCCAGATATCTGTCATTTGCATTGTTCATTCTAGGAATAGTTTAGATCTTATCATATTCTTGTGCCCTTATCTTTTCCTATTTTTTATCATTTGGTTAGATTTAGGATTTGAAATCGTCATATTGCACAATCTGATAAATTGAAAAGATACAGTCTGCTTGTAGTAAGGCCTGATTGTGATTACCAGCATTTTCACATATTATCTGAGTTGTTTATGCATCGTCATGACCTGACACCCGAGAGACCTTGGGGTGATTTTCAGTAATTTATTGATTGAAGATTACCTTTCAAGAGAGATAGGATGTTGTATTCTGTCTGAGTTGTTGCTGTGCAGAAAAAACCATCAATAGATTGGCGCTAGAAGGAGGGCCTGAATGAGCACACTGGATCATTTCTTGAACGCCATCTCTCCAGAGAGATATAGGAGAAATAGCATATCTACCGCAGGAGAGGAAGATTTACAAGAATTATAGTTCCCCACTAGGTCAAGAAGGACTTAAGAAAGGGGAGAATCATCATCACCTTCACCAGCATCATCCACATCTTCGCATCCAGAAGTTGAGGCCATACCCATCCCTGAAGTAGTTCCCATTCAACAACCTCAACCTATCGTTAACCAACCACAACCACCACCCCCACTTTTACTAATGGCTTTCCTAGAAAATAATCCGTCCCCTTTGTCTTTCAATGCTTACAATGTAATGCCCAAAAATCCTAAACACTTTTGTTCAAAATTCCATGTTAATGACCCAAACAGGACTGCAGAAGAGCATATAAGGATCTTACAAACCTGTCTCAAAGATAGAGAGATTGTCCATGAGGATGTTGTCTGTAGGTTGTTTCCTTATTCACTAGGGGAAGAGGCTTTTTACTGGTACAATCACCTCCCATCTGGCTCAATTCTTAATTGGAATGATCTTGAAACTGCATTTTTACAGAAGTTCAGAATACCTATCAGTGCCAATGAATTGTATTTGCAATTCACTAGAGTCAAAAAAGAGGTCAATGAACCAATATCCAGTTTCAATAATAGGTTTCACCGTGCGTACACCAGACTTCAAGATCCTTATGTTTTGGATAACAATACAGCCCTGGGAGTCTATTATGAAGCGTTGGATAGCCTTACAACAACCTTTCTAAAGTGGAGACCCAACCCTCCAGCTAACCTAACTGATGCCTACACAGAAGCTGTTAAGCTTAGCAAAGATCTGAGACAACATGTGACTGGACTGTTGCCTTTTCTAGGACTAGTTGCACATCCCAATCAAGTTCAGGCAGTAAATCAGGCACTTACCAACCATACTCCAATCATGAATCCAGTACCTTAGTTACCTTTGGTGCCACACCCTGGTCATCCCATGAGTCAGGTCTCTCCTATGATGAATTTTCCCCAATAGCAGGTTAATCAGCCTATGTATCAGCGACAGCCAAATAGTTTCCCTACTTATCTGTAGAATTCTGAGGTATTGCATCAGTTTATGGGATCTACTACAATGCCTGTCCCTCCTCAGAGTAATTCAAACTAGATCCCTTGTCGAGATCCAAATAGGGAGAGGATTGATGAAATGGCTAAGCAGATAAAGAAGTTGAATCTAGAGGTGACCTATTTAAGGAATCAAAATAGTTAATTACAAGCTGCTCAAAAGAGCATGCAATCCAATCAAAACAGAGAGTTTCCACAAGGGCAGAATTTTGACAGAGGACAGCGTAACGAAAGAGGATTCTATAATGACAGGGGATATAATTAGGATAGGAGTTACAATAATGACAGAGGCTACAATAATGATAGGAGACAGAATTTTGATAGAGGACAAGGTAGTGGGTCAGGATTTGATAAGAGGCAGTCGCAGGGACAAAATAGAACATGGAATACAGGCCCTAATAATGGAGGAGTCCCCACCCCATTGGATCAACCAACTAATCATGTGGTCAACCAATCTGCAAATCAGCCAGTCAGTCAGGACAAGCCTCCTAGTGGTGTATACCTAGCTGAAGCAGCCTTATCAGGATGGTATAGGCTTCATAAGACGAGTCAGCATTCTGAGTTAGAATGCCTAGAATTCTAAACTGCAACCTCCATTTTCCAGTATGAGGTAGAGAATAACGCAAATAGATAGGAGATTGTTCCCTCCAGCCCTTATGATTCTCCTGTGCTGGTATTGAATCACGCTCCTTTCCCAGCAAGTAGGGAAAATGTACTAGAAGAGGAATATGATCCTCAGGAGGGGGAAACATATCAAATTTGTAATGGGGATGAAGTGGATCAGTTATTCAATGAAGAAACAATGAATGATAATGGCCCCCTTGATCAGGAGGAGGCTTACGTTGAGGAAGTACAGATGTTTCAGAGGCAAGGTCTGAGAGATATGCCTCATAGGCGCCCACAAGATGGGGGACCTTTCACCACTTCCATTCCTCCTAACAACTTTAGTACTCCCCCAGATCCTAATGCTAGCAATAATCCGTCATATCCACATGTTTTCAGACAATACCTTTCGAAGGAAAGACAGGTCCAAATTGACCCACAAAAGGAGAAGGTTGTTCAAGCAGGCCAGGACAAGGTGGAGGAACCTCCTAAGGAAGCTTCCACTGATATGAATGAGGAGCAAATGGCTTCATATGTTGCTGAGGAGTTCAAGAAATTAAAGGTAAATCTTTCAGCATTTGAGTTATTAAGGTTCCCTCCAATTAAGAAGGCAGTTTTAGGTACTTATGATGCACATCCTGTGTCTTTGGATAAACCTTCTAATGAGCGTAACAGCAAGATTTCTAGTTCTCAGCCTATGAAAACACAAGATCAGATACACACTCGGACTGACTTTCCTCCTGGAGACAAAGGAAAGGAAAAGGACAAGACTCAAGTGGCTCAAGTGGATACTCAGCCTACTTTGTTTCAAGGTAAGACAGAAACCCCACCATTCCTGATCTTTGTGCGCATATTCGGTAAGAATCTGCATAATTATTTATTAGATTCTAGTGCTTCCACCAATGTGATGCCATTTGGAGTTTGTAGAGCTTTAGGGATTACACCTGCTGACTCTCAGAAAAAGGTGACTCGGCTGGATAGAACTAAAGTAAACATGGTGGGAGAATTAAACATGACTCACATGCAGATAGCTTCAGACCCAAGGATTCAATAGGTTATCAATATTCAGGTAGCTGATATCCCGGATGCGTATGGTTTTATTCTAGGAAGATATTTTACTAAGGCTTTAAATGGTTATGTGTCTACTGATCACTCTCACATGTGGCTTCCCTGAAAATGAGTGCCTAATCAGATTAGAATTGAGAGAGAGCCAAGAATGAAATACATGATCACAGAATACCAAAAGACTTCAACAGAAGTTCTGATATCGAAAGTTGGCATGGAAAATTATATGTTGTCGACACAATATGAGGAGTCAAACTGAGAGGAGGTATTGATGCTACACACGATGCCTATCGATGCAGGAATAGGATCCAGTCATGGTGTTGTTTTGAAAAAATTGGTGGAGGAAGAAGAGGAAAATGAAGATAATCAGATCAGTCTATTAGACAGTTTTCAGGAATTCATCAAGCAGTGCGTTGAAAATCAAATCCACCTAGGTAGAAGGACAAGCTTTGAAGAATTACTCTTACCTAATTGGTGTAGAGTTCATAATGCTTCCCATTCAGAGTTGGAGTGTTGTTTATGCCAAACAGCAGTAGAACAAGTATATAAATGCATGAATCCAACCCTGGTAGTTAAAATAGATATACAAGATCCTCAGAAAGACTATCAAGAAAAGAAACCTGCGTCATCTGAAAAACCATCCAGTAATATTAAGCCAAAGGATGTGATGAAGAAGATTACAGCTGCTGAGTGTTGGACACTTAGATTTGATGGATCTAAGTCCAAGCATGGAGTTGGGGCAGGGTTTGAACTGATCAGTCCAAAAGGTAAGAATTTCTTTGCGGCCCATAGGCTTCAATTTCACTATACTAATAATGTAGCAGAATATGAGGCGTCAATTCATGGACTTCTTATGGCACTTAAGAAGAAGGTTAAGATTCTGCAAATCTTTGGTGATTTTGAGTCAGTAGTTAAGCAAGTAAGGAGACAATATTCATGCCACGATAGAAGAATGACTAATTATAGGCATAGAGTGTGGGACCTCATTGAAGGATTTGATGCCTTCAACATTCAGCTAATACCACGGCGGAAGAATCAAACAGCTAATTCTCTGGCTCAAGCAGCAAGCACCCTGCAGCCTTTATCTTTGTCAGGATTAAAGAAGTTCACAGTGGAATTGATTCCTATACCATCGGTTTCAGACAATGTTACTAACTTCCAGGTGTTCGAAGATGACAAGCATATTCTAGATTTTATCACAAATAAAGATATTTTTGCTTCTCAAATCATTGATGAGATAGAGCTTCAGGAAGCAGAACTGGATTTAGAAGGAGTTATAAACCTAAAATCAAATACTATTCCAAGGAGAATGGTACAGTTGGAAAGAATTTTTGATATGGATAAAATCAAGGATCAGGAACAAGAATCAAAGAAGGACTCTATCAATGGACAGTGTGATACTTACAATATGGGAACTGAAGATAACACTAAGAACATTTTTATTGGAAAAGTATGCACTCCAGAAGAAAGACAAGGAATAATTACAGCATTGCATAGCTTTCTTGATATAGTAGCCTGAAGTTATGAAGACTTGAAAACTTATTATACATCAATCATAACTCATACTATCCCTTTGAAGGCAGGTGTCAAGCCCTTTAGGCAAAGGCAGAGACCAATTAATGCATTATTGGAACTAGTCATACAGAAAGAAGTTTAGAAATTACTATCTACCAGAATCATATTCCCTATTAGGCATTCAACATGGGTGGCAAACCTGGTTCTAGTAAGAAAAAAGAATGGAGAAATTAGACTCTTTGTTGGTTTCAGGAATTTAAACAGATCGTCAGAAAAAGACAACTATTTAGTTCCTTCACTGGATGAAGTACTTCAAGTGGTTAATGGATCTCAGATGATGTCCTTTCTGGATGCTTACTCAGGGTACAATCAAGTGATGGTTCAATATGAGGACAGGCACAAAACTGCTTTCACAACTAAATGGGGTACCTTTGCCTACAGAAGGATGCCATTTGGACTCATTAATGTAGGAGCCACATTTCAAAGGGCTATGGATATTGCTTTTAAAGATATCATAGGCAAATGCATCATTATTTATATGGACGATTTGACTATTTTTTCAAAAAATAGAGGGGATCATATTTCAGATTTGCACAAAGTGTTTCAAAGGTGCAGGGAATTTGGCATATCCTTGAATCCTAAAAAGTGTATTTTCGGAGTAACAGAGGGAAAGCTACTAGGACATGTGATATCAAAGAAGGGAATCGCTATTGATCCAGAAAGAGTGGAGGCCATCTTGAGGATTCAGCCCCCTGCTAGCAAAAAGGAAATGAAATCTTTCTTTGGCAAGATCAACTTCATCAGAAAACTCATTACTGGATTTACTGAAATTGTTAAGCCACTGAATGCAATGTTGAAGCAGGATGCTAAGATCGAGTGGACTATGGAAGCAAAGGAAGTATTTGTAGAAATCAAAAGAGCCATTGTTGATGCTCCAATATTGGTAAGTCCTAACTACAATAAGCCTTTTCACATCTATTCATTTGCTTCAGATCACTCATGTGCAGGAATGCTAACTCAAAAGTATGATGAGGGAAATGAGCATCCCATTGCCTTTTTGAGTGCCACATTAAAAGATGTTGAATTGAGGTACCCAAGTGTAGAAAAGCAGGCATATGCTCTGGTTAGAGCAGTGAAGAAATTCAGACATTATATCCTCAGGAATAAGGTTTATGCGGTTGTCCCAGACATCGCAGTCAAGTTACTTCTGATGCAAAATGAGCTAGGAGAGCGTAGGGTTAAGTGGGTGACAATGCTGCAAGAGTACGATATTGAAATCCAGCCCATGAAGTTAGTAAGAGGACAGGGCCTTACTCAAACTATGGCAAAAATAGGTCCTGAACTGACTGTCCAGAATTATAACATTGAGGAGGTTTCCCCAGATGGCTGGTATGATGACATAGTTTATTATTTGTTGAACCAACGATCTCCAGGTCATCTTAATGTTGTTCAGAGGAGAGCCCTACGATTGAAGAGTGACAATTTTATGCTCAAGGGAGCTGTTCTGTACAAGAAAAATTATGAGGGCATTTATTTGAGATGTCTTGGGAAATAGGAAGCTGAAAGGGTGATAAACAAATTTCACGAAACGTATGGCACTAGCCATGGTTTTTCGATTGCCACAGCAAATCAGATTTTGAGGGTAGGATATTACTGGCCCACGTTGTTCAAAGACGTCCACCATCATATCAGGACCTGTCACACGTGCCAGACTACAACAACAAGGAAAAGGTATGCAGTGCTTCCACTCCAACCGGTCACTGAGGTAAGGCCTTTTGCTCAGTGGGGTATGGATTTCATAGGCCCCATCAACCCACCATCTTCTATGGGACACAGGTACATTCTCACTATTACTGATTATTTCACAAGATGGATTGAGGCTTTTGCTTGCAGGCAATGTACATTTGAGGTAGTAATTGATTTCTTAGAATCTGCTATTCTTAATCAATTTGGATGCCCTATTGCTGTTGTCTGTGATAATGGTCCTGCTTTCGCATCTTTAAAATTTTCAAATTGGGCTTTTGATCATGACATTATTGTGAAGTTTGCGTCCAATTATTATCCTCAGGGTAATGGCTTAGCAGAGTCCTCTAATAAGAACTTATTGACTATCATCCATAAGCTGTTATAGAGGAACCCAAAAGACTGGCATACCCAGCTTCGGTTTTCCCTTTGGGCAGATTGTACAAGGCTTAAGTCATCCATTGGAACATCTCCTTATCACTTGCTATACGGTCTAGAGCCAGTATTCCCTATTCAACTCAAGATCCCAACTTTACAGTTTATAAATGAGTTTTATGATGAAAGGGACAGAAGGGAGGCTAGGTTGACAGAACTATTACACCTTGAAGAGAAATGAGATAATGCCCTTGAGAATTTTGTCAAACATCAGGGGGTAGTTAAGAGGTGGTTTGACAGGAGAGCTAAGATTAAAGCCTTTAGGATTTCTGACCTAGTCCTATACTAGGATAAACCTCATGATCGAAAAGGGGACCATGAAAAATTTGACAAACTGTGGTTTGGCCCATATCAGATCGCTGAAATACTTGGAGCTAATGTCTTCCGTCTAAAGACTCTCACGGGAGAAGATATTCCACTGCCTATCAATGGGTAGTATTTGAAATATTATTTCCATTCCTGAACTATTTTCAGCTCACTGCTTTGTATGGGTAGTTTTGTTTGGTTAGAGTAGGTTTCCTTTTGCTTTGCTTGGTCTGCTTTGGTTAGAGTAGGTTTGCTTTGGTTTATTTGTTTTGATTTGCGTCACTCTCTCTCTTGGTTCCTTCTCTTTTGGTGGGTCCCTAGTTGCATTTGTATGACAGTGGTGACAAAGCAGGATTGATGTTCTTGATATTTCTTTTACAAACTCTAATCATCCTTCTAGGGAATTATGGTATGAATTCCCTGCCCCAGTGTCACTTATCCTTGTGTTGAGATAAGGGGTTTTCTGGTCAGTTTGAATAAGAATATATTAGGGTCTCATAATTTCAATTATTAAAGATACCTGAAGTTGCAGACGGTCCTTATGAAGTTTGAACAAGTGAAAAATCCTTTTTCTGCTCTAGTGCCACTGTGGTTTTCATCCCTGAGTGTGAACTTTATTGTTCACAGGTTGAAGCGAAAGCAGTAAAAAGATAAGCAATAAAAAAAGAGGGAAATACATATTAAAAATTAAAAGGTTTGAATTCAACTCATCAGGGGGATCTGGATATCTCTACCGGGGCTATAGATGACTGGCTGGCAGTAGAGCTATGTTCAGGAGAATCACAGTGATAACCTCGTCGGGGCTATGGACGCCTGACTAGCAATGAGGCTCTATCCAGGTTACTTTTAGAGTATGAATCTTTATGTAGCTTGTTCATACCAAGTTTGGTTCCTGTTGCAACTAAAGGAAGATAATGAATGCATTTGCACACACTTTGACCCTGGTATAGGAAAGTTTGGATGACTAGGAGAGCTTCTTTGTTTTTCCATGGGTAGTGGCAGGATAGGTGAGTTGAAACCATGAGTTCTGGGTTCTTCATTCTACTTTGTCATTAAAATGCTTGGGAGCATTTCCCCAGCAGAGTCGCCATTTGTTGTGCAGTTTTGCACACACACCCTACTTGGAGTAGGGCCCCTCTTTTCGTGATGTCTTTTGCCTTTGGTTTTATTGGATTTGTCTTTTTAAGGTTTTGAGATATTGGTCATACTGGTTTTGGTCTTGCCTTGAGGCTTGAATGCTTTAAATTTGGCTTTTGGTGAAAATTCAGGTTTTGACTTGAATCCAGGATTTTCCAGCTCCGGCAGATTTTTCTAGGCTCTGGTTCATTGTCTGTCCACTACAAAAAAAATTGAATCCAGGTTTCTGCTGGACTCTGGGATTTTCCAGTTCTGGCAGATTTTCTCGGGCTGTGCTAAATTCCCGAACTTCATTAAAATCTCAGTTTCTGCCATATCCGCGGAATTCGTGTTCATCCAGATTTTCCGCGTATCTTGGGATTTTCCAAAATTCTGTCCTGGGCGCGGGTTTCCAGATTTTTTCAAACACATCTTGTCGCTCATTAATGCTTGTAGTACCCTTTGCTCAGACGCATAAATGGGTGGATTTAAAACCTTTTAAGCATCATTTCAATTTCACTATTCACTTGTTTGCTGCTTTGGCGTCTGAGTGCATACCTTCCTCGAGCTTTGATTATTGATTTTGAGCCGCTTGCGTGTGGATTGTTTGGAGCATTGATTAAGGTTTTTGTTGCTTGGGCGTGGTCGCTTCTTCGAGTTTGAATTTCCTCTGGGATAATCCATGGTAGGTTATCGGTGGCCCTTCCATTTGTTTACGCAATAATTGAGTTTATTCTGGGGTGATTGGTGGTCTTTTCAGGTCGGCCCATGTTTAGTCATGATTTCCTTCTTATCAGGTTAGGATTTGACCCATCTCTTCATGAAACCTCATCACCCGTGCCATGTGAGTTTGTATTTATCCATTGGATGGCGAGTGCATCCATTTGGAAGGTATTCTGGGTCAGATTGTTTGCCCTCTTAGTGCGTAATTTTCCATATTGTGCAAGGTTAGGGTTTTCTCGGTGCTCGGCCCAGAATAATGAATTCGTTATGATTTGTCAATCTTGCATTTGTATTAAATTGACCCCTACCTTGTGAGGATTCAGAGCACTCTAGACTGATCTTCATAGATGGTATTTTAAACCTTGAGCTTACCCTAGTTTTCATGGTAGGAGGTTGTTCATCGAAATTAGGGCATCGCTGTTTCGCCATGAGGTTTAGACATTTTGAGGTCCTTGAGAACTTAAATTATTTTACATTTTGAATCCTGATCAGTTAGCATCGATTTTGAGACCATTAGAATCCTAGTAGAAAAGATTGCATGATCGTTTGATTAATGGTTCGTCTGTCATCGTTCATCGGGTTTCTGAGGAGTCCACGGAATTCCTGCGCACTTGGATTTTCCTGGTTTTGGCTAATTCCGCGAAGTATAGCGAATTCCAGAGTATTTGAGTTATCCGCAGAAAACCTTCCTGCCCAGACTTTTCTGGTTTTTCCTGTCTAATTTTTTTTTTTTTGATTTTCCGAAGATAGGATTTATGGAGTAAATGCTAAATGCCAATTTCTTGTTGCCAATGAATGAATTTCATGATTATCTCATAATATTTGTCTGTACTAACGATTTATTTGACTAATGATTTCTTGGCAACAAGAATCCGTCTGGGTCATATTTCTCCCAAATTCTGCCATGACTGAATTTTCCCAGCTTACCTCGTTTTCCTGGATTGCTTTGTTTTTCCGGTATTTCAAGGATTGGTGATTTGTGATGGATTTTGATGGATTTTATGATTTTTTCTAACCTTTGGATTGGAATACATATGATAATTAGAATACTTATGATGATCTTTTGTGAGTGTAGGTTGAGTCAAGCAAGGCCACTGTAGGAAAGTCCAAAGGTGACACAGAGGGGTCTTCCATCTCAGAAGCAGAAAGGTTAAGATTGGACACCAAGAGTCAGTTGCCAGAAAGCAAGATATCTTCTGTGTGGTCTGAGGTGTCCGACACCAATGTTGGAGCTTGGAGGTACGAAGAGTTTAAAGAAAGAACAGCTCAGAAGGATCTGTTGGTCCTAAGACAGGGAATGATGAAGTCTGGGTTAGTTCATGTGGCAGGGTTTCCTCTTGCAATCCACTGCTATGAGTTAATCTTGGAGTGTGCCCGGTAGTATGATTTTGATACACAAAGGGTTGTCAGCACAGAAGAAAGAGTCTTGGCCAATTTCAGTCTCGTTTCTATTGCCCAAGTGTTTGACATGCCGGACTTGCCTTCTGTGTGTGCTCTGAACATGGACATGGCCAGGATATATTACGAGAATGAGCCAACCAAAGCTCAACAGATGATCAATTCCTGGTTAGAAAAGCCAAAGTCACATTACTCTAAACTGCCCAAGCAGTTGCACGGGGTTAAATTTAGGTCAAACATATATGATGCAATTACATTTTTGAGCAGGGTAGCAGGATTGAAGACCGCTGGAGTGTTAGAGAGTTGGATGGTCCATGTGATCACCAAAATTGAACAAGGAACCAACTACCATTGGGCAGGGCTTATCAGCACTATAATTGACAAGCAGCTGAGGGATGTCCTAGAAACAAAGAGGTTCACCATGTCCTCTTATGTGATGTATGTGTTGGTAAGATTCTACCCATACAGGGGCTTGAATCCACAGGGGACATTCGGACAAGACATAGTCTATGAAATTTACCCGGAATTGCATCTAGGACACAGGGATTATAGAAGGGCCAATGTTGCATTCACAATGCACATCACTAGGATGCTTCAAAATGTGGAGCATGTGAGACAGTCAGATGGAGTGAAGGGATTGATAAAGAGATATGGGGCCTGGTTCATTCAGTTTCCCACCTTTACTTACATTAGAATTGATGGATGCTCAGCTGCTCCATACAGGCTACCTAGGTACCCGACGGATCATATTATGTTATTGGAATTGGTGAGACAAATATGTGAATTTGATGCAATTGTCAAGAAGGAAAAGCATAAAACAAGCTTTGGTGTGGATTTCCCTCTTGGAATTGGTGTAGTAGAGGTGTTCCCTTCTATCCAATCAGCACATGCAGTAGGTGATGAGTTGGCAGCTCATGGTTTCTCCTTCCATTCCAAAAGCACAAACTTTGATATCACTGGGGAAGCACAGAAGAAGGCCACCAAGGAATACCATCATAAAGATGACCTAGAAGACTATTGGGCCAACATTAAAGATGATTTTGAGGCTAGGAAGAAAAGGTATTCTAGGCTTCCTGTTGATGCAATTAGACAATACAATGTCAAGTTGATCCCTGACCAACTAGAGGATGATGGAAACCTGGTACAAGATCATCCCTATGAAGCCGTTAAGGATAGGTCAATCAGGGAAATCAACTGGAATGAAGATGAGGTCACAGAGTTGGAAGACCTAATGGCCTCGGTTATGAAATCCACCACTTCTTGGTTGAAGCATAAGGTTTGGGAGCTTGAGAGTGAGAAGGTACCCTGTACCTTTAATTTGATGGGAAACCTTAATCCCATGTCAACTTCAGAGGAATCCGGGGAAGATGACCCCAAAGGAAAAATTCAAAAGAGCTCACCGTTCAAAATAAAGATCAAAGGCCCTAAAGAAAGTGAGTCGGATCCAAAAAGAAAGCCAAAAGGAAAGAAGAGAAGTAGAGCTTTGAAGATAGGCAGGTCCTCTGATGAGGAAGGAGTTGAAAAGCCAGAAGAAGAAGATGTTCCTCCACCACCAAAGAAGGCAAGGACAGCTAGAATTTCAAAGAAGGGTCGATATACTTCTAAGGAGGAACCTCTGATTGTTGATGTGGAGAGTTCGGGAGAGAAGACCAAGGTTTATATGAGGAGATCCAGGACTCCTCCTAAGGACACTGTGCAAAACATGGACTCTTCTCCAAAGTTACCAGCTGTGGAGCCATCTAAGGCTATTTCTCCTCCACCAAGCGTGCCTGAGCAGGAAATTTTTGAGGAACATGAGACCAGTGGAGAGGCAGAACCTTTCAAGGAAGGAGCACTCTTTGGTGAGGCAATTGAGCTTGAGGTAGAAGAGGTGGGAAAACTTCATTCTCCTCTAGTGCAATATGAAGATTCTCCGGCAAGTAGCAAGGGCCATGAATCACCTGAGAAAGAGAATATCCCTATTAGAACCCCATCGCCAGTGCAAGAGGTGGAGATTGAAGTAGAAGATCAAGGTGAGCAGTTACCTGAGAAGGAGAAGGATAAAATGCCAGAAAAACAACAAGAAGAAGCAAAAATAGAAGAAATCCGGGAAGAACCTGCTGTCTCAGACTGGCTGGAAAAGGAAATCACAAGGAAGAAGCAAGTTGTGGTTGAAGACACCCCTTTGGATTGGGATGAGATGTTGTCAAAGATTGGTAAGGGAAAGAAGAAGAAGGTAGCTAAGGTGGTTTCAAGAATAGAAAGGGATGAGGTAAATAACAGAGTTATCCACATTGCCACCCCTGTTGCATACAAGGCAAGAGAAGATGTCACTGGTGAAGATTACAATGTGCAAACTATTAACCTTGGACCAGCATCTATGGAGTAGGATATAGAGGACTATGAAGGGTCTAGCGCGGTGATCATTAGAAGATTGAGAAAGGAAACTCAGACCAAGCATGAGTTGAGACAAGAAAATGAGAGACTTAAGAAATGCTTGGAAGAGGTGATGAGGCCTCTGCAATCTCTTCACCCATCTTCCTCTACCACTCCTGGTTTCTTACCCAAGGAAACCATCTCTAAAATTGAAAGGATGAAGGCCTCTACTCAAACTGCAACAGATTGGTTGAAGGATGTGCAGGTAAGAGGAGACAGTGCAATCAAGGAGATCCTGTCAGTTGGGAGGGATGCAGTCAGAGCTAAAGACTTATTGGAGCATGTGCTATCCCAGGATAAGGAGGACATCAACCTTCTACTGCAGAAATCCAAAGTTATCATGGAGTATGGTAAAGATCAGTTGGCTGTGGATGGGATCCTTCCTTCCTCCAGACTTAGTGAAACATGGGAATGGTTTGAGGCTCTGCAGATTCGGTAGAAGGCCATGAGGAAGATTCATAAGCGGAAGAAGCTTATAGATGGTGACTTGACCAGAATATATGAGGGATGCATTACATTTTTTGAGGTCATGACTGGCAGGAGAAAGATTGCCCCTAAGTACCTAAGTCTGGAACAACTAAAGGAATGGTGGCATGATGTTTATGCTCCAGATTCTGAGAATGTCATAACAGGGCACCAGTTGGATTATGCAGCAACCTATCTGGCGGTAATGGATAAGTATCAATCTCACAAGGGTGATTGGAATAAGATTGTTGAGCAGTCAAAAGAGGAGATTGACTCCATTAAATGCAGACTTAATATCTTACCCTTGCCACCTATCATTGAGCTAGATGGGGTGTTTTTGAAGGTTCAAGGATCATTGGCCTAGAACAAAGATAAGGGAGGCGGTATTTAATGCCATTTTGAGATTTGTGCTTCCCTATTATTATAAGGCATGTATTGATCTGGGCTACATTGGGGACCGTGTCTAGGCCAACCTTGATGATGTATCGGCATTTAATGTGTGCCTTATTTTGAAATTCCTAAGGTTGACTTGTTTTTACTATTTTATTTTGTAAATGTTTGGCTGGGCCGACATATCTTGAGAATTTGATATAAAGGCATTCTTGCCTCATTATAAGACATTAGAAAAGAGATATTAGAAATTAGAGAGAAGAGATAATAGAGTTAAGAGAAAAGGAGTTAGAGAATTTTGTCAATTTCTTGAAGCAAGTATTGTAAACAAACAGTGGAATTGTTGTAGCATTTTGGTGATCTAATACAATTGAAGACATTATGGTATTCCTGGTGAAATCTCTTGTGTTAGCTTATCTCGCATGGTTCCTGTTGTTTTATCTTTCACATTGCTTAAAGATTTAGGGTTTAGTGTTCAGAATTAAATTAGTTTTAATTTGGTGAATGATGTTTATGATTTCATATTTGGAATATTTGTAGCAATCTCTGGTCTATACTCCCAGTAACTATCTGATTGTAGTAGGCTGGTAAAGTCAACCTGGACCATATATTTATATGTGCTTAAGTTCGATTGTGAACGAATGTCTATGATTTGAAAATCTATATACCGTAGAAGATTGCACCGTTCTTGTGATATTGCATCGTGGGTTGATCAAGAATTGGTTATTTGAGATTGGTCCATTCCAGATATCTATCATTTGCATTGTTCATTCTAGGAATAGTTTAGATCTTATCGTATTTTTATGCCCTTATCTTTTGCTATTTCTTTATCATTTGGTTAGATTTAGTATTTGAGATCATCATATTGCACAATCTGATAAATTGGAAAGATACAGTCTGCTTGTAGTAAGGTCCTATTGTGATTACCAGCATTTTCACATATTATCTGAGTTGTTTATGCATTGTCATGACCTAACACTCGAGAGACCTTGGGGTGATTTTCAGTAATTGATTGATTGAAGATTACCTTTCAAGAGAGATAGGATATTGTATTCTGTCAGAGTTGTTGTGCAGAAAACACCATCAACACTACTTTTCCAACATCAAACCTTAGAAAATATAGTCTCCTAGATTAGCTTAAGAAGACCCCCACACAAATTTCCATCTTGGAAATATTGAGGCTATCCCCTACACATAAGGAAATATTAGAGAAGGATTTGTCCTCATCACCCATCCTTGAGGATATGGATACAAAGTAGTTTCAATCTATGGTAGGGTATATCACTATCCCCCATCTTCTCACCTTCTCAGAACAAGACCTACCATCACAACCATCTCATAACGGTGCTTTACACCTTGAGGTCCTTATTCATAACAACAAGGTTAAAATATTTTTAGTAGATGGAGGTGTTGGTCTAAACATTTGCACCCTTCAGTTGATCAAGAACTTGGCATATTTATAGGATACTATTGAGAAAGCAAAGAGTACCACCATCAGAGCATATGATGATCAAGAGCGGGTATCACAAGGAATCATCGCACTACCCATCCAAGTAGGACCTATCATTGTAGATACTACATGCCAAGTATTAGACCTTGATCTCCCCTATAGCATCTTGCTTGGATGACCCTAGATTCATGCCCTAAAAGTTGTAGCTTCAACCTATCACCAATGTGTAAAGTTTCCTTTTGAGGATAGAGAAGTTACCATCCATGGAGATCCTGAACCTTTTTACTATTGCAAGAACCTTGAGGCCAAGTTTTACAAAATACCCCAAATCCCTAAGACTAATGAAGGGCCTACACCATCCTCTTCATTTTTTCACCCATCATCCCTTGCATCTACCTCAGAAATAAAAACACCCATTATGTAGAACATTCCTGACATCAAAGAAGTGATCTAGAATGAT
This sequence comes from Sequoia sempervirens, assembly GCA_007258455.2. Taxonomy (NCBI): domain Eukaryota; kingdom Viridiplantae; phylum Streptophyta; class Pinopsida; order Cupressales; family Cupressaceae; genus Sequoia; species Sequoia sempervirens. Next base: position 229,075,000 of record VDFB02193867.1, read on the forward strand.
GGTTGTGGAAATTATAAACTATAGAAGAACACTTTTGTGTTCAGAGAGTTACCCTTTTCTCCCAAATCTCATGGGAAAACCACACCTATCAACAAAGTAGCCAAAATAGTAAATATGGTAGCTACTACCTTCACCAAGTGGGGGGATTTGAACAAAGAAGATGTCAATGAGGAGGATGTCTCTAAACTGCTATATCAAGAAGAACGACCTATCCCCGCTCTTCCTATGGAAGCTGAAAAAAAAGGCTTGCAGCTAATGAAGGGATGGGGATACAACAAGAACAATAAACTGGGACAAAATGATAATGGTTTGCTAGAACCCATCGTTCCTGATAAACTTCCAAAGAATCTCGGCCTAGGATGTACTATTAGCAAGGTTACCCTTATTGGCAAAGGTACTTTCGCTAAACGGGTTGAGGCTTCCTCTTGGCTACCAACATCATGTGATACTACCTTAGATAACTTCCCCCTTGATTTTTTCAACCTATTTGAGAATAAATCTCTCTTCATTACATTCACAACATCCTTCACCCTAAACAATCAACCCACTAAAATAAGCCTAGTATACCCACAACTCATTCACTGGGACCAACAAGGACCACCGATTCTAGATTTATTCAAAAAAATGAAGCATTCTTAGAATTCATGGGACTCCACAACAACTTACCATGGGAAGATTACAAAGTTGTTTTTGATATAGAACTAGACATAGGGGCATACTATGGGGAGATGATTGAATCCTTCGGTCACAAAATTGACAACAAGCAACTAACATGCAGATTTTTGAGTGAAAACCACATTGTGGCACTTTTTGATCCTAAAATAGTAAAAATAAAGGACATCCAAGGATGAAAACCTCTCTAAGGCACCTAAAGATGAGGGATTGAATATCCCCCTTACTATAATGCATCCAAAAAAGTTAGTAGTATTAGCAGAAAAAGCAACCCCAGTGAATGTGGGAATAGAAGAGGCACCAAGATCACTTTCTATGTTGAATCCTTGTTGGATGAAGAACAAAGGAACCTAGTAGCATTCCTGAAAGAGTGAAGAACCAACTTTGCATGGTTGTACATAGATATTCCAAGGCTTGATCCAGAATTAGTTGTGCATCATTTAGCAATCTATCCTAAATCTAAACCAGTCAAGCAGAAATTCAGGAAAATGCACCCTCAAATAGCACTCTTGGTGAAACTTGAGTTACAAAAGCTTCTTGAAGTTGAATTTATTCGATTGATTGATTATCCTAAGTGGGTTTCCAACCTGGTAACATTCTCCAAACCCACTAGGGGCATCAGAAAATGCACAAATTTCAAAAACTTTAAAAAGGCATGCCCGAAGGATGATTTCTCTCTTCCTAACATCAAAATCATCATGGATGGTTTTTTAGGCTATAATCAAATCATGATTGCCAAGGAGGATCAACACAAAACTGCATTCACTTGTCCATGGGGAACATACTATTGGAACATGATGCCATTTGGGATAAAGAACATAGGAGCAACCTATCAAAGAGCAATGTCCCTCATCTTCCATGGCATGATCCACAAAATAGTCGAAGACTATGTGGATTATAATTTGGCCAAGTCAAAGAAAAGGAGTGAGCACATAGAGGTATTGGGACCCATCTTCGACAAGCTCAAAGAGTATAAGGTACGACTGAATCCAAAAAAGTGTGTCTTTGGGGTTATATCAGGTAAGCTTCTTAGCTACATTGTATCACAGAGAGGGATGGAAATTGATCCAACAAAAGTGAAGTCCATCCTAGACATGGAACCGCCACAAACATTGAAGAAAATGAGAGGGTTACAAGAAAGGTTGCAGTCCATTGAAGGTTCATATTTCAACTATCAGACAAGATCCATCCTTTCTCACATCTTCTCCATAAAGGAATAACTTATAAGTGGGATGAGAAGTGTGATAAATATTTCTAGCATATCAATGACTACTTATTGACACCTCTTGTGCTCATGCCACAAATACCAAACAAACCATTAATCTTTTATATATTAGCAACATCAGCAGCACTAGGTGCTCTTCTAGCACAATAGTATTAAAATGAAAAGGAAAGAGCCATATATTACATCAGCAGGACCTTGGTGGGCTATGAAATGAACTATTCATCCATTCAGAAAGCATGCTTAGTGGTGTTTTTTTCTTCACAAAATTTTAGAAATTACATGTCACATCAAATCAAGCTTATTGCAAAGATTGACCCATTGAACTACTTGATATCAAAAGAAACTCTCACGGGTGAAATGCCAAATGGGTAATGATCTTAATTGAATTTGGCATAGAATATGTGGAGTGTAACGCAATCAAAGAAAAATTGATCATAGACCAACTAGCCGAAGCACCTATCTATGTAAAGAACCCTTTAATATCTAAATTTCTTGATGAATTAGTGTTCTTTGTCAATATAACCGATCAATGAAAAATGTACTTTGATGGATTGCTCACCCAACATGGATCATGGGTGGATATTATTTTTATCACCTCTCAAGGTGATTGCATCCAAAATTCATACTGACTATTGTTTCCATGTACTAACAACATTGAAAAATACAAAGCCCTAATCACAAGTCCAAGAATAGCAGTTCAATGCCAAATACAAGAGTTTAAATTCTATGGAGACTCACAGCTGGTTATCAATCAATTCAATAACGACTATCAAACCAAGGATGATAAACTCACTCCTTACAAGAATATGGTAGAAATTCTTAAGGACCTTTTCATAGATATAAATTTTGAGAAGATTCCTCACATGAACAACTGAGCAGCAGATGCTATGGCAACAATTAGATCATTATTAGATATGCCACACAACATCCTTCAATGTGAATTCTTGGTAGAACTTCTCGTACCAACTTTCAAAATCATAGAATATGAATTTTCATGTGTCATAATTAGTCCTGGATGCCCATGGTATCATGATATATTCACCTACCTTAGCAGAGGAACCATCCCAGCTAATATCACCTCCAACCTTAAAAAGACCTTTGTTCAGAAGGCATCCTAATTCATGATCCCAAGTGATACCTGTTCATGGTGTTTTCTACACAGCAACAACTCAGACATAATATAATATCCTATCTCTCTTGAAAGGTAAATCTCTATCAGCAAGCCTCAAGAGATAACCCCAAGGTCTCTAATGTCAGGTCTTGACAATGCATAAACAACTCAGTGATAAATGTGAAAATGTTGGTAATCACAAAGGGACCTTACTACAAGCAAATATTGAATCCTTAGATTTATTAGATCTAGCAATGTGGTGATACCCCTAATTCTAAATCTAACCCAAATGATAAAGAAATAACAAAAGATAATGGTTTCAAGAGACATCTAAGATCAAAATTACTCCTAAGATTAACAATGCAAATGATGAAATACTTGAAATGGACCAATCCCTCATAAACTGATTTCTGCCTAACCCAGATAAATCTGCAATCTTACAAAAATAGTGCAATCTTCTAAGGTATTAAGGATTTTCATATCATGAACATTCATCCAAAACAACCTTATTGCAATTGAAATGAATAAACCTTCACAATTGAACTAGCACAATAAATATAAGGTCCGGGCTAACTTTGCAAACCAACTAACAATCAGCTAGCTACAAAAAGTATGGACCAGGGATTATTGCAAACACTTCAAGCATCAAACTATAAACACCATTGAATCATATCTAATTCTAAATATAACATACATTTAATATTTCCCAAGCAATCTCGAAAGATAGAATAGATATAACCATGCAAGATAAATCAACACAAGAGAATTCACCAAGAGCACTTCAATTGTATTGAATCACCCAATGACGGCAACAATTCCTGTGTTCTGTGTTACAACACTTTCACAAAATGAACTAACTTCTAACTCTAACTCTTTCTCTACTGATTAATTCGCTTCAATATCCACAACTATCTAGCTAGCTCTTACAAATGAGGCAGAATGCCATATTTATAGAAACCCCCCAAGGCATGTTAGCCTAATTAGAATTTACAATAATAATAAATGGCCATAAAACAAGTTGGCCAAGAGGAATTCAAAATAAGACAACATATGCATTAAATGCATGAACTCCATCTAGGTCGGCCTAGGATCTCCAACACAACTCAGACCAATACATGTAGAGAAGGGAAATAATGGGGAAGCACAAATTTTGATGTAGCATTGTATTAACTGCTTCCCCCTTTATCTTTATCTATTTGATCTTGCACCTTCAAGAAAATTCTATCTAACTCGGCCACAAGATCCATAGTCAAAACCTTAATCCTTCTTTCAATAGACCTTATATCATCCCTTGATTGCTTTACCGTTTTGTCCCAATCTACCTTGTTGGTTTGATATTTATCAATCACTGCAACATAGGTAGCTACATCATCCAACTGATGTCTAGTGACAAGGCCCTCATTTACTGGAGCATACACATCTTGCCACCATTTCCTCAACTACTCCAAGCTAAGATGTTTTGGCACAAATTTCTTTCTCCCTGTCGTCACCTCAAAGAAGGAAATACACTTGTAAATTTCAGTCAAGGTGTCCTCAATCTATTTCCTCTATTTATATACTTTCTTCAAAACCTTCTGCTAATTTTCAAAGCCTCATACCATTCCCAAGGCTTTGTAGTTCTGGAGGAAGGAAGAATTCCATCACTCACCAATTTATCTTCAGTGTACTCCATGATGATTTTAGTCTTCTGCAACAAGAGATCCACATCTTCCTTGTTTTGAGCCAACACATTCCTCAGCCAATCTAATGATCTCACTATAGCATGTCTAGTACTATTCATTCTTTCCAACTCTTAAATTGTCTCTTGTGGTAGGAAGCTAGCAGCAGATGGTCTGGAACTAATGGATTGCAAAGGCTTCATCAAGTCTTGCAAATATCTTTTAAGTATATCATTTTCATTGTTCAACTCTTGTTTAGTATGTGCTTCTTTCCTTAATCTGCCCAAAGTCACAGCACTAGAGCCCTCATACTCTTCAATCTCATGTTTCATGGAAGTAGGCCCTAGGTTGATGGTTTGCACATGGTAATCACTTCCAGTTACATCATTTTTTTTTCTTATCACAAGCAAGAGTAGCAATGTAGACTACCCTATTATTTGCTTCATCTCTTCCAATCTTTGAAATGACCTTGGCTTTCTTCTTTCCTTTTCCCTTTCCTATGCTCACCAATAGCTCATCCCAATTGGGAGGAGTGTCATCCACAAGAATCTGCTTACTCTTCAATTCCTTATCCAACCAACCTAGAACAGTAGACTTTGATTGTACCTTACTATGTGGAACTTCATCCTGTTGATCCTTAGGAATATCTTCACTCAAATCCTGCTTCTTAGGGATTTCCTCGGCTTTATCTTCTTTTTCTTTATTATGCTCTTCTTCTCCATGCATAGGTGATGGAGTCCTAACTGGTATTTCCTCTCTTCGATGGGATCTATCTTCTTTACTTCTAACAGGTGAGTCCTCATAGGTTACCAGGGGAGATTATAGCACCCTCTCCATTTATGCTTCAACACTATAGAGCTTGCCCTCTTGAAATTCTTCTCCCTCTAGATCTTGATGATTTTTTGCTTCTTTAGATTCACCTGGCTCACCTAGTACATTGTCAGCTTCATGAGGAGGAGGAACATTATCATGTTGTTCTACAATAGGAGTGAATAGAGAAGCATCCCTCTATGGCACACTATCCTTAGGAGAAGGATTTATTGATTTCCTTGTATACACTTGTGTCCTTTCTCCTAAGCTTTCCACATTTACTACTGGTGGACTAACTTCCTCTCCTTCCTTGGAGCTTTCCTTTTCCTTCTGTGACATTCTTACTATCCTTCTTCTCTTGGGCATAGAAGCACTAACCTCTTGACCTTCCTTTTTAGCTTCATCTTTTGCTAGCTTCTTAGTCCTTGAAGTATGCCCTCTTTTCATGGAAATAGGTTTTTTTTGTTTCACTGCCTCCTGTACTTGCTCTGCTTGAACATCCTTAATCTTGATTTTGAAAGGAGAGCTCACCTTTCCCTTACCCTTAGGGTCCTATTCAGCTGACCCCTTAGAAGTAGAATGAGACTCTAAGTCTCCCATCAGATCATAGGTGCATTGCACACCCTCATTTTCTAGTTCCCACATTTTATGCTTGAGCCATAGTTTTGTATGCTTCATCATTGGAGACATGAGTTGTTCTAGTTCTATTTTTTCCTCTTCCAACCAATCTACTTCTCCCACTGGTTTGTCCTTCACTGCCTCATAAGCATGGCCCTAAATCAAATCTCCATCATCTTCAACTTGATCTAGGATTTACTTCATATTATATAATCGGACCAAGTTAATAGGCAGCCTGGAAAACATTTTCTTTCTAATCTCAAACTCATCACTGCAATTGGCCCAATAGTCTTCTATATCATCTTTGTGACTATATTCTTTTTTAGCCTTCTTTTGTGCTTCGCCAGTTCTGTCAAACCTAGATCTCTTAGAATGAAAGGATAAACCAAGAGTACTCATTTATTCTTTAGAAGCATGAGCTGAGTTAATAGGACATGCCTCACCAGTGCCTATCCTCAGAGGAAAATCTCCACCGAATCTAGTCTTATGCTTATCCTTTTTCACAATGGCATCAAAATCACATATTTGTCTTGTTACTTCCAGAAGTTTGATATGGTCTGTAGGATACCTAGGAAGTCGATATGGAGCCCTCTGACAACCATCTATCCTTATGTATGAGAAGGTGGGGAAATGTATAAACCAAACCCCATACCTCTTGATTAGCTCCTTGGCATTGTCAGATATCCTCACATGTTGTACACCTTGGAGCAATCTGGTGATGTACATGGTGAATGCATCATTCACCCTTCTATAGCTTGAATTACCAAGGTGTAGTTGTGCATAAACCTCATAAATCACATCCTGTCCAAACACACCCCTTGTACTTAGTCCCTTGTATGGATGAAATCTTCCAAGTGCATAGACTAAGTAGGAAGTCATTGTGAAGGTCTTCATCTGCAAGAAATTACACATCTTTTCATGAATCATGGCACTTATAACGCCTTCCCAATGATAATTAACATTCTGCTCCATCCTCACAATGACATGGAACATCCAATTCTCAAACACTCCTGCACTCTTTGACCCTACCACCCTGTTGAGAAGGGTGATAGCATCATAGTACTCCTTAAATTTTTCTCTAAATAGTTGCTTGGATAGCTTGGAAAAGTGAGATTTGGGTTTCTCCAACCAAGAATTGATGACCTACTGAGACTTGATAGTATCTTCCTCATAGAACTTATTTTCCATATCCATATCAAAAGCCACCACATGAGACCTGTCAGGCATGTCAAAGGTCTGGGCTATAGACACATGATTCAAATTTGCCACAATTCTCCCTTAGGGACCAACTATCCTTTGTGTGCCTCTGTCATAGTGTCTAGCACACTTGAGCACCAACTCATAACACTGTACTGTAGAATGAAATTCAACTACATGTGCCAACCCTAATTCCAACATTCTTCTCGCTAGCAAAGGAAGGTTTTGTGCTGCCATCCTAGCCTTGAACTCTTCATAATCCCATAGTCCAACATTTGTATCATTTACCTGTGACCAGATGGAAGTAATCTTTCTCTCAGGAATTCTACTCTTGACATCCATTTTGATTCTTTCTACCTTAGAAACTGAAGATCCCTCTGCACTTGGATCCATCACTTTACCCTTGGTTCCACCTGTCACTGCCTTACTTGACTCAACCTGCACTCAACAAAGAAACCATAATAAAGATCACATGAAACCCAAGTTAATTAATCACAAGTGATAAATTCATCCTCATTATGAGTCCCAAGATAAGAAACATGCTTAGAAATCTCATAAAAATTGATCATCTAAAAGTTTTGGTTTTCAGCCCTGTCACGGAATCCAGGCCAGAGAGGAATTTTGGAGAATTCCTAGCCAGACAAATTTTAGCAAAATAAACATAAAATCCCCCCAAATAACCATTTGATCAATTATCATAACAAAGAAAAAACATTATACATCCTTAAACAACTCAAATTGACCATACAATGCATAATCATCTGCCAATAAGTCATGTTATCTCCTAATCCTTCATTCTTCACAAGGTTTCGGAGAATTCCGCCCAGGATGGAATTCCACGAAAACAGCAATCATATGAAAATTCTAGAAAAAAGCAGGGATAAAGGAATTTCAAGAAAATACATGTGAGATGGAAATCCGTGAAGAAGGAAAAACTCTAAATCATCACACACTTTAGGAAAAAGAAGAGGAAATGGAAAATTAGCGAAATCCGCCAGCGAAGGAAAATCCCGAAGTTGAAGGAAAACCCAGATTTCTGGATATCGACGTTTTCTCGCGACTTCACTCAAATTGATCGAATGATCATAAATTTGAGGATACTTGACTTGCAACCAGTTGAATTGAACCCCCCATAGATATTTTTTAATTTCTAGGCTCACCCCAAAGCAAATCGAAAGGAAATGGCAATGCCCTAGGCATGAAACCCTAAAATTCTGCTATTGATGCATAGAACAAGCTTGAGCTCAGTCTACTCATCTACTAGTTTTTCAAAAGGTTCCTTATGGCCTACATGAGTAAGATACCTGATGATGGAAATGAAAAACAAGATTGAAACTCACTTGGGATTATCAATCAAACACAATTGAGCAACCCTAGCTTCAGATGTTCAATTCTCATACACACAGAAATTTTAACTTCAAGCACACTCAGGACGCCAAAGAATCACTCACACTCAACAATGAAAAGTGAGGCAATAGGTACATACCATTGATGGAGTGAATGTCGATTATAGCAATGACAAACAATGGTCCTTAGCACCTGAGCAAACGATAGCAGTTATGATGCCCAAAATAATGACCACCAAATCCAACAATTCGCAAATTCAACACTCCAAATCTAGCCAAGCACTCAAGATCACGCACCTCACCTCAATAGAATGCAAATGATAAAGTATAATGGCACAAGACTTCCCCAAGATCGACTAAATACCTCCCTCAGAAATCATACAAATGACATTAATGCAGTCAACAAGACACCCTGACAAAACCCGAGGATCTGACAGGACAGTGGACATTCAGAGAAATCCAACCACCACGGAATTCCACGAAGACTAGGAATTTCCAAACTACAATGCAAGGAAACCAGCACCGAGTTTAGATAGGATCCAGGTAATTCTACCAGGATCGGATTTTCCTGAAAGCAGTGAAAAACCTGAAATATGTCTAACACTTGAGATTTTCAAGAAAAATCACAGAGGGATCACCAAAGGAAGAAAGATAAACACTCAAGCTCATGCCAAGGCAAGGTAAATCCCCAAAAGAAAAGGGCCAAAACACCAGGAATGAAAGCAAAAGAGGGTCCCTGCTTTCAGCGAGGCGTGTGTGTGAAAAACTACACAACAAATGGTCACTATGTTGGGGAAATGCTCTAGAGCATTTCAGTGAGAAACTAGAATCAAGAACCCAAAATCTCTGGTTTCAGTCCCTGCATTAGGTCGTCAATTTGGCAGAATTTCAAAACTTCAAGAATAAGCAAACCATTCTTGTACTAGGGTCAAAGTGTGTGCATATGGATTCATTCTCATTTTCCCTGGTTACAATGAGGATCAAACTTAGTCTAACTAGGCTACATAATTAGGATTCCAACTCCAAAAGAAATCTGGATAGAGCCTCACTACCAGTCAAACGTCCATAGCCCCAATGAGGTTATTATTGTGATTCTCCCAAGCATAGCTCTATTGCCAGCCAGGCATCCATAGCCCCAGTAGAGATACTTGGATACTCTTGATAAGTTGAATTTATCCCCTTGATTTTCAATATTTTCTTTTTTTCTTCTTTTTGATATTTCTTTTCTTTTCACTTTTATTTCAACTTATGAACAATGAAATTCACACTCAGGGTTGAGAACCACAGTGGTGCTGAAGCTTAATATAAGATTTTTCACCTAAGCAGAATTCATAAGAGTCCCATGCAACCTTGGAATTTTAAAAGATCTGTGTAAAATGTAAGACCCAAACACAATCTAGATTTAACTTAATCTCCTGGATTATCCACTCAAAACACTTAATGCATATGACACCAAATAGAGGACTTTCACCAACTAACTTTGGGAAAAGGATTAAAGTTTGTAAAAGAAATATCCAGAACAATCCCAGATAATAATATGATTGCCATGCAGATGCAACACACCTAGAAGAAAACAAGAAAACCTCCAAAGCAAGAGCAGAGCAAAAACAAGCCAAACCAAAAGCAAACCTAAACTAACCAAAACAAAAAAAACCAAAATCAAAACAGAAAGAGAAACCTACTCTAACCAAAGCAAAACAAACCAACAAAAAGGAAACCTAAACTAACTATGTACAGGAAAAGAGTTGTAAACAGCTCAAGACTGGAAGTAATGCTTCAAATGTTGCCCATTAATAGGCAATGGGATATCTTCCCTAGTGAGGGTTTTCAAGCAAAAAGCATTATCTCCCAAGATCTTTGAAATCTATTAAGGGCCAAGCCAAAGTTTTTCAAATTTACCGTGCTCCCCTTTTTGTTCATGTGCTTTATCCCAGTAGAGAACTAAGTCAGAGATCCTAAAGGCTTTTACCTTAGCTCTCCTATCAAACCATCTTTTAACTACACCCTGATGCTTGGAAAAAAATTCTAAGGCTTCATCTCTTCTTTCTTCAAGGTGCAACAATTCTGCCAGGCGAGGCTCACGCTTGTTCTCTTCATCATAATATTCATTAATGAACTGTAAAGTGGGGATCCTCAATTGGATGGGAAATATAGGTTCTAGGCCATACACAAGGTGATAAGGAGAGGTCCCTAAGGAAGTCTTATGTCTTGTATGATCTGCCCATAGAGAAAATCTAAGTTGAGTGTTCAAATCCTTGGGATTCTTTTCCAATAACTTACAAATGGTTGTTAAGAGATTTTTATTGGAAGACTCAGCCAAACCATTACCTTGCGGATAGCAATTGGATGCAAATTTTATTACAATTCCATGATCAAAGGCCCAGTTAGAAATTTTCAATGATGCAAATGCAGGACCATTATCACAAACTAAAGATAAACAACATCCAAACCGATTAATGAGACCTAATTCAATGAAATTAATTACCACTTTAGAAGTACACTATTTGCATACAAGAGCCTCAGTCCATCGTGTGAAATAATCAGTAACAATGAGAATATACATGTGGCCTGCAGAAGAAGGTGGATTGATGGGACCTATGAAGTCCATCCCCCACTGTGCGAAAGGTTTTACCTCAAATACTAGTTGGAGTGGAAGAGTTGCATGCTTCTCCCTGGTTGCTGCAGTTTGACACACATGACACATTCTGACATGGTTGTGTGTGTCATTGAACAATGTGGGCTAATAATAACCAGCACTCAAAATTTGATTCGCAATGGAATGTGAAGATCCATGGCCAGTACTGTATCTATCATGAAATTCTGCCATGACTCTTTCAGCCTCTTGTTGCCCTAAACATCTTAAATATACACCTTCATGGTTCCTTTTGTATAAGACAGCTCCTTTCAGCATGAAACTATCACTCTTCAAATGTAATTCCCTTCTCTATACTACATTAAGATGGCCAAGACACGGTTGGTTCAAAAGATAGTAAATGATATCATCATACCAGCCTCCTGGAGAAACATCTTCAAGATTATAATGTTGGACTGTAAGGTAAGGGCCCATTTCTGCCATTGTTCTTGTAAGCCCTTGTCCTCTTACCAACTTCATGGGTTGAATCTCAATATCATATTCCTATAACATGATCACCCACTTTGCTCGGCATTCTCTCAGCTCATTTTGCATCAACAATAGCTTGACTGTAGGATCAGGAACTATTGCAAAGACCTTGTTCCTGAGAATATAATGCCTAAATTTTTTTACAGCCCTGACCAAGGCATAAGCTTGTTTCTCCACACTTGGATACTTTAGTTTGCATCTTTTAGTGGTGCACTCATAAATGCTATGGGGTGCTCATTCCCTTGATTGGACTTTTGAGTTAACATACGAGCACAGGAGTGATCAGAAGCAAATGAATATATGTAAAATGGCTTATCATAATCAGGACTTACCAATACTAGAGCCTCAGCGATAGCTCTTTTAATTTCTGCAAATGCTTCTTTTGCCTCTGCACTCCATTCAACTTTAGCTTCTTGCTTCAACATCGCATTCAATGGCTTTACTATTTCTACAAATCCCATGATAAACTTCCCTACAAAGTTAATTTTTCCAAAGAATGATTTCATTTCCTTCTTGCTAGTTGGTGGCTGAATTTTGAGTATGGATTCCACTCATTTAGGATCAATTGCAATGCCTTTCTCAGAGATGACGTGCCCCAACAATTTTCCCTCAGTGACTCCAAAGATGCACTTCTTTGGATTAAGAGATATATTGAACTCTCTACACTTCTAAAAAACCTTGCACAAGTTTTCCATGTGATCACCTCTCTTCTTGGAAAAGACTGTCAGATCATCCATATAAATAATTATTCACTTACCAATTATGTCCTTAAAAGCAATGTCCATAGCCCTCTAGAATGTGGCTCCAACATTAATCAAACCAAAAAGGAATCCTTTTATAGGAAAAAGTACCCCACTTGGTGGTGAAAGGAGTTTTATGTCTGTCCTCATACTATACCATAACTTGATTGTATCCAGAGTAGCCATCCAGGAAAGACATCATCTGAGACCCATTGACAATCTGAAGCACCTCATCTAGTGAAGGGACTGGATAGTTGTCTTTCTCTGATGCTCTGTTAAGGTTCCTGAAATCCACACATAGTCTGATTTCATCATTCTTCTTTCTCATAGGAACTAGGTTTGCAACCCAAGTCGAATGTCTAACCAAGAATATGATTCTGGAAAATAGTAGCTTCTGCACTTCCTTTTGAATTATAGGCTCCAACAGGGCATTAATCAGTCTTTGTCTCTGCCTAAAGGGTTTTACTCCCAGCTTCAGAGGGATAGTGTGAGTTATAATTGATGTGTCATAGGTCTTCAAGTCCTCATAACTCCAAGCTATCACATCCTAATATGCATGCAATGCGCCGATTATTCCTTTCCTCTCCTCTAGTGTACATACTTTACCAATGAAGACATTCTTGATATCATCTTGAGTTCCCATGTTGTATGTTTCACATTGTCCACTGATAGACTCTTTCTTAGCATCTTGTTCTTGATCTTTGACCTTATCTAGATCAAAAATCCTTTCTAACTACACCATTCCTCTGGGAATAGTGTTAGTCTTTAAATTAATTACTCCTTCCAAATCCATCTCTGCTTCTTGAGGTTCAGTTTCATCAATAATATGAGAAGCAAAGACATCTGAACTTGTAATAAAATCCAAAATATGTTTATCATCTTCAAATACCTGAAAATTGGTAACGTTGTCAGGAACTGAAGGAACTAGCATTAATTCCACTGTAAACTTCTTCAATCCAGAAAGAGACAAAGGTTGCAACGTACTAGCTGCTTGAGTAATGGAATCTACTATTTGGTTATGATTGTGTGGTATCAGCTGAATGTTGAAGGAATCAAATCCTTCAATAATATCCCATACTCTATGCCTATAATTGTTCATCCTCTTGTCATGAAACGAGTACTACCTCCTAACTTGCTTAACCACTAACTCAGAATCCCCAAAGACTTGCAAAATATTGACCTTTTTCTTTAATGCCATTAGCAACCCATGAAGTAAAGCCTCATATTCTACTACATTTTTAGTGCAATGAAACTAAAGTCTATGAGCAGCAAACAAATTTTTACCTTTTGGACTAATTAACTCAAATCCTACCCCAGCTCCTTGTTTTGATTTAGATCTGTCAAATCTTAAAGTTCAACAACCAGTAACTACAGACCTATTTGTTGCATCTCTTGCACTATTGCTGTTGGAGGGTTCTTTGGATAACATCACTTTATTTCCTTTAGGATCCTCCTGAATATTCTGAATACTGATTTTGACTGTTGGAATGGGGCTGATACATTTTTATATTTTTTCCACTATAGTCTGGCATAAGTAAGAATCCAATTCAGAGTGAGAGGCATTATGGACCCTACACTAATTTGGCAAGAGTAATTCTTCAAAATTCATTCCTCTACTGAACTGGACCTGATCTTCAATGCATTTATGAATGAATTCTTAAAATTATCCAACAAACTGAGCTGACTATCTTCAGGATCATCATCATTTTCTACTGGTTCCACCAAAGCTCCAGTACTACTAGATTTTGATGTGAGATCAACAGGCATTATATGCAGCATAAGGACCTCTTCTACATCTGACTCCTCAAAAGGGGTTGCAAGTACATAATTACCCATACTCACTTTTGATATTAGAATCTCATTCGAAGTATTCATATACTCTGTGATCATATACTTCATCTTGGGTTCTCTTTCAATCCTAAGATGATTCAGTACTCCCTTCCAGGGAAGCCACAGATGAGAGTGATCAGTTGATGCATATCCATTCAGGGCTCTAGTAAAGTCTCTTTCCAAAATTAGACCATAAGCATCTGGTATGTCTGCCACCTGTATATTAATAACCTGTTGAATTCTAGGGTCAGAGGCAACCTACATATGAATCATGTTTAATTCCCCTACAACATTAACCTCAATTATATGCAATTGAATAACTTTATTTTTGGAATCACCAAGAGTAATACCTAAAGCTCTACAAACACCAAAAGGCATTACATTGGTGGAAGCACCTAAATCCAACAAGCAATTGTGCAAGTTCTTACCGAATATACGAACAAAGATCAGAAATGGAGGAGTGTTTGTTTTCCCCTGGAACAGGGTCAAGGGAGTATCCACCTGAGCAACTTGAGTTCTATCTTTCTCTTTCCTTTTATCTCTAGGTGGCAGGTGAACTTGATTGTGAATCTGATTTTGGCCTTTTACTGGTTGAGAACTGGATGCTTTATTGACACTCTCACTAACTAATTTATCTTGTGATACTGAACTAGCATTGTAAGCTCCTAAAACTTCATTTCTAATAGTTGGAACTCTCAATAATTCAAATGCAGAGAGACTTACCTTTAGCTTCTTGAGTTTTTCTGCAACATATATGGCCAGTTATTTTGTACTCAGATCAGCAAGGGCCTCTTTGGGACATTCCACCACCCTGTCCTTATTTGTTTCAACACTCTTTCCTTTCGATGGATCAACTTGTGCTTGTCCTTCCTTTGACAGGTATTGTTTAGACACATGAAGACATGGTGGATTATTGCTAGCATTAGGATCTGGAGGCGTGGTGAAGTTTTTTGGAGGGATGGAAGTGTTGAAAGGGCCTCCAGCCTATGGACGTCTGTGTGGTATATCCCTGAGATCATTTTTTTTACAGGTCGCTGGAATCTTTGTACCTCTTCAACATAAGCTTCTTCTTCATCCATGGGGCCATTGTCATTCACTAGATTTTCATTGAACAACTATGTAATCTCATCACCATTACACACCTCATCCACCTCTTCTTTAAGCTGGTTTGATTCTTCCTTAGGTACATTATCTTTGCTCTGTGGAAAAGGAGCGTGATTTATTACCAATATTGATGAATCATAGGGAGTAGATGGCACTATCTCCTGACTACTTGTATTGTTCTCCACCTCATATTGGAAGATTGAAGCTGCTGTCTAAAATTTTGGACAGTCTAACTCAGAATGTTGACTTGTTTTATGGAGCCTACACCATCCTGATAAAGCAGCCTTAGCTAAATATACACCACTCGGAGGCTTCTCTTGATTAACTGGCTGATCTAATGAGGTGGGGATGCCTCCATTGTTAGGCCTTGTATTCCAAATTATGTTATGTTTGGGTGGTTGTCTTCTGTCAAACCCTTGTCCACCAGTCTAGCCTCTATCAAAGTTTTGGCCTGAAGATTGTCCTTTATCATAATTTTTCCCCTATCATTATTATATCCTTTTTCAGGATGCTGACCTCTATCAAAATGTTTTCCTTGTTGAATTTCTCGATTTTCTCTACTGTGGTTGGACTGCATACTTCTTTGAGCAGCCTGAAGCTGACTGTTCTAGTTCCTCAAATAAGTTACCTCCATATTCAACTTCTTCACTTGTTTAGTTAGTTCATCCAGTCTCTCTTTGTCAGGATTTCTATATAAGGGTTGATTTGTGTTACTTTGAGGATATCCTGCTATAGTACTAGTATTCAGTGACTGTTTCAAGACTTAAAAATTCTATAGATATGTAGGAAAACTAGCTTGAGGCTGTGGGTGAAGAGGTTGATTCGCATTTTGCTGAGGGTAGCTGATTTCGGGTGGAACTTGACTCATAGGAGGTCCTGGGTGAGGAACCACATATAGGCAACTGAGGTACCAAATTCATGATTAGAGTGTGATTAGCGAAAGCTTGATTAAGGTCTGGGACCTACCCTGGGTGAGCAGTGGGTCCTAGTGATGGTAAAGGCCCAAATAAGTGTTTCCTTAAAGTAGTGCTAACCTTCATAGCTTCTACATATGCATCAAGTAGGGTATTAGGAGGGTTGTTTCTCCACTTCATGAAGGTAGTGGTAATACTATCAAGACCCTCATAATATACTTCTAAAGTAGTGGCTTCATCAACAGCATAAGGAGCCTGTAATCAGGTATAGGCATGATGAAACCTATTGTTAAAGGACCCTATAAGTTCATGGGCTTCTCTCTTAACATTGGTGAATTGAAGATAAAGCTCATTGGGGCTAATGGGAATCCTAAACTTTTATAGAAATGCAATCTCAAATTTAGTCCAATTCTGAATAGACCCAGTAGGCAAATGATTGTACCAGTAGAATGCATTTTCTCCTAAGGAATAAGGAAAGAGTCTACATGCTACATCCTCATGATTGATTCCTCTATCTTTAAGGTAGGTCTGAAATATCCTGATGTGTTCCTCAGTAGTTTTATTGGGGTCATTAACATGGAATTTGGAACAAAAGTGTTCAGGGTTCTTGAGCATGACATTGTAATGATTGAAAGTCAATGGAGATGGGTTGTTGGCTAGGAAAACCATTGGCAGAGGTGGGGGTGGTAAAGGCTGATTTATAACCGGCTGAGGTTGTTGAATGGAAATGTCCTAAGAATCAGATGAAGATGAACTTGATGCAGATGAGGATGATGGGGATGATGGAAGTGGTTGGGTGGATAATGATTTATCCCTTCTTCTGGTCCTTCTTGACCTGGTAGGAGCTGGCAACTCTTAAAATTACTCCTCTTCTGGAGTAGATCTAGTTCTTCTTCTAAATCTTTCAGGAGAGATGGTAGACAGAAATCGATCCAACTTGCTTATTCAGGCCCTCCTTCTAGCACCAATCTGTTGATGGTGTTTTCTCGCACAAACAACTCAGATAAAATATATTATCCCATCTCTCTTGAAAGGTAAATCTCTATCAACAAGCCTCAAGAGATAACCCCAAGGTCTCTAATGTCAAGTCTTGACAATGCATAAACAACTCAGTGATAAATGTGAAAATGTTGGTAATCACAAAGGGACCTTACTACAAGCAAATACTGAATCCTTAGATTTATTAGATCTAGCAATGTGGTGATACCTCTAATTCTAAATCTAACCCAAATGATAAATAAATAACAAAATATAAGTGTTTCAAGAGACTTCTAAGATCAAAATTACTCCTAAGATTAACAATGCAAATGATGAAATACTTGAAATGGATCAATCCCTCAAAAAATAATTTCTACCTAACCTATATAAATATGCAATCTTACAGAAATAGTGCAATCTTCTAAGGTATTAAGGATTTTCATATCATGAACATTCATCCAAAACAACCCTATTGCAATTGAAATGAATAAACCTTCACAATTGAACTAGCACAATAAATATAAGGTCCAGGCTAACTTTGCAAAGCAACTAACAATCAGCTAGCTGCCAAAAGTATGGACCAGGGATTGTTGCAAACACTTCAAGCATCAAACCATAAACACCATTGAATCATATCTAATTCTAAATCTAACATACATCTAATATTTCCCAAGAAATCTCAAAAGATAGAACAACAAGAACCATGCAAGATAAATCAACACAAGAGAATTCACCAAGAGCGCAATGTCTTCAATTGTATTGAATCACCAAACAACAGCAACAATTCTAGTGTTTTTTGTTACAACACTTTCTCAAAATGAACTAACTTCTAACTCTAACTCTTTCTCTACTACTTAATTCACTTCAATATCCAAAACTATCTAGCTAGCTCTTACAAATGAGGCAGAATGCCATATTTATAGAAACTCCCCAAGGCATGTTGGCCTAATTAGAATTTACAATAATAATAAATTGCCATAAAACAATTCGGCCAAGAGGAATTCAAAATAAGACAACACATGCATTAAATGCATGAACTCCATCCAGGTCAGCCTGGGATCTCCAACACAACTTGGACCAATGCATGTAGAGGAGAAGGGAAATAATGGGGAAGCACAAATTTTGGTGTAGCATTGTATTAATTGCTTCCCCCTTTATCTTTATCTATTTGATCTTGCACCTTCAAGAAAATTCTATCTAACTCAACCATAGGAGGCATAGTCAAAACCTTAATCCTTCTTTCAATAGACCTTATATCATCCCTTGATTGCTTTACCATTTTGTCCCAATCTACCTTGCTAGTTTGATATTTATCAATCACTGCAATATAGGTAGCCACATCATCCAACTGATGTCTAGTGATAGGGCCCTCATTTACTGGAGCATACACATCTTTCCATCATTCCCTCAATTGCTCCAAGCTAAGATGTTTCGGCACAAATTTCTTTCTCCCTGTCATCACCTCAAAGAAGGAAATACACTTTTTGTGAATTTCAGTCAAGGTGTCCTCAATCTTTTTCCTCTATTTATATACTTTCTTCAAAACCTTCTGCCTAATTTGCAAAGCCTCATACCATTCCCAAGGCTCTGTAGCTCTGGACGAAGAAAGAATTCCATCATGCACTAATTTATCTTTAGTGTGCTCTATGATGATTTTAGTCTTCTGCAATAGGAGATCTACATCTTCCTTATTCTGATCCAACACATTCCTTAGCCAATCTAATGATCTCATTGCATCTCCTCCAATTGAAAGAATGTCTTTAATAGCATCATCTCCCTTAGTTTTTACTCCTTGTAACCAGCCAACTGTAGTGTTGATAGTGTTTTATGCACAGCAACAACTCAGAAAGAATACAATATCCTATCTCTCTTGAAAGGTAAATCTCTATCAGCAAGCCTCAAGAGATAACCCCAAGGTCTCTAATGGCAGGTCTTGACAATGCATAAACAACTCAGTGATAAATGTGAAAATGCTGGTAATCACAAAGGGACCTTACTACAAGCAAATACTGGATCTTTGATTTATCAGATCTAGCAATATGATGATACTTCAATCATAAATCTAACTAGAATGATAAAATAAATAACAAAAGACAAGGGTTTCAGAGAAATTACTAAGATTAAAGCTACTCCTAAGATTAACAATGCAAATGGCAAACACTTGAAATGGACCAATCCTTCAGAAACTGATTTCTACTTGACCCAGATGGATCTGCAATCTTCTAAGGTGTTAAATATTTTTAGATCATGAACATTCATCCAAAATAACCCTAAGGCAATTGAAATGAATAAACCTTCACAATTGAACTAAGTACAATAGATATATGGTCCAGGCTAACTTTTCAAAGCAACTAACAGTCAGCTAGCTACAAAAATTATGGACTAGGGATCACTGCAAACACTTCAAGCATCAAATCATAAACATCATTGAATCATGTCTAAATCTAAATCTAACATACATCTAATACTTCTCAAGCAATCTTAAAGAATGAAAAACAAGAACTATGCAAGATAAGGATAACGCAAATGTGGCACCAAATCACAATGTCATTACTTGCATCAAATTATCCACTAAAGCAACAATTCCAATTTTCTATTACAATATTTGCTTGAAGACAACTAACTTCTAACTCTTGCTCTACTACTTAATTTGCTCCAATATCAAAACTATCTCTCTAACCAACTATCTAGCCCTTACAAATGAGGCAGAATGCCATATTAATAGAAACCCCCAAGATATGTTGGCCTAGTTAGGGTTTACAGTAATAATTGGCCACAAAACAAGTCGGCCCAAGTAGAATTCAAAATTAAATAAAATATGCATTAAATGTTTGAACTCCATCCAGGTCAGCCTGGAATCTCCATTATAATTCGGACCAATGCAAGCAAAATAATAGGGAAGTACAAATTCTGATATAACCTTTCATTAACTGCTTTCCCCTTTGTCTTTATTTCGGTACATCCTATCATGCACCATCAAAAGCACCTTGTCCAAGTCGGCTATAAGTGGAAAAGGAAAAACCTTAAGTCTCCTTTTGATTGATCTAATGTTTTCTTTTGATTCCTCCACTGACTTATCCCACTCAACCCTACTGGTTTGATATTTATTAATAACTGCACTATAGGTAGTTACATCATCCAGTTGATGTTCAATAACTGAATCTTCACTGGCTAGAGAATATACATCTTTCCACCATTTTCTTGATTGTTCTAAGCTCAAATGCTTTGGTACAAACTTCCTTCTCCCTGTCATGGTCTCAAAGAAAGAAATGCACCCATTATGGATATCAGTCAGGGTATCCTCAATTTTCCTCCTCTACTTATATATCTTCTTCAGAACCTTTTGTCTTATTTGCAAAGCCTCAAACCATTCCCAAGGTTTGGCAGCTCTAGAAGAAGGGAGAATTCCATCACTCACAAGCTTATCCTCAGTGTATTCCATGATGGTCTTGGTCTTTTGCAGCAGGAGATTTGTATCTTCTTTATCTTGAGCCAATACATCTTTCAACAAATCTTTTTCCCTCATTGCATCTCCTCCAGTTGAAGGAATGTCTTTGATAGCATTATCTCCTTTAGTTTGCACCCCTTGTAGCCAGTTTGTTGTGGTAAGAGTAGTGGCCTTCATTCTTTCTAGCTCAGTTATCATTTCTTGGGGTAGGAGACCTACAGCAGAAGATGAGGAGCTAATAGATTGCAAAGGCTTCATCAAGTCCTGCAAGTACTTTAATTTCTCATTCTCCTTCTTTAGCTCTTGCTTAGTCTTCACTTCCTTCCTTAACCTACCCAATATTACTGCACTTGAACTCTCATATTCTTCAATATCCTGCTCCATGGAAGTAGGCCCCAGGTTGATGGTCTGGATATTGTAATCCTCTCTAGTTGCATCATCTGTGTTCTTATCCGGAGCAAGAGTAGCAATGTGGACTACCCTGTTGTTGGCCTCATCTCTTTCAATCCTGGAAATAACCTTGGCTTTCTTCTTTCCTTTTACCTTTCCTATGTTTTCTAGTAGGTCATCCCAATTGGGAGGGGTGTCATCCACAACAATCTATTTACTCTTTAATCCCCTTTCCAACCAACCTGGAACAGTAGATTCTGATTGTGCTTTACTCTATCCAACTTCCTCCTGTCGATCCTTGGGCGCATCCTCATACAAATCTTGCTTCTCAGGAACCTCATCAGCCTTATCTTCTTCTTCTCTAGTATTCCCTTCTTTGTACACAGGTGATGGAACCTTAACTAATACTTCTTCTCTTTGAGGAGGTCCAGCTTCTTTAGTTCTAATAGGTGAATCTTCATATGTAACCAAGGGAGACTGCATCACCCTTTCTATTTCTACCTCAACATTATAGAGCTCACCCTCTTGAAATTCTTCTCCTTTTGTATCATGGTGATATTCTGCTTTCTCGGATTCACCCTGCTCCTTTTGAGCTTCATGGGAAGAAGAGACATCATCATGTTGTTCTGCATGAGAAGTAACTGGACGAGGATCCTTTTTCGACACACTATCCTTAGGAGAAGGAGTTCTTGATTTCCTTGTATACACTTGTGTCTTTTCTCCTGAGCTCTCCACATTTACCACAGGTGGGTTAACTTCTTCTCCAGTCCTGGAACTTGCCTTTTGTGACAGTCTTACAATTCTTCTTCTTTTGGGCACAAAAGCACCAACCTCGGGATCTTGCTTTTTAGCTTCCTCCTTCTCAGGATTCTTAGCCTTTGAAGTATGCCCTCTTTTATTGGCAATAGGCCTTCTTTGTTTTTCTGTCTCATGAGCTTCCTCAACTCAAACATCTTTAATCTTGATTTTAAAAGGAGAGCTCGCCTTGTCTTTACCCTTGGGATCCTGTTCAAATACTAATTAGAAGTAGAATGAGGGTCTAAATATCCCATCAAATCATAGGTGCATTGCACACCTTCATTCTCCAATTCCCATATCTTATGCTTTAGCCATAGCTTTGTATACTTAATGACTAGATTCATTAGCTACCATAGCTCTATTTTTTCTTCTTCCAGCCAATCTATTTTTCCAATTGGTCTATCCTTTACCACCTCATAAGCATGGCCCTGAACCAAATCCCCATCATCTTCAATCTGATCTGTAACTACCCTCACATTATATAATTAGACCGAATCTATCGAAAGCTAGGAAAACTTCTTCTTCCTAACCTCATACTCATCACTGTAATTAGCCCAGTAGTCTTCCAAATCATCTTTGTGGCCATATTCTCTACTGGCCTTCTTTTGTGCCTCACCAGTTCTGTCAAACTTATACCTCTTGGAATGGAAAGATAACCCAAGAGTACTCATCTCCTCCTCTGAAGCCTGAGTTGAGTTAATGGAAGGGAAAGCTTCTCCAGCGCCTATCCTCAAAGGGAAGTCTCCACCAAACCCAGTCTTATGTTTGTCCCTTTTCACAATAGCATCAAAGTCACATATTTTCCTAGTGACCTCCAGGAGTAGGATATGATCAGTGGGATACCTTGGAAGTCGATATGGATCACTTTGACAGCCATCAATCCTTATGTACGAGAAGGTGGGAAACTATATAAACCAAGCCCCATACCTCTTGATCAGCTCCTTGGCCTGATCAGAAATCCTCACATGTTCTGCACCTTGAAGTAATATGGTGATGTACATGGTGAATGCATCATTAACCCTTCTATAGCTCAAGTTACCCAAATGTAGTTGTGGATAAACCTCATAGATCATGTCCTACCCAAAGATGCCCTTGGTACTTAATCCCTTGTATGGATGAAATCTTGCAAGTGCATAAACTAAGTAGGAAGTCATTGTGAAGGTCCCAGTTTGTAAGACATTACACATCTGCTCATGAATCATAGCACTTATAACACCTGCCCAATGATAATTAATATTCTCCTATTCCATCCTGACAATGACATGGAATATCCAGCTCTCAAACACATTGGCATTCTTTAACCCTACCACCCCACTAAGAAGAGTGATGGCATCATAATATTATTTCTTGAACTTCACTTTGAATAGTTGTTTTGGAAGCTTTGAATAGTGAGACTTAGGCTTTTCCAACCAAGAATTGATGATTTGTTGTGCTCTAATGGTATCCTCCTCATAGAAATTTCTTGCCATGTCCATATTAAAAGCCACTACATGAGATCTATCTGGCATGTCAAAGGTCTAGGCTATGGAGACAGGATTAAGATTCACCACAATCCTCCCTTGGGGATGAACTATTCTATGGGTGCTTCTATCATAATGCCTGGCACACTCAAGAACCAACTCATAACATTGCACTATAGAAGGAAATCCAGCTACATGTGCCAACCCTGATTCCAACATCCTTTTAGCTAGTAAAGGAAGGTTTTGCACTACCACTACCATTCTAGCCTTGAACTCTTCATAGTCCCATAGTCCAACATTCATGTCAGTCACTTCTGACCAGATAGAAGTAATCTTGCTTTCCAGGATTTTACTCCTAATTTCCATCTTGATCCTTTCCGCTTCAGACATAGAAGACCCCTTTGTACTTGGATCCACCATTCTACCCTTGATCCCACTTGCCACTACCTTGCTTGACTCAGCCTGCATCCATCGAATATCAACAAAGAAATCTAATTATTGATAACATATTTATTAAAGTGTTAACTCAAAATCATAATATGACCATCAAATCAACCATAAATCATCATAACTGAGAAGTTTGAGATTTCAAGTTAACTCAGGAAAACCAGTCTGGGGGGAATTTCAGAAAATTCCAGACCAGGCGGATTCTCCCAAAGAAGGCACAGATATCAACCATAGATCATCGAAATGAAAAAGATGCATAGAGAGTTGTGTAATCTATCAATTCAAAGCATGGAATGATAAGTATTCATCATTAAACCCATCCATTTCACCCAATTTCTAAGTTCCACAAAGCTTCCCAGAAAATTCAAAAAATCTGGTCATACCAGAATTCCGCAAAAATAACAATACCATATGAATTTCGGGGAAACGAAGGGACAACGGAGAAATTGGGAAAAATTGAGATCGACAGAAATACGTGAAGAAGGCCATATTCTATATTTTTAGCACGTTCTGGGAAAATGGAGGAGACAAGGAAACTCGGGGAAATCTGCCAGTGCAGAAAAATCTCGAAGCTGAAAGAAAACCCGAATATCGAAGTTCTGACACGATCTCGCTCAAATTGATCGAACAATCATGGATTTGAAGAATTTGAGCATGCAACAAGTTTTACCTAAATCTCTGATTGATTTTCATTGAACTTAAAGCTCCTCTTAAAGCAAATCAAAAGGAAATGGTGAAGCCCTAGGTATGAAACCCTACAAATTCTCCATTGACGCACAGACAAGCTCGGGATTTAGGTTACTCAACTACTAGTTTTCAAAATATCTTCATGACCCACAAGCAAGCAAGATAAAAGTGAAAAACAAGCTCAAAACTAACTTGGGGAATCATCGATCTAATCAACATCATGCAACCCTAGCTCCGGAATACCCAAACACAGAAATTCAAACTTCAAGCATATCTAGAATGCCAAAGGACCATTCACATTCATCAATCAAAAGATAGGAAACATGTACATACCATTTGATGAAATGGAAATCAATTATAGCAATGATAGACAGCAATCCCAAATGCCCGAGCAAGCTTTGACAACACCCATGCCCAGAAAACAACCACCAAATCCCACAATTCAGAGGTTCAACATGCCAAATTCAGCCAAGCACCGCAAGGTTGAACACTCCAACTCAATAAAATGCAAATGATAAAGCATAATGGCAAGAAAATCCCCAAAAATTGATTAAATACATTCCTCATAATTCGTACGAGTGATCATAAATGCAGTCGACAAGACAAGCTAAAGAAATTCGAAAACCCGACGGCAAAACAAATTTTTGAAAAAATCCGGTCCAAGCGAAATTCCGCGTAAAACCAAATTTTTCGAACTGCAGCACTAAAGCCCTTTCACCGGAGTTTGAGTGAAATCCGGGAAAATCTGGATGGAGTGGAAAATCCTGAAATGGGGTAAAAACCCGAACTTCGCTCAAAACTTAGATTTTTTAATGTGCAACTCAAGGGAATGACTTAGGCAAGCAAGATAAACATTTAAATCCTATGCCAAGCCAAGGTAAATCCTCAAAATAAAAGGGCCAAAATCCCAAAAAATGAAAGCAAAAGAGGGTCCCTGCTTTCAGTGGGGCGTGTGTGCAAAAACTGCACAACATGTAGCATGTGTGGTACTCTTCATTCTTTCCAACTCTGAAATTGTCACTTGTGGCAGGAAGCTAGCAACAGATGGTGTGGAACTGATGTATTGCAAAGGCTTCATCAAGTCTTGCAAATATCTTTTAAGTTTATCATTTTCTTTGTTCAACTCTTATTTATTTTGTGCTTCTTTCCTTAATCTGCCCAAAATCACAGCACTAGATTTCTCATACTCTTCAATCTCCTGTTCCATGAAAGTAGGCCCTAGGTTGATGGTTTGCACATGGTAATCATTTCCAATTACATCATCTCTATTCTTATTAGGAGAAGGAGTAGCAATGTGGACCACCCTATTATGTGCTTCATCTCTATCAATCTTGGAAATGACCTTGGCTTTCTTCTTTCCTTTTACCTTTCCTATGTTTGCCAATAGCTCATCCCACTTGGAAGGAGTGTCATCCACAAGAATCTACTTACTCTTCAATTCCTTATCCAACCAACCTAGAACATTAGCCTATGATTGTACCTTACTCTGTGGAACTTCATCTTGTTGATCCTTAGGCGTATCTTCACTCAAACCTTGCTTCTTAGGGATTTCCTCAGCTTTCTCTTCTTTTTCTTTATTATGCTCTTCTTCTCCATGCACAGGTGATGGAGTCCTAACTGGTATTTCCTCTCTTCAAGGGGATCTATCTTCTTTACTTCTAACAGGTTAGTCCTCATAGGTTACCAAGGGAGACTGTAGCACCCTCTCCATTTCTGCTTTAGCACTATAGAGCTCACCCTCTTGAAATTCTTCTCCCTCTAGATCTTGATGAGTTTTTGCATCTTTAGATTCATCTGGCTCACCTAGTACATTGCTAGCTTCATGAGGAGGAGGAAAATTATCATGTTATTCTGCAATAGGAGTGACTGGAGGAGCATCCTTCTATGGCGCACTGTCCTTAGGAGTAGGCGTTCTTGATTTCCTTGTATACAATTGTGTCCTTTCTCCTAAGCTTTCCACATTTACTACTGGTGGACTAACTTCCTCTCCTTCCTTGGATATTTCCTTTTCCTTATGTGGCATTCTTACTATCCTTCTTCTCTTGGGCACAAAAGCACTAACCTCTTGACCTTCCTTTTCAGCTTCATCTTTTTCTAGCTTTTCAGTCCTTGAAGTATGCCCTCTTTTCTTGGTTCACTGCCTCATGAACTTCCTCTGCTTGAACATCCTTAATCTTGATTTTGAAAGGAGAGCTCACCTTGCCCTTACCCTTAGGGTCCTGTTCGGCTGACTCCTCAGTAGTAGAATGAGACTCTAAGTCTACCATTAGATCATAGGTGCATTGCACACCTTCACTTTCCATTTCCCACATTTTATGCTTGAGCCATAGTTTTGTAAGCTTAATCACTGGATCCATGAGTTGTTCTAGTTCTATTTTATCCTCTTCCAACCAATCTACTTCTCCCACTGGTTTGTCCTCCACTGCCTCATAGGCATTGCCCTGAATCAAATCTCCATCATCTTCAACTTGATATGGGATGGCCTTCACATTATATAGTTGGACCAAGTTAACAGGCAGCCTGAAAAACTTTTTCTTTCTAATCTCAAACTCATCACTACAATTGCCCCAATAGTCTTCTATATCATCTTTGTAGCTATATTCTCTATCGGTCTTCTTTTGTGCTTCACCAGTTCTGTCAAACCTAGATCTCTTAGAATGAAAGAATAAACCAAGAGTACTCATTTATTCTTTAGAAGCATGGGCCAAGTTAATAGAAGGAAATTCCTCACCAGTGCCTATCCTCAGAGGAAAATCTCCACCAAATCCAGTCTTATGCTTATCCTTTTAACAATGGCATCAAAATCACATATTTGTCTTGTGACTTCTAGAAGTATGATATGGTCTGTAGGATACCTAGGAAGTCGATATGGAGCCCTCTGACAACCATCTATCCTTATGTATGAGAAGGTGGGCAACTGTATAAACCAAGCCCCATACCTCTTGATTAGCTCCTTGGCATTTTTAGATATCCTCACATGATTTGCACCTTGGAGCAATCTGGTGATGTACATAGTGAATGCATCATTCACCCTTCTATAGCTTGAATTACCAAGGTGTAGCTCTGGATAAACCTCATAAATCACATCTTGTCCAAACACACCCCTTATACTTAGTCCCTTGTATGGATGAAATCTTCCAAGTGTATAGACTAAGTAGGAAGTCATTGTGAAGGTCTTCTTCTGCAAGACATTACACATCTGTTCATGAATCATGGCACTTATAATGCCTACCCAATGATAATTAACATTCTACTCCATCCTCACAATAACATGCAACATCCAATTCTCAAACACTCCTGCACTCTTTAATCCTACCACCCTACTAAGAAGGGTGATAGCATCATAGTAATCCTTAAATTTTGCTTTGAATAGTTGCTTGGTAAGCTTGGAAAAGTGAGATTTGGGTTTCTCCAACCAAGAATTGATGACTTGCTGAGACTTGATGGTATCTTCCTCATAGAACTTCTTTGCCATATCCATATCAAAATCCACCACATGAGACCTGTCAAGCATGTCAAAGGTCTGGGCTATAGACACATGATTCAAATTTGCCACAATTCTCCCTTGGGGACCAACTATCCTTTGTGTGCCTCAGTCGTAGTGTCTATCACACTCGAGCACCAACTCATAACACTGTATTGTAGAAGGGAATCCAACTACATGTGCCAACCCCGATTCCAACATTCTTCTCGCCAGCAAAGGAAGGTTTTGTCCTACCATCCTAGCCTTGAACTCTTCATAATCCCATAGTCCAACATTTGTATCAATTACCTCTTACCAGATGGAAGTAATCTTGCTCTCAGGAATTCTACTCTTGACATCCATTTTGATTCTTTCTACCTCAGAAACCGAAGACCCTCTGCACTTGGATCCATCACTTTACCCTTGGTTCCACCTGTCACTGCCTTACTTGACTCAGCCTGCACCCAACAAAGAAACCATAATAAAAACCACATGAAACCCAAGTTAATTAATCACAAGTGATAAATTCATCCTCAATATAAGTCCCAAGATAAGCAACATGCTTAGAAATCTCATAAAAATTGATCATCTAAAAATTTGGCTTTTCAACCCTACCACAGAATCCAGGCTAGAGAGGAATTTTGGAGAATTCCTAGCCACATAGATTTTAGTAGAATAAACATAAAAGCCCCCCAAATAACCATTTGATCAATTATCATAAAAAATAAATAGCATTATACATCCTTAAACAACTCAAATTGACCATACAATGCATAATCATCTACCAATAAGTCATGTTATCTCCTAACCCTTCATTCTTCACAAAGTTTTAGAGAATTCCACCCAGGACGGAATTCCATGAAAACAACAATCATATGCAAATTCTAGAAAAATGCAGGGACAAAGGAATTTCAGGAAAATCCAGGTGAGATGGAAATCCGTGAAGAAGGAAAAACTCTGAATCATTGCACACTTCAGGAAAACAAAGAGGAAATGGAAAATTGGGGAAATCCGCCAGCGAAGGAAAATCCTGAAGTTGAAGGAAACCCAAATTTCTGGATATCGACGTTTTCTCGTGACTTCACTCAAATTGATCGAATGATCACAAGTTTGAGGATCCTTGGCTTGCAACTAGTTGACTTGAACCCCCAGAGGTCATCTTTGAATTCCAGGCTCACCCTAAAGAAAATTGAAAGGAAATGGCGATGCCCTAGGCATGAAATGCTAAAATTATGCCATTGATGCACAAAACGAGCTTGAGCTCAGTCTACTCATCTGCTAGGTTTGCAAAATGTTCCTTGTGGCCTATACGATCAAGCTACCTCATGATGGAAATGAAAAACAAGCTTGAAACTCACTTGGGATTATCAATCAAACACAATCAAGCAACCCTAGCTTCAGATGTTCAATTCTCATACACACAGAAATTCAAACTTCAAGCACACTCAGGACGCCAAAGAATCACTCACACTCAACAATGAAAAGCAAGGAAATAGGTACATACCATTGATGGAGTGAAATTTGATTACAGCAATGACAAACAACGGTCCTTAGCACTCGAGAAAACAACATTAGTTATGATGCCCAGAAGAATGACCACCAAATCCAACAATTAGCAAATTCAACACTCCAAATCTAGCCAGGCACTCAAGATCATGCACCTCACTTGAATAGAATGAAAATGATAAAGCACAATGGCACAATACTTCCCCAAGATCGACTAAATACCTCCCTCGGAAATCATACAAATGACATTAATGCAGTCAACAAGACACCCTGACAAAACCCGGGGATCCAATAGGATGGCGGACATTCAGAGAAATCCGACCACCACAAAATTCCACGAAGACCAAGAATTTCTGAACTACAATGCAAGGCAACCACCACCGGGTTTAGAGAGGATCTGGGTAATTCCGCCAGGAGCAGATTTTCTCGAAAGCAATGAAAAACCCGAAATATGTCTAACACTTGATAGTTTCAAGAAAAATCATAGAGGTATCACCAAAGCAAGAAAGATAAACACTCAAGCTCATGCCAAGGCAAGGTAAATCCCCAAAATCAAAGGGCCAAAACACTAGGAATGAAAGCAAAAGAGGGTCCCTGCTTTCAACGGGGCATGTGTGTGAAAACTACACAACAATACCTTATACCACTGAAGCATCAAGGGTACATTACGACAATGTCTTAACCAAGAGGAAGCCTTGATCATCTTAATAGAAGTACATGATGGAATATCTAGTTCCCATTCTAGTGATATTACTTTAGCTAAGAAACTATTGAGGATGAGGTATTACTGGCCAACATGGAAAGAGAATCCCATCAGTACATGTAAAAGTGTGTCCAGTGTCAACAGCATGGAGATCTTATTCATGCCCCAGCTCAGGAGTTACAATCAATGGTCATACCTTGGTCTTTCTCACAATGGGGGCTTGACCTCATGAAAGATTACTCCAACCTCATCTAATGGCCATAAGTTCATCATAACAACCACTGAGTACTTTACCAAGTGGGTAGAAGCCATTCCTATGACCTACATAACAAGGAAGCAAATTTCTAAGTTTATCATGAATTACCTCATCTATCATTATGTTGTTTTGCAAGCCCTTATCTCAAACAACGAAACACCCTTCAAGAATCAAGATGTGAAAGAGCTATGTCAAATATTTAACATCCAACATTGATTCTCTACCCCGTATAACCCCTAGGGAAACAGTCAAGTTGAGGCTACAAATAAAACCATTCTAAAAATCCTAAATAAAATTATCAATGAAGATGGTCATGACTGGCATTTTCATTTAAATCTCGCCCTCTAGGCCTATTGAACCAGCATCCACACACCTACAAGTGCAACCCCTTTCTCCTTGGTCTACGAATCAAAATCCATCTTTCCTATTGAGGTCGAGCTTCCTTCACTACAAGTGCCACTATAGAATCTTATCACTAATGAAGAATATAGAGTATCTCGGCTAAATGAGCTAGAATTATTGGATGAGTGTCATCTTGAAGCCCTTAATCACTTGCAAGTATATCAAAACTGACTGAAATAGAGCTATAACAAGAAGATCAAGTGTCGGTCTTTCTAGGTAGGGGATCTTGCCCTAAAGTAGAATCAAAAGAATCTTCTATATTAGGATAGTAAAGGAAAGTTTGAGCCTAATTGGTTAGGTCCCTTTGTCGTCACAGCAAGCTATGGGTCAGAAGCATATCAATTGTCAATGTCTAAAAGTGAACCCTTGTAGGAACTGACCAACAGTCTGCATCTTAAAAAGTTTTATGAGTAGGCTTGAAGGGTGTAAGTTTGAAAATACAAAAAAATCAAAAATCCAAAAAAATCCAAAAAAATGAGAAAAAGGGTTGAAAACAATAAAGAAAAATAATTGTCCTCTAGTGAAAACCACTTTGGTGGATCTTTGGGCAAGTACCTTGGTGAAAACCTAGAAAACAAGTGCCTTGCATAAATAAAGTACCTCCATCTATCTTTGGCTCTTTAGCTTATCATGCTTCACATCCATCCATCACATCACATCACACCATCTTATTTATTCCATCACCCATTCACGTTTATATCATAGCTTGATATTGTGAAGTATCGTGTCCCCTTTAGTACTACTTGGAATATTCCAAAGGTCGGCATTTCCATCCTATATCGAGGTATTCTATTGTATAACACTGGGGTGCAATTCATTATCGATCGGATCGGTTTCTTGTATATATTATGGTTATTGGAAATCTCATCAAAAATCCCAAAAACCTTCATAAAACTCCATCAAAAAATCCAAAAACAGTTGCAGAAAGTTGTAAAGCCAAAAATCCCAAAACATCCAAATTCCTGTATAGCTAAAATCCAAAAATATTCAGAAAATATAAAGTCAAAATCCAAAACATCCAAAACACATCAAAATCCCTAAAAAGGCCAAAACATCAAAAATCCAAAAATAGAACTATGTGAACTACGTTGTCTCTGAGCTTGAACATAGGCAAGGCCATCATTGATGTGCTCCTGAGACACCCTAGGTTAGTCCTTTTAAGAGTATGTCAAAATAAATAGACAATCCATCAACTATTCATCTCTCATCAATAATAAGTCAAGTCAGTCAAACTACGTGGTCTCTACGTGTATAACATAGGAAAGGCTCATCTTTGATAAGCCCTCAAGGCCCCTAGGATAGTATTTTAGGTTAGGTTCTTGGTCAAATCTTGGAAAAACCCTAAACATTCAAAAATTTCATAAAACACAAAAACATTCAAAAATGGTAGAAAATCCCTAAACATTTAAAATCTCATAAAACCCCTAAACATTCATAAAGAGTCAAAAAACTCCAAAAACATAGGAAAACATTGAAAATACCCTAAACAACCTCAAATAATAAAAAACCCCAAAATATTCACATAAAACTTTCAAAAAAATAGCCTAAAAACATTTTTAAAATACCAAAAACATTGAAATATTCCAAAAAATCCAAAACCATCCATCCCATCTCGCTTTCACCCGCGATAAAATTTTACCCATAATAAATCAAAATGCCATCTTCAACCTTTGGTAAAACAAATAAGTGTCGCAAGTCATAAAGTGAGAACCTAAGTGTTAAAATCTAAAGTCTAGATAATAGATAAATGAGTCAGGGGAGTTTTTATCAACAGCTTATCACACACCTCATCCTAATCAAAAAATCTGATAACATTTCCTAGGATGCATCCTTCCTGTGATGGACATCAACATCAAAAATCACCTTAGCTA
Source organism: Sequoia sempervirens (assembly GCA_007258455.2). Taxonomy (NCBI): domain Eukaryota; kingdom Viridiplantae; phylum Streptophyta; class Pinopsida; order Cupressales; family Cupressaceae; genus Sequoia; species Sequoia sempervirens. The sequence continues at coordinate 229,107,755 of VDFB02193867.1, forward strand.
TGTTAAAATTGGCAAGAGATATAGATAAAACTGACTATTTTTCTTTGATCTTTTCTTATGCTTTATCTTATTGACCCATTCCGAGGAACTCTCGATGATGTCTAAATGATTTAGAGAGAAAGGAATGGGGCATCGATCATTATCTTTTATTTGTTGTGCTTATGGGTACTTTTGTAAAATAATATTGGTGCATACTTACTTACTTGTGTGTAGGGAGGTTGTTCGGAGTAGATTGTTGACTATTGTGTATGCTTTGGTCCAATATATTCTAAACTTCTAAACTACATTCCAATGAGGTTTTTTTATATAAAGGTGTGAACAAGAACTATCCTATTTGTTTGCAGAGTCAAAGTCCATTATCATTGGATACAACTTCATTCTGGTTTTCAATACCATGATGCATTGTGTATGTGTTATATCAAACATAAGGAATGACAAAAACTCCCAATCCCAAGATATGAGAAAATCATGATCATCATCTCTCATCACCATATCTAATAAAGTCTTGGTGGATCAAGGACTTGTTGGAATTTTTAAATCAATCTTCAAAATAAATGGTCAAATCATTCATTTTATTCTTCTATCTTCTTTCCACGCTAACCTGGTATCATGACAGTCAACAAAAACATCATCATGCATCCATCCTGCATCCATAAATCATCAACATGCATACATCTCACATCATGATAGCATATCATAATAAAAATAAAACATAGTCTATTGCATTATCATATCATAAGCATGAACATCTACATTATACATATATACATCCATATGCATACATCATCATATCATAAATTGCATGAAAAAGTGTATAAAAATAAATGCATCCATCCCATAACATATAACAGAAAGATACTAAAAAAGGTCAGACATCCATTGGTTTGCATATAATTACATCATCACATATCACATATCACATAAATAAAAGAATTGCATCCATCACATTGCATCCATACATAATCATAACACATCTATATAACATCACATCATATCATTTGCATCCATACATACATAAAGCATGAAATAAAAGCACATCACTTATTGAATCTGGATCATCTTGTATATATATCAAAAAATGGTTGTCATGGTACAATAACTGAATCAATGTGTATGAATATCATCAAAATGTACAATGTACATGAGGCTATCAAAAATGATCCTATGAATGTATGTTTGTATAAATAATTAGGCTATACAACAAAAAAGTGTTTACAAAATCAAAAGAGGTCTATCCCTCACTGGCCCTATCACCCTGTTCGGGTTGATCTGGTTGTCTAACTGAGGTCGAGGAACTTAGTTGCACCTAACTCCGGTGCTCAAAATCAGGTTGTCAAAAGCATGGAGGGACATCTCTATAGTAAAAGGTATGCCAATATTCCACCTCCTCCCTTGTTGTCTCGTACAACTACGCAGACACTATCTGTCCAACGAGTCCCTAAGCCTGCTGAGACTATTGTTGAGACATGACCTCTAACTATTGTCATCAATCGATCTCCTATGCCAACTATATATTCAAGGTCTACCTAAGTTGACACTCGTGATCCCTCTCAACTATAAGTGTTAGAACCTACTACCAAGCCTGATCTCACTCAGTTGTCACTACCTATAACTGCTGCTACAACTATTGTATCTGAACATCTCAAGGATCTGGCTGATGAGTCCAATTAATGGCTCAATTTTGATAGGGTTTATTATATTTTTATTTTTTTTACCATAGACTTTGGCACTTGGTTTTTGACATTTTCCTTGTTATTTCCTTAAAACCATAAACCTTGGGCATAAGTTTATCCTTGTGACTTTTAATGACATTAACATGCTATGTGAATTATCTATGTTAGTTTTACATGTGGTTGAATGGATGTTACTTTAAGGTAATTATAGATATGCAAAAAAAATTGTGTGCTAATGTCATTATGCAGGTTACATTAAGATGTTGATGTCAATGAAGCCTGCCAAGTGGAAGAAACTCCTACCAACTGGTCCGTTGCCAAGAAAGTTGAGAAGATGATCATTAAGAGGTCAAAGGAAGGAAAACTTCCAATGGAGGGAAATTCCTAGTTCAAATAAAATATTGTAACCACCTTTTAAATAGTCATGTTTGTTTGTTGAGAAATTATAGGGAGTGTGTTGTGCTAGATTCTCATTGGGGCAAGTCTACTTTGACCAAATTTGGTGCATGCATAACCTCCTCCATCTTTTTCTATGCTTTCAATAAGTGGCATCCTCCTATTTTGATGGAGTCGACTGCCTAGGTAGTTAGGGTTAGCTAGAAGTTTTTCTCTCTATAAATAATGGTCAGATGCCCCTTTTCATAAGGTTGGACGTTCTAAGATTGTACTTGCATTTTCCAGTTTTAGTAATATAGTCATATCACTGAGATGTTGTAATCATGTTTTCAAGAAATAATATGATATTCTGAATTGTTGCATTTGAGTTAGCATAAGGAAGACTTGCTCAAGGGGGCCCACTAGGTGAGAATTATGCCTATTTAGTTTAGAAGTTATTTTATGTTCAGTAATTAGTTCCATTTTCAGCAACTGTTTGTTCCTGCAGCCATTGGAATTTTGTTTTGTGACTATTCCTACAGCCAAGGCAGATAGAGTAGTTTCCTATCTATTTGCTGAGATTTCCATTTATATCTTTCATTTCTAGTCCAGTTGTTGATTCTTATTGTAGTTGTTGATGTATGCTCAATACTTAAGTTCATTTCCTTCCAACATTTCATTTCCAGTATTGTTTCTTTCCTAGTTTATGGATGACTACAATAGAGTCCTAGAGCACATACAGTGTTGACCCATTTCAAGTTTACATCCCTGGGTTGACAATGAAATGCACCTTCATGATGAATAAGATAGCTACTTAGTGTAGATGTCCAATCTCTAAGACATGGATCTAAGGGCTTAGTTATTAAACGATTAGAGGAGGCCAACATTTTTAGCATCGTTGTTGGGGGTGGTTTCAAACTAGGAAGTTCCTTGGATTCATTGATAGTTTCTTTCTTGTTGTAGTATTTTTGAAGTTTATTCTTAGCATACCCTTCATTTAGGAAAGTAATGAACTTATATTCTTTCACCAATTCTTTGTGTGATTTGGTTGATATTGAGTTGATACCGCATACATAGAGGAAGGAGAAGAGATGCTTATTGAAGATTCCTTCCTAATGACCCTAATCCTAATAATCAGCTAGTTGAGTTTCAAAATCTTCCAAGAGAAGAAGAAGAAGAGGCACACCCTTTTTTTGATGCATTTCCCAATTTAACCAGTTGTGACACTTCCTCTGAAGACCAAAATTTGATTGACAATCCATTTGCTTTAGAACTCCAAGCAGACATGGCTGATACAAATAGAAACAGACCCAACTAGCTATCTTTTCCATTTCTTATCACCCATCAGAATGAAGTTGACAACCTCAAAAGCATCCCTGATTCAGTCCTTCCTAAGTTCTATGGGCTTGTCATAGAAGACCTTGACACATTCCTATTTGAGTTTGATATCCTCTGCAGAAGTTATGACTATACCACAGATGCTCATAGGCTTAAGTTGTTTCCTACCACCTTGAAAGAAGCTACATTAAGATGGTTTATGAGCCTAGGTAGGAATACTATATAAAATTGGGATGATATGAAAACAAAGTTTCTTGAAAAGTACAAAGAATATTGTAGGGGTAGTGATATGAGAGGAGATGACATCTTTAGTATGCAGCAAAAGGAAGATGAGAGTTTGGAGGACTACATTTTGAGGTTTCTATTTTTCTTGCAGAAATCCCCACATTGTACACTCAATGAAGAATCTCAAAATCTACTCTTCCTTAGAGGGATCAATGAAAGTTTCATTGATGCTCTAGACATAATGGGAGGAGGAGATATCACCCAAGTTCCTTGGGATGATATTAAGAAGATATGTTAGAACTATTAAAGGAAACTTCAAAGAAAGAAAGAGGTTACCTATCCTTTGTGGGTAAATAATCCACCAATGGAGTTTCAAGGATGGAGATTACTCACTTGTTGCTAGATTTCAAGCAAGAAATCATAAACAATCTGGCCACTCAACTAGATACACTTCAAGGAAAGAAGAAACATGAGGAGGCAGAGGCAATGTTGGCAGAATATTGTCCTCACTGCAGACAAAAGAAGAAGGGCTGCAAATGAAAAATGGTAGATAACATTGACAGTAAGAAGATTCCACCTGAGTTCAAGCCAATCCAGGGAGATGATGACCAATTCTACTACATTGCACGAAGGATACCATGGGCCCCAAGACAAGGTATGCCACTAGATCCATTATCCTTTGTTAGGCCTTATTTCAATTCTTATGCATCTGGTAATAAATGGAAACCCCCATACGCATCCAACTATGGAGGATATCCACCTCAGCCTTAGAACAACCCTCCAAATACCTAGCCCAATCACCAAAACTCTCCACCCCAGTGGAAACAACATCAGGGGAATTGCAAGCAATTTCAGGGGAATTGGAAGCAATTCAAGGGGAATTGGCAACCACCTCTAGAAAACTGGTAGCAAACATCCAAATGGAGGGGAGGATAGCAATGGCCAAACCCGACAAGTAGTTACATGCAGCCACCTCCACAACCTCAGCAACTTGCCATAATTCCTCCTCCTACTAGCTCAAGTTCAAGCACATCTAGACCTACTTAGTTGCTAGCTCAACCCACACCTAACCCAAATAACAAACCACAGCAATAGCCAGTCTACTCTGTAGATCCTAATTATCAATTCCCTACATATGTTGTGAGTGTGAGTGACATCCATCTACATTTAGGAACCACTCTGTCAGCTCCTTCCACTCCTATCATCACTGAAATTCCTGTGGAAGAAGAGAAGCATCAAAATGTCCCCATTCATCCAAGTGTGCCTAAAAATATTGAACCAGTTTAGTATACTGATCAAGATCCACCATTTCCTCAAAGGTTAGAAGTTGTTAAACAAAAGGAAGAGAAGGAGGAAACAACCTTTGACATTTTGTATCAGCTAAAACATATATGTGTTAAGATACCTTTGTTTCAGGCCATAAAAGATGTCCCCTTATATGGAAAAGTAATCAAGGAAGCATGCCTCAAAAATTTAGGGAGAAAAAAGAAAAACCCCAACACAGTTCATGTGGTGGGACAATTGGCATATATCATGCTTGGGAAAGTTACAGTTCCTAAGTACACTGACCTAGGTAGTCTTGTGGTAGGAGTTATTATAAATGGAATCTAAATAAATAATGCTCTAATTGATTTAGGAGCAGCAATAAATGTGATGACCAAGGATATCCTGGAGTAACTAAATGTTGCAAACATGAGACCTACTCCTACTATCCTGCAGCTTGTTGATAGTTCCACTGTCAAACCAGATGGTATATTAGAAGACCTTATGGTAACTCTGGACTCTTGGGAGTACCCAACATATTTTATGATCCTTTCTCCAAAAGTCACACTAGGATGGTATCCCATTATTCTAGGGAGGTAGTGGTTAGCCGCAGTAGATGCTTACATTGGATGTTGATCAAGAGACATGACTATTTCTAATGGGAAAAGCACCAAAAATATTGTTCTTTACCCTCCTGCTCAACCATCCCATGATATGGATAACCCCATATGGCCACATGTTGGAGAATAGGCCGAGGAAGTTAATTCAGTGGCACAACTCATGATGATAGGAAGAAGTCCTTTCATGCAGCTTTAGGAAGAAGATGAAGTGTTTTCCCACATAATTCAGAACCATTGTGAGGTGCATGAATAGTCATCCACTCATGAATCTGGTTTTGCAGGTCCAGTGAAGACACTTCTTCCTTCTCTTCTTGCAACTAAACTTCCTACAGCAACTAATATGCTTCATACATTGCTGCCACATGAACTAAAAATGCCAAGTATTAGTTAAATAGCTATGATTTAGTTAACCACACAAGTGAAAGTGTCAAAAGGGAAACATTTGAATATTAATAGCAAATTGATTCAAGAGCAGCAGTTGTCCCTCACAAACCTATTGAAGACCCACCAGCATGCATTTGCATGGGACTACCATGACATGAAAGGATTTGACCCCAAGCTTTGTACTCATAGGATATATATCAAAGATTATTGCACACCAATAAGGCAGCCACAAAGAAGAATCAACCCTACATTGAGGGAGATTGTAAAAGGGGAACTACAAAAATTATTGGATGTAGGATTTATCTACCCTATCTCAGATAGCCAGTGGGTGTCCCCATTGGTAATTGTGCCTAAAAAGGGAGGTAAATGGAGATTTTTTGTTGATTACAGATAACTAAACTCTACCACCAAAAAGGATCATTTTCCCCTTCCTTTCATAGACCAAGCACTGAATTCACTTGCAAGCAAGTAGTATTTTTCTTTTCTAGATGGATTCAATGGTTATAATCAGATAAAGATTGCACTTGAGGATCAAGAGAAGACAACCTTTACCTATCCATGGAGGAATTATTCCTACTTAGTACTTCCATTTGGCTTGTGTAATGCACCTACAACTTTTCAAAGGGCAGTCATTAGTATATTTTTTAGATATCTCACATGATTGTATGGAGATCTATATGGATGATTTTACTACCTATGGTACTAATTTTGCAGAAGCATTAGAAAATCTAAAGAAGCTTTTATAGAGATTTGAAGACCATAATTTTTCCTTGAATAGTGATAAATGCTTCATGATAATGCAGGAAGGAGTAGTCCTTGGCAACTACATCTCTCAAAAAGGAATTCAAGTAGACCCAGCCAAGATTGAGGTGATTACCAATCTGCCTATTCCTACAAAGCAAAAAGATGTTAGAAGTTTATTGGGACATGCAGGGCACTATAGGTGTTTCATCAAATATTTCATTAAAATGGCAGCACCACTATACAATCTTATAACTAGAGATGTTGAATTCTAGTGGACAGAGGATTATGACAAAGCATTCTCTGATTTGAAAGCAGCTTTAACCCATGCTCCTGTACTTAAATGCCCTAATTGGGAGCTTCCTTTTTAGATTCATACAGATGCATCAGACTATGCTATAGGAGCTATCTTGGGACAAAAAGAAGGATCAATTGAGAATGCAATCTACTTTTTCAGCAAAAACCTACAAGGGGCTGAGTTTAATTACACAGTAACAAAGAAGGAAATGTTGGCAGTCATCTATGCCCTTAACAAATTCAGGCAATACATAATAGGATATCAGATCTTTATTCATATAGACCATGCAGCCATAAGATACCTCATGAATAAGCCCTTGATTTCAGGTAGGCTAGCAAGGTGGTTGTTGATGCAGGAATTTGACATCACCATTGTTGACAAACTGGAAGGGGAAATGTTGTAGCAAAATTTCTCTCCAGATTGACTACATCAGAGAACACTCAAGTCATTGATGACTCTTTCCTTGATGAAAATTTGTTTTTGTCAGTGTTCACACACCTTAGTATGTTGTTATAGCCAATTATCTGGTTATAGGGAGATTTCCTCCTCATTTCTCTCCAAAAGAGAGAAAGGTGCTCATTGAGAAAACTTTTCCTTTCTCATGGATTGCAGGATGTTTATTCTACATTGGACCAGATCATGTCATGAGGAGATGTGTAAGGGAAGATGAGACATATGATAGACTACATGCATGTCACAATGAACCCTGTGGAGGGTATCTTGCAGCCAAGAGGACAACAATGAAGATTCTTAATACAGGATATTACTGACCCACACTTCATAAGAATGTAGGAAAGTATACTAGGAAGTGTGATAGATGTCAAAGGATGGGTTGGCCAACTAAATATGATGAGATTCCTCTTTACCCCTAGGTAGCCATCACTCCATTTGATAAATGGGGACTTGATTTTGTAGGTCCCATTGATCTTCCGTCAAATGGAAAATCCTACATCTTGGTTTGCACTGAATATGTGACCAAGTGGGTTGAGGTTAAAGCTATGAAACATGCCAGAGATAATAAGGTTACAAAATTTCTTTATGAGGAAATCTTCACTCATTATGGGGTTGCAAGGGAGATAATGACTGATCAAGGGGATCAGTTTACATCAACCCTTGTCACAACACTGGTCAATGAATATAATGTGAGGCATAGGAAATCTACCCCTATCATCCTTAGTCCAATGGCCAATCTAAGGTGACCAATAGGGAAATAGAGGCTATCTTGACCAAAACAATGGCCATTCACAGGAAAGACTAGATAAATAGGTTGCTAGAAGTTGTCTGGGCCTATAGGACCACCTGGAATACAACCATAGGTTTCACTCCTTTTGAATTACTGTAAGAAAGCTATGTTGCCTATTGAGTATGAGCATAAAACTCTTAGAACTGCACTAGATCTTGGGATAGACATATCTGAGGCAAAAAAAAGGAGAGAATCATGTAGTTGAATGCTTTGGATGAGATGAGAAAGACAGCCCTACATCATACTAAGGTAGTGCAAAATCAAAGGGTCAAATGGCATGATAGATACATAAAGGAAAAGAAGTTCCAACCACTTGACTGAGCACTCCTTTATGACTCCAGGTATTAGGATAATGCAGGAAAAATGTAGACCAGATGGTTGGGACTATATGAAGTTGCAAAAGTCTTTCCCAATGGTTTTGTTCAACTCACAACCATTGACCCTGTTAGATTCAAACTTTTGGTCAATAGCCACCATCTAAGATTATATCATAAGCCAATGTCCAAGGAAGAATTCATCCAACAATTTATTCAACACCCAACCTTCAAACTTCCTGTAGCCAAAGGAAGCGGGCCTAGTGTCCCTCCTTCTAACTAATCCAGGTACACATGAAATCACTTCATAATAAATATTTCCACTTTTGTGGGAATCCACTTCTTCATCAACAAATCCATCAGCCCATCCATCTCCATCTTCTCTCTCTTCCATAACTCCACCATCACTTCACTTTGCCATCACTTCATTCCATCACCACTGCATTAATTGCTCAACTGTACTTTTTAAAGGTAACCAGTACTTTCTCCACATTCCTTGCAAAAGATACTATAATTTTTCAGGTACGTGTGTGATAATCTATTATATCTTGATTATCTTTAGTGCATTTATTTAATTACTGTAAATTAATGTTGATATTTTACATAGCATATAATTATACTCCACCCTATCAAATCATAATTACCACCCAACCTATGTGGAAACATGCTCTAATTTAGGTTGGGGGGAGTGTCAACTCACAATTCCACATTTCATCCATGTTAGCAAATTTGAAATAAGCCAATTTGAATGATAGAATGAAACGACAGCTCGCATGTGTGAAATGACACTGAATAGCCATCATTTTCTTGATGATACCTTTCATTTATGTTTCTTTATTGCCTTATTCATAATCTTAAACGTCACCCAAAAAGATAAATTAGAGAGCTAGATGACATTGGCATTAGCACTACAGAGGAGTTGCAGGAGAAAGAAGGAATTGGGTTTTCAGAGAAAGATTGCAGGAAAGGGAATTTTGTAGAAGTGTTTGCTTGATTGCGGGTAGCTGAAACAATGGGAGGTCAACTTATTAGGAATGAACCCATGGTTCATGATGTGATATTGTAGGTTGCACTTTCTCTGGCTGAATTATTTCCTGAAACTTGACAGGTACAATGAGGACATTGTGCTAGAATTTGTATAGACACTCTCTGAGGGGAAGGCAATGGTAAAAGGGTTAGAGGTGATTTCTACTGAGGAGATAATTGTAGAGGTAATGGGTTTACCTACCAATGGAGAGCCATACTCTACTACCAGAGATGCAAGGTCAGCTAGGGAAGAATTGACTGAACCTAGTGACCCTCCACTGGTTGTAGATAAGCAAGGTACGAGGAGAACGTCTCTACTAGATTTGTGGAAAAAAGTAGCCATCCACATTATCAAGTATATTACCTGTGAGGGCCACTAGTCATGCCTCCATTTTGTATATTTTAAGCTCCTCAACCACATGAGACATGGAAGAAGAATGAACGTGCCCAATGTGCTATATAACCTCCTTGCAATCATGGCGGCCAAAACACAAAAAGGTAGGGATAATTTTGTCTCACCATTGTTTAATAAAATTCTTAGTAGAGAAATCTTTGCAAGAGGTGTCTGATATGACATGGGAGGAATTTGTAAATATTAATTAGTTTAGACTAGAAAATTTGCATCCTAGAGGTTGGCCTCAACCTCGTAGGGTTAGTAGGGAAGAGAGGGTTGTTTAAACCACTCCTAGAGCCTCAACCTCTGGTGCAAACCCTAGCAAAGACCCTCCTACATCCGAATAGCTATAGAAATTGGTTCTAAGTCAAAATATTTAGATGAGGAAAGTTCATCCTCGGATGCTAATGTTAATGTTCTTCCCAAAAACCCACTTTGAACTAGGGTTTCCATTAGAAGAGAGGAGGCACAAATGAGAGAGGTGGAGATGAGAAAAGGGAAGGCCAAGAAGCAAACGACAGAAAAAGAAACACCAAGCCCTAGGAAACAAAAGGATGATAACACTGTTCTTCCTGTAGCCAAAGAAAAATATAAAAGCCCTCCTAAGAAATCAAAACTAGCTAGGCCAGCAGCTGATATACCTCCAAAGAGAAGCCCTAGACTTAGAAGAACATCTAGGGAGGAGACAGAAGCCCCTATGGGGCAGGCAAATGTTGAAGAAAATAATATTTTTGAAGAGCAAGAAAACATAAGGTTAGCAGCACTTGTTGCTATTGCAGAACAGGTTGAGAATTAGGAGCAAGAAGAGAATCAAGGACCCCACAGCCAAAGCAGGATGAACAACCAGAATCACTACAACTGGTGCTATTTGAATAGAAACAATTAGTGCAAAGGAAGATTTTGGTAGGAACACATAAACCTCCTACCTTTTCATGGAATCTTGTAAGTTTGAACCTATGGAGTGAGATGCAGAGGAGAGAGGAGGAATGGAAGAAGGAAAAATGCAATCTACAAGAAGAGGTTAAAAAGAAAAATATAGAAATTGAAGAAAAAATGTAGAGATTGTTGCTTTGAAGGAAAAGGTGGATAATGTGGTATCCATAGTACCCCAAATGCTGGCATGCAGGACTCCTCCAAGAGTGTATGCCCTGCATTTGAAGGAGTGGAATCTTTCCTTTAAACTATCAAGGATTATTTCAGGTTTGAGCCCTTCTCTTGACACTCCACATGAATTTTTCCAAGCCTACCAGTTTTCCCCTTCTGAAGTTAAAAATTTGTTGTGTGAACTATACCTGCATAATTATGCTGTGACTAATGATCATGATTGGAATCCATTACTATATATTAGAGATATCCATTTGAGGGAATTTATGTCCTAGATTTAGAATGAAATTAGTTGGGGGAAGCAATTTAGAACTTACAGGGAAAGACAATTTCATACTCCCTTGCCTCTCAGGGTTGAATCTTGAAACCCTGTAGACATTTACCAAACATGGCACAGGATTTTTTATCCCCCAAGCTACAAGAATAGGATCATGCCTGTTAGAGAAGAATCTTGCAAGGAATATGAGAAGGTAGCTGAAACTACAGGAAATCGATAATGGGGTACTTATCACAAAGGTGGAACAGTTTGACAGATGAGTTGAAACAAGCTGAACGCCACTCTTTGCAAAATTATGTTGCATCATGCAAACGAGTTGACAAATACATATAGATTGGAAGGATGAGGCAGTAGTATTGGCTTCCATTAACATTTTAGCCACCTACACTATTGCGGCATGTACCAGATTACAAGTTTTATCGGTATGACATAGTTGCAAAAAGGAAAAGATGGAACAGATTAGAGAACAAACAAGGATCTAACTAGGATCCCAACTCAAACACTCCAGAGACCAATGTGGGATAGTTGGCAGTTGCTGAATTCAGAGCATTAACTAGGCAAAAGAATAGTGCTCCCTCTATTGGAGGACCAACAAAACATTAGATTGGGGGGGAATGATGAGTCCAATTAATGGCTCAGTTTTGATAGGGTTTATTATATATTTGTTATTGCTACCATAAACTTTGGCACTTGGTTTTTGACATTTTCCTTGTTATTTCCTTAAAACCATAAACCTTGGGCATAAGTTTATCCTTGTGACTTTTAATGACATTAACATGCTATGTGAATTATCTATGTTAATTTTACATGTGGTTGAATGGATGTTACTTTAAGGTAATTATAGATATGCAATTGTTTGTGCATGCTAATGTCATTATGCAAGTTACATTAAGATGTTGATGTCAACAAATCCTGCCAAGTGGAAGAAACCCCTGCTAGCTAGTCGGTTGCCAAGAAAGTTAAGAAGATGATCATCAAGAGGTCAAAGGAAGGAAAACTTCCAATGGAGGGAAATTCCTAGTTCAAACAAAATATTGTAACCACCTTTTAAATATTCATGTTTATCTATTTAGAAATTCTAGGGAGTGTGTTGTGCTAGATTCTCATTAGGGAAAGGCTGCTTTGACCAAATTTGGCACATGCATAACTTCCTCCATCTTTTCCTATGCTTTCAATAGGTGGCATCCTCCTGTTTTGACGGAGTCGACTACCTAGGTAGTTAGGGTTAGCTAGAAGTTTTTCTCTCTATAAATAATGGCCAAATTCCCTTTTTCATAAGGTTGGATGTTTTGAGATTGTACTTGCATTTTCCAATTTTAGTAATACAATCATATCGTTGAGATGTTGTAATCATGTTTTCAAGAAATAATATGATATTCTAAGTTGTTGCATTTGAGTTAGCTTAAGGGAGACTCACTCAAGGGGGGCCACTTGGTGATAATTCCACCTATTTAGTTTAGAAGTTATTTTTTGTTTAGTAATTAGTTCTAGTTTCAGCAACTGTTTGTTCCTACAGCCACTGGAATTTTGTTCTGTGACTATTCCTGTAGCCAAGGTAGACAAAGTAGTTTCTTGTCCGTTTGCTAAGATTTCCATTTATATCTTTCATTTCCAGTCCAATTGTTGATGCTTAGTGTAGTAGTTGATGTATGCTCAGTACTTAATTTGATTTCCTTCCAGCATTTCATTTCTAGTATTGTTTCTTTCCTACTTTATGGATGACTGCAGTAGAGTCCTAGTGCATATACAGTGATGACCCATTTCAAGTTTACGTCTCTGGGTTGAAAATGAAATGCACCTTCATGATGAGTAAGATAGCTAATTAGTGTATATGTCCAATCTCTAAGTCACAACTCTAAGGGCTTAGTTATTAAACCATTAGAGGAGGCCAACACTGGCCTCGATAGTGGTTGTTGAACTGGTGGTTGCTAGTGTAATGGAAGTGCACCGGGGACCTTTCCATCATGCTACTGGCCATCCTAGCCTATTGGATGTTTTGGTTATGTTGTTGATATGTGGTTTTCATTGATGTCAACACTATTAGCATTAATTCATTAGAAGTTGTATATGTCGAGGATATTGAGAAAATTGTAATGGAATGAGTTGCAGGTTGTTAGTGGTGAAGTGATGTTCAATATTTTGGTAAGTTTTTTAAATTGACGATCAAATGTTATGGACTAAATGGTTTTTTGTTGAGTGTATCTAGTTTATCCATGTCAAGTTTCAGAGATCCGCATGAATATTTGTTTGAGTTATGAAGATTTACATTCTGATAGTTTTTTTGTTGCTTCAGTTGGTGTTACTGATTGAAGATGATGTGATTTCAATTAGTTCAATTATTGTGGATGTTTCTCTAGTGATTCATGATGTTTTTGGTTATTTTTAGATCGTGCTCTATCTTTTTTGCACATTTGCATTGATCATTTCACTCATGGTTGGCAATTTTCTCTTGCGCATTCATGTTTTTCCTATTCTTGGCCGACATGGTGTTTATAGCATGTTGTGGATCTTTGAGGAGTAATTAATTGAAGTTTTTTTCATGTTGGATATGTTTATTTGGGTCTTCACTAAGTTGTGTCTAACCTTGGTTGATTCGCATTAATAATCTTTAGTGTTTTGGGCTGACAGTTTATATTCATTTTATTATTTTTTTGAAGCCGACATGTAGGAATGAAATTTCCTATTGTGGATATATATAAGTGATTTTTTATTCGAATTGATGTATGCGAGTTGATGTAGAGGGTGTGTTTATGTGCGAATAAATTCCTAATCATTCGAAGGCATAGCAGAGTGTGAAGAAGAGTGAAGAAGAGTGAAGAAGAGTTAAGAAATGTTCATATGCTTAACCGGAACTATGATCAGGCATTAGCAGATGCTATTTTATCAGTTCAAATCCCTGCGGATGTAATCTGATTCTTCCTATAAGACAGTGTGTCTTCCTTTGGGTGGTTATCCTTGTTGTAATTGAGTAGTGAGTTCTAGGTAGTGTGCCTAAATGCATGTGCATTCCCCATATTTCATTTCTTTATACTTTTAACAGGGTATAATCTAGTGGACTAACCTCCACCATGGTTTTTCCCCTAACAGGGTTTCCACATAGAAAATCTTGGTTTTATGTGTGTTTTTGATGTGTTATTAATTTTTGCTTTCATGTTTATTATTTAGATCTAAGAATAAGGTTATTAAATTGAATAAGTTTTATATATCTAGGACAACTGATTCACCCCCCCTCTCAGTTGTCTGCCCTTGTGTTGCCAAAAATTGGTATCAGAGCAGGTTCCTTGGAAGAAGTTTGATAGCTTGAGGTGATCTGGGATGGTGACATACAAGAAGGATAGTCCTAAATTTGATGGAACAAATTACTCTCTGTGGAAGACTTGAATGGAGTGCCATCTGAGATGCATTGGTGAACCCTTCTGGAACATTACAAGTAATAGGTATGTTATTCCTCATAATGGCCCTACTACTACTTCTGAGATTAGAGATGTTGAGTATAATATCTAGGCTAAGGAAGCCTTGTTTGAGTGCCTTGAATGATTCTAAGATGACAAATGTTATGGATCTGAAGACTACTTATGAGATCTGAAAAAACTTGGAAACCTTGTATGAAGGTGATGCTAATGTGAAGATTGCTAAGTTTCAGAGTCTAAAAGGGAAATATGAAAAGTTGAGAATGGGTGATGATGAGAACATTAATACTTTCATGCAAAGAGTGAATGAACTTGTGTGTGGAATTAGATGTGTTGGTGGATAGATAGACAAATCAGAGATTGTTGCTAAATTTCTTAGATCCTTTCCTAATTCTTACAAAGTCAGAGCTAGTGCTATTGAAGAGCTCCAGACTGTAACAAATGTAACTAGAGATATGTTGGTTGGTAAGATTCTTTTGAGTTGAGTGAATTTGATGATGCCCTTCATACAATTGAATCTGCATTTAAGGCTACTACTTCTGGAAGAGATAGATAGAGATATGATTTGAGTGAGAGTTCATCTAGAAAGACATTTAAATATGAGGATGAAATCGGATAGATTGAAGAATAAGAAAGAAAGCTAGAAGAGTTGGAAGCACTTATTGTCAAAAGAGTACCGAGAGGAAAAGGTAAGTATGAAGGAAAATTTCCCCTTAAATGTTTTTCTTGCAATAAGATAGGTCATTTTGCATCAAGGTGTCCAAAAAGAGCTCCTAAACCAAGACATAACAAGCCTAGATTTCAAAAGAAGTGTTACTATGTTGTTGATGAAGGTGTGACAGATGATGAATCTGATAAAGGAAATAGAAGTGATGATGAACGGGTATTTATTTCTATCAAGGAAAATAATCATGTATCTACTAAATTTGTTAGTTGTACAAATGTGGCGAAAGCCCTAGCTACTCGAGTTGAAGAGAAATATGAATGGGTGATTGATAGTGGATGTTCACATCATATGAAAGGAGATAAAAGTAAGTTTGTGAGCTTGGAAAAGTATGATGGTGGTGTTGTGAGATTTGGTGATAATACAGCTAGTGTGATCCATGGTAGAGGATGAATTTCTCTTGATGGTAAGCATAATACTGATGATGTCCTATATGTGGAAGGCTTGAAGCATAATATTTTAATTATTGGTTAGATGGTTGATAAGGGATACAATCTTCAGTTCAAGGATGGAAAGTGCATAATATTGAGTTCCGGAAATGAAATTGCATTAGGTACAAAAATAAAAGGTAATATCTTTCACTTGAGTGCTGCTAGTAAAAGTTTGATTACTCAAGTTGATGAAAGTTGGTTCTAGCATAGGAGAATGTGCCATGTTAACTTTGATAATATTGTCAAGATAAGTTCTACTAAGGTTGTGAGAGATATACCTAAGTTGGTGATACCTACTAATGCCATATGCAAGGAATGTCAGTTAGGAAAGAAAACTAGAATTTCATTTTGAAGCAAACAACATTGTTCAAATGAATTGTTGGAGCTTGTGCATATTGATTTGTGTGTTCCCTCTAAGGTCAGAAGTTTACAAGGTTACAGGTATTTCATGTTGCTTATTGATGATTATTATAGAAAGGTGTGGGTTTCTTTCTTAAGGGAGAAATATGAAGCACTGGAAAAGTTCAAGATCTTGAAGGCTATGGTTGAGATAGAGACAGGCCTGAAGATTAAATGTTTGAGATCAAATAGAGGTGGTGAATTCAATTCCAGTGAATTTAATTCCTTTTGTGAAGAACATGGAATAAAGAGACAATTATTTGCACCATGAATCCCTCAGCAAAATGGAGTTGTGGAAAGGAAGAACAGAACAATTGAAGATGTTGCTAGAACTATAATGTTGGAAGGAAATGTCCCTCATATCTACTAGAGAGAGACTGTGAGTACTATTATGTACACACTCAATCAGGTACAAATCAAAGGTGATACTAGTAAGACCCCTTTGGAGCTATGGACTAGTCAAAATCCTACTATTCAATATTTCAAGATATTTGGAAGCAAATGTTATATCAAGAGAGATGAAGATATAGGAAATTTTGATGTTAGGAGTGATGAAGGTATCTTTCTAGGTTATTCAACTAAAAGTAAGGCCTACCTGTGTTACAATAAAAGATTGAGAAAAATGGTTGAAAGTGCAAATGTCAAGGTTGATGAAGACTTCGGTACACCATCCAGAACTTGTGGATATGACTCTGATGATTAGGATGATAGTACAAACAAAGGAAAGCGAGTTCAAATAATTTCAGTGAATCAAGAAGATCAAGAGGAAGGAGAAAGCACTGAAAGAGCATAAGAGAGAACAGAAGAGCCTAAAGTTGAAGAACATCCTAAGAAGACTCTAAGGTATGTAAGATTGAATCATTCAAAAGATCAGATTATAGGTGATAAGAACAAAGGTGTCCAGACTAGGAGAAAGATTGCTAAAGAATATTGCTTGATTTCAAAGACCGAGCCTACTAGTGTGAATGAAGCATGTAAAGATGAACATTGGGTTGAAGAAATGAAAGAGGAGCTAAAGCAGATTGAAAAGAATGATACATGGATTCTTGTTCCTAGACCTAAGGATAAGAATGTCATTGGAACTAAATGGGTCTTTAGAAACAAACTAAATGAGCAAGGTAGAAGTGGTTAGAAACAAAGCAGGACTAGTATGCAAAGGATATTCATAGATGGAAGGAATTGATTTTGAAGATATTTTTTCCCCTATTGCTAGAATTGAAGCTGTAAGATTATTTCTTGCCTATGTTGCTTACAATAACTACAAGGTTTATCAAATGGATGTCAAGTCAGCTTTTCTAAATGGCAAATTAGAAGAAGAGGTGTGTGTTGAGCAACCTAATGGATTTCAATTAACTGATAAGGGAGATATGGTGTGTTGGTTGAAGAAAGTATTGTATGGACTCAAGCAAGCCCCTAGAGCTTGGTATGCCAGATTGGAAAAGTATTTATTGAAGCTTGGATTTAACAAAGGTACTACTAATAGTAATCTGTATTTCAAGAATGATGATAAAGATTTGATTGTTGATGTATTTGTTGATGATATCATTTTTGGAGGAGATGATGGTTTGTGCATGACGTTTGCTAATGAGATGCAGAATGAATTTGAGATGTTAGTAATTGGTGAGATGAAATTTTTTTGGGGATTGCAAATTACTTAGTTAGATAAAGGGATTTTCATATCTCATTCCAAGTATGTGAGGGAATTGTTGAAGAAGTTTGGTATGGAAGATTCAAATCCAGTCGTGGTGACTGGATGCAAGTTATCAAACTAGATACAAATCAATGATTGGTGGATTGTTGTATTTAACCCAAACTAGGCCTGATATCATGAATGTTGTATGCATTGTTGCAAGATTTCAAGATGATCCAAAGGAATCTCATGTGACTACTGTGAAAAGAATTTTCAGATATTTGAAGGGAACATTTGACTTTGGCCTATTGTATCCTAAAGATGATGATCTTACTTTGAGTGCCTTTACTAATGCTGATTGGGTAGGAGATGTAAATGATAGGAAAAGTACTAGTGGTGGAGCATTTTTCTTGGGTAAGAAGCTGATTTCATGGTTAAGTAAGAAGTAGAATGTCATTTCCAATCTACTGCAAAGGATGAATATATTGTTGTTGCTAACTGTTGTCAATTAGATTTGCACCCTGCTAAATATAAGATTCAACAATCTACTGAAACATGGAAACCTTCTTCAGATTTGGGTGATCTGAACGAAGAAGGAATCTCCAGAGTGAGCTGGTTCTCCGAATGATTGAATAGTATTCTAACTATTTTTCTAAAGGAAAGATTTAGATGGATAACATTTAAAAAATAAAGCCTATGACTTAAAAAGATCCACAAAACCTAATAATGACTTTGATATTTCTCTCACAAAACAGTATGATATTTTTCTCACAAACAATCTTCAGAAAAATAGTAATGAATTCACAATCTCTCATGAACACTAGTGCAAAATTGGTTTGCATGAAGGTTTAATTATAAACACAACATGCAACCTGCAACAATGAACTTTCTGCATCGTTGATCTATAATCCTAGGACATAAGGAGGATCTATAAATAGAATCACATCATCATCATACTAAAACTGCAAATTGAGATAGAAATTTAAGATAGGAATGTTGTTTTTTTTAGATTAAGGAGTGAAACTCTCACAAACTGAATACAAAAATTTTACAAGCTCCAAAGTGTTAAGAGCAAGAAACTGAAAATCTGAACTGAGAGAGAACCCAAAAAACTAAGCTTCTTCAAAAAATATCTCTCAAGAAACCCTAATCCGAGTTCACAAGGAAGCTCAAGGAAAAAAGCTTCAAACTGTCCCAAAAGACTGCATAAAAGCATAAAAAATTACAATGCTTTTATGATCATACTGAAAAGCCTCTAAAAATAGGCTGAATCTGCTTTAAAAGCCAAAAAAACACCTTATCTCTCGAAGATGAAACTCAAATCCGACCAAGAGGAAAAGTCAATGCCAATCTGCTAAAAATAGCAAGAAATCATAAAACAATTTATAAGGATTGCTTTATGACTCAACTTTACATCACTGCAGATTTTACAATTTGTTTTATTTTGCAATTAACGATTGCTAAATCTTTTGCAAAAATAATTACATCTTTATCTCACTAATACAATGCTTGATTTTTCTTTTAAAAAAAAATCATAAAAATATCAGGGCAATATTGTTCTCTCATCAATATCCTTAATTGATTTCTCTAAAATCAATTGAAAATTAAAAAAATCCCTAAGTCATGAGTGATATTACCTTGCAACTCTTATTGATTTCTCTCAAAATCAATAAAATCAGGATATTCAAGTCTCCAATTTTCTCTAAGGCACAAGGGTGAGTGTCATAATAAAATCTCAAACCCTAAAGACTTTAAACACAGCCGACCTAGGCATATGAAATTTCAGCCCTTCAAAACATTAGCTTCAGATTTTCATTTCATAATGCAAAAACAAACTAAATTCAAATTCCCCACATGCTAAAGTCGAATATGAATATTCAAAGGCAACCATAATGTTCACCCTAGCTTGAATTAGGGCATGAGACAAAAAGAAGGCAAACCCTAAAAATGATTTCATTTTGCACTCATCATTTCGAAGACATTGAGCTTTGCCTGAAAGGATATCGCCGCCATGATTGAGCTCGGTCTGTAGCTCGTGTGCTTTGAGAAACTTCACTCTTGCCTTCAGATAGTCAAATCTTTGACTGGGTAAGCTTAATTTGTATACTACTGTGGCTTTACTGCTTCATTCAAAGAACAAGAAAGGCCATTAAGGTCGTGGCCTATACACTCTTGGTTTCTGACTTCTCTTTTCACATTCTCATGGCTTTGTCCTTCCTGACCATCATGTATAAGCTCGGGCTCACGCGTGGAAGCTCTATGAGGGAGCTTGCTTGAGGGTCTCTCCTCTTCTTCTGCACATAAGGTAAGTTTCTTGTTTATCCATTTGTTCTATGTTGTTCATGAATCTTACAAAAGTATGAAACTATGATAGTCATGGCTTCTTTGTCTCTATACTCGAAAGCAAGAAACCAGCCAGGCCGCGACCTTTACCTATATTCTATTTATGATTTTTGAATGGCATTATCTTTGTATTTGAATTATCTCCTTGGCCGTCATGAGATATAGCTCTAATCTTGAAGTTGAGAGCTCAAATGGCTGACTGTGCCATACTCATACATAAAATTGATTTCTTTGTAAATTCTTGGGCTCGATCCAAAAGAAAATAGTGTATATTCAGCATTTTGAAATAAACCCTCGGTGCTCGTTACTTTGAAGAAAACACTGCATTTTTTTTCCTGTAGCAACACGATGTGGGTATATGGAAAAAACTATATTTTAATTCAAACCCTCTCATGGGTATTATGAAAATCGAATGAAAACTGATATTCTCCATTCTAAAGCTCGACCCACCAAAGGAAATCCACATTTTGTACTCTTCAAAACAAAACTAGATATGGGTATTTGTTATTCTGAAGAAATCAATCTTACATTGATACTTCCTCTTACGGAGCTCGACCATTATGATTTCCATTTGTATTCTTGTTATTTATCTTGTAGATATGATAAAACATTTATCTTGATGTTCTGATAAAATACCCATACGGGTAAACTGGAAATGATGAAAATTTGTGTGCTTAATTTGGAACCCCAATGTGGGTATGCTTGAAAGAATAAACAAAAATCTATACTACTATTTAAAGTTGGCCAAACTCACCATGGTATTCTGCTTTCTTAGTTTTCTCTATATGAGCACTCGGAATTCTGAAGCACATTTCTTTCTTGGTGCATCTTTTGTTGTGTTACAGCTTGTCCATAGAAATATTGTGCATTATGAGAAACATATTTCTTAAATCCTCACCATATGAGTTTATTTGTGACATGTAGAAGTTTGTACATATCGATAATTGCTTAAAATCTGGGCTCCTTTTAGCATTCGGATTCTTCAATCTTCAACATACGGGCATTTAGAACTTAGAGAAATCAGTGCCATTCCATTACACAGGTATACCACAAAATGACAAACTGAAAGTTTGTTAAAAACCTTCTTATATCTGCACTTTGATTACATCTTGTTGAGTCATTTCCATATTTTTGTATTTGTCTCTTTGTGAAGAAAAGTACCTCTGGATATACTACTATTGAACACCCTCCACAGGTTCATGAAAGTCTGGAAATGTATCTTTTGTTTATTTTTTTAATTATCATCTCCCTGTTGTTTTTCTTGAAACAAAACTTGTCATGGGCTTTCAATATTTTAAAGAAGTCTAAGGATAACAAATCCACATGAATTTTCTGAAACCTTCATGCTCTTGGCTAGCTGATATAACTGTTTTCCTCCTTGCACACAGGACCCTTTTGGTTGAATCTGTAGATCACATATTCAATGTATACTCTGCTTTACTCTATGCAAAGATTTAATTAAAATATTGCAGCTGTATGGACTGCATTTCCTTGACTGTTTCAGCTAGCTAACATTCCCTGTTCATTCTGGAAACAATTTTTCACCTTGTAATTCCTAATGTTGAATTTGCATTATCAGCCAAACTGGAACTGACTGTTCATTTGCCATTTGAATGCAATGTATGTCCCTTCATACTCTTGGGCTTCAACCTGGAACTCTTCATGCATTTTTATGCTCCACTTAATAAACTGTTATGTGAATCTGTTCTCCTTTGAGATGAAAATTGAAACAATTCTCTTCATTGAGGCATTATGTATGCTTGTTCATTATCCTTGATTGAGAAAAGAGCACTGTTGAACGGATCCTTGCATGACCTATAAACATGATGAACAAATAATATTGTAGCAAAAGAACATGAATCATACAATAATGTTTGAGATGAATGTACTCAATTAAGTGATTTAGCGGATTAAACTCACTATTCACATGTAGCTTTTAGAAAGCATTCACCTGATTGTTATGAATGCACAGTTGGTTTAACAGCTTGATAGATAACTCTGCTTAACTCTTTCAGTTGTATATTATTTCTTTTCTTGATGAATATGATGATACGATTTCTTATTAGCCCACTTGTAATGAATGAGGGCAGCATGCCGAGCTCTACCCTTGTGGGAGCCCATTTTTCTCCACATGCTTGGTCTTAATAATCAGGATCGTGATTTTCCCTATACCTGCACAAGGAAACAAACAATGTTAGCATAAAAACAAGATATGATGATCATACCTATGTTTCTCCTTTAGCTTATTTCTCTGTACTCTTCTTGATTGTTTCAGTGCATGATTGGTAGCAGGCTGCACTATTGTTGGTGATTCATATAGGTATCTTCATAATCAGAGCCTCTGACATCCCTCTCTTCCTTCCTACAGGTCAACAGAGCTTGGAGAAGACAAAAGGTGCACCATTTCAGTGTCGACCATCAACGAATCAGGCAATGATTATTATGTTGTTACTTATGTGATTTCTTCTTTTGCATCTTCCATAGTGTAGTGTGCTATTAATGATGCACTATGACAGTCCCATCCACGGCTTGTGTGGATATTTGATTTCATCTTTTTTTTTTCATTTTGAAAAGAAAATGCATCTCAATGCAATGTTGTAATATCATTTGGATTCTTGCAATCAAATGAAGCTATGTAAATATGAATCACTTTATGAAATAATGAAAGCATTTAAAATGTTTTGTTGCTTATATGCTCAATTTTGTACTTCATTTAATTGTAAAACATTGAATAGCATTCCTAAAACTCTATTTCCTCATTTTAATGCACAATTGTCACTTGATGAGCAATGAACAAAGTGCAAACAGCACTTAGGCATAATTTAGAAATAACTATAATTTTACTTTAAGATATAACAATATTCAGCCAGCTCCACCAATTGAGCTGTAGCAAAAAATTGGTAACACTAACAATTATACTCAAGTCCTGTGGATGAAGTAGAGGTTGAAGGATATCAGAGTTGTGTATAATGAGCCTATTGTTATATTTTATGATAATTCAAGTGCTATTAACATTTCCAAGAATTTGGAGTTGTATTCAAAGACAAAGCATATATCTATTAAGTTTCACTTTTTGAGAGAAAAGGTGAGTGAAAAGGAAGTCAAACTGGAGTATGTGCCTACTAAGGAGCAGATTGCAAACATATTTACCAAGTCATTGCCTAAGGGTACTTTTGAGTATCTTAGA
Source organism: Sequoia sempervirens (assembly GCA_007258455.2). Taxonomy (NCBI): domain Eukaryota; kingdom Viridiplantae; phylum Streptophyta; class Pinopsida; order Cupressales; family Cupressaceae; genus Sequoia; species Sequoia sempervirens. The sequence continues at coordinate 229,131,154 of VDFB02193867.1, forward strand.
GAGAATTTAGGGGTGATTACCCCTCCTAATTAGAACTAAGGATGCATTGCATTGCATCAGTCCATGCATTTCATAGTTATATCTTGATCTGGATTGATGTTGTGGTGGCTGCTACTTAGGGGGAGTAATCAAATGTTCAGATGCTCATATATGTGGCTCAAAGTTTTTGTGGAGCTTAGAGATCTTTGTCATTGATTTCAAAGGGGGAGAAGATCATGTGAAAAACTTTTTGGGGAAAGAAGAGCCTTGTGGGAAAGAAGATCATGTGGAAGAGTTGAGGACAAAATGAGTTAGAACCTAAGGGTGAGTAAGTGTCAAGAGTTAGTTGCGTTGATGGTGTTTTTCACATCATGTGTTGCCATCAATTCCAAAGTGGGGAGATTGTTAGATGTTGTGGTTATGTTGATAATATGTGGTTTTCATTGATGTCAACACTATTAGCATTAATTCATTAGAAGTTGTATATGTAGAGGATATTGAGAAAATTGTAATAGAATGAGTTGCAGTTTGTCAATGGTGAAGTGAAGTTCAGTATGTCGGTAAGTTTTGTATGTTGATGATCAGAGGTTGTCGACTAAAGGGTTTTTTTCTGAGTGAATCTATCTTATCCAAGATGATTTTTAGAGATCTGCATGAATATTTGTTCAAGTTATGAAGATTTACAATTCGATAGTTTTTATGTTGATTCAGTTGGTGTTATTGATTGAAGATGATGCAATTTCAATTAGTTTAGTTGTTTCATATGCTTCTCTAGTGATTCATGATGTTTGTGGATGTTTTTAGATCATTCTCTATCTTTGTTGCACATCTGCATTGATCGTTGCTCTCGTGGTTGGCGATTTTCTCTTGCGCGTTTATGTTTTTCCTGTTCTTGGTCGAAATGGTGTTTATAGCATGTTGTGGATCTTTGAGGAGTAATTAATTGAAGTTTTTTCATGTTGGATATGTTGATTTAGGTCTTCACTAAGTTTTGGCCAACCTTGGTTGATTCGTGTAGACACGTAAAATATACTGATTGACATCGTGCATTCGATCCTAACTTACTAACATCGTTTCTTCCAGAATCATCCCTCGGTCTAATCATTTAATCAAATTCCCCTATCTGATTAAATTCATCAATATTCGTCTCTTAATTAAATAAATCATTTTATCTAATCAAGTCAATTTCTCTTGTTAATTAAATCAATCCATCTGATCTAATTATCCCTATTTAATTAAATAATCAATTTATTTGATTAAATCTCTAAAGTCTATCCATTAAATTAAATAAATTAAAACCTTATTTGATTTAATCTAACACCATCCCTTTTAATTAAATAAATCAAAATCCTTATTTAATTAGCCTCTTATCATATTCCTCTCTTATTTGATTTAAATAAATCTAAGTCAAATAAGTCACATCATCTAATCTCCCGTTAAATTAATTAACCCTTGATTAATTTAACCTCATCTCATGTCCCATCCTCTAGATAATGCAAGTTGCACATGAAAATAGATTTAATTCATTTATTAAATCTCTATTTTCCTCACAAGGAATCTTTTGGAATATTCTCTCAATTTGAATTCAAAAATTCCAAGTCAACATGTACATCCAACAAGGCAATAAATTCAGCTTACATGTCCTTTGCCTTGAGCCAAGTGGCATTTATTGCATTTTCCCTTCCCTCTTGCATGTCATTTCAACAAAATTGAATTTCAAATATTATGCATTTATTGGTACAAACCCCAAATCTTGCACATCCATCATCCATTCATAGCTTGACAAGTGGCATCATATCATTGGATGAATGTTAGTCCCACATTGCTCAAATTTGGACATTCATCCATCTTAGAACTCTATAAATAAAGAGCTCATATCCTCATTTATTCATCCACAATCCAAGCAAAATTACCATGCTCAAATATCTCTTGAATTTTGTCCATTATCATTGATTCATAGCTAGGTTTTGCAGATTTTTGGCTTGGAGTTCTCATCTTTCATCAAAGTGGATCAATATCATCTTCAACATATCAAGATTTCATCATAGGAATTGGGAAAGGGCCAATTTTCACATCAAATTGGCACCAATTCCCCCATGGGATCAAGAGTTTGCTTGCTTAATTAGGATTCAATCTTTATTTTGCTATTTCATTGTGTTTTTCATTGTTTTTTTCCTAATTTGAGCTATGTTAATGGATTTCATGGGGAATCCTTGTTTTAGCTTGTAATTCCTTGTTTAACTTGTTTATTCGTGTTGTTTTACAGGTACTAGGAAAAGGGTTCACACATTTGGCGCTAGAAGGAGGGCTAGATATCATTATTTCTAACATTTTCTTAAAATTTTTGCATTTTTCTTCACACAGGAAATTCCAACATGGGCTCGTCAACGTCACTGTTTTGGCACAGCAGGCTCGTCAGCGTCACTATTTTAGCACTGCAGGCTCATCAACATCGCTATATGGCACCGCTTAAAACACAAACTACGCTGCTAGACTCGTCCCGCCAAGATTTTTGAATTTTAAACTCCACCGCTGGACTCACCGACCTGCAGACAATTTCAAAAAATATCAAACAGTGACACTAGACACAAACTGTGACATTGGGAAAAAATTGTGACGCAATTGAGCTCTCAATTGAGCTCTCTATCCCAACACAGAGCACCGCTAACTGGTAAGCGGCGCTGTGAGGACACCGCTAGGAGAACAAACTGCAACGCCTTCACGAGTTGCGATGCTGGGAGACAGTAAAAAGGGAAAATTTGATTTTTAGCATGTGCTTGTGATTTATGATTAATTTATGTTCTGTTTTCTGGTTTTTAACTTCTATATTTTCTAGAATCTGACTGGTTTTTCTCACTTATAGGTTGGAAATCGAAAACAAGGGAAGAAGGAGCATGGTGATAATATTTCATTCAATCAAAGTGTTTTTAAACATTTTAGTGTTTGTTTAACAGTTCTTTAAGAATTTCTTATCTTCTTCTTCTTAGGACACTAATTTTCCTTTGGGTTTAAAAAGAACTTTTTTCCATTTCTTGCAAAGAGGTTAAAACGAATCTTAGGATCACAACTTACTAGATTTTGTTTATTGGGCTAACAAATGAACAAAATGTCTTTCACTTGTGATTTGGTGCTCTAAAACAAACTCACATTTTGCTTTGAGGATCTAAAAATAACAAGTGCAAACATTGTTTTTCATGAAGGCTTACTTAGACTAAAGCCATTGAAAAAGGGCGTATGTGCTTCTCTCGCACTTTATAGCGATCTTGAGAATCAAAAGGCCTTTTTCATGACTTTGGGTTGAGATAAAGCAATCACCTCCACACTTTGATTTGGGCTTAAAATTGAACAACATATTGTGTGAGTGTGAGTGGGGGCTTTGTTGCATACATTCTCTCTCCTTGTTGCCAACAAGGATTGATCGAGTTACGAATATTGTTCTTCATTTGCTTTTGTTTATCCTAGAGGGCCCGCCTTGGGGAAAAGTACTCACCCAAGGGAATGGCTCAACTGGTAACACTCTAAAGCCAAGATTATTTCCAACTAGGATATAAATGTGGATATTGGAAGAAACAACAATATCATGCAGTTGATTCCAACAAGATGGATCTAAAAGGGGACTCTTTCCATATGGGTCAATCTCCACGAACGAAAAGTCCTTATTAAAACTCATGTGCTAGAATTTTCCAAAATCCTTTAATCTATTTGTTGGTGCAAAAATGGTTGTTCTGAAGCCGCCCCACACTTTTACGGTTTTCTAGTAGAAATGGAAAGCATGCCATGGGAGTTTTTAATGGGTGTTGATGCTTGGCTGCCCCGTATAAGTGAGTGTCATGGAGGGGAGCCAGTGGGGTTAATCATCTAACCATTCGCTAGATATAAGTGTAGTTGGACTTGTCCAAGTGGGAATCCAACAAATATTGTCTTACACATCCATAGGATTGTACTTATTCTTGGGTTACAAAATGCATTGCTTGATCGAAAACATCTCAAAAACAAACACTTAACATCATCCAAATTTCAAACCCTTTTGAGGACAAATACAATTGACTCAATCCATATGTTATTGCTTTCCCTTGGGATTCACATCCTTAGAGGTTTCTAAACATTGTATTATATCTCAATTTGTCTTCTTAAGTAAACAAATAGGAAACCCTTGCCTTAAGTTCATTGAATTTCCACATAACATATCTTGTGGGGTTTTGAAGAAATTAAGACATTGGACATCTTAGTTTCAAAACCTAATTGAAGAAAGTGTTTTTGGTAAAATAAAGACATTAAAAAAAGCTAAGAAAAATGAACTTTCATATGTGTTGAAGACTCATAAACCCAAAAGCAAAGAATCATTGATTGGAAATCCGAAAATGAATGTTCAAATGAAATCATTTCTTGGTTACAAAGATCATTAGGAAGCATTTGTATGCTCTTCAATACCTAGGTCTAGGCAAACAAAGTATACCTTTTAGGTTCATCTTAGGATCAAAACATATCAAAATCTTTTTCATCCATCCTTCAAAACATCCAAAACAACACCATCTCACCATAACCTTTTGGAAAATCTTGAAATCATCCTTAATACTAGGCTTTGTGGAAAAATCAAAATCATCAAAATCATTGAGACTAAATCCTTGAAAACATTTGTCAAAATCACATTTTGCTAGGCATGTGTAGATGCATCCTTTTGCATATGCTTAGTCAAAGTTATCAAAATCATCTTGTCTAGCTTAGTGTATGTAGATGAATCCTTCTTCATATGCTTAGTGAAACAATCATCTTGTTTGAATAGGTGTGGGTAGATGCATCCTTCTCCTCACACATATTCAAATCATCATCCTTTGAACAAAGCTATCCCTTAGATCATCATCCAACATCTTAGGGTCTTTTTGTTCAAAATCAAAATCAAAATTAAAATCAAAATCAAGGACAAAATTTCAAATCCAAAATCAAAAAAATCAAGATCCACAAGTCCTAAAAGCCTAGTATCTCCTTCAAGACTTACCAAAAGATCATAACATCCATATCATCCATCCCTAACATCATCATTATATCATCACATTTGATCCTTAAGGCATCCTAAAAATTTCTACTTTGGGCATAAAATAAAGATCAATTCAAAGAATCAAGAGATTCATCTCCCATATTCTCAAAGATTGATCCTTGTTTTATGGTTATAACTAGATCTCAATACAAGAAGAGTATGGAAGCCAACAAAGAAACACCCGCTTCAAGCGATCTTAGCCAAACAAACGCAGAAATGAATCCCACTGAATCAAGTAATCCTTTGACCCTCTCATCATTGCAAAATCCACAAGAAGAAAACCAAGGAGAGGACCTTACTTTCTGAATGTCTCACGAGGAAATGACATAAATACTCCAAAATCCAGACAACCATAGAATCATCAACATCATGATGAGGCTTAACCCTTTGTTATACATGCTTGAACTAGAAAAACAAGGGGCCAAGTTACCTTTGGATTTTGATGTGAGTACCATAGTGGAGACATCATTTCCTCCAATCTCTTCCACCATTCCCATCTCATCTACACCCCCATCTCAAAACATCACACAAAACATTCAACAAATCACAACATCGTTTGCTCTAACCCAACCCAATGTTAATAAGGGAAGTGCATTTCTCAATGCAATTCAAACACACCCCCTTGTTAATAATCAAAATTTGGATGCAAACACCATCTTGGAACAAAGCATACCCCAAAACCCATTACACAAAAATGTTCCCCTCACATTCCATCACAATCCATCATCATCATTTTTTTACACAAAACCTCAAACACCTCTTCTCACAAATTCACAAGAAGAGGGAGATATGTTCGGATCAGGGGGCATATTCGACACCATGACATTCTCGCAACAACTCACACCCCTTACATTTCCACCACTTCCACCATTACCATTATCATCTACACCACTTCTTGGTTTAGGGCTTCACCCTCTACCAAGTATCAATCAAACCTATATCCCAACCATCAATCAAGGCACTACACCAAATGCTCAAAATTTGTCGTTAATATCACAACAACAAATGACAAACACACAAGCAATGGAAACATCATCAAACACCCTATTAACATCACAAAGCACGGTCTCTCAAGGACCAATCACATCAATAGCACCATCTATCATGTAAAACACCAACACCACCTGCACAAACACTATTCCAAATCCACCACCTCCTCCACCACCACCAACTTTCACCACATCAAGCCAATACAATGTAGCATTGCAAGCTACTTTCCAAAGAGGATACCAACAAGTTCAGAAACAAAAAGTTGAACAACTAGCTGCTCAAGCTGTGCAAGTTGCCCAAGCTGCACAAGCCGCATTACAAGTGCAACAAGCCCAAGCTTTATTGCAACAACAACAACAACAAGCCGCACAAGCATTGCAAGCACAAAAGACCGCTCAAGCACAAATTTTATTACAACAAGTAGCCCAAGCACAATCTGCACAAGCATAAGCTTAAGTGCAAGCACAATATCAGGCACAACAAGCCCAATATCAAGCACAACTTCGACAGGCAGAGCAATTTCAGGCATATCAGCAAGCATTAAAGCAATACCAAGAACAACAAGAAGTAGCAGAATTGGCAGCCCAACAATAAGTGTTGTTGGAACAACAGCAAGCACAACAACAAGCGTTGTTGGAACAACAACAAGTGCAACAACAAGCACAAATCTTAGCACAACAACAGCAAGATCAACAACAAGTGTTGTTCATACAAAAGCAGGTGGAAGCCTACCTCGCTCGGCAAAACATATAGATACCATTGAACAACACGTCAAACAACATACCAATCAACCCACCCACCCAACCCATGATTGAAACACCCCAAAACACTTTCATCCCACCCCCTGATCCACAAAATGATGTGACGACACAACTCAGGTTGCTCTCGCAACAAGTGCTCAACCTTCAATCAGGGCAAACAACCAAAACACCAAACAACTTGTCTCCCTATCCATTTGATAGGAGCCTAGAAATGAAACCATTCCCCAAGGGATTTGAAATCCCCAAATTTGACAAATATCGAGGGATGGGAAAACCTGAAGATCACATCAGGGAATTCTAGGTTCATTGCATGGAAGTCGCATATGATGATACATATCTGATGCGGCTATTTCCTAGAAGCTTGGCAGGCCCCACTATAGAATGGTTCTCTCACTTACCTTCAGGTATTAGAACATTCCAAGAAATTAGGGATGCATTCATTAGGAACTACGCATGTAACATTGCAATGGATGTTAGTCTTGAAGAACTATACACTCTAAAACAAGGAAAGAATGAATCTTTCGCTTCATTCCTTCAACGATGGCGATCCAAGGCCAATCGAAGCAAGTGGACCATGCCAAAAGAACAACAAGTCTGTACCATTCTAGCCAACCTTGAAGGCCACTTGGCATTTCATCTCAAGGTTCAGGGCATCACCACATATGATCAATTGATCCCCAAGGTGCTTAGCATCAAAAGAGACCTTGTGACTCAACCCGCGGAATCAACATCATACCACGAATAGCAAAACAACCACCCACCATCAAATTACAATGATAAACCTCACATGTGGGAAAAGAATAAAAATGTTACTAATGATGGTGTCGTCGATGCCAAGGTGGTCATTAGTGGCCCACGCCAACATACACCTGCACCGCAAATCCAAACACAACACCAAAACACTCACCACACAACATACCAACCCAACAACAATCCAACCATCAATAACCTCAATGATCAAAGAGGACCACCCCAACACAAAATTTATCCAAAATGAAAATACACCATTTTGGGGCAACCACTTGAGGACATAATGAAAAAGTTGATTGACGAAAAACTCATCAAGCCTCTTACATTTGAGAATTACCAAGAACCCGATGTCAAACCTCCTTGGTATAATGAGAATCAACTTTGCGAATTTCATAGAATCAAAGGTCATACCACAAATAGTTGCATGAGACTTAAAAACATCATCCAAGATCTCATTGATAAGAAAATCATAAACGTGGAACAACCTACAGGAAATCAGGATCTTAAAATATACACGAATTCGATGCCAAATCATGGAAACAAAGGAAATAAAAATGACAAAGGGAAGGGAAATGCAAATCATGTGTATGAATTAGTCATTGCCTCCCTAAATGAAGACTACATGGTCATCACCATCAAGGGCGCCCATGCCGAAGAATGTGGAGTCACCATAAGAGGCGGCAAAGTCACCATCACAGGATCATCCCAACCAAATAGAATTCCTACATCTAGATCCGTTCCTAATGGCTATAATGTCCTAGACCAACTCAAGAGAATGCCAGCACACATCTCCATCATGGAGTTGTTAAAAATATCATCAACACACAAAAATATCCTCGAGGAAGCATTAGCCTCATCCACTGTTCCCACAGACCTTGATGCGGAGCAATTCAAAGCTATGGTCAGAAATATCATAACACCTAATCTCCTTACATTTTCTGACCAATATTTCCCCGCCCAACCATCTCATAACTGTGCACTTCACTTGAAAGCCATTGTACACAAGATCAAAATCAAAAGGGTCTTGGTGGATGGAGGTGCGGGTTTGAACATCTATTCTCTCAGCCTCATCAAGCAGTTGAAAATATCAGAAGATTGCATCGACAAAGGAAAGGGCATCACGATAAGAGCATATGATGACCAAGAAAGAGTGTCTCAAGGCACGATTAAACTCCCTATTCAAGTAGGGATGACTCTTATGGAAACCACTTGTCAGGTCTTGGACCTTGATTTTCTATATAATATGCTCCTAGGATGCCCATGGATCCATGCGATGAAAGCTGTAGCATCAACCTTCCACCAATGTGTGAAATTTACACATAATGGACAAGAGATTACCGTCCTTGGAGATCCCGAACCATTTTCATATTGCAAAAATCTTGAGGCAAAATATTACAAAATCTCACAAGTGCCAAAGAATGATGAAGGCCCATCCACATCATACATCGACCCCACCACTCTTGCGTCCACTTTTGCGACAGAGACACCCGCCATTCCCACCATCCCCACCATCTCTAACATCAAGCTCACCATCTAGGAGGATGGTTGTGGAAGCTAAAAGCTTCCTAATAATGCTTTTGTGATAGGAGAGTTACCACAATCTCCTAAATCACGAGGACGCCCACAAGAAAATCAAGCTTCCACATCACAAACGTCTCCTAAAGACTATCCCAAATTCACAAGCTGGGGAGACCTCGGTCAGGAGGTTATTGAATTAGATCCATCTCACATGTTGTAACGAGATGAAAGACCGACACCTGAATTACCAATGGATGAGACAAGCAAGGGCCTACAAATGATGCTCGCAATGGGCTATGACAGAAACCAAAGACTGGGACAAAACGACAATGGGCTCATAATACCTATCATGTGAGAGACGTGACCAATAACAAATCTTGGCCTTGGATGTACCCTGCCGAGTATAACCATATGTGGCCGAAGTCCTCCAATTAGAATGGTTAACAATCCTCCTCAGCCAACTGCAGCAGAATTACGCCTACCCATATCTATAGGTCGTGTCATAGACAATTTTACATTTGATGTAACTGATGTCTATAGTAGTAGCGATGATGAGGATCACTTGACAAATCTACCTAGGTTATTTGAAGACACCACCCTTTGTATGATTAGCACCGTCTCCTTTGAACTAGACCAACAAAATCATGAGATTCACTTAGTGTATCCCCAACTGATCGACTATGACCAACGAGGACCACCAGTTCTCGATACATTTGAAAATGATGAGGCACTCTCAGAATTCATGGGACTGAGGGATAACATTCCAGAGGGGGATCACAAAGTAGGGTTTATAATAGATTTGGACACATATGCCTATTACGGGGAAACGATTGAATCCTTTAGTCGCAAAAGTGAGAAACTAAGAATCATATCCAATTCCTTGAGTGAAAACCACACTGTGGCACTCTCTGAAAAGAAAACAGTAAAAAGAAAGGATGTATCCAATGGTGAAAACCTCTCTGAGGCGCCTGAGGATGAAGGATTCAATCTTCCTCTAAGAGCTATTCATCAGGAAAAGATAGTAGTCTTGGCTGAAAAATGCAATCCTGTCAACCTAGGGACAGAGGAGACTCTGTATATCACATTCTATGCGGAATCACTATTATCATAAGAGCAAGAACTCCTAGCAGCATTCCTAAAGGAAAGGCAAATAAACTTCACATGGACTTATACTGACATGTCGGGACTTCATCCAAAGACAGTGGTTCATCACTTGGAAGTGTATCCAGAAGCAAAACCTATCAAACAAAAGCTTTGAAAAATGCATCCTCAAATCATTCTATTGGTCAAAATGGAGCTCAAAAAGCTGTTAGATGAAGGATTTATCCGACCAATTGATTATCCAGAATGGGTGTCAAATTTGGTACCTATTTCAAAACCTGACTGAGCCATCAGAATTTGTATGGACTTCAGAGATTTGAACAAGGCATGTCCAAAGGATGATTTCCCAATCCCCAACATCAACATGATAGTAGACATGATAGCAGGGCATGAGATGCTATCACTAATGGACAAATTTTTAGGATACAACCAGATCATGGTAGCAAAAGAAGATCAACATAAGACGGCTTTCACTTGTCCATGGGGGACCTACTGCTAGAACATGATGCCATTCGGCCTAAAGAATGCAAGAGTAACCTATCAAAGGGCCATGACATTAATATTCCACAACATGATCCATAAAATAGTCGAGGACTATGTCAACGACATCCTAGCAAAATCTAGAAAAAGACAAGATCATATAGCAACCCTAAGTGCTATCTTTGACAGACTGGAGGAATACAAAGTCAAACTAAATCCCAAGAAGTGCATCTTTAACGTACAATCAGGTAAATTACTAGGATACATAGTCTCCATGAGGGGTATCGAGGTGGATCCAGAAAAAGTGAAAGCAATCCTCGAGATGGAAGCACCAAAGACATTAAGGCAACTAAGAGGTCTCCAAGGCTGACTTCAATCCATCCAATGATTTATAGCACAACTGGCAGACAAGCAGAATCCATATTCTCACCTACTCCACAAGGGGGTAGCATACAAGTGGGATACAAAGTGCGAAGAGGCATTTAACAAAATCAAGGAATACCTACTGACACCACCAATGTTAATGCCACCTATCCCAAGAAAGCCATTGATCTTATATGTGTTAGCAATAGTAGCAGCCCTTGGAGCTCTTCTTGCTCAGCATGATGAAAATGGAATGGAGAGGGCTATCTACTATATCAGCAGGACAATGGTTGGTCATGAGCTAAACTACTCATTCATCGAGAAAGCTTGCCTCACAATAGTGTTTGCATCCCAAAAATTCATACATTACATGTTGGCACACAAGATAAAGCTCATCGCAAAGATTGACCCCCTCAAGTATCTCTTATCAAAGGCAATGCTCACAAGAAGGATGGAAAAATGGGTGATGATACTATCAGAGTATGACATCGAGTATGTAGAGAGGAAAGCCATCAAGGGCCAGGTTATTGCAGACCAACTAGCAGAAGCACCTATTTATTCTGAGAATCCTCTTGTCTCAGAATTCCTAGATGAATCCATTTTTAACCTCAACATAACTGACCATTGGAAACTATACTTCGATGGTTCATACACACAGCATGGATCAGGAGTTGGTGTCTTCTTCATCACCCCACAGGGAGATTGCATACCAAAGTCATACAAATTGGCATTTCCTTGCACTAATAATATTGCAGAATATGAGGATTTGACTATAGGTCTCAAGATAGTAGTGCAATGGAACATCATAGCTCTCAAGGTGTATGGAGACTCCCAGTTGACCATAAATTAGGTTAATAATGAATATCAGACCAAGGATGATAAGCTCACTCCATACAAGAAATTGGTGGAGACTATAAAGGAATCCTTCATTGATATAACATTTGAGCAGATTCCAAGAACCAACAACATAGCAGCAGATGCCATGGCTACAATTGGGTCCCTATTAGACATCCCTTGCAATGTGCCAAAATATGAATTTCTGATTGAGCAGCTTCTCCTTCCCACATTCGTGGTACCGAAATCAGAATATATGTGTGAAATCATTGGCCCTGGCGATCCATGGTATCATGGCATCTATACATATCTTTGAATAGGAGTCATACCCACTGATCTACCATCAAACCTAAAATGAACCTTTGTTAAAAAGGCATCTAGATTTGTGATCCTAGGTGATACCCTATATCGTAGAAGCATAGAAGGTACCTTACTGTGCTGTCTAAATGCTGAGGAGGCATTAACTGCTCTAACTAAAGTTCATAACAGTATCTGTGGCTCACACTCGAGTGGAATGACCATCACTAAGAAACTATTGAGGATGGGGTATTATTGGCCCAAAATGGAAAGAGAAGCACATGATCATGCCAGAAAATGTCTACAATGTCAACAACATGGGGAACTCATCCATGCACCAGCTCAGGAGCTTCATCCTATTGTCACACCATGGCCTTTTTCGCAGTGGGGACTCGATCTCATTGGGAAAATCACACCCACCTCATCCAATGGCCACAAGTTCATCATAACTACAATTGAATACTTCACAAAGTGGGTAGAGGCCATACCCATGACATATATAACTAGGAAGCAGATCTCAAAATTCATCTTGAACTATCTCATATGTTGTTATGGGGTCCCACAAGCCATTATCTTAGATAATGGGACACCATTCAAGAACCAGGAGGTTTGTGACTTGTGCGAGAAATTCAAAATCCAACACCGCTTCTCCACCCCATACTATCCCCAAGGCAATGGCCAAGAAAAAGCTACAAACAAAACCATCCTCAAAATCCTTAAGAAAATAGTCAATGACGCAAGTCGTGACTGGCATTTGTAGCTTAATCCCGCCCTCTAGGCTTATCGAACCAACATCTGCACACCCACTGGTGCCACCCCATTCTCCTTGGTCTACGGATCAAAAGTCATACTCCCCATTGAGATTGAGCTCCCATCCCTCAAAATATCACTACAAAACCTCATCACTAATGAGGACTACCGAGTGTCAAGATTGAATGAGTTGGAGTTACTAGATGAGAGATGCATAGATGCTTTAAATCATTTGCAAGTCTATCAAAATAGACTCAAACGAAGCTACAATAAGAAGATCAGAAGCAGGACTTTCCAATTTGGAGAACTAGTCTTAAAAGAAAATCAGAAAAATGTCCCAAACCCAAGCATCAAAGGCAAGTTCGAACCTAATTGGTTAGGACCTTTTGTCATCACAGCAACTTATAAGTTAAGGGCATATCAGTTATCACACCCGAAGGGGAACCTCTGCAGGAGCCAATGAATAGCGCCCATCTGAAAAAGTTTTACGCCTAAGTCTTTCAAGGTATGGAACCAAAAATCCAAAAAAAAATTAGAAAATGTCCTGAAAAAATGGTTACTTTGGCGAAAACCTGGCAAACAGGCGTCTTGGTAACAACAAAAAAAGAAAAAAATCAAAAAATCAAAAAAAGGATCAAAAAAATTGTCCTCTAGTGAAAACCACTTTGGTGGCACTTTGGGCAAGTACCTCGGTGAAAACCTGGCAAACAGGCGCCTTGCGTAAATAAGCACTTTCCATCCACCGGGATCTTTACGGCTTGTTTGGCATCATCCTTCCATTTCACTTCCATCATCCATGGCATTCAGGTCTCCATCCATCATTCATCCACTCGCATCCACACCATAGCTTGGTCCTATTTTGTATCATGATCCCTCCTAGTACTACTCGGCCCATCCTTAAGGTCAATGTGTCTTGCCTTTATTGGAGTAGTCTATTGCATCACGCTAGGGGCATGTTCTTATTGGATTGGATTCATGTATGTTCTTAAAGTCCTCAAATCAGAAAATCCAAAAACATCATAAAAGCACAAAATCCAAAAACATTCAAAACATATCAAAATCCAAAAACAAGTCAAAAAATCATTCAAAAAGTCATAAACAAGGTCATCTTGTCGAACTATGTTGTCTCTAAGCTTGAACGTAGGCAAGGTTGATCTTTGATCATCCCCTGAGACATTTAGGTCAGTCCTATAGCAGTCCGTCATAATAAACTGACATCTCATCATGTATATCATCATTTGTAAATCAGTCAAGTCATCAGTCAAACTACATGGTCTTTGTGTATATAACGTAGGCAAGGCTAGTCTATTGACCAGCCCTCAAGGCCCCTAGGATAGTTCTTTAGGTTAGTCTCTTGGTCAAATCCTAGAAAATCCCGAAACATTGGAAAATCAAAAAATAAAAAACATTTGTAAAACCTTGAAAAATACCAAAAACAACCTCAAAACATTGACAAAACTCCAAAAACATCCAAATATTTGAAAAAATCCATCCATCTCATCTCGCTTGCACCCACAATAAACACCATCCATAATAAATTGATCATCATCCTCAATCTTTGGCAAGACAATTGGAAACAATTCTAGCAGACTAAAAGTGAAAACTCAAAAACGTCGAGTCGTAAGTCTAAGTCAGTGCGTAAGCAAGCTGGTTATCTCTTTGTATTAGTAACTCATCATCTAAATTGGTCCCATATCAATCATCCCTTAGAACACTTTGGATAAACGAAATGATGTGGCGCCATCCACTAACATTTCCTAGGATGAATCTTTCCTACAATGGGCATTATCTTTTGGCAATAAGTTTCTGTTATCATCCTTAGAAAACACATCCTCTTTCCGTTAGCAGTATTGAAGAGCATCAATTTGTTTGTGTACTTGGTCTTTTTCTTTTGACTTATCTTATTTTGCACTCATTCCAAGGACGTCTTGATGATATCCCAAAATAGAGGATTTAGAGAAATAGGAATGGGGCAATGATCATTATCTTTTGTCCGCTATGCTTGTTGGACGTTCTTGTAATATAACCTCGACGAATACTTGCTTTGTTAGGTATGTATGGAAGAGGTCTAGGGAAACTTGTTGACTATTGCAAGGATAGGTTTACCTTTCTGTGTTTTGGTCCGAGGTGTCTGAAACTTCTGAAGTGCATCTTAGCAAGGTTTCCGTATGTCAGGTGTGAACAATAATACTCCTATCTACTTGTCAGGTCAAAGTCCATCACACTAGGTACAACACCATCCTGGTTCCTTATACCTTGATGCATCGTACCACGTGTGTTATCAAACATAAGGAAATCAGCCCTTTGAAACTCCCAATTCCTCGGCAAGTAATCATCATCATCATCATCATCATCATCATCATCATCTGCACTTACAGCATCGTGGGTCTTGTTGAAATGACTTCTTCTTTTCTTACTAATCACGCTAACAAGGTACTATGACAGTTGATCATCATCACTATCGACCCTACATCCACAAATCATTAGCATATCACATAAACATATCATATAGGAAACATACACATTGCATTTTAATCATATAAATAGGTTATCATAAACATTCTTCATAGATAGGTGCATCCATGTCAGTGCATTTCACCCATTACATTGCATCTTATGGCATTATATCAATCATTGCATAAACATTCATTGGAATTTTATAACCATTCCATATAAATCATCACATAAGCATCTACAAAAGCATCCCATAATCATTTTTCAATAATCATAAGCAATAGGTATATAAGCATTTAATTCATTAGGCATACATACTTGCATAACATAAATGACATCATATCATCACATTATGTTCACATTACGCATCAGAATATCACTTTGCATTAACATATCATCGCATTACATACATCATCAATAATTACATTTAGGATAATAACATTTATTATTCTAAGCATCTCATTAAACCATCCCATTACATCCATCCATAAATCATCTCATATATAAGCATTTCCACACATCATTGCATAAACCGTAGATCATATCATTTTACATATTAAAATCCATATCACATATCACATTGGCATCAAATAAATCATCATATAGATAGCATCATTGCACATCATATCATAGGTTAACATAATATAGATCTATTAGTCATAATCATAACGCATACATCATTAGAAATAAAAGCATCCATAGCATATAAAAATAAAAGCATCCATAGCATATAGAAATAAACCATCCATGCATAAAGGAGAACGCAGTACATCACATCAAAATCGGCTCATATATATATCATCAATAATGTCACTATCATAGTACAGGGATCACTATACATATATGTCAATCAGTACAAAATGTCTATCGGGCTATCAAAAACAAGCCCATAAGGCACAAAAAAATGTATCATATGGATCAAGCCTGATCTTTGTGAATGTTGCACTCACCCCTGTCACCGTGACCCTCTGATGGTCTCTAGCTGGCCCACTCTGAGTACTCTAGGATCCAGTCTGCTCTGGGTATAGTGTCATGATAGGCCTAAAGGTAGTACTCTATCTCTCGGATAGCATCCCTGTAGGACCGTACTGGCACTGTACCCTAGGAGGAGGAGGCTGTCATGCTCTCAATCTACTGCCTGCGACCTAGCGCTATAGCTGCCTGTAGCTCTGTAGCCTGTCTCTGCTACACATCCTGATCCCTCTCTGCTCTGAGTTGCTCTCTCTCAGCCCTCACCTAGTCTCTCTCTACTGTCAGTGTCTGAACCTGGGCCTGCAGCTGTGTAATCAGTGCATCCCGACCGTCTGCCTGTCCCTGTGGTTGTACCTGTGGCTGCACATGAACCTGATCCTCACCCTCGACTCATGGTGGTGGGACTGGCGGCTCCTGTTGCTGATCCTGCATATGGATATCTCCCTGACCTGGAGGAACTGGGGGCACACCTGGCAGATCTTGTTGAATCTCGACCCTCGGTCCTCGTCCTCGTCCTCTCCCTCTGCCTCTGACCCTGTGCACCTCTGGATCCTCGCCTAGAATGGTCAACTAAAGAGGAGGCCTGAACCAGTCCCTGTAGGCCTGTGTGGTACCTGGATCTGCCAAGCCCTAATCATAAGCCCATAGTTAGGCTACCAACTATCTGAAGTTGTCAACTGCCTCAGAGGTAGGAATACTGTGACCCCATGACACATGTGTCATACTATGTGCAAAGACGGCTACATAGTCGTCACCTGGTGAATCCTACGACTCTCCGAACTGACGTTGTACACGCCCAGGAAGGCACCTCTCAATCATCATGTGCTCCCACCCCTACATATATTAATCCTGGCGGCAATAAAAGAGTTGAGCAGCATCATCGGCCCATCCGGACTGACCAAGGTATGGATGCTAAGTAAAGACAAGCATCTCATCTAGGACCCACCTCCAGTAGGGGATCCCATGCTCGCCAGTGTGTGTGAAGGACACACCACCTCTGTATCGTGCCACGAGGGAATCCTCTACCCCCATCAGAACTGGAACAACGCGTGGACGCAGCACAGAAATGTGCTCCCATGCCCAGACATGAAGAAGTGTCACTCCAACCCCTAGTGCTCTTCCATCCATGTATGCGTACTCGTGTAGGTCCCTGTAAAGTGAAGCCAGAAGGACAAGCCCCCACATAAAATGAACTGGCCTGTCTCGGACCATCCGCTCCCAGCAATAACCCTAATCAGGACTGAAGTATCACCCTCATCTGTCTGGGGCAACCAAACCCGAAATGATCGCTACAATAGCCCAGCAGAAGGGAGGTGCGATGATCCTGTATCTCTCTAACTCAATCTATCCCTCGTAGTATATAATGTCTTGTGTGGCAAGAACTTTGGTGCAAGACTCGTGTCCCTCATCCATATCATAGATCGCCCGTCGGCCATGAATAGGCAATCGTAAAATGCGCCAAACGTCCTCCAAAGTGACGGTCGCCTCGCCAATAGGGAGATGAAATGACAACGTCTCGCTATGCCACCTCTCGGCCAACGCTAACAGCATCCCTAGATCAGTGTGCATGGGCGTCGCATATGTAATATTCCATAAACTTGCAACTCCCAGTCGATCTTGGTTCCTGTCACTCAGGTCCCGTAAAATGCTCGCCAAGTCTCGTGACTGGTGCTCCCGAGAATAGAGCTCCCTAGGCCCGTCCTGCATCAAGGAAAGTCAGCGTGTTAAAAATTTTGAAAAATTCCTAGTCGAACGCTCCAAGCTCGCCTCCAGTGGCACAGTTTGTGAAGGCGTCACAGTTTGATTTTACTCAAACTCTGACACTTGAGCCCAAAAACAAGCCAAATGGCGCTGCCGCAACACACTTTATCCTCCAGCATCGCAGTTTGCATGAAAAGGGTTCCGCCACGGCACACTTTTCCAAAACCGGCCCGCCGAGCCCGAGCCCAATGATAGAGTTTCTAAACTCCTAAACTGCACTGTTGCGGCGCTAAATAGCACTGCTGTGGTGCAAAACGGCCTGGCGCGGTGCAGTTTAAACACCAAGCGGTGCTATATAGCGCTGTTGGAGGTGCATTCGATCCTGACTTACTAACATCGTTTCTTCCAAAATCATCCCTCAGACTAACCATTTAATCAAATTCCCCTATCTGATTAAATTCATCAATATTCATCTCTTAATTAAATAAATCATTTTATCTAATCAAGTCAATCTCTCTTGTTAATTAAATCAATCCATCGGATCTAATTATCCCTATTTAATTAAATAATCAATTTATTTGATTAAATCTCTAAAGTCTATCCATTAAATTAAATAAATTAAAACCTTATTTGATTTAATCTAACACCATCCCTTTTAATTAAATAAATCAAAATCTTTATTTAATTAGCCTTTCATATTCCTCTCTTATTTGATTTAAATAAATCCATAAATCTAAGTCAAATAAGTCACATCATCTAATCCTGTTAAATTAATTAACCCTTGATTAATTTAATTTCTCCATGTCATCCTCTAGATAATGCAAGTTGCACATGAAAATAGATTTAATTCATTTATTAAATCTCTACCTCACAAGGCATGTTTTGGAATATTCTCTCAATTTGAACTCAAAAATTCCAAGTCAACATGTACATCCAACAGGAAATAAATTCATCTTACATGTCCTTTGCCTTGAGCCAAGTGGCATTTATTGCATTTTCCCTTCCCTCTTGCATGTCATTTCAACAAATTTGAATTTCAAATATTATGCATTTATTGGCACAAACCCCAAATCTTGCACATCCATCATTCATTCATAGCTTGACAAGTGGCATCATATCATTGGATGAATGTTAGTCCCACATTGCTCAAATTTGGACATTCATCCATCTTAGAACTCTATAAATAAATAGCTCATATCCTCATTTATCCATCCACAATCCAAGCAAAGTTACCATGCTCAAATATCTCTTGAATTCTATCCATTATCATTGAGTCATAGCTAGGTTTTGCAGATTTGGCTTGGAGTTCTCATCTTTCATCAAAGTGGATCAATATCATCTTCAACATATCAAGATTTCATCATAGGAATTGGGAAAGGGCCAATTTTCACATCAAATTGGCACCAATTCCCCCATGGGATCAAGAGTTTGCTTGCTTAATTAGGATTCAATCTTTATTTTGCTATTTCATTGTGTTTTTCATTGTTTTTTCCTAATTTGAGCTATGTTAATGGATTTCATGGGGAATCCTTGTTTTAGCTTGTAATTCCTTGTTTAACTTGTTTATTCATGTTGTTTTGCAGGTACTAGGAAAAGGGTTCGCACAATTCGCATTAATAATCTTTAGTGTTTTTGGCCAATAGTTTATATTCATTTTATTATTTTGTTGAATCTAACATGTAGGGATGAAATTTCCTATTGCGGATATATATGAGCGATTGTTTATTCGAATTGATGTATACAAGTGGATGGCAAGGGTGTGTGTATGTGTGAATAAATTCATAATCATTCGAAGGTAGAGCAGAGTGTGAAGAAGAGTGAAGAAGAGTGAAGAAATGTTCATGTGCTTAACCAAAACTATGATCGGGCATTAGCATAAGCTATTTTATCAGTTTAAATCCCTATAGATGTAATTCAATTCTTTCTATAAGATAGTGTGTCTTCCTTTGGGTGGTTAGCCTTGTAATTGAGCAGTGAGCTCTATGCAGTGTACCTGAATGCATGTGCATTCCCCATATTTCATTTCTTTATACTTTTAACAGTGTATAATCTTGTGGACTGACCTCCACTGTGATTTTTCCCCTAACAGGGTTTCCACATAAAAAATATTGGTGTTATGTGTGTTTCTGATGTGTTATTGATTTGTGCTTTCATGGTTATTATTCAGATCTGGGAATAAGGTTATTAAATTGAATGTTTTATATATCCAGGACAACTGATTCACCCCCCCTCTTAGTTGTCTACCCTTGTGTTGCCAACATGGCCATCCTGTCCTCTACCCTTCCCATCTGTTCCTCTACCCTATCCTCTTCCCTACCCATCCTATAGCTAGCCACATACTTTGCCTACTCACCTCCCTCTCGACCTCCCTCATGGAGGTATGTCAGTTGGATCTTTAATTCGGGGAGGGGGTACAAACAAAGCATCATATGTAGGCATCGTTTGCACATCATCCTACCCCTTATCATAGGCCTGTGGCCTAACAACCAGCTATCTAAAACCCTCAACGACCTCATGGGGTGGTATCATGTGCCCCAAAGTCACCTCTCAAGCTGATCTCACAAAAATGATCATGTATTGATCGTCAAAACTGTCCTACCTCTTACCAAACTATCTAGCTACCCTATCCGGCAAGTACCATTCGATCATGGTATGCTCCTGACCCTGCATGTACCGAGTCTAATGAGAAAAGAAGAGTTTCTACACATCATCATACCAAGGTGGCATATGTAGCCATAGCCTCCATTGGAATACTATCATGTCATTGATCACTCTCCTCCAGTAAGGGATACCAAGCTACCCTATGTGTTGTACGGTGATGGCTCCTTTATACCTCCACATGACTAGATTGTTTGGCTCCACATCTTCCATGTGGACGATCGGTCAAAGCATGGAAATGTGCTCCCATGCCCATATGCAAGAGTGTGACTCCTACACCAATATCTTTATCATCACAGTACACAAACTAATGCATATCATGATAAAGAGAGGCCAGCATCACTGGCCCCCATGCATGCTAAGTCTTTCTAAAAATCATCTGGTGCCATGCTAGCCCCCATCCAAAATTGAACCCTCTGCTCCATCATTCTAGGGCAACCAACCCCAAAATGACTACACCAACTATCAATCTGAAGGTTGATGAGCACCCTTTGTACATCCTGAGGTCAATCTGTGAGTTGGCCAAAACAATAGTGTCTTGGCCAAGAACCTCATGGTAAGCATCATATCCTACATCGCTATCATCGATCACCCGCTCTCCATGTATTGGAAATCGCAATATTCGCAATACATCCTCTAGTGTGACTGTCGCCTCACCAATGGGTAGGTGGAACGATGAGGTCTCACAATGTCATCGCTCACATAACATTGTCATCATCGCTAGATGATTCCTCACAATAGGAATATAGGCAATATACCATAATCCAATCTCTCTGAGGTGCTCCTGTCGAAGCTCAGATAAATCATCAAGGGTGGAAAGTACTGAAGGTCGGTGCTCACAAGACATCAAAGGTTGAATAACTTCTTGCACCCATGAAGTACACGATGTCAAATTTCATTAAAATTATCTAAGTTTGGAGTTTTTTGTTCCCAAAATGACAAAGGTGTCGCCATAATTCAAATTCCAAATAGCGATGTCATATGCATTCAAATTCTAAATCACAACTAGCATCACTATTTACACGGGCATTGCTATTTGAAATCTAAAACCCTAATTCTAAATTTCAAATCAATGTGGTGTGTCACCATTCACAATGGCATCACTAAAATGTGAAAACAGTCACTGAAACTCTAAATAGCATCACAATACAATGGCGCCGACCTAGACCAAATTTCAAAACCTAATAAATGCACCAAAATTTCAAAATGCAAGGAAAGTTTTGAATTGCATATTGTTGGTCCTATGCCCAGAGGCCTCTGGTACTCTCGAACCTAGTCAAAAATGTGTTGTGGGAGCACTCGTTGTGCCATTTCATCAAGAGGTCAAAGATTAAAATACAAAAAATCTCTCAAATGTGTATGTACAAATGACTTGAAAATGACCCTTCATCACCTATTTAAGCCAAAAAAATTAGGTTTTTTTCCCTAATTTAAGCCAGAAGCTAGGGTTTTGGCCTGTTTTACCTATTTCTAGCCTATGCAACCTATTTTGAGCCATTTTTTGCATTTTTGAGGTCATTTTTGGCATCCTAGGGCTTGTTTAAGCAATTGAACCTATATTTAACCTTTCTCAAGAAATCAACCCAAAATTCAAAATTTTCACCCGATTTCTCGAGGGGGTAGGCAACCAGCTTATTCCTTCCACTAAGGAAACAATGGGGCATCCAAAAAAAATTTAAAATAATAATGTTTTTATCTAAGCAACAGTTTTCATCCGAAAAAAGTATCAGTCTTTGAACCAACATAGCAGGTACCTCACTTCAAAGAGGGGAAAAATGTAGACAATTAAAAATGTCCTTAATGATATCATGCACTCAAATCTAATATACTAACATCCCTTCCTCCTAAAACCCATCCTCTTTTCACTTAATTAATTAAATTAGCCTAGCTATTTAATTAATCGCATCATGTTCATCTATTAATCTAATTGACCTAATTAGGTTAATTTTCCCTTTTCATGCTAACCTTTCGTCCTGATAAATTGAATAAATCAAATTATTTAATTTAATCCCTGAAGTCCTCTCATTTAATTAAATAATCTTAATTATTTAATTAAATGTCATATCACATCCCCTATTCATTAAATCGTTTATTTAATGAATATCATTTAATTCCCCTAGTTTTCATGAATTGAAACATTGTTTTAATTATCAAATTATTAATTAAATCTAATCCTCTCACTTGCAAGGGAATATTCCTCCTTTGCACATTCCTCCAAAAGGAATATTCTCATGGAATATTCCTTCCCCTTTTGCACAATTAACTTTGGTTTTAATTAACTAATTTTTCTCACCCATGATAATATTCTCTTTCTTCACTCATTTGAAAAAGGGAATATTCCTTTTTATAACAAACTTTCAACAAAGCTTCTTGTGCAATTTTTGAAAGTGTGTTTGTTTAGATGAATGTAAGCCCTTGATTAAATATCATCTTGCATCCTCAACCCTTGATGGGAATTCATGATCCATGCCTACATCTTCCTTCCATTCCGGTAGTTGATTGATCCTTTTGATCTTGGCCATCAGTTTCATTTTGCATATTCTATAAATAGAGCTTGCATCTATTGTTCATAGGGATCCATCTTTTAATAGAAAAGTTATGTTGTTAAAATCACTCTCATCTTGCACTCATATTTCATGTTTTAAAAAGCATTTTCTAGGTTAATTTACTTGTGTCAAACCCCAATCCAAATACCTGCAAAACACAATAAACAAATACATTAGAAGATCATATGCAAGTAAGAACAAGGATTCCCCATGAAATACATTAGCAAAGTTTTAAATAGGAAATAAATCAAGAATGAAATGAAAGAACAAGAAAGCAAGCTAAATCCTATTGAAGACAATGCAAACTCTTGATCCCATGGGGAAATTGGTGCCAATTTGATGTGAAAATTGGCCCTTTCCCAACTCCAATGCTAGCTTTGATAATGTGATGAAGGATTTGATCCACTTTGATGAAGAATGATGAGTGTTTCAAGACAAAAATCTACATAACCTAGCTACAAATTTGAAAATATGGATGAAGATTGCTAAATATTTGAGCATAGTAAGTTTACTCAAATTATGGATGATGAAATGAGGAGATTAGCCTCTTATTTATAGAATAATAAGATGGAAGAATGTCCAAAATGGAACAATGTGGGACTAAAAATTAGCCAATGACAAAGTGCCCCTTGTCAACTTGTGAGCGGATGGAGGATGTGCAAGTTTTGAAGAATGTGACAATAAATGCATATATTTGAATTTTGAAATTGTTGAAATGACATGAAAGAGGGAAAGAAGGTGCATTGAATGCCACTTGGCTCAAGGCAAAAGGACTTTGTAGGTGGATTAAATACCTTGTTGGAAGGACAAAGTCCACTTGGATTTTAAATTCAAACTTGAGGAATATTCCTTAAAAGATGCCTTGTTGAGGAAAATAGAGATTTAATAAATCAAATAGTTCTATTTTCATGTGAAAGTGGCAAAAGATGGAGTATGGGACATGAGAAGAGATTAAATTAATCAAGGTTAATTAATTTAATGAATGGATTAAATGATGTGACCTATTTGACTTAAATTTGTGGATTTATTTAAATCAAATATGAGAAGAATGTGATAAAAGGATTAATTAAATAATGACTTTTGATTTATTTAATTAAAAGAGATGATGTTAGATTAAACTAAATAAGGCTTTAATTTATTTAATTTAATAGATAGACTTTAGATATTTAATCAAATAAAATTAATTATTTAATTAAATGGGGATAATTAGATCAGACTGGTTAATTTAATTATCGAGAAAGGATGACTTAATTAGATAACTGATTTATTTAATTAAGAGAGGAATATTGATGAATTTAATCAAATAAAGGAATTTGATTAAATGGTTAGACCGAAGGATGAATCAATATGAAACGATGTTAGTAGTCAAGATCAGATGTCCAATGTCAATTGGTACATTTTACATGTCTACAACTTGCATTATTGGCTTAGAGCATTCATTAATGGCTTCCATGGTAACTTAGTTGCATCCATTTAGTATATTTTGAAACTAGGATTTTAATCTTTCAAATCTTGCATACATTTAGAATAGTTTTGCATTCATTTACATCGATCATCTTAGCTTTCATCATGTTAACTTAGCTTTTATCGTGTTTTACAACACATCTTTCATCAGTTTCATCAATTCTCTTCAATAGAATCGATCAAAACAAGCTCATTATCCAAGGGATTGGGAATGGGTCACCATTCCACATCAATGCAACACCACTCCTCCAATAGGATAAGTTTCAATGGATTATAATAGATGTTTATGAAGCTTTTGTAGTTTAATATGTTAGTTTTAATGGCTTCTTAGCTTAGTTTACATTGAATTATCTTATTGGACTGATGTTTAGTGGCTTAATTATACTTTGAATCCTCATGGATCAAGTGTAGTTAACCTATACTACATTTTTTGGTCACAACTACTCACCATTACAATAATATATAACTTGGTTTTCAACTTGATGAGAGGTAAACATCTATGTGTGTTCTTTTTTGTTTGAGTCTTGTTTACTTTTATGTTTTTTTTTAAAACCTGCAACATACTCTTCCAAAATAATCATGGTCCATTATATCATGTTATACATTGAGGATATATTTTCTAGGTCATGTTTATTATTTAACTTTTGTGTGTGCATGAGTTAGTCCTTCACACATGTGATAAAATGTCATCAAGATTCCTTATGCTTTGATACATACCATCATATAGTATATTAAATTTAGGTTTCTCAACACAATTAGAAATATTTCAAATAATTGGCACACACCTATCCACAAATATCACACCATTTCTTTAACTAATTAGCCAAAGTGTCCAACACCTATCTTTTACCCCCTCTCTAATTTTTCCTAGCCCACCTTTCCCTTTCCATCTTTTCCATACCTCTTTTTCATCTTATTTTTCCTTTAGAGAGCCCATTCATGTTCTTCACACCTACATTCCCTCTTGAGGGGGCATCCCTCCACCATCCTTAATTTATCCTTAAATACTCAAGGCATCTTAAATTTAAAATCCAATCATCCTCAATTCATCCTTAAATGTTTGGGGCATCTTAAATTTAAAATCTAGTAATCCTTAATTCCTCCTTAAATTCTTAGAGCATATTAAATTAAAAATTCGACCATCCTTAAATTCTTGTTGCTTATTAAATTAAAAATCGAACCTAATTAACTAATTGATCAACCAAAAACCTAAGTTAAAAATCCCAAGCACAAATTCTTCACCATTACCATGATAAGCCCTAAAAATACCAGATTTCCTTGTTATAGTTTCATGTTTTTATCCCATTTCTGCTAATCCTCAAAAGATATTTTCAAACCTTTTTCATATACTTTAAGTATTTCAAAGCATTTGAAGATGATATATTGCATTAATTAATATGTGTGTGAACTGTGGATGTCTATGAGATTTGGTAGAATTTCATGATTAATTATAGTTTCTAATAATGATAAAATTCCTCAAGACATAAGAATAACCCCTATAGTGAAGAAATTGTCAACCTACAGCAAAAGGATTCTCAACCTGCAATACAAGGATGACAGTTCAACACAGCTAGAGGAGTCAATCAGATATGGTATGTGCATATTTACAGACTAAGATACAGATAATGGTTTGAGGATGTAGACACGAATATTCATGTGTCACTCCATATTTTCAATAAAACATGGAGAAAGAATAAGTTTGTTCGAATAGGGAATAGCATCTATAATAAAGATTTCCCTACTAGGCATGTTTTTGTTATAATAGTCTTCTTGATTGTTGTAGAATCCTTGCATTTTAGCACTTCTACTTCCACTAGTTTTTATTTTCTATTAAGTTAGAAGCCCTGGTCCTCTTCCTATTTTCTTGGAAGATTTGACAATTTCTCTTATTCTATTTATAGTTTTTGAAAAATAGGACTCTCATAGACCCTATATATGGGGATACTCTTTAGAGAGACCACTACCTATATTTTTGCATGGAATTATATTGAATACTAGATTTGCTACATTATGTTCTAAGCTCTATGTATGTTTGGATTACAATAAAGAAAGATATTTCAGTTGCATGATTTTTTGAGTTAGTAATTGAAGGAGATATTATTGAATACATCAGCTCAAGCAAGGGTCACTTGAGGTACTGTAGAGTCCACATTAGTTTAGGTGCTTAGCTAGATAATGAATTGTATTTTTTGAATTATAGTTTCCAATTTTCATTATGTTAATGCTATATTGTAGTTTCTAAATTGAAGTTCCTAATTTATATTTTATTTGATGCTATTAAGTGATTAGATGAATAGGTTACACTACAACATAGAGGTTCATTAGTTATAGTCCATAAATGATAAGTGTTTATAGTAGTTACAATAACTAACATTTTCTTACCCTATTCTCTATATAGGAGTTATTTTTAGTAAGAAATAAGTTTAATTGAGTTTGTTCTTGTTTAAACACCTGTACTTGGTTAATTTGGGGATCATTAAGTCTGTTAAATTGTATGTATGATTATCTACATCAAAATTAATTAGACATTAGGGGAAGATATGCATTTTGGTGTTGTTGTCGGGGATGGTGCTAAGTTCAAAATCCCTAATTATATTTTAAGTTTACTTTCATTTCTTTTATAAATTAGGAAGTTTTCATTTATAACATTAAGAGCAATAGACACTTACAAATCAACCAAGAACTATTCCCTAATAGTGTGTAGGCGAAGCTATTTAAAGATCAATATATATTGTATGTGGAGGCAAAGAGACACTTTGGGAAGATTTATCCCCTTAACCCACAAAGAATTTGAAGATATTGGTGCAAGAAAAGAGCCAATTGAAAGAA
This sequence comes from Sequoia sempervirens, assembly GCA_007258455.2. NCBI lineage: Eukaryota > Viridiplantae > Streptophyta > Pinopsida > Cupressales > Cupressaceae > Sequoia > Sequoia sempervirens. The sequence goes on from VDFB02193867.1 coordinate 229,158,636, forward strand.
CCAATGATATAGAATCACCCCTCACACCGGTACCTACTTCAAACTTAGGGTGGACTCCCATAAGGCATATTCACAGTATGACATAGGAAGTAGTATAAAATCTAGCAAAACATGCTACATTCAAGTTTTCAATCACAGACCAATAATAGGCCATTTCTCTCAAGAATATACCCCCTTGGCCTTGCAAATTTTCTATGAAATGGTTATCAAAGACCTAAAAAATTGTATTCGAATTTGATGTTTTGTAAGAAGATATGATTATACCATGGATTCTCACAAATTAAAATTATTTCCAACCACATTGAAATACGTTGCTTTGTGATGGTTTATCGGGTTAGGAAGAAATAAAATACCAAATTGAGAGACAATGAAAGTAAAATTCTTGCAGAAGTACAAAGATTATTGTTGAGAGATAAATAGGTAAAGAGATGAAATATTTAAGATGCCACAAAAGGAAGATGGACCACTTGAGGATTATGTGGAAAGATTTCAATTTTTTCTAAAGAAATCCTATCAAAATAGGCTCTCTCTAGAGTCACTACAGCTTGTCTTTCTACAAGCAATAAATGAAGACTGCATGGATGCTCTAAACCTCATAAGCGTAGGGGTTATTTCTCAATTACCTTTTGAGGAAATCTTCCAAGTATGTAGAAATTATTCAAGGTCATCTATGAAGAAGACCAAGGTTGATAGGACATTCTCTTACACAAAAACATCCACTAGAGTCTCTAGGGTGGAACTCAACAACCTTATGTCCAATATGAAGGAAGACATAATCAACCACCTAGCTACCTAATTGGATACCTTACACATCAAAAAGAAACAAGAGGAAGCTAAGGTTTCCCTTACTAAATATTGTCCACATTATCACTAAAAGAGTGTGAATTATAAATGTAAGAAGATTTTCAGTATCTCTAAGGAGAACTGAGGGAGACCTAAACCCCGGAGGATGAGGAAAGCCAAGTATTCTATATTGCTCAGCATAATCCATGGAAAAAAAAATGTCAGCCTCAAGACCCATGTCTTGCAATATGTCCTTTCCTAGGGGTAATAAAAACTTCTCTGATTGGAATAATCAAACCTCACATAATATGTAAAATCAATCATGGACAATAGCCCAATCACCTAATTGGATCCCATAATAGGGGATATGGCCACCACAACCATACCAAGCCTCAAACTATAATTCTTAGTATTATTCCCCACAAAACCAATGGCCACCATAGTGGTATGGGAACCAAAAATGGAAAAACCAAAATGTTAGTTACTTGCAACCATAATAATATTTAGAGCTACAACATCTCACTATAATGCCAAACCCAGCCATAGCAACCCCAACAAAACCTAGAGCACCTAATTTATTGACTCAACTTGCACCAAACACTAATAATAAGTTTGTGCATCATGCTTATACTAATGACACCATCCAATACCCAACATATGGGGTTGAGGTAAGAGATGTCCACTTTCATTCAAGAAGGATTCTTGTTGGGCCATCATCTCCTCACATTATAGAGCTTATAGATGAGGAGCTAGCATTAGAGACCATTAATAATTAAATAAGGCAACCTAAATAAGGTAAGACACAAATAAACATCACAAGTCTAGAACCATCATTTTTAGAGTTATTGACAACACAAAAATCCTATTTTGAACCTAAATCTGATCTGTTGAGCCAAACTAAGAATGTGTGTATAAATTTATACCCTTGATTCAAGCCATTAAAGAAGTACCTATATATAAAAAAATTGTGAGAGAGTTGTGCCTTAAAAATCTAATCAAAAAAAGGAAAGACCATCAGACTATCCACGTCTTAGGATAATTGGTTGACATCATGTTAAGTAACATAGTTGTTCCAAAATATGCAGACCATATGGGCCTTATTAAGATGTTAAAATTAATGGCGCACTCGTCAAGAACACTTTGATTGACTTATGAGCAACCATTAATATAATTACAAGATAAACTATGCGAAAAATCCAATTGATGGATCTCCAACCCACACCTATTGTTCTGTAACTAGAAAATAGGTCAAATATAAATCTAAAGGGTATTATTGAGGATTTGTTTATCATACTAGATTTGTGGGAATATCCAACAAATTTTATGGTTTTGTAACACAAATCCAACCTTATAAGATATCCCTTAATCTTAGAAAGACCATGGCTATCCACTGTAGATGCATTCATTAGATGTAGGTTTGGTAACATGATAATTTCCAATGAAAATGTGACCAAAAACTTGGTCCCTTACCAACCTACACAACTACATACAAACTTGGAACAAACTATATGGCCAACCCTGGAAGAAGATGACCAATAGTCTATACAAATGCTTATGACTATAGAATTTAGCCCAATGACTGAATTTCAAGATGAAGATGAATTCCTTGCTCAAATTATGCAACTCTTATGGTAGGGATATGCGACAACACTATTTTCTAGCATGCTTACACTTCCCCTTACATAATACCATACCTACAAATGTCTTTAAGTCCACTTCTCAGCTATTTCATACACTACTTCCACATAATTGCAACCTCAATTTTTCAAGATTACATGTTGTTTTTGTCATGACTTCTACCATAACCATGGAAATCACATAGGGTAGAACACTAAATGTCAATAATTAATTGACAACTTCCCAACAATACTCATTACTTGCAATGCTACAAGTTCACAACAGTATTTGCCTTGAAATATCATGACATGAAGGGCATAGATCCTAGCCTATGCATGCACAAAATCTATATTAATGAAAGCTACAAGATAGTTAGGAAACTACAGAGGAGAATGAACTCAGTTGTGTGGGATATAATAAAGACTGAATTACAAAAAAAATTGGATGCAGGGTTCATTTATCCCATATCAAACAATCAATAGGTTTCCCCATTGGTGATTGTGTCAAAGAAAGGAGGTAAATGGAGGATATGTGTAGATTATAGGGAGTTAAATGTAGCAACAAGGATCACTTTCCTCTCCCTTTTATTGATCAAGTGTTGGATTCACTAGCAGGCAAGAAATACTTCTTCCTAGATGGGTTCAATGGGTATACCCAGATAAATATAGCTCCAAAAGAACAAGGTAAAACCATTTTTTACCTATCCTTGGGGTACATATTATTCTTCAATTTTTCCATTTGGATTATGTAATGTACTTGTAGCATTTCAGAGAGGTCTTAAGCATATTCTCATATTTTGCACATGATTCTATGGATATTTATATGGATGACTTCACCACTTATCAGAACACTTATGAGGAAGTATTAAATAATTTAGAGAAAGTCCTTCAAAGGTGTTAGGATCATGCAACCTCTCTTTAAGTCATGAAAATGCTTCATGTTGATGACTGAAGGAGTGGCATTAGGGCACTTTGTTTCCAATATGGGAATTCAAGTAAATCCAAACAAAATTAAGGTAATTTACACTCTACCTATTCCTCAAAAGTAAAAAGATGCCAGGAGTTTCCTTGGCCATGTAGGATACTACATGAGGTTTATCAAAGATTTCAATAAAATAACAACCCCCTATTTATTCTTTTATCTAAAGATATTGAATTCAATAGGACCACTTCCTACCAAAAATATTTTAAAACCCTCAAAACAACTCTCACAAGGACACCCGTTCTGATAGGGTCTAACTAGAAAATTCCTTTCCATATACATATAGATGCTTTTGATTTTTCTATAGGTGTTGTCCTAGGATAAAATGAAGGAAATTTGGAGTATGCAATTTACTAAATCACTAAAAATCTTCAGATTGTCGAGCTCAACTACATAGTTACTTAGAAAGAAATGTTAGCAGTGGTATATACCATTAACAAGTTTAGATATTATATCGTTGTATATTTTATTTTTGTTCATATGGACCACACAGTAATAAGATATTTGATTAAAAATCCAGTGGTTGGTGGAAGGATTGTTAGGGGGTTATTGTTAATGCAAGAATTTAATATAACCATTGTGGATAAACTAAGGAAAGTAAACTTAGCACTTGATTTCCTTTCAAGGTTGTAAATCAAATCAACAAAATAAGTAGTGGATGATTCCTTTCTAGATGAATATTTATTTTCCATCTTTGTACAAACACCTTGGTATACAAATATAGCTAATTATTTGGTTGTAGGAAGAACACCCTCAAATCTCTCATTGAGAGAAAGATGTCATCTAGTAGAACACGACTTCCCTTATTCTTCGGTGATTGGTTATCTCTTTTATATAGATCCAAATAACATAATGAGAAGATTTATTAAGGAGGATAAAGTATATGATAGTCTTAAGGCTTGTCATGATGAGCCTTATGTAGGTCACTTTGCATCTAAGAGGACAACTCTAAAAATCTTAACCAATGGTTACCACTGTCCTACACTTCACAAGGAGGTAATTGTTGGGATATGGTGTTATACACTATTGCACAAAATTATTTATTATATTTTGTAATTAAGTAATTATTTAGTTGTGATGCACCTTGGTGGTGTGGTTAATCACACTAGGTAATTATTTTGGGACCACTGATGTTGTATTGTAATATTGAATTATTATTTCATGTGTGGGAGACATGTGATAATAATTTAATGTTGGGGAAATATTAAATAAATTGAAGTATTAGTACCCAATATTACATAAGTGGTTTTGTATTCACATGGTTTTTTGGTACATGGTTTTACCTTACCACTAGTTGTATTTTGTGTGAGCTTGTATCTATAAACACAAACACATGTGTAGTGGTTTAGGTTGGTTGAGTGGGTTGGATGTCATTATTGAGTCTTTTTGAGAAGTGCATTTGTGAAGCATGGCATGGGATGTTTGGATTCATTCTTGGACACATGATGATGCATTAAGAGGATTGATGCTTCAAAGGTATTCATCGTAACTCTTGTATTGCTTAATTATTGAATAATATGATGGAGTATGGATGTTTTTGGAGGCTGGGTTTTTCCCTCTTGAGGGTTTTCCTAGGGTATATATTGTGTTATCTTGTCGCTTATCTATTTGATCTATGCATTATGGTTACTTGTATGCATGTTTATCTCTCATGGGTTATGTAGGAAATGATTAAGATTATGGGTTGAATGCAATATTTCCTAACAAGTGGTATCAGAGATTTCATGGTTGAAGAATTTTTGTTATAACCCTAGGTTGAGAGTTTTTGCAAACTTGAAGCCATGTACATGTATGTAGGGTTTGAGGCATTAAAAGATATGAAATACATGTTGCAGGTGTTTGTATGCAGATTTTGGATTTTTGGTTGTCAAGATTTGTTGGGTTTATTGCAAATCTGAAGTTTTTCAAATTTGGGTGAAAGAGGGTTTCTTGGTTTAAGTTTTTCATATGAGGGTTTTGTAGGGGAAATTTTATAGATGACCTTTTGAGATAAAATGGACCTCATGGTTGGATTTAGGTTGGCCAAGAGACGAAGATTGATATAAAATTTGATACATTTTGGAAAAGTTGAAAAAATTGAAAAAAAAAATTAGTCCCAACCCAATTTCACCATGTGCAAGAAATTCTTGAAAAAAAATATTTTTTTATTCCGCAAAAAAAAATCTAAAACCCTGAAAAGTAAAAATAAAAATTGTTAAAAAAATGCATTGAAAATTTTTATTAGAAATTTTTTTAAAAAAATGCAAATTCATGTGGGGTCTGTAGACCCCCGTACCCATGGTTGGCAACCTGCGCAGGTGTCGCACCTAACACATATGTCGACAACCCGTATGAATCTATTAATAACCATTAAAAGGCTCTTAAAAAAATTTGTCAAGGAAAGTTGTTTGTAATGACTTGGCTTAAGTTAAGTTTTTTATAAAAACCTTTTTTAAAAACCTTTACTTAAAAAATAAACCATCCGCCCCTCCCCACTTCATTAATTATTAAAGCCTTTATTTTTAAAATATTAAAAGAAAAGAAAACCACCTCTTGCAAAAAAAATTAAATGGTTTTAATTTTGGAGTGGGGTCCACCGAAAGTTGTTTACATGGGAAAATCGGACATTTTTTTCAAACTTGCATAACTTTTTCCCACAATGTCAAATTTTTGACTTCTTGTAGTTGTTGCAAAGCCGGTTCCGAGCACTACGCAATGGTATAGGTTTGGTTCCCTATTTTTTCCATTTTGACATGTTTTTGGGCCTAGAAGTTAGATGTTCTTATTTACATGATTTTGGTCATAACTTTTGTATACATAATTGAATTTTTGATTTTGAAGAGGCGTTGGATAGAATTTGTAGTGTAATACACAGTGGTTTGGATTATTTATCAGTTTGAGGAGAATTTTGAGCTTGGTATTTGTTTGATCGCTTGTAGGTACTTGAGATTCGAGGTGTGATTGTGTGTGCATCCGGACAAGTCAAGAGGTGAAACCTTGAGGGAGTATATGTTTTTATATGATATTTATGATGTTATAGCTAATTATTAGATTAGTGCTTCTAGGTACAGGTTTATAGGTGTTATTCAAAGTTGGGAATTTGATGGTGATAGGTACATAGGTTGTCTTTGGTTTTGAGGACATGTTTGGACATGGTTTGAGACTTGGAGTCTCATATGGGTGATAGTTGAGTGTAGGTACAACGATGGCTATGGTTATGGTGTCATAGATATGCAAGTACATTTGATGCATTGGCACAACATGGTCATTTATGTGGTTGTTTAGTGGTGATATTGTTTGGTATTATCTTCTTGATGCTTATTTGATTCCTTGACTATGATTACTCATTTGTGGACATGTTTGAAAAAATGGATTTGTGGTTAATTTGGTGTTTGATTCTTGATGTCCATAGGATTATCTTCTTTGATATCTTCGTTTACAAGTTACTAATTTGATGATGAGTTTGCATGTTTCAATGGTTTGGATCTATGAGTTATGCAACTTATAGGTGTGTACATCCTATTGGGTTGCAATGGGATGACTCGGATGTGGACTTTCTATATCCACCAGGTTTGATTCATTTTTGTTGCAGATTTCATTAGTTGCCCTTATCTATGGTCATTTGTGTATTGGTATGTTGTTTCGATATTGAGAGGATGGATGGTTAGAGTACTTGATTAGTTAGGTGATGGGACTTGTAGCATTTGGTCTGATCATGATGTCATGATATCTTGGTATACTCATTGCTTATGCACTTTCAGTGGGAGATTTTGATAGTGAAGACTTGGTGGTGATTGGATTGGTTTTCTTTGTGATGTTTTGATGGTGGTTCTATGTATCTTCTTGCATCGGAGATCTTGGTTTACTTGTATGTTATTGATGTTGCGGTTAAGTGTGTGTAGACCTAAATGATCTTCATCGAGGAGATGGTTGTCATGATTCCATGTGTAGCTTGTATCACGATTCAATCAGATTCATTGGCAGTGACGTGGATGTATCATTGGTTATGATTATCTTCATGTGATTGGAGATATGGTTCCTTGGTTTATAGTGAGTTTTTTATTATGTCATGATATACTCTTGATTATAGATTAGAGTTTGGTATGGTACATGTGTTCTCTTGATACTAGGATGTATGCATTGGTGCATGTGCTCTCCTAGGAGGAGATGGTTAGATCATGTTGCCATGATAGGTTCCTGATTTTGCGGTTGGAGCTTTGATATTGATCATGGTAGTTCTCTTTGTATTGGGTACATTGATCATTTGATTGATTACTTCATGATGGTTTTATGTTGTATTTGGATTTTGGCATGTATTGATCGGTTATAGGCACTCATGGATGCTTGGAGACGTAGGTGATGGTTGGAGTTCTCTTGTGATTAGAGACATTTGCTTGAGACGATTACTCTTTGGAGGTTTTAGTAGGAAGACCGAGGAGCTTTCACCTAGGTATGGATGTGATTTCATGATGGATTGATAGAGGATATTGTTCTTGGAGTGAGTCATGATGGCTTGGTTAACCTGTAAGAGCATTCTCATTCCCCACTCTTGGTCTACTCGATAGCTTATTATTTGAGAGGTATTTTCCCATTATATCTTTTAGATGTGTTATGTTTCATGCTTTTATTTTTCATGGGATTGATTCGATTCATGGTGATTGATTATGGAGACTCATTTGAGGGTGTTTCAGCATGATTTTATATGCTTTATCTTTCACAGATATGGATCTTGAGCTATGGATAGTTAGTTCTGGAAGATTTATTTTGAGGGATGTTATGGCATGGTTGTCTCCTTGTGCATTTGAGTTTATGATATCATTATTTGATGAAGATTGTTAGGAGATGGTTTATGGGATGATTTCCAGTATTGGGAATGGTTACTTTGAGTTTGATCTTCTTGATTAGAGAGGCTTACATCCATGTTGGCATTGTTACATTGATTCATATGTTGTACTTGATATATGAGATTGAGTGTAATGGATGTTGTTGATTCTTTTCATTTGGGATTTTTAGGAGATCATACTTGACATAGCATTACACTTTCAAGGTGTTGGGAGAAGGACATTATGATTTACAATTTTCTCTCTTCATGGTTCCTTCCTAGATGTTCATGTTTTGGGAGGATGGTGGCAATATGTCGTGAGAGATTGTGCATCTCTTTGGGTAGTATGTGTGGATCATTGTTATTGTTCTTGATACTTCATGCTTTTATTTACTTATCACACCTTGATATAGTGTTGATTGGTAGATTTGATATGCTCTAACATTACCTATGTAGTGGGAGTTCCTGGCTATGTATGTTCTTCATTGACAAGTTTGATACAGGGAGCTTGTGGTTGCAGTTTACAAGTTACATATGTTCTTGGCATGAGTTTATTGATGTATTGATACCTTAGAGGTATGGATGGTTGGATGTATTAGCATGTGTTGTGGATGCTATTTCCGATCATGTGGGTTTTTCAATTGACAACAACTTGGTTAGAGCCTTTGTCATCAATTGGATTTGATGCTTGTGCTTGTGGATTGGTCCATATTCATCTTGGCATGTTCCTTTTCTTCCATAGGTGGCACGTTGGAGGATGAGAGGGGTTCTTTCTTGAGATGGTGGTTACTTTTTTCTTATTGTGGGTATCTTGATAGAGCATCAGAGCATGTTATAGATTCATGTGGTTTTGTGTATGGCTATGATGATGTGTTTCATGTATTGATCCCTTATGCAATGTGTACAACAAGTGGGAGAATTTTGGGATATGGTGTTGTACACCATTGCATAAAATAATTTATTATATTGTTGTAATTAAATAACTATTTAGTTGTGATGCACCTTGGTGGTATGGTTAATCACACTAGGTAATTATTTGGGGACCACTAATGTTGTATTGTAACATTGAATTATTATTTAATGTGTGGGAGACATGTGATAATAATTTAATATTGGGGAAATGTTAAATAAAGTGAAGTATTAGTACCCAAAATTAAATAAGGGGTTAGTGGTATTGTATTCATATGGTTTTGTGGTGCATGGTTTTACCTTACCACTAGTTGTATTTTGTGTGAGCTTGTGTCTATAAAAGCACACATGTGTAGTGATTTAGGTTGGTTGAGTGGGTTGGTTGTCATTATTGAGTCTTTCTGAGGAGTGAATTTGTGAATCATGGCATTGGATGTGTGGATTCATGCTTAGACACATTGAGATGCATTGAGAGGCTTGATGCTTTAGAGGTATTCATTGTAACTCTTGTATTGCTTTATTGCTAAATAATATGATGGAGTATGGATGCTTTTGGAGGCTGGGTTTCCCAGGGTATATCTTATGTTATCTTGTGGCTTTTCTATTTGATCTATGCATTGTGGTTGCTTGTATGCATGTTTATCTCTCATGGATTATGTAGGAAATAATTAATATTGTGGGTTGAATGTAATATTTCCTAACAATAATAAAATATACCAAAAGATGTGACAGATATCAAAGGATGGGAAAACCTACTAGGAGTGATGAAATGCCTCTCAAACCATAATTGGCTATTGCACCATTAGAAAAGTGGAGATTGGATTTCATTGGTCCAATACCTCCAACATCTAACAACAAGGAATACATTTTAGTTTGCATAGAATATCTCACAAAGTGGGTGGAGGGTAAAGCACTATAGTTTGTCAAAGATGGCATTGTTTCCAAATTCCTTTATGAAGAATTCTTCACTAGGTATGGTGTTCCTAGAGAAATAATCACAAACCAGGAGCCTCAATTTACTTTTGATTTGATTGAAAAATTATTCAAGTATGAAATCAAGCATCAAAAATCAACCACCTACCATCCATAAGCCAATGGATAAGTAGAAGTCACAAACAAAGAGATAGAATATATTCTAACAAAGATAGTTCAACTGCATCAGAAGGACTGGGTGGCAAGACTACCTAAAGCTATCTAGGCATATAGGACAACCTAGAAGACCACAACAAGGTTCACACCATATGAATTGGTGTATGGGAAAAAAATTCCTTCTAATTAAGTTGGAGTATAAAACACTCTAAACAACAATAGAGCTTGGAATGGGCCTATTTGAAGCTCAGAAGGAAAGAACACAAAATCTCAACATTGTGGATGAGATAAGAATGGAAGCAATTCACCATACATAAATTATGCAAAAGAAAATGATCAAATGACATGACTAGTTTATTAAAACTAAGGAATTCAATGAAGGAGATTGGGCATTGATTTATGATTCATGGTATAAATTCCAGAAAGGAAAATTATAAACAAGGTGGCTTGGCCCATATCAAAGTAAGCATTTTTTTAAAATGGAGTAGTTCAGTTAACTATCATAGATTCATTTTGCTTCTCATTATTGGTCAATAAACATAGACTCAAGATTTATAAAAATCTATTGGTAAAGGAGGAGTTTTTATATAATCTGTAGCAATAGTTCAATTCAAAATTGCATGCCAAACATGCAGATAAGGTCAAAATATACATTTGTAGGTGAGACAACCATCTCACCTACTAATACGTACCAAGTATAGATCGATATAGTAACATCTCACATGCATGCACATGCACCATATGCCATCACCAACAATTATTTTGGACATGCACATTAAAGTTCATATGACCTATAACAACAGCCCCAAGGCACATCAATAAAATGAGACATGTTCTTCCACTACTTGTAGCACTCATCTCTATTTCATTACCATTATACCCACAACCACTAATACTTATCATTTTATATCACCTTTGTCATCCTAACATGCAAAAAATCCACTCCACCATCCATATAGTGTAACATCACATTCCATCATTAATAATTATGTACTTACCACAACTTTCCTTTCCAACATTCAAATTTCTCAAACATGTACCATCATCACACCAAGATCCTTTTACAACACATTTGTTTGCAGTACTTCAAATTATCCCATCATTTAAAAAAAAAAACATGTAGATGCATGATGGCACTCAATTCAACTCACATGCACCACCTTCCCATCACTACACCATCACAAATACTTTTCTTGTTGTTAAATATGATTAAACATTAAATCCTACTAATTTTATGTAGACTTCAAGATCATGCGCATATTTAATTTTATTACATCAACTATGTCCAACGCTTTGAAAATATATCTTCCTCGTCCTTTTCATACCCTACTAGTTGAGGACAAATAGTAAAATTAAGTTGGTGGGGAAGAAAAAGGTTTAGCTTGTCATGTTTAATTTTCATTTCCAATTTTCATTTGTAGAGAGCCAAGAGAATTGCATACAAGTCCCAATTCCCTTCATTATCCATTATAAGTTGTAGAACATAGAGGAAAATAGATGAGGTGGCATTCAAAAAGTCTAGCATTTAAAAAGACAACAAGCTGCAAGAAGAGGTTTAGGAGAGAACCAACGACACACAATTTGATATTGGAAGATTAGTAGTGTCTTCCAATTTTTCAACAAGATGGGTGACTCGATTATTTTCTTCATTTAAACAAATACAATAAAGTTATGACACAATAATTTTCCAACACATTGCAAAACAATGAGGCCCTACAATTAGAGGGCTAAGAGTAGATACCTCAAAAGTAATAGTAGCAGAGGTTTTAGGGTTGTCAAGAATAGGAGAAGAATTCCTAGCCAAAGATAATGCAATTAAAGTAAGGAATGATTTCACATTGCTAGGAGAGAATTTAGACTCTTCAACACAAGGTAAAAAAAGACTTTCCTTTCCTTAGTTGTGGGCTTATGTTTCTTCTTACATAGTCAAGTATTTAACTTGGGATGGCAAGTAGTCCCTCTTGTATATTGTACATTTCAAACTTCTTAGTCACCTACACCACCAAAGGTTGGCAAACGTTCCTAACTTTTATATAATCTATTGAAAAGAATGTCTATTGAGTACAAGAGAAAAAAGAAATTAGTTTGCATTGTCACATTTTTGTTTAGTCACCCTATTGATTAAGCGGAGTCTCAAAACCCAATTCCCCAATATATCTTGAGAAGACTTTTTAGTCTAAAATAATATTAATGATATTAGATCATGAGGCTAGAGTTGGAGGAAATAAATAGGGAACAAGAAATGAATTAGCATTCTACAACTACAAAAGAAGAATATGTAGCCTCTATTTAACCTACCCATAATATTGGTGAGAAAATATAGCTAGAAATATAGGAAACACAACCCACAACTTCTAGGGAGAAAATCATAGCATAAGATGAACTAGAAACCCCTACCTCTACCAAAATCCCTTCCAATCCTAAGAAATACAAAAGGAAAAGTGTGACCTGCACCTGTACACCCAAGAAGAGGCAAAAGAGGTCAGTACATCCGAGAAGGCAATTGATTCACCTCAAGAGGAAGGGCCCTACAAAGGGGAAGGCTAAGACTCAAAAATAAAAAGTTGTGGTTATATTTGAGATAGACTCCTAAGAGAGGAAGGTGACTAGTGGTCATGAGCAACCCAAAACATTACAACCCCTATATCTAACCACCAATTCAGACTTTGATTTTGAATTTTTTTTATAGCCAATAATAAGAACAGACCTCAAAATAGCCCAATTTCAAAGGAAGGGTTTGTTTTACCTAATGAGGTTGATGAGGAGATATTTTTGGAAAAAGAAAAATATTTAGTTTTGAAAGGGAAGAATTAGACTAAAGAATTGTAAGAAGCATTGTAAAGAATAAAAGAATTAGAGGAACAACTCAAAGGATACTAGTAAAGGGAGGATGGAATGGATAGCAGAATTCGAGAATTAGAGAAAAGATTGCATGCTTTTGAGCAGCAAGGTTCTGGAATGGAAAAGTTGGCACAATTGGCCATTTTTAGATCAACAAAAGACTCCACATCCTATAAACCAAAATGCACCACCAAGCATTCCTAGAACCCCTACTGTGGTAACCCTTTGCACTGAGCTATGAAACAAAGTAAGACAATTCTTCCAAATGTAAAAGGACTGGGAAAAAGAAAAATCCAAATTAATATCAACACATACAAAGCAGTTGAAATAAAGGATGTAGAATCTATAAATCAAAGGTAAAAATGGAGGATATGGCTAACAAAACAATGAAAATCATAAAATGCAAACCACCTGCAAGGATTTACACCTTATATATGCAAGAAAAAATTTTAAGCTTTTAGTTTAGTTAGTTGATCAACGATCTCCCAATTTCTATGTTCTTACCTACCTTATTTGTAGAAGCATACCAACAAGCTACCCTAGAAATGTGAGATCATCTATGTAAATTCTACTTGCATAATTTGGCCATTCTTCATGATTATTTCTAGAACCCGCTTATTTTTGTGGGGGATGTTCAAATTAAGGAAATGGCCTCATTTATGAGAAATGAACATCAAATAGGATAGCTACAAAGAAACTATCAAGAAAGGGAGAATTCATTTCCCCTTCTACCTAGAGCAGAAGATGAAGATCCTCAAAAGGTAGTGGAAGAATGGATTGAATTGATAGACAAAAGGTGGGTGAGAGAAAAGATTTACAATATAGAAAAAAGGACTATAAAAGGTTTCAAGAACTTGTAGTGGGGATAAGGAAAGAAGCACTTGATTTCTCTCAAGATAGATGGAGAGAATTGACACTAGAGCTCAAAAGGAAGGATCCTTGCTCCATCTTCAACTACTTAGCAACAATAAAAAAGAGCCCATAAATACATTTCAGCCTCCCTTAAAAATTATATCACCTAGTTTCCCTTGATATTCCATCCTCATCTTCTCTTATTCCCAATACCGTGCATTGGGTAGGGAGAAGACAAGAGATAGATGTAGCAAAGAAATCTAGATGGGAGAAGATAGCAGAGAAAAAAGAGTTCTACTTGAAGCAGGGTGAAGGAGTCACCAACACAACTTGGACTACAAAGAGGTTGCACTAGAATAAAAAATGAAACCCTAATTTGCTTGAGGACAAGCAAAAATTTAAGTTGGGGGATGATGAGCCCTAAGAATACCAAATTTCCTTGATGTAGTTTCACGTTTTTATCTCATTTTTGCTAAACCTCAAAAGACATTTTCAAACCTTTTTCATATACTTTAAGTATTTCAAAGCACTTGAGGATGATATATTACATAAATGAAAATGTGTGTAAACTTTGAAAGTCTATGAGATTTAGTAGAATTTCATGATTAATTATAGTTTATACTAATGAAAAAATTCCTTAAGAAAGAAGACTAACCCATAGCAAAAGGATTTTCAATCCACAACAGAAGGATGAAAGTTCAACATGGCCAGAGGAGTCAATTAGATACAGTACATGCATATTTCTAGAATAAGATGTAGATAATGGTTTGAGGATGTAGACACAAATATCCATGTGTAACTCCATCTTTTTAATAAATCACAGAGAAAGAAGAAGTTTTTTCTAACAAGGGATAGCAGTTATAATAAAGACTTCCATATTAGGCATGCTTTTGTTATAGAGTCCTTGGATTCTTGGAGTCCTACTTCCACTAGTTTTTATTTTCTATTAAGTTAGAAGACCTGGTCCTTTTCCTATTTTCTTGGAAGAGTTGACAGTTGCTCTTAGTTTGTTTATAGTTTTTAAATAACATGACTCTTATAGACCTTATATATAGGGATACTCTTGTGAGAGACCACTACCTATATTTTTGCATGGAATTAGATTGAATACCAAATTTGTTACATTTTGTTCTAAGATATACATATGTTTAGATTGTAATAAAAAAAAGATATTTTAATTGCATGATTTTTTGAGTTACTAATCAAAGGAGATATTATGGAATACAACAGCTCGAGTAAGGATCACTTGAGGTACTATAGAGTCCACATTATTTTACGTGGTTAGCTAGATTATGAATTGTATTTTTTGAAGTATAGTGTTTCCAATTTCTATTATGTTAATGCTATATTGTAATGTCTGAATTGAAGTTCCTAATTTACATTTTGTTTGATGCTATTAAGTGATTAGATGAATAGGTTATGCTACAACATAGAGGGTCATTAGTTACAGTCCATGAATGATAGGTATTTGTAGCAGTTATAGTAACTAGCATTTTCTTACCCTATTCTCCATATAGGAGTTTATTTTAGTAAGAAATATTTTAATTAAGTTTATTATTGTTCAATCACCTGTACTCAATTGATTAAGTAAGTTTAGGATTCTCAACTTATATATATTTCCAACATCATCTCAAGTTCACAATTATTTGGTTGGAAATTTAATGAAGCCCCCTTTTGAACAATGAATTGCTTAATTTGGGGGTCCTTAGGTCCATTAAGTTGTATGTAAAATTATCTACATCAATTATTTAGATATTAGGGGAAGTTCTACAACCATCCCACCATGTTTTTCATGATTTTTTTATTTGAAGTGCCATTACTCCTCTTAGTCAATAAATTTTATTTGCAATGACACTTCAAAGAGGGGAAATTTAGACAAATAAAATTATTCTAACATCATTCAATACTAATATTTTATCATCATTAATTAAATAATTATGTTATTTAAACTATTTTATTATACTTTTCCAACCTAGTAAAGCTATATTGATTTACTTTAAGTAGAACCTAAAATAGTAACTGAGGCATGCAAAGATGAGAATTGGATCAAAGCTATGAAAGAAGAGTTGCAAAAAAAATGAGAAGAGTCAAACTTGGGAATTGGTCCCAAGACCAGAAAATAAGAATGTGATAGGAATTAAGTGGGTTTTTAGGAACAAGTTGAATGAGGATGGAAAAGTTGTCAGAAATAAGGCTAGACTTGTGTGTAAGGGCTACTCATAAGTGGAAGGAATATATTTTGAAGAGACTTTTGCTTCGGTGGAAAGAATGGAAGCCATTAGAATGTTTTTGGCATTTGTTGCATATAAAGACTTCAAGGTGTATTAGATGGATGTCAAGTTTGCATTCTTGAATGGTGAGTTAGAAGAAGAAGGGTACATTGAACAAATGGAAGGTTTCCAATTATCAAATGATGTTGATATGGTTTGTAGGTTGAAGAGAGAATTGTATGGACTCAAACAAACTCCTAGAGCTTAGTATGCAAGGATTTAGAAAGGGTACCACAAACAACAACCTTTACTTCAAGGTTGAAGGAGAATAAATTTTGATACTGGTAGTGTATGTTGATGACATAATCTTTGGAGGAGATGAAGGTATGTGCAAGAGGTTTATAGAGGAGATGTAGAATGAATTTGAGATGTCAATGTGAAGGGAGATGAATTTCTTCCTTAGGCTACAAATTAGTCAATTAGAAAAAGGTATTTTCATTTCACAGTAAAAGTATGTTAAGGAAATGTTGAAGAAGTTTGGAATGGAGGAATCTAAACTAGTGTGTAATCATATGGTTACTGGTTTTAAATTGAACAAGAATGATGAATCACCTAAGATAGATCAGAGCAAGTACAAATCAATGATTAATGGACTGTTATATCTAACTACTAGAACATATATCATGCATGCAGTTTGTCTTATGGAAAGATTTCAAGAAGATCCTAGAGAATCACTTGTAGCAACAGTTAAAAGAATATCCATATACTTGAAGGGCACTCTAGACTTTGTTATATGGTATCCTAGGGATACCGTTTTCTCTATGAGTGCATATACAGATGTAGATTAGGCAGGTTATGTAGATGACAGAAGAAGTACAAGTGGAGGTGCTTTCTTTGTTGGAAGCAGGTTGGTTTCTTGGTTGAGTAAGAAGAAAGATTCAGTGTCATTATCTACTACAGAGGTTGAATATATTGCAGCAACATCATATTGTACACAAGTGTTATGGATGAAGAAGACATTGAAGGATATCAAAATATCATATGATGAACCTATTTATATCTTGTGTAATAATACAAGTACTATCAATATTTCAAAGAACCTAGTAATACATGCAAGAACAAAGAATATCTCTATCCAGTATCACTTTCTAAGAGAGAAAGTTGCAAAGAATGAGGTGGAGCTGGAGTATGTGCCTACAAAGGATCAAGTTGTAAATATTTTTACAAAGGATCTTCCAAAATATGCTTTTAAGAATCTTTAGCATAAGTTAGGGGTCATTGTCCCTCCTTTCAAATAGATACATAAGTTGGTAAATCTGTCTAGGAAGCATTTCAAGATACATTCTTGATCCTGGACTGATGATGAAGGCTACCTCTCAAGGGGAGTAGGTAGTATTATTTTTGGTTGGTGTAGTTAGGGGGGGCACATCTTGTGTCCATAAGTAATAGTAAGCATAAGAGAGAGCAGTGCAGAACAAGTGAAGCTTATAGGTGTTGCCTAAAGAGAAGTGTGTAGGTGGTTTCAAAGGGAGAGATTGCTACCCTTTGCAATTAATGTCAAAGGGGGAGAGGATGATATGAAAAAAATAGGGGGAGGAGAAGTGCGCAAGTGGTTTCAAAGGGATAGATTGCTACCCTTTTCCATTGGTGTCAAAAGGGGAGAGTATGATCTAAAAAAATAGGGGGAGAATGATGCCTGAAAAACTCCTCAATATAGGGGAGAGAATAGTGTCTGAAAGACACAAAGAAAAGAAGTGTAAGAGTTTCCCTAGTAAGGGGGAGTTTTGCTTGATGCAAGTTGTTGTTTTTTATGATAATTACTTTTGTTGTTAATGGTTTCAGAGCTGGTGTTTCCATCAATGATAAAGGGGGAGATTGTTGGAAGATTCTTGGTGTTGTCATTTCAATGTCAACATTGTTGGATTGTTGGAAGATTGTTGGTGTTGTCATTAGTTTCAAGTGTGGAGTGTTGAGGTTTGATGTCACATTGATGTCAACCTCTAGTATAGTCATGTTGAGTAGGTGTTTGTGGTGTTGTTGTAGCTAGTTCACTTGGTTTTCAAGTGCTTTTGAGAAAATTTGAATAAAAGTGTGTAGTGTGATAGAGGTGTGTTCAACGTTGTGCTCCACATTTCTTCATGGTTAAAGATATGCTTGTGAGGTTTGGATGTGATGATTAGGGGTGTTCAAAGGTGCTATATCTAGAGTTTTAGGTTCTGGATCATTATGTAGTGGAAGATGTGTTTGACAATGTGTTTTTCTGTGAAGAAGGTTGTCTAGGAGAAATGAGAATGCTCTGAATTTATTCACATGAGGCCTCTCATCTTGCAGATTTGGGAATGTTCTAATACTGCCTAGATCTACCTTCCCTTGAAATTTTTTGGTGTTCATCTATTTCGCAAGTCTAGATTCATAAGTTGTGCTCTATGGCAATATGTCTGGTTGTACAGAATGATGGTGTTCTCAGTTACAGGTGGTTGTGGCATTATTGAAAAATATTTTGATGATGTTAAAATATTTTGGGATGTTTCATGGATGTTGTGAAGTGTTACTTTATGGTCCACATGTTTTCAAACTCAAAGAAGCATGTATGTGGTCGCTTGTTAGTGTTAGTGTAGGTTTGGCTAACCTAGGTGCTAGCACTAATTATAGAGGTTATTTGTTTCTTTGTGGAAGCACGATGAAGTGTGTTAGTGTAGATTTGGGTCCTAGTTAACCCTTACTATGGTATTCCTTCACTTCTTTCCACCTTAGAAGTGTTTGGTGATAACCTATTTATTGGATACACATTTGAGGTTCATACATTTCATTGTGGCCAACATGGAGAAGTTTTTTGAGGTTGTGGTTGGTATAAATACAAAGTGAATTGTTGAAGATGAGTGTGGATCTGGGTGGTGTGTGAAAGATGTGAATGTGATCAAGTGTGGTGATTTGAGTGCGAGCTTAAATGCCTATGACTCTGGATGTAGTGAGTAGAAAGTGTCTACATTTTCAACATGTTTGAAGTTGCTAGAGGCAGTGAGCCGAAGGTTGTTGATGGTGCAATGGTAGATCTTCATGTTGCTTTGAAATAGTGAATCTCTTTGTAACAGTCTTCTTCTTTCTTCTTTCTTTTGGGCAGTGATCCCTTGGTAGTGATCATTTCTTCTTTTTTGGGCAATGAGCCTAATTGTATTCAGTGTTGTTATTCATATATATATGAGCTAATCCTCATCATGGTTTTTCCCTGCTTAGGGTTTTCCATGTAAATATGGTGTTCTCTTGTGTATGGTTGTGTTTACATTATTGTTTCATATGTTTATATTCTACTAATTCTTAATGAGGGTTTAAATGTTGATAAGGTTTTGCAAGTTAATGAGGGATTGAATATTATAATGTATAATTTATTCACCCCCCAGTTGTCCTATGCATCAGATGGAAATCCCAAGGTGTCAATATAAGCGAAAAAATAATTATATAATAACAAAAATAAATAGATGAAAAGATGGAGCAAAACAAACAAGATAATATCACCTCGCAAGATTGAAGAAGTTAAGGGAGGAAAGAATGTTGTTGAGATTCCAAGTAGTGTTGTAATATGTTGTAAAGTTCTCACATGAAAACCAAAGTGCTAGATAATGCTAGTAAGAAACTAGAATGTTGATAGGAGAGTACAATTTGATAACTTGAATGATACATTATAATATAATGATATTCATTCTTGAAAATGGGAAGGAGGGAGATATAAGAGATAGATATTCATTAAAATTCATCTCGATCTATTATCACTAACTTGGGTAGGTATCAAGTGGAAAAACTCCTAGAAAAGACCATTGAATAAAAATTGTTGCAAGATGTTAGTGTGTCACACTAGTATTTGAATAGTTTTAGCTATAGAAAAGGAAAGAAACTAGAAAATCACAAGGTTAACACATTTGTAACATTTAATTTTGACAAAATGGACCACAGTCACATGATGTGCTAATATCTAAACAATTTTAGCTCTAGAAAAGGCCAAACACTAGAAAACCACAATTAAGACATCTCTAACATTAATGTTGACAAAAAGGGCCAAAAGAGGCAAGATCTTGACACCACATGTTGAAAAAGTCTAAGACAGGGGTTGAATGAATCTAAAAAATATGCTAGGGGAGGAAAACACTAAAGTGAGTCCAAAATGTAATGCAAGATTGTAAGGACATGCAATTTTAGACATTATATAGAGAAAAACCTTAAGTATGCATCAATAATCCATTAGTTATCTTTAGGGATACTCTTGAATGAGTGTACATATTTAGCTTCAATCATTTGGAAACTAAGAATTACTTAATGTATATATTGCATTGATGTGTGACATCTATAAGGATTCCATTAATAACATAATCATGTATTTCACCTACAACATATAATGCACCATACCAATTATTTATTGGGATCCTATCATCCAAAATATAATCAATGGAGGAGGAGAAGAGGAAGATGTACCTCTATAAATTATCATACCTACAAAATCATCCATATGAGCACTATGTGAGAATTAACATAACGATCAACAATAATATCTCTAGCAATATGTGTATGATCTATGTAATCCTACTCACAAGAATAATAGTATTGTGAGAAGGATTCGGAAGTAGATTGTCCCCATCATCATTACCCTCAATGAATCATAATTTAATGTGAATTAAATCTTGTTTTTTATGTCTCAAATCCATGCAAACTTATACATGGTGTGGATTAACTTTGTGAAAGTTGAAAATGCACTCTTCAAATTTCTAATGTAGCCCTCTAGTTGGGTCTAATGGATGAATATGTGGATGAGTGATCATATTAAAACTCAACAAAATTTGAAGTGTGATGTACAAGGGCTTCTATAACTTAGTAAGATTTATAAAAGTGTGAGGCTTAAGAGATGGAACATTGGAAGTACTATCCACATGATGAACAATGTCTTTTCTCTCATTTGAATCACCACCCTCGGAAAATATATTAGACTTTGGAAATTTAGAAGGGTAAGAAGATGTAGAAAAATAAGATGATGCATATTTAAGTGTGTTATAAGCAATAATCTTGTTCTCTTGAGATTCTCAAAGAAAGTATACTTATCTTTAAAAGAAGAGAATCTACTTGAAAGTGTATAATTCTCTTCAAGATAGGAAAAAGTCCTTTAGGAAACATGATTTAGAGCTCATCATCATGAAATTTATGTTTCAATTTTGCAAACAATCATTAAAACTCAATGAAATAATTTTTAATATGTTCATTAATTCTTTAGGTATGCTTGGTCAAACAATTTATAATATTTTTAAATCCACATTTATATGAAATTTCTATAGAAAATTAGTGGTTGATTCATCAAGGAATATATGGAACACAAAGGTGAAGAATAAAACTAATGTATAACACAATATCTTATGGTTATTAAAAAATATTAGCTAATATCTTATCTTTATATAGAAAGTTTAAAAATAATGTATTAAAAGCTTATAAAAATACATTTGAATCACCCTTTCTACCATATAAATCAAATCACAGTGTAACAAAAAAAAAAGATAATAGATATATAATGACTTATAAAGAAATGGTGTGGAATGTGGAGGATTATATGAGATGGAATATTTATTATTATCATTCACTTGATTATTAAGATTGTTCATGCCTTGCAATAAAAAATTGAACATGAAAGTAGATACAAAAGTGGTGTGAGGAGTATGCAAAAAAATGGAAGATATGTAGTGAGGATGTGCAAGGGGATGTAAAGTTGTAGCCACAAAAGAATGAATCACATGATGAAGTGGAGTTGATACGGGGTGAGGATGAATATTACTAGTATATGAAGTGTAATGAATAACACTAGTATGTATGTGTAATTAACCAAAACCAATTTTGTATTTGTTTTTTAATTTAGCATGAAATCTAGAAATATTATCTCTTTGATCACTCAAATCTCAAAGTGGGCAAGGCAAAAGCATACAATGATTAGAAAAGTAACTAATTGGTGACAAGATGCACAACTCTATGATGAATGAAATTTTTTACATCTAATCATGTCTTGGCAACATTGCCATCTAGACTTACACATTTTAGCTAAAATGATAGTAAATCGTACATATGATTAAAATTTGACTAATAAAGTAATGTGAAACTCTTCCAATTTAAAAACTAGTAATTATGTCAAGCAATTGGTCAAAAATCTAAAGATATATATTTAATCAAATGGTTGGAATGTAAACTCAAAACACATAAAATAAATACCTAAAATTAAGAAGGGTCAACAAAGATGGACTAAATTATGTAGAGATGATACAAACCTTTTGTATAAAATCTAAAAGCTAAATACTTGAGTTAATGTTATAAATATTCCATAATTAGAACCTATTGTATGGATGATTTTAATATATTTGATAAACAAAATTAGAAGATGAATTTGCAATCATACTAACAAACATTGTTTCTTTTTTTTTAAATTCCCTTTTATCATCTCATATTCAAATATGTAATTTCTCCAAATCTTACTGTTGGCGATTAAGATTGCACCCTTAGGAAAGTTTCACTTGTCTATCCTGTCACAACATGGAAACACTCTCTGGCTTGTGGGTAAACCAATTGGAGAGAGTGGATCTCCAGAGTGGGTTGGTTCCCTCTAGCTAATCACCTAATCTATGAACTTTCAGGGGAAAGGGGAGTAGAGAGAAATCTGAAAATTAACACCTACAACTTCTGATGACCAACTAGACATTGAGATTCTGATAAAACGTAACTCACAACACTTCTTTCAAAATAATTAACTCTCACAATTCACCTTAATGAATTTATCTCATTAGTATTTTTCATAAAGACTCCATGGAAACTAAATACAATATGCAACCTGAACCTATTTGCAAATCTTGACAATAACCCACAACAATAGGACAAAGAAGGATTCACTAATCTAAATCACAACAATATTTGATTATCACTGTGAGCTCATGACAAGAAAGGAGAAAAGGAAAACTCTACTACTTTATTGCAAGTGAAGGAGAAAGGAATCAAAATATGATTCAAAACAAGTTTTCAAAATTCTCAAAGTGACTAAGAGAGAAAGAAACTAAAAAATCCTAAACCCTGAGAAATTCAAATTTCTCATATTTATAGCCAAGATGTGACCCTGTAGTGCCAAAATAGAAAAATTAGGTTCACTGCCTCTCCAAAAATCAACTCAACTGCATTTTTGATATTCTCCAAAAAGCCTGAAAATCAGCCTCCTAAACAGCCCCAAAAGCATCCAAAAAGATGGAAACTTCTCATCTCCAATGGGGTCTATCCAAAAAGGCCTCAAAATCAGGTGCAAACTATTGGAAACTGAAATTAGAAACTTCAGTGTGGCATCTTTTCTTCAAATTCACCCAAGATTGAATTCAGGAATAGAAAGTTTCGATGTGAACTGAAGTGCAACTCCTAATTGCATTTAGATAACATTTAATTAAGCAGCTTATAGAAACACTTGCTTAATTAATGTTTTACAAAGATGCAATCTTACAAAGCAAAAATAGAAGGCATCCTTCCCTCATCTAGTTTTTCAATCTGTCTTCAAACATTCTGATTTTTCCCCCTTTTATCTTTAATCATTTTGATTTTTTTTTCATTTAATCTTTGCAAAAAATCAAACATTATATGGTGCTCTCTTATACATTTGATTTTTATATAAAATATATATATGCCCAACACCTATTATTACTTAACTCAGGCCAAAATGAATGACCTAACTTTGATCTTCAAGGGAAATTGGCATGAAAAGTTTCTAAGGCATAAAAGGGGTAAAATGGGGCAACCCTAATGAGGGGCCATGAGCATGGTGTATGATTTTTATTTGATTTTCTATAAAAATCAAGGAAAAATAAAAATCCATAGGCAAGGTTCGGCCTAGGCACATGAAGAATTAGCAAGGCATTGAAAAATGAAAAAGATGTGATTAAAATCACATCAGCCAAGGCATAGGGAGACAAGCCCTAACACAAAAATGACCCAAAGCACAATTTTTTACTATCATTTTCATCGGCTTCTTTTGAGGAAATATGGGGCTCTGCTTGCGCCGCCATGGAAGATTAGGGTTTGGACTTTGGAGCCTCCATTCAAACTCTTCTCCTTCAATTTTTCAATGCATTTGATTCTACACTCAATGGTAAGTTGCTTGACTGAGTTTTGTCACATTTCTTGACTCCACTTGATGAGAAATAGTGATTCTTTGGTTGCGGCTACCACTATAATTTTAATGCATTTGTTCTTTTTCTATTTTTGTTTGTCACATGGCCGCTATGAGGGACTTTTTCTGAGCATTTGTGAAGCTTTGGCTGTGGCTCTATTGGGTTTCTCCACTTTGATACAGAAGGTAAGCTTCATTATTTTTCCATTTCACATCATTTCCCTCTTAAATAAAGCTTATTTAAGTTTTTTCTTACAAAATATATGAAAGATCTATAGATTGTTGAGCTCGTCCATTGTTCTAGCCACGGCCATACTGTGTGTTCTCCTCTTCTTTTTTTGAATGGAAAAAACTAGGGCTCAGCCCACCATGTGCAAATGAAAACATTTTTTAGATGAATGCTTTCCTTTCATGGCTTTTTAGAAACCCCATGGCCATGACCTGTAGCTTTCCATTCCACTATTTTGAAGACATTTTTTACAAGGGCTCGAACCCTTGATGTTCTACTTTGTATTGCACTTTGATTTCAAAACCCTAAATGGGTATTGTGGCTCATGAAAGAAAAATATTGGCCTCTCCAAGCCACAGGTATGAGAATGATAACTAGGGTTTCCTTCATTGTTTGAATTTGAATTAAACTCCCATTTCTGCATTTTCTGGAAAAACACTATGTAAACTCATATGGGGTTTATTCTAAACCTAAGTTAACATCATTTCTCTTGCACTCATTTGAAAACATGGCTTGACACTTGGCTTGCTATAGCATAATCTTTTGTTTTGAAAGAACCAAATGACATCATGCAACATATAGATTTTACTTTCAAATGTACCATATATTGGCATGCTTTATTTCTTATCACTCAATCATTTGCTTTCAGCCACTAAAGTGTTATTGTAGGTCACTTTTTTTGCATGTTTTCACTCATTTGATGCACTTGAATTCTTTATAAAAATGCACCTTCAGCTTCTCATTTAAATGAAACGATGTATTGGTATCTCCCTTCAGCCTAAAGCATTGAAAATACTGAAATAACACATATTTTATTCTGCAGACTTCTTTATTAACAGTGTTGTCCTGAGCTACATTTTATGCAAACATTTGACATTTTGAAGACATTCCTTTAGCTTTATACAATGATTCAATGTGATGTAACATATTTAACTCACTTCAGTGATGTTTCCAATGGTTCATTTGCAGCCACTTGTCATGATTCCAATGCATTTGAATGTTTCAGAAAACATACAAATTCTCACCTTTTCCTCTTCAGTTTTATGTTTCATGAGATCACAAATTTATGCAACAATGCACCATAATACTAAAATATGCTTACATTTTGCAAATTACCTCCATGAGACATGTTTTACATTATGTTTCATCCAGTCCCAACACTTAATGTCTTGCATTTTAGTTCACCATGCCATCTTTGCATTCATTCTTTGCCTTCAATAGCTCATTTGCAGCCACTTGTCACATTTTCCATGCACTTCATGAATGATGTTGCTTCAATTGTGTTCACCAGTGCTTCTTCCTTTCGCTCATTTGACTCTCATGCTTGACTTGCAGCCACTTGTCACTTTGTTATTGATGGAGCCAAACTCTTTTATGTACTCTTCATGCATTTTTATCTCCTAAAAAACAACATGATGATGTGAAAGCTATCATTGCATAGAATATTTTAAAATATAAGAGTACCTGATGTTGATGATTAGAAGCTTCTTCATTTCATTTTCTTCAGTAATCATTGCATGATTTGTAACATGACATTATGTATTCTTGTTCACTATCACACTATGTGATGATGCACTTGATTATAGTTCACTTGAGCAATGGTTCACCTATGATTTTCATTTAATTGCACATGACTTGACTATCCTAGGTGATCACTTGTTTGAGTCTTCATGTCACTTGATGCACTCCTTCAGATACATGTTTCTTTGAGAATTTTTGAGTTGTTTCTTTTCTAAAAACCCCTCTGTGGAATGTTGAGGGAAAGCATGTTGGGTCTCAACCCTTGTGGGAGCCCATTTTACAACACATGCTTTATGATATTAAAAACCAAATAGTAGCATGGCTTTTCCTATACCTACACATGGAAACAAACAATGTTAGATTGAAACAATAAATTCAAAATTTTCTCATGATACTTTATCTGTGGTATTCTCTTGCACTCCTTTTTTTCTTGCTCAGTTGATTCAATGCATCATAGACAATATCATACTTTATTTTTGATGGACCATGTAGGAATGTTCATAGTCTGATCTCTAACAAAACTTTCATGCATTTTTTGCAGGTCCACTTGAAGCACGGAAGTGGAAAGGAGGGCTCAACTCTAGAGGCAACTCGAAGACACCATCAAGCAATGACGATTATGTTCATTCTTACATGCTCTTTCTTGCTTTCAATCTTCAGTAGCATAGGATATCTTTTATGGTTCATTGTTCTAGCTAATCCCACGGCTTGTGTGCGACACTTGATTCTCTTTTTCACTCCAATGAATACAAAACAGCATTTGTGAAATACTCATTTCAATTATGTATTTTATTTTCTTGCAAATAATGAATGGAACATTGTGAATGAATCAACAGAATGAAAGCACTTCTTTCATATTTCATGCAATACTTAATGTTGCAATTGATAACAAGCAACTAAACACATTGCATTTTAAAATTCCACAATAACTCAAACTCTTGCAATGGTTAATCATCTACAAAGGTAAATTGAAACTCTTCACCTTAAAATGAATCTTGAATAAACCAACTCTATAAAATTGAGTTGTGGTGAAAATTTGATAACACTTACATAAAGGGGGAAATAAGGGTTTGAGAGACCAAAAATAACAACAAGAATTAAATACTCTTAAGCTATCCCTTCACTCAATGTTGTGATTCCCTTGGTAGCTGCTAAAAAATTAACTTCCTTCCTTATAGGTTGTGGTTGGGCCCACAAACTTTACCTTTTATTTATTCCTTTATTTCTAAATTTTGTAATAACAACATACTAATGGTTGGGAATGACAATTAACTTACTATAAGTTGCAATGAGGGAAGGAGTCAATAGCATGTCATAAATTATCTCAGTTTTGTATAATTGGTAATGAATAATAAGGTACAACAATATATGATTATCTTTTATCCCCTTCAAACATGTATGGTGACCAACATTAAATTCAAAGCAAGTATTATATTATTCTTTAAAGTCTACAATAGGTGCAAATAAATGGTATGGCACCCACACACAACCTAACTTTCAAAGCAATAGTTGTAATAGAAAAGAGTAGTATAGTTGTAGCAAGGGAGGTTGTATGGCCTAAATAAGATAGTGAATGCTTTCCCATTGAGTTCCCAAACTTTATATTGAAATAAAAACACGTCAATATTAATTGATATTAAATAATGACCGGTATGACCAATTGTAGCATAAATGTTTTCCATTATAAAAACAATAATTATATAACATTCTAAAAATTATTCTAAGTTGATATAAATGTTAAAATAAAATCTTCAATTTGCTATAAATCTCATCTACAAACTGAAACTAGAATATTGCAATCTTCCTATACAAATGTGACTTCTCCATGCAATCACCCCTATAGATAAATGATTTCCATCTTCTAATTTTGTTATTAAAAGAGTTTTTATCCTTTGGCCAAAAGATGAACACCAAATGCTTAATCTTAAAGAAATGGATTTTTGACAAAAAAATAATGGATGCTTTTCCCAAGCCCAACTCCTTTTATAATCACTTGTTTCCTAATTTTAGCCCTCCACAAGAATTCTCTAGAATTTCTTTCTTTTTCCTATTTGTACCATCGTAAATTGTCACCCTTGAGAATTTCAGCTTATGTTTTATCCTTGTTGGATCTCAAAAATGCAGGTTACAAATCCTAAGAGGAGGCCAAGCTCTATGATCAAATTTGCAATGTTCTTGAACCAACGAATGGAATTAACTTATGTGTTTGATAACTCCCTGCACTTCAGGCTCTGCTAACCTTGGTGGGTATACCTTTATAATGAAGTAGATTGGAAGATTGTATGATTTGGTTGAATTGACTAATCTATCCACGGTGGAAAATGGTGTACGATAGATGAAAGCCTACTGACTAATCTACTTATAATTTGACAACTGGTAATTTATGATGTTAAATTGAATAAGTAATGTACAAATGAGATGGACCAGTGCTCTGTTGGGTGTGTAGAGTCAATGTAGATCTATAACTGGTGGCAGATTCTATTTTTAACTTTGATTGTTTGGCACTTTAATTTGTTTGTACTTTGTACAAATGTGCAAGGATGTGACTAAAAGGCTCTTCTTACTAATCCAATTGACCCTACCAAGTTACTATGATCTCTTAAAAGGATTTTTAATCCCTCTTTGAAGGAACCAATCAACATAACCACACAATATCAGCAAATGTGTATTGACAAGTAAGTTAAACCTTATCTTGAATAACAGGATAGCATCAATTTGGAGATAGCATGACAATCATATCAACTACCTAACTCTTCTTTATTGATCCAATTGTTACCCCAAAGTTATTGTATTCAAATAAAAGAATTTAATTCTTTAATAGAAACCAATTAATTTGACCACACAACAACAGCAAATGTGTTTTGATGGAATTGAAACATCAACTTGGATATACAACTCCAAATAACATAGAAGTAGTAATATGGAGACCATTAAGTAATTGCTTCATATCAACAAACAATAGATGTCAGTATTGCACCACATAGAATTAGAGATCTTTCATTGATTTCAACCAAAATTTATACATGCATCAAGGTTCATTCAGTATAACTTATATGACAAACATTGAAAATGCCTCTACTATATCTCCTATTTTTTGTCTATTTTCTCTTACCTTCCTATGACTATATGTCCAACATATATATCAATACTTTAAAAAGGACATTCCCCTTCATGAATGTCTTTTGAGTTTAACAACAATTAACATAATTAATTAGACTCTAGTTAGCCATAAATGGACTTTTGTCAAGTGATCCAAATAATCCTATCTTGAATGGGTGTCAGCATCTTCTGACGCATTCCTGGTTGCTATCTCTATGATCACCATCTTTTCCATCTGCTCACATGCCTCATCCAATGATGAGTCCTTGCTTGTGGCTACTTCCAGTGTTTTATGTAACATCAATTGATGGGCAAGGTCATTGATGTCACAACTTGCATCATTTAATTAATTCTTTTATCAAACCGGGTGTCTCAGAGCAACATGTGATAAGGATAGTTGTCACTGATTCTTTTGGGGGAATTTGTAATATAAACAACGACTTCAGGTATCATTTTTCCTACTTCAAGAACTCTTGGGAGCTCTTCAGGAGCTTTCAGGAGCTAAACTATAGTGACTGATTCCTAAGATTTAAATCTATTTTAGCTTCTAATTTAAAATCTTGTTGACTTAATTCTGACTTTATTGACTTCTATTTAGACCAATTCATGGAGACAACTAATGATTCCTTTAATTCCTAATCTAAAACACAAAATTCAAATTAATTCTATTTTGCTTCAAAAGAAATCCATAACTTAATTGTTGGAAAGTAAACGCTAATTTAAGAGCAGGAATGAATTGCAGGAAAATGACGATTATTCAAAAAAGCATAAAGACTAATCTCCATGAACAGATTTTGAACAGACTTCAACTCCATCTTTCCATAAATTCCTAACATTTCTTTAATGAAACTCAACAAACAAACATCAAGTTTAACCGATTCGAACAACATCTAAATCTAATTTATCTAAGAAACCTATTAACGATTCTAATGGTTCAATTCAACATTTCTATAAAATAAATCTAACCATTCTAACAATTCGATCTTAACCATAATAAACTGAAACTTCAAAACATAATTGTAAATAGAAGTAATTATCCAATTTTAACATTTACCAAGGTAGAAGATGATTTCAATGATTGAACAATTCAAAATCAGTTTCTACTACAGATTTAATATTAATTAATCAGAAAATAACAACACTTAACAAAAATACCATAAGATTGTTCCAAAGGTTGAGTAGGCCTTTCTCTTCCTCAAGTAAGATCCTTTAACACAGTGAATTGATTAACTTCTTGCTTCCCTTCTCATTGATCAAAAGTAGAACACAGAACAAAGTATTGCTTGTGATTACAGAAATTCTAATTGTAAATTATCTAACTCCTAACTAAGACCGAAATATGGATATTTATAAAATATCCTTATTAGCTTCTAACATGGTGTTAACTACCAAAACTTAAGGCAACCAACTACAAATTACAAAATGAAACTAAAAATAGAACTAAAGTGGACTAAGGAGGACTATGCCAAATTGGCACTGGAAGTAAAAGTTCCTCAACCGACTATAAAGAAGTTGATTTAGACTTTGAGTGACTCATCATCCAGTAAGGCCCATCTATGGCATAGTCATTCCTCATGATTAAACAGAGAGTTTAACCATCTCATCAACCTTTAAGATACCCCGTTAAAAACTATTAAGAAAATGACAACAATCATGGTAATAAAGATCAATGTAGCATAATTATCTCATCCAAAGTCATCATAAAGCAACACATTTAACATAAGTTATTACTTCCAAAATATTTGCTAATTTAGTTAAACATAAAGTAAAATAAGCAAATATGTTAATCTATTGTCTACCGCCAGTCATGTCAATTAACAATAACAACAAGTCTTTTTAAACATAAAAAAGCCTTAAATGAAAGTATTTTATATCTCCCATCATCAACCTGCATTCTTCAATCCATTCGGTCCTATATTTTAACTTTTCGTCACTTTTAAACAATGTCAACATCCCTTCTTTTGCAGCATCAGCAAATCCCTTTGCATCTCCATGAATTTCCTCATAGTAACCTGTGTGCTTTCTCATGATTTCCTTGGCAGCAATGACAGCTCCATTGTCAGAAGTATCTCTCTTTTGTATCTCCTAAAATTTTTCCTGAATTTTGTCACTAATCCTTTTGTGCTCTTGATTTGTAGCATAACTCTTTGAATGAGTTCCCCGAAGATTGCTCATCCAAACCATTAAATTGGCATGCCTTTTCTTGAATACTGTAGAAAGTGTATCAAATTTGGCTTGAGCATATATATCTAATTCTTCCCTTTTTTCCTTTGTATGGGAACTTTCTCCTTGAGTCAATAACTTGTACCCTTGACCAAGTCCTTTAGAAAATCATTCTCCTTAAGAATTTTCTCATTACTTATTTTGTACATATCCCTTTCTTTGATCAACATTTAAATTTGTGCTTTATTCAATTTGGCAACATTGATGCCAATGTCAGCAGTTGCAACTGGGTCAACTTCTCCAACCTTTAATGTCATCACATGGCCAAATGCCTTTTCTATGTCAATTATCACTGATTTTCTGTGTGGAGGATACAAATCCCAAATCATGAGAGAATTTTCATCAGGGTTGTACTTCGACCCTGTGTACACTTTTATAACTTCTTATGGGCTTAACTTGTTTGTTGCACCATTATTGTTTAAAAAATTGTCAAAGACAAGAGCTAAATTCAAATCCAAACCAAGGAATATCATAACACCAAATTCTTCTAACAACCTCCTTCCCTTTTCTAGAGTTATATCTTTCATTTCATTCTCCACATCTGACTTCAAGGTATTCAATAGTTGTGCCTCATTGCTAGGAGTAATATCTGCAATAGACTCCCTAATTGCTTTCCCCTTTTTCTTTTACAAAAATTACCTAAATTCAGAAGACTTGATAAACTCATCATTAGAAACAAAATACCTATAGGATAATTGTCTTGCATCTACATCAGACACTTCCTCAACCTCTTGCTCTTTGTTTGGAGGTTGATATTCTTTTATTCTCAGTTTTGAAATCTTGTTCATTTGACCATGAGGTTCTTTTTCACCAGAGGGCTCTTCATCACCAAAAGACAACACCTCTGCCTCTTCAATTTCCCTCATCTACTACTCCATCTTCCTATTATATTCATCAATGGCTATTTTTTCCTCCCCTCTTCCATATTTCTGATTATGTCATCATGTGGGTAAGGTATATGAGCATATACACCCAAGTTTACCTTCTTTCTAGCAAAATCAATGTAACCTTCAGGGTCAAACCCTTTTCTTGGTGTTTCTTTCTTCAAATTGAACTGAGATAATTTATTAAAAATCAAATCATATCCCTCCTTAGACAAGATAGTGAAATCTCCAAAACAAAGTGTACTTGGCATGAATGATTGTTTCTCAAAATAACTCAAATTCATAACACTAGATTAATCCAGTTGTCTAACAATTTCCAAGTATGCAATTCTATCTAGCACTATTTTTGGGAGAAGGAAAGGTGTGCCTTCAAAGCCATACACCCTAATCATTGTGGCATCAGCATAAGAGTACCAATCACCCCAATTGTGACCAACAGTTGTTGATTCATTGAAATTTTTTGGCCTCAGAAATCTCTTAATTTCATTAGTTAAAAAATGATCACATGGATGATTGAAAAATCTATACAATATTTTGACAAAATTCTCCTCAAAATGCACATAACTAGAACTCACAAATCTACTATCCCATATGGCAGTCCACAACTGCACTGGCAGTGGCTGACCTTCCTTGTCATATTGTGTTATTCTCAATTCTTCCGGCCACAACCCTAACTCCTGCCCATAGTACAATGCCATATGCATGAAAAGGGAGTAGTGTTTGAAATACATTATAGGAGCACCGTTCTTGATGGTTGTTAATGATGAATCAATCTCCTTGCAAATATGTGAGGTGTAATCAAAAGGCCTTGGATTGTGACATTGTACATCTGCAGCAATTACCATCATCCTTATAGACATGAACTTAGGGACCTTGGTTCCCATTACTTTCCCTACTGAGAGGTAGGTATATTTCATGTATGGCTCAAACAGATCAACATGGAAAGGAAGTCCATCCCTATCTTCAAGTGGTACTAAATTCCCATCATTTTTGGGTCTATGCAGTGGCAATCTCCAGCCTTTATAAGTAGTGTTCATTCTCTAGTACTCTTTCTCTAAATCCTCATGTATTATGGGCTCATCACATGTGTTATCTAGGTTGAACCTTCACAAAGAGCATTTTTTGACAAATGTATAAAGGGCTTTCCTTGCAGGTTGCATATGGCTTTCAAATTAGGGTTATATTGTTTTTCTAGAAGTTTTATAAGGTCAATATTTATGAATACATTAGGGATGACAAGCTTTCCTAAATTGAAATTCCATGGATTGCATATAGGTTTGAACCTATTTCTTTGACCATAATGGAAAATAAAAATTTCATATCCCCTAATAGGGGTCCATACATCACCCACATGTGTACATTTATCTTCTAACCTCTCAACATCATCCCTTAACTATGCAGACCTTCTGGCCTTTGGCCTTGAACCAGGAAATTGGTCAATGAGGTCTTGGTTTAGTTTCCTCTCCTTTTTTTAGGTTCCTCGCCAATTTCAATTCTCTATTTTTTACCTTTTGGCTTACTACTTTCACCTTGTTGTTTTCTACCTTTTGTCTTCTCAAAGCTTGACATTTCCACCTTTCAATATAACATAATTGAAATAGAATTTCAACTGCAAAGAGACTTTGTGAACTTGTGAATCTCTGTTCGCACTAAAATTTTGGCTTCTATCCAATATTTTGTCCTTCTCGCTATGAATTTTAAAAATCCCTTTTGATTATTCTTCTTTCAATCAAAAGATATGTACATAATGCACATTTGTGCGGCCATTAATGTCTACCTCTATGAGTGAATATAGTAGTTTTTTGAATTTTGAAATGTCAGAATGACAAGATTGTATTGGTGAGACCCCTTTGGTTCTTAGCCGATCTATATATCATCTTGGCGCCACCATTGTTTTCTATGTTTTCATTTGATCGCCAAGACAATTGAATTTCTTTTTTATGAGGAGTGACTCTTGATTTATCCTCCTTGGTCGGGGAGACTGATTGATTCTTCTACCGATGCTACATAAATGACCCTTTTCTTGTTTTCCAACACGTACTACTTCCGGGAGATCATTGTGAAGTTACCCAGATTTAAAATTGTTATGGATCATTAGAAGCTCCTTTCCATCATCATCCAGTGTTACTCCAAAGAATATTGATCCCTTTGTATTATCATTTGCATGACAAAAACCATCGCTAAGATAATGAAACGTTGCTCTGATGTCATTTGGTCTCTCTGAAATATCTATCTACCACTTCTTTCATTTGGATGGGTCGGCCAGACTCTCCCTGAAACTTCCTTCGTCAATGTAATACGTGAGGTTGGAAAGAACAGAAAAACTCACTCTGATTGTGCATGTCTCTCCGATAAGCTCCATATACCACTTCACTTTGTCTAGATTGATTAGCAAGACTCCTCCCAAAATTTTCATTATCGGTGTAACCGATATGGTTGGTGAGATCTATGTGATTCATTCTGATTGCACAAGTCTTCCTGATAGTTGTTCTTTTGTCCCGTCAGTGAAAGAAAATTTGTGTCTCGCAATACAATTTTTATCGGTGTGAGTTAAGAGCTCAGCCTGACCTTGCAACTTTGCTTCGACTGCTTTGTTCTTGCCGATGACTTTCTTCGGTAAGACGACAAGAATTTTCTTACCGATTACGCATTCTCCATGACCTCTCATTGATGTAACTCGGTTCAATTCTTGCCGATATGTAGAAGATGCTCAAGTTGAGAGGCTATCATCTATTGATCAGAAAGACTTTCCCTGACCTTGCTGATATAGACCAATAGTTTAAAACTTTTGCTCAATGGTGTCCAGAGGAATGCTTATGTATCAAAGGCTAAATTGGTGAGATTATTGGTGAACATGGATGGACCTTGTCACACAAATATTAACAATTTGTAGTACTTATGAAATTATGGTGTGGGAATTTCCTAGGGAACATGAGTAAAGAATAGAAAAAATATAAGGATTTTACAGTCCCAACAATCCCCTCTTAAATTATTGGACCTAATTGAGTATTTAATTTCCTAAATTATGCATTTTATGACCCATTTTAAATAATTACCAATGAATTACAACCGAGAAACAACTGTATTTATCTAATACCTTTCCCCTGACACTAAATGTCTTAGAAAATAGGTCCAAGACACTCACACCCTAGGCATGAGTGTCTTCCTATTTTCCCTCCAAATTTAAATATGTCGATTGTAGCACTTTAATATTTGCAATTCAAGTGTCTAAAGTTGGCCATCAGGATTTCAATTTTTGGAATTTGAATAAATTCCTATAAATACCTAGTTATTGCATCATTTAAAAATTAAGTGAATTTTATTGGAGAGATTATTGTCAAGAGCATTCAAGAGTAAGTCAAGAATAGCATTTCAGAGCTTTATTGCAGCAATTCAAGATCCTAACATCATGTCAAATTCTATGTGAGTTTATGTGTATTCATGTTGTCATTTTTTTGTGAAGGCTAACACTTTTTTAGGTCTCCAAAGCATTCAAGAAAATCAATAAAGAAAAGATCCAAGTCCTTGAAGTGATGTGCATGACTTCAATCCTTCAAGGAAGTCATTGAAGGGTGGTGAGTTGTACCACTTTGAGATTTCATCATTCCTTCCTATAATTTATCTTTCCTATCATTGGCATTGCCATTGTAGAAGTGGAAACACTAACACGGGGTTTGGCCAAGGCAAGCCCCTAAATATTACAACATTTATTCTCTTTTTGAATGTGCATATCCTAGGCTTTAAGAGGATTGAAAGGAGATTGAAGATAAACTATTAGTTGTTGCATTTAAAGATCTACATCTTGAAAACCCGTGAAAAATCAGTTACAGGAATATATGTCATTGTTTTGATAGATTTACAAGCAGGAATCTGAAGCTTAGATTTGACATTAGAAGACTGTTTAAATAGATCTATAAAATCTCTACAAGGACACTCACACCTTGGGCATGAGTGCCCTCCAAAATCAAGATCAAATCTGAACCACATATGTACAATGTCCTGCTTTGTCCTACTCAATTATCCAATTTTTCTTGTGACTCTTTTTGTTTTTTGAATTTACATCAGAATAATAAATTTCACTATTATCCTAGTTAGACCATTACATTTTATTCCTTGAAAAAGGACTAATTCCCAAATTGAAAATGCAACAATTAAATAAATTCTACAGATTAATTCCCAAAACTTATATGCACAAAATTTAATATAATGTTTAATTCACAATTCAATAGTTGAAATTAAATTGAATATAAGAAACTAATCAACAATTGCATTCAATTACATTCAATTATTCTATAAATAAATTATTGATTTAATAAACACAAAATATTTGAAACAATTTTATTTCTTATATTTTATCAGGCATTAATAAATACTTAGCTTTTGAGATGTTCAAAAAATACCAATGATTTTTGGAATGGACCTTGGTTCAGCCTCTTTTGTCTATGAGAAATCTAGGAGGAATTAGCATACTTTTCCACTCTTCATGAGTGTTGGTTCCGCAGGAACAATCTTCAACACTCGTGGAAAACCATTCCCTGCCCAGGACCATCCTAAGTGCACCCTCTTGTACCCCAGGTTGGACACACTATAGATGTGCCCCCTTCCCCATCTTGCTCATAGCTTGAGCAGCAATGGAATGGATTTTGTAGTTTTTTTTGGTTGCTTATTGTTTCTAGTGTTATATGTCCATTAGGTTTAGGAGGTCCTATAATGAGATAACTCTTAGGAGGTCCAAAGGAGTTTTAGGAGGTCCAATAATTAAGGGAGATATAATGGCCAATTGTACATTTATAACAACGGATTTGACTTCTTATTGATGATCTTCTATCGAGAGGGGATGTATTGTCACCTTACTATCTTTTGAAAGAAAAGTATCAATTATTTCATCTTCTTGTGCCACAATATCTTCTCAAGAGCGAGAAGTACGATGAGAGAAAGAAACAAGATTCTCATGACACTCAATGATTGGATCTTCTAACACCAAGATACCTTATTCACAAGTAGGAGAGGTATTGGGAGAAGAAAAACTATGATTGTCATGATTTTCCAAGATTGCATCCTCTTGCACCAAAATATTCTTACAAGTAGGGGAGATGTTGGGAGATGAATGAAGATTAGGCAAAGTTATATTAAGAAATGTGTCAATGATCTTTCATTCTCTTATGCCAAGATACTCTCACAATTAGGAGAGATATTGGGAGAGTGACTAACATACTTGTTAATGATTTTATTTTGTTTCCTTATATTATGCTCATAAGTAGGGGGATTACAATCATATAAGCTATGTGTTACCATATGAAAACCACATCTTTGAAAAGGAAACATGTTGCTTCTTGCTTTATGGATCAAATGATCAAATTTAGATAATTTTGTAAATAGAAAAACATACACTAGATCTAGACATAAGACACTAAGAGAGCTCTATCATAGAAATTTGGGTTTAAAAAAGCAAGACAAAGATGCCTAGGGTGCCTATGTCCTAGACAGGGTTTCACAAAATTCAAAGTTTGATTGTTTAGGGTGTTGTTTAGGGTTCCTAAATTTGTATGCAAGCACCTGCCTGACAGTGAATTATTTTTTAAATTTTACTAATTTTATGCTTGTGAACTTAAGTATGCAAACATGCATCAATGCTGAAAATAAATGAAAATTTTAAAATACAAAAATAGAATTCAGACAGCAAAATCCTATAGAGAACACAGAAATAGAGATCTAGTCCAAATTTCAGCCACAAAAAGTAGGATAGAGGTGCCCAAGGCACCTATGTCCTAGATAGGGTGTCTAAAAATTCAAATTTTTATTTTT
This sequence comes from Sequoia sempervirens, assembly GCA_007258455.2. Lineage (NCBI taxonomy): Eukaryota > Viridiplantae > Streptophyta > Pinopsida > Cupressales > Cupressaceae > Sequoia > Sequoia sempervirens. The sequence goes on from VDFB02193867.1 coordinate 229,196,641, forward strand.
GTTGTTTACTGTTTAAGATTCCCAATTTTGTGTACAAATAGATTTGACAGTGTATATTTTCTAGATTTTGTTGATTTTAGGACTATGGAATTGAAAATTTTAAATGTGCCATAATTTTAAAAATTTGTGAACAATTTTGAATGTAATTTTTAGATCTAAGATGCAATAATTGGTTGATTCCAAGATGCAATGTTCTATAAATGATGATTTGATGCAATTTTGAAACAAAACTATGTAATTTTTCACTTTTTTGACCTAAATGAAAGATGTCTAAATACATGCAATGTATAATTTCAAATTTTAATGACCTAATGAATTTGATTTGAATGTAGATATGATCTAAGATGACTAAAATAAACCTTATTCCAACCTATGATGCCATATGATATGTGATTTTTGGGTTTTTATGACTTTATGATGCAAACATGAAACTCTAGATGAACATGCAAAATAATGGAATGGAAAACCTAAATCTAGGGTGAGTTATGGAAAATTTTAGAAGGTATATAATGTTAACATGTCAGGTTCACCAAAATGAATAGAAAAATGTAAATCCTAAGATTTGACCCTAGGGCTTATGCACTTTTTCAAATGGTTCATTAAAGATTTGAAGGTAGTGGGGGTTTGATGGATTTGATAAGGTATGTGATTGACTTGCAACCTAAAATGTGAGTCAACCAACCATTGACCAAATCTAGGATGGATTTAGGAATGTTATGATACTTTTTCCTTATGGAAGAATAAAAGAAAAAAAGGAGAATAAAAGTAAAATAAGAACTAATGTAATAGTTCAAGAAAGTAATAATTAGAATTTTCACTGGATGTTATAATATAATTATTCTCGAAAGGGTATGTCAGTTACAACTACCCTTTGTGTTGTATAAAAAACCATGAAAACTAAATTATTTGGATAGACATGAATAGGATTCCAGGTTAGCAGGTTGTGAGCAAGACAAAGAAGGGGCACATCTATAGTGTGCATCCAACCTAGGGCACAAGAGGGTGCACTCAATAGGTCCTGGCCAAGTCATTTTTTTCCATGAGTTTCGAGCATTGTTCTTGAGGAATCGGCACTCGTGAAGAGTGGAAAAGTATGCTAATTCCTCCTAGATTTCTCACAGATGAAAGAGGTTAAACCAAGGTCCATTCCAACAATTGTTGGGATTTTTTACACATCTCAAAAGCTAAGTATTTATTAATACCTGATAAAATCAGAGAAATAAAGTTGTTTCAAATATTTTGTGTTTACTGAGTCAATAATTTATTTACGACATAATTGAATGAAATTGTTTTTGATAAAGTAAGCAACATTTACAGGGTGTTGTACCCTTCACAGAGAGCCAGAAGGGCCAATAGAGTCCAAGATCAAAAAAGCATCAAAACAAAACACCTAACCAAAAATAGACATGGACTAACAGCACACGGACCAATAGCAAACCAATAGTAGACTAGCTGGCATTCTCCTAGTTCTTTGATAGAAGCTGAACGAAATCATCATCGATCCACTCCTGGCGGTCTTCAGTATTCTTCATCTCCATCTCATCCTTCATGGTAGCTGATAGGGTACTAGTGACACAATGAACCAATTTAACTGTGAAACAGGTCAAACCATAGAATTTTTTGTCTAGTTTGTCCATTCTTTCTTTCAACACACCTAGCTCCTCCCCACTGCCCATAGTGTAATCAGGATCATTCTGCTCAATATCCATCAGTTCCAATGAGTGAGAGGTTGAAACCTCCTTCTAAGCTTTACCCTTGTCAGGAATGGAAGAGGGACCTCTGGCTTTCTCACCATCCTCACCCTCTGACACCTCTTCAACTCTACTATCTTTGTTGTCTGGAAGCTCCTCTTTAGTGTCCAAATCTCTAACCTGCACTTTTTTCCTGTTCTTTTCCAACCTGCCAGGCATCACAACCAATAACCATAGTCTCTGCAACCATCGTATCACCCAACAAGTCCTTGCTCAAAACACTTTTCCCTTTTTCAGAGGCTCCTTCTCCACCTTACCTTTCTTTTTCAAGGTAGGCTTACTGGAAGTCTTAGCAGGGGTAGACTTTGTTGATGTGTTTTTTATGCACTTCTCAACATAGGTAATGCATAGGTGCATCACCTCTCTTGAAAGACAATCTTCCACAATCAGATTGCATAACACTATCCCAAGGTCTCTAATGTCAGGTCTTGACAGTGCTTGGAATATCTCAATTGATTTATGTGATTTGTTGGAATCACAAGGCAGAATTATGGATGAGTCATAAAGTGGGGAAGTTGGATCTGCAAATGGATTTCTTAGGATAGGAGAATTGTGTGTTTGCTGCAGGTCCAAATAGCAGTCTTGAACTCCATTTTTATCATCAAATTTGGCTTTACAATATGCAATGAACCTTAGCATAGGTTACTTATTAAAAAAAAAAGGAAAAAGGGTAGGGAAGAGAGGAAGTTCTTGGATCTGAAACCATGAATGAATAGTGATCATTGAGGCTATTACAGTAGAAAAACTCCCTAAACTAGGTTTTGCTTGACCAAGAGAAGCCTACAGCTACACAAAACTAGTGCAATATCCTAAGGTCTGCTGATTTTCAGATTGCACATGCACATCATGAACATGTGATTGAACTAAGTTACAGCATTGGAATAAAGAATCCCAGGCTAACTTTACACAGCATTTTGTTATCAACAAGTGCTAAAGGATGGGTTGAAAGTTCATCAAATACCATAATAGCAATTTCCATCATCACCTCCACTAAAGAAACTAACAACTAAAACTAACATGGAAGTAGAACCATGCATGAATAATGAACAAGTTTAAAAGAAACACCCATAAATCATGCAATGTTGTTTTCTATTGTTGCAGAATGCCTTTACACCTGTAGACACGTAAAATATACCAATTGACATTGTGCATCTGATCCTGATTACTAACATCGTTTCTTCCTGAATCATCCCTCGATCTAACCATTTAATCAAATTCCCCTATCTGATTAAATTCATCAATATTCGTCTCTTAATTAAATAAATCATTTTATCTAATCAAGTCATCTCTTTCGTTAATTAAATCAATTCATCTGATCTAATTACCCCTATTTAATTAAATAATCAATTTTATTTGATTAAATCTCTAAAGTTTGTTCATTAAATTAAATAAATTAAAACCTTATTTGATTTAATCTAACACCATATCTTTTAATTAAATAAATCAAAATCCTTATTTAATTAATCTCTTGTCATATTCCTCTCTTATTTGATTTAAATAAATCCATAAATTTGAGTCAAATAGGTCACATCATCTAACCTCTCTCATTAAATTAATTAATCCTTGATTAATTTAATCTCATCTCATGTCCCATCCTCTAGATAATGCAAGTCAAGAGTATTTCCAACCAAGATATAAATGTGGGTATTGGAGTAAAGGCCAATATCACACGGGTAATTCGACAAGATGGATCCGAAAGGGACTCTTGCCATATGGGTCAATCTCCAAACAGAAAGTCCTTATTAAAACCCATGTGCTAGAATTTTCCAAAATTCTAAACTATTTGTTGGTGCAAGAATGGTCGTTCTAAAGCCACCCCACACTTTTACGGTCTTCTAGTAGAAATGGAAAACATGCCATGGGAGTTTCATGGGTGTTGATGCTTGGCTGCCCCATATAAGTGAGTGTTGTGGAGGGGAGCCAGTGGGGTCAAGCATCTAACCATTTGCTAAAGATAAGCGTAGCTGGACTTGTCCAAGTGGGAATCCAACAAATATTGTCTTACACATCCATAGGATTGTACTTATTCTTGGGTTACAAAATGCATTGCTTGATCGAAAATGTCTCAAAAACAAACACTTAACATCATCCAAATTTCAAACCCTTTTGGAAGACAAATATACTTGACTCAATCTATATGTTATTGCTTTCCCTTGGGATTCACATCCTTAGAGGTTTCTAAACATTAGATTATATCTTGATTTGTCTCCTTAAGTAAACTACAAGGAAACCCTTGCCTTGAGTTCATCGAATTTCCACATAGCATATCTTGTGGGGTTTGAAGAAATTAAGACATTAGACATCTTAGTTTGAAAACTTAATCATAAGAAAGTGTTTTTGGTAAAATAAAGCCATTAAGCAAAGCTAAGAAAAATTAACTTTCATGTGTGTTGAAGACTCACGATTTCAAAATCCAAAGCAAAGATCATTGTTTCAAAATCCAAAAAAATGTGTGTTCAAATTAAATCATTCTTTGGTCACAAAGGTCTATAGGAAGCATTTGCATGTTCTTCAATACCTAGGTCTAGGCAAACAAAGTGTCTTTTTTTTAGGTTCATCTTAGGATCAAAAGTGAATCAAAATCCTTTCATCCATCCTTCAAAACATCAAAAAAAACATCATCTCACCATCACCTTTTGGAAATTCTTGAAAACATCCTTATGCTAGGATTTCTTTGGAAAAATCAAACATTATCAAATCCTTGAGATTAAATCCTTGAAAACATTATCAAAATCACCTTTGGCTAGGTATGTGTAGATGCATCCTTTTGCATATGCTTATTCAAAGTCATCAAAATCATCTCCTTTAGCTTGGTATACGTAGATGCATCCTTCTTCGTATGCTTAGCTAAATTATCATCTCATTTGAATAGGTGTAGGTAGATGCATCCTTCTCCCTACACATATTCAAATCATCATCCCTTGAACAAAGCTATCTCTTAGATCATCATCCAACATATTAGGGTCTTTTTGTTCAAAATCAAAACAATCAAAACCAATCAAGATCAAGGAAAAAATCAAAATCCGCAACATATCTAAAAGTCTAAAAAGCCTAGCATATCCCATCAAGAGTGATCCCAAAAGACTATAACATCCACATCATCCATCCCTTGCATCATCATCATATCATTTCTTGATCCTTATGATATCCTAAAAAATTTCTGCTTTGAGACATAAAATAAAGATCAATCCAAAGAATCAAGAGATTCATTTCTCCTATTCTTGAAAATTGATCCTCATTTTATGGTTCAAACCAGATCTCAATACAAGAAGAGCATGGAAGCCAACAAAGAAACACCCGCTTCAAGTGATCTTAGCCAAACAAACGTTGAGATAAATCCCGCTGAGTCAAGCAACCCCTTGACCATCTCATCATCCCAAAATCCGCAAGAGGAAAACCAAGGAGAGGATCTTACCCTTGGAATGTCTCACGAAGAAATAACTGAAATGCTCCAAAATCCAAACAACCATAGAATCATCAACATCATGATGAGGCTTAACCCTTCGTTATACATGCTTGAACTAGAAAAACAAGGGGCCAAACTACCTTCAAATTTTGACATGAGTACCATAGTGGAGACATCATTTCCTCCAATCTCATCCACCATCCCCATCTCATCTACACCCCCATCCCAAAACATCATGCAAAACATCCTGCAAATCACGACATATTTTGCTCCAACCCAACCCAATGTTAACAAGGGAAATACATTCCTCAATGCTCTTCAAGCACACCCCCTTGTTAATAATCAAAACTTGGATGCAAACACCACCTTGGAACAAAATATACCCCAAAATCCATTACACAAAAATGTTCCTCTCACCTTCCATCATGATCCATCATCATCATTTTTTCACACACCTCAAACACCTCTCCTTACAAATTCACAAGGAGATATGTTTGGACCAAGGGGCATGTTCGACACCACAACATTTTCACAACAACTCACACCCCTTACATTTCCACCACTTCCACCATTGCCATCATCATCCACATCACTCCTTGGTTTAGGGCTTCCCCCTCTACCTAATATCAATCAAACCACTATCCCAAATATCAATCAAAGCATTATGCCAAATGCTCAAAATTTGTCGTTGATATCGCAACAACAAATGACAAATGCACAAGCAATTGCAACATCATCAAACACCCCTTTAACATCACAAAGCATGGTCTCTCAAGGACCAACCACATCAATAGCACCATCCATCACGCAAAACACCAACACCACCTTCACAAACACCATTCTAAATCCACCACCACCACCAACTTCTACAACATCAAGCCAATATGACGCAGCATTACAAGCTGCTTTCCAAAGAGGATACCAACAAGTTCAGAAACAAAAAGCCGAACAACTAGCTGCTTAGCAAGCTACTCAAGCCGCGCAAGCTGGCCAAGCAGCCCAAGCCACCTTACAAGCACAACAAGCCCAAGCGTTGTTGCAACAACAACAACAAGACACTCAAGCTGCACAAGTCGTGCAAGTATTACAAGCACAAAAGATCGCTCAAGCAAAACTTCTATTGCAACAACAAGCAGCACAAGCACAAGCTGCTCAAACACAAGCACAATATCAGGCACAACAAGCCCAATATCAAGAACAACTTCTTGCACAAAGACAAGCAGTGCAATTATAGGCATATCAGCAAGCATTAAATCAATACCAAGAGCAGCAAGAAGCGGTAGAATTGGCAGCCCAACAACCACCGTTGTTGGAACAGCAACAAGCGCAACAACAAGCACAAATCTTAGCACAGCAACAGCAAGATCAACAATAAGTGTTGTTCATACAAAAGCAAGTAGAAGCCTACCTCACTCGGTAGAACATGCAGATACCATCAAACAACACACTGACCAACCCACCCATCCAACCCATGATTGAAACACCCCAAAACACTTTCATCCCACCCCCTGATCTGAAAAATGATGTGATAGCACAAATCAGGTTGCTCTCACAATAGGTGCTCGACCTTCAATCAAGGCGAACAACGAAGACACCAAACAACTTGTGTCCCTATCCATTCGATAGGAGCCTAGTAATGAAACCGTTCCCTAAGGGATTTGAGATCCCCAAATTTGACAAATATCGAGGGACAAGAAACCTTGAAGATCACATCAGGGAATTCCAAGTTCATTGCATGGAAGTCGCATATGATGATACTTATCTAATGTGGCTATTCCCTAGGAGTTTGGCAGGCCACGCCATGGAATGGTTCTCTCACTTACCTTTAGGCATTAAAACATTCCAAGAAATTATGGACGCATTCATTAAGAACTATGCATGCAACATTGCAATGGATGTTAGTCTAGAAGAACTCTACGCTCTAAAACAAGGAAAGGGTGAGTCATTTGCCTCATTTCTACAATGATGGCTTTCCAAGGCCAATTGGAGCAAGTGGACCATGCCAGAAGAATAACAATTTTGCACCATCATATCCAACCTTGAAGGCCACTTAGCATTTCATCTCAAGGTTCAGGGCATCACCACATATGATCAACTGATTCCCAAAGCGCTCTGCATCAAAAGAGCCCTCATAACTCAACCTGCGGAATCAACATCATACCCCAAACAAAACAACCACCCACCATCCAATTACAATGATAGACCTCGCATGTGGGCAAGGAACAAAAACGTTACTAATGATGGTGTCGTTGATGCCAAGGTGGTCATTAGTGCTCCTCACCAACACACACCCGCATCGCAAATCCAAACACAACACCACAACAATCATCACATGACACACCAGCCAAACCACAATCCAAAAATCAATAATCTCAATGAGCAAAGAGGACCACCCCAACGCAAAAGTTATCCCAAATGAAAATACACCACTTTGGGGGAACCACTTGAGGACATAATGAAAAAGTTGATCGACGAAAAACTCATCAAGCCTCCTACATTTGAGAATTACCAAGAACTGGATGTCAAACCTCCTTGGTATAACGAGAATCAACTCTGTGAATTCCATTAAAATCAAAGGCCACACCACAAACAGTTGCATGAGACTCAAAAACATCATCCAAGATCTCATCGATAAGAAAATCATAAACATGGAACAACCTACAGGAAATCAAGATCTTAAGATATATATGAATCTGATGTCGAATCATGGCAAAAAAGAGAATAAAAATGATAAAGAGAAGGGCAATGTAAATCATGTGTATGAAACAGTCGTTGCCTCCCTAAATGAAGACTATATGGTCATCACCATTAAGGGGACCCATGTTGAAGATTGTGGAGTCACCACAAGAGGCGGAAAAGTCACCATCACAGGATCATCCCAACCAAATAGAGTCCCTTCATCTAGATCTGTTTTGCATGGTTACAATGTTGTAGATCAATTTAAGAGAACGCCAGCGCAAATCTCCATCATGGAGTTGCTAAAAATATCATCTGCCCATAAGAAAATCCTAGAGGAGGCGTTGGCATCATCCACTGTCCTCGCAGATCTCGATGTAGAGCAATTCCAAGCTATGGTCAGAAATATCATTATGCCTAATCTACTTACATTCTCTGACCAAGATTTCCCCGCCCAACCATCTCACAACCGTGCACTTCACTTGGAAGCCATAGTACATAAGAGAAAAATAAAAAGGGTCTTGGTGGATGGAGGTGCGGGTTTGAATATCCGTTCTCTCAGCCTCATCAAGCAGTTGAAAATATCAAAATATTCTATTGACAAAGGGAAAGGTATCACGATAAGAGCATACGATGACCAAGAAAGAGTGTCTCAAGGCATAATCAAACTCCCTATTCAAGTAGGGTCAACTCTCATGGAAACGACTTGTCAGGTCTTGGACCTTGACTTGCCATATAATATCCTCCTAGGACGTCCATGGATCAATGCGATGAAAGCAGTAGCATCAACCTTCCACCAATGTGTGAAATTTACACATAATGGACAAGAGGTTACCGTCCATGGAGATCCGGAACCTTTCTCATACTACAAAAATATTGAAGCAAAGTATTACAAAATCCCCCAAGTACCAAAAAATGATGAGGGCCCATCCACACCATACATCGACCCCGCCACTCTCGCGTCCACTTCTGTGATAGAGACACCCGCCACTCCCACCATTCCCACCATCTCTGACATCAAGCTCATCATCCAAGAGGATGGTTGTGGAAGGTACAAGCTCCCTAACAATGCTTTTGTGGCAAGAGAGTTACCACAATCTCCTACATCATGGGGATGTCCACAAGAAAACCAAGCTTCTACATCACAAACGTCTCCTGAAGACTATCCTGAATTCACAAGATGGGGAGACCTTGGTCAGGAGATTACTGAAGCAAATCCATCTCACATGTTATATCAAGATGAAAGACCGGCAGCTAATTTACCAATGGATGACCGAAGCAAGGGTCTGCAAATGATGCTCATAATGGGATACAACGGAAATCAAAGACTAGGACAAAACAACAATGGGCTCAAAATACCTATCATGCCAGAGATGCAACCCATAACAAATATTGGCCTTGGATGTACCCCTCTGAGTATAACCATATGTGGCCGAAGTCCTCCAGTTAGAACGGTTAATATTCCTCCTCAGCCAATAGCAGCAGAAGTACGCTCACTAATATCTATAGGTAGAGACATACATAACTTTATAACTAAGATCTATAATAGTAGCGATGATGAGGATACCATGACCGATCTACCTAGGCTATTTGAGGATACCACCTTGTGTATGATTAGTACCCTATCCTTCGAACCAGACCAACAAAATCATGAGATCCGTTTAGTATATCCCCAACTCATCGACTACGACCAACGAGGACCACCAGTTCTTGATACATTCGAAAATGATGAGGCACTCTCAGAATTCATGGGATTGTGGGACAACATTCCAGATGGGGATCACAAAGCAGGGTTTATAATAAAGTTGGACACACATGCCTATTATGGGGAAACGATTGAATCCTTCATTCACAAAAGTGAGAAACTAAGAATCATATCTAAGTCCTTGAGTGAAAACCACACTGTGGCACTCTCTGACAAGAAAAAAGTAAAAAGAAAGGACGTATCTAATGGTGAAAACCTCTCTGAGGCACCCGAGGATGAAGGATTCAATATTCCTTTATAATAGATGGGGATTCAATCTTCCTTTATAAGATGAAGGATTCAATCTTCCTTTATGAAGGATTGTGGGACAACATTCCAAATGGGGATCACAAAGCAGGGTTTATAATAGAGTTGGACACACATGCCTATTATGGGGAAACGATTGAATCCTTCATTCACAAAAGTGAGAAACTAAGAATTATATCTAAGTCCTTGAGTGAAAACCTGGCACTCTCTGACAAGAAAAAAGTAAAAAGAAAGGACGTATCCAATGGTGAAAACCTCTCTAAGGCACCCGAGGATGAAGGATTCAATCTTCCTTTAAAAGCTATTCATCAGGAAAAGTCAGCAGTCTTGGCCAAAAAATGCAATCCGGTCAACCTAGGAATAGAGGCAACCCCACATATCACATTCTATGTGGAATCACTATTATCAGAAGAGTAAGAACTCCTAGCAGCATTCCTAAGGGAAAGACAGATAAACTTCGCATGGAGTTATGCTGACATGCCAGGGCTTGATCCAGAGACTGTGGTTCATCACTTAGCAGTGTATCTAGAAGCAAAGCCGGTCAAACAAAAGCTTCAAAAAATGCACCCTCAGATCACTCTATTAGTCAAAATGGAGCTAAAAAAGCTATTGGACACAGGATTCATCTGACCAATAGATTACCCAGAATGGGTATCAAACTTGGTACCTGTTTCAAAGCCTGACGGAGCCATTAGAATATGTATAGACTTCAGAGATTTTAACAAGGCATGTCCAAATGATGACTTCCTGCTTCCTAACATCGACATGATAGTAGACATGACAGCAGGACATGAGATGCTATCACTAATGGACGGATTTTCAAGATACAATCAGATCATGATAGAAAAAGAAGATCAACATAAGACAACTTTCACTTGTCCATAGGGGACCTACTATTGGAACAGGATGCCATTCGGCCTAAAGAACACAGGAGCAACATATCAAAGGGCCATGACATTGATATTCTACGACATGATCCATAAAACGGTTGAAGACTATGTTGACAATATCCTAGCTAAGTCCAGAAAGAGAAACTAAACCCAAAGAAGTGTTTCTTCGAAGTACAAGGTCAAACTAAACCCAAAGAAGTGTTTCTTCGGAGTACAATCAGGAAAGCTCCTAGGATATATAGTGTCAATGAGGGGTATCGAGGTGGATCCGACAAAAGTAAAAGCAATCCTCGAAATGGAGGCACCAAAAACATTAAAGCAACTGAGAGGTCTCCAAGGCAGACTTCAATCCATCTGACGATTCATAGCACAACTGGCGGACAAACAAAACCCATACTCTCACCTACTCCACAAGAGGGTAGCGTACAAATGGGATACAAAGTGTGAAGAGGCATTCAACCCTTGGAGCTCTCCTAGCTCAGCATGATGAAAATGGAACGGAAAGGGCTATCTACTATATCAGTAGAACAATGGTCGGTCATGAGCTAAACTACTGATTTATCGAGAAAGCATGCCTCATAGTAGTGTTTGCATCACAAAAATTTAGACATTACATGTTGGCACACAAGATAAATCTCATCACTAAAATTGACCCCCTCAAGTATCTACTATCAAAGGCAATGCTCACAGGAAGAATGGAAAAATGGGTGATGATACTGTTAGAGTATGACATCGAGTATGTAGAGCAGAAATAAATTAAGGGCCAAGTTATTGCAGATCAACTAGCAGAAGCACCTATTTATTCTAAGAATCCTCTTGTCTCATAGTTTCCAGATGAATCCATTTTTAACCTCAACATAGCTGACCACTGGAAACTATACTTCGATGGCTCATACACATAGCACGGATCAGGAGCTTGTGTCTTCTTCATCACCCCACAAGGGGATTGCATACCAAGGTCATACAAACTAGCATTTCCTTGCACCAACAACATCACGGAATACAAGGCTTTGACTATAGGTATCAGGATAGCAGTGCAATGGAACATCATAGCTCTCAAAGTTTACGGAGACTCTCAGTTGATCATAAATCAAGTCAATAATGAATATCAGACCAAGGATGACAAGCCCACTCCATACAAGAAATTGGTGGAGACTCTAAATGAATCCTTCATTGAAATAACATTTCAGCATATTCCTAGAACCAACAACATAGTAGCAGACACCATGGCAACAATTGGGTCCCTATTAGACATCCCTCACAATGTTCCAAAATATGAATTCTTGATCAAGCAGCTTCTCATTCCCGCATTCGAGGTACCAAAATCATAATATATGTGTGTGAAATCATTGGTCCTGGTGATCCTTGGTATCATGACATCTACACATACCTTCAAATAGGAGTCATACCCGTTGACCTACCATCAAACCTAAAATGAACCTTTTTTAAAAAGGCATCCAGATTTGTCATCCTAGGTGATACCCTATACTGTAGAAGCATAGAAGGTACCTTACTGCGCTGCCTAAATGTTGAGGAGGTATTAACCACTCTAACTGAAGTGCATAACGGTATCTATGGTTCACACTCGAGTGGAATGACCATAGCCAAGAAAATATTGAGGATGGGGTATTATTGGCCCACAATGGAAAGAGAAGCATATGATCATGCTAGAAGGTGTCTACAATGTCAACAGCATGGGGGCCTCATCCATACTCCAGCTCAAGAGCTTCATCCTATCATCACACCATGGCCCTTTTTGTAGTGGGGACTCGATCTCATTGGGAAAATCACACCCACCTCATCTAACGGCCACAAATTCATCATAACCACAATAGAATACTTTACTAAGTGGGTGGAGGCCATACCCATGACGTATATAACTGGGAAGCAGGTTTCTAAGTTCATCCTGAACTATCTCATTTGCCGCTATGGTGTTCCACAAGCCATTATCTCAGATAATGGGACACCATTCAAAAATTAGGAAGTCTGTGACTTATGCGAAAAATTTAAAATCCAACATCGCTTCTCCACCCCGTACTATCCCCAAGGCAATGGCCAAGTAGAAGCTACAAACAAAACTATTTTGAAAATCCTCAAGAAAACAGTCAATGATGCAGGTCGTGACTGGAATTTCCAGCTTAATCCTTCCCTCTAGGCCTATTGAACCAACATCCGCACACCCACCAGGGCCACCCCCTTCTCCTTGGTCTACGGATTAGAAGCGGTACTCCCCATTGAGATCGAGCTCCCATCCCTCAGAATATCACTGCAAAACCTCATCATTGATGAAGACTACCGAGTGTCAAGATTGAACGAGCTGGAGCTACTGGATGAGTGATGTATCGATGCTTTGAATCATTTACAAGTATATCAGAATAGACTCAAAAGGAGCTATAATAAGAAAATCAGAAGCAGGACTTTCCAAGTCGAAGAACTAGTCTTAAAAGAAAATCATAAGAATGTCCCAAACCCAAGCAATAAAGGCAAATTTGAACCCAATTGGCTGGGACCATTCGTCATCACAGCAAGTTACAAATCAGGGGCATATCAGCTATCAACACCCGAAGGGGAACCTCTGTAGGAGCCCATGAATAGCTCCCATCTCAAAAAAATTTATGCCTAAATCTTTCAAGGTATAGAACCAAAAAATCCAAAAAATTAGAAAATGTCTTGAAAAAATGGTTACTTTGGCGAAAACCTGGCAAACAGGTGTCTTGGTAACAAAAAAAAAAATCAAAAAAGCAAAAAAATCCAAAAATCATTAGAAAACAGATCAAAAAATAGTAAAGAGAAAAAAATCGTCCTCTAGTGAAAACCACTTTGGTGGCACTTTGGGAAAGTACCTTGGTGAAAACCTGGCAAATTGGCACCTTGCGTAAATAAGCACTTTCCATCCACCAGGATCTTTACGACTTGTTCAGCATCATCCATCCATTTCGCTTCCATCATCCATTGCATTCAGGTCTCCATCCATCACTCATCCACTCGTATCCACACCATAGCTTGGTCCTATTTTCGTATCGTGATTCCTCCTAGTACTACTCACCCATCCTCACAGTTAGTTTGTCCTACCTTTATCGAGTAGTCTATTGCATCACACTGGGGGCACGTTCTCATCGGATTAGATTTGTGTATATTCTTAAAGTCCTCAAATCAGAAAATCCAAAAACATCAGAAAAATCCAAAAATCCAAAAACATCAGAATATTAGAAAATCCAAAAAACATCTAAAAAGCACAAAATCCAAAAACATTCAAAACATATCAAAATCCCAAAACAGGTCAAAAAGTCAGTCAAAAGATCAAAAATGGAGTCGTCTTGTCGAACTACGTGGTCTCTGCGTGTATAACGTAGGCAAGGATAATCTGTTGATCAACCCCTGAGACCCTTAGGATAGGTCTTTAGGCTAGTCTCTTGGTCAAAATCTCATAAAATCCCAAAAAAATTCGAAAAATCAAAAATCAAAACATTTGAAAATCTCAAAAAATACCAAAAAATAGCCTCAAAACATTGCAAAACATCAAAAACATCCAAATATTTGAAAAAAAATCCATCCATCTCATCTCGCTTGCACCCGCAATAAGCACCATCCATAATAAACTGATCACCATCCTCAATCTTTGGCAGAATAATCAGAAACAAGTTTAACAGGTTGAAAGAAAAAACTCAAAAATGTCAAATCTCAAGTCTAAGTCAGTACGTAAACAAGTTGGTCAATTCTTTGTGTCGATAGTCCAACATCCAAATAGTCCCATATCAATCATCTGATAACATCATGTCCTAGGATGTATCCTTCCTACAATGGGAATTATTTATCATCTCTTCGAACGCTTTGGATAAATGAAATGACGTGCCGCCATCCACTAACATGTCCTAGGATGTATCCTTCCTACAATGGGCATTATCTTTTGGCAATAGTTTTGGTTCTTATCCTTGAAAACATAGTCCCTTTTGGTTAGCGGTATTGAAGAACATCAGCTTGTTTGTATACTTTGTCTTTATCTTTTGATTTATTTTATTACGCTTATTCCAAGGACTTCTCGATGATATCCCAGACAGAGGATTTAGAGAAATAGGAATGGGGCAACGATCATTATCTTTTGTCTGTTGTACTTGTTGGACGTTCTTGTAAAATAACTTGGCGAATACTTGCTTTGTTAGATATGTATAGAGGATGTTTTTGACAGCTTGTTGACTATTGCATTGATTGGTTATACCTTTTCGTGTTTTGGTCTGAGGTGCCTAAAACTTCTAAAGTGCATCCTAGCAAGGTTTCCATATGTCAGGTGTGAGCAAGGATACTCCTATCTGTTTGTCAATTCAAAGTTCATCTCACTAGGTACAATGCCATCCTAGTTTTCTATACCTTGACGCATCGTACCACGTGTGTTATCAAAACATAAGAAAATCTGGCCCTTTGAAAATCCCAATTCCTCAACAAATAATCATCATCATCATCATCATCATTTGCATTTGCATCATCTTGTGTCTTGTTGAAATGACTTCTTCTTTTCTTACTAACTGCACTAACAAGGTACTATGATAGTTGATCATCATCACCATCATCATCATCAATCCCACATTCACAAATCATTAGCATATTGCATAAACATATCATATAGGAAACATACGCATTGCATTTTAATCATCATATAAACAGGCTATCATAAACATTCTTCATAGATAGATGCATCCATGTCATTGCATTTCAACCATTACATTGCATCGCATGCCATTATATCAATCATCACATAACATTCATTTTCATTTTATAACCATTTCACATTACCATCTATCACATATAAATCATCGTGTAAACAAAAGCATTTCATAATCATTTTTCGCATAATCATAAACAATAAATATATAAGCATCTAATTCATTGGAATACATACTTGCATAACATTAATGACATCATCTCACCACTTTATGTTCACATTACATTACACATTAGCATATCATCGCATCACATACATCATCATTTATTATGTTTAGGATAATAACATTTGTTATTCTAAGCATCTCATAAAACCATCTCATTATGCATTAACACCATTTCATTTGCATCATATCACGACCATCACATTCATATTTCATCATCCATATCATCTCATAAATAACATCATAAAACATTCATTGCATAAATCATTCCACATATGCATAAACGTACAAAATTCATATATACATTCATTCATAAAACATTTCATAAGCATAATTTACATATCATTTCACATGTGCACCATAGATCATATCATTTCACATATCCGACCATCGCATTTGCATTATCATAAATAGACCATCACATTTGCATATCATAGGCTAACATAATATAGATATGTTAGTCATAATCATAACACATGCATCATCAGAAATAAATGCATCCATAAAGACATCATTGCAAAGCATATAGAAATAAACCATCCATGCATAAAAGGGAACATGGTACATCGCATCAAAATCATCATCGGCTCACATATATATATATCATCAATAATGTCACTGTCATAATACAAAGAATAAATCGGATCACTGTACATGTGTCAATCAATAAAAAATGCCCATCAGGCTATCAAAAATGAGTCCATAAGGCACAAAAAAAATATCATAACATCTTGATTAGGCTCAGTCTCTGTGAATGCTACCCTTGCCTTTGTCACCGTGACCCTCTGCTAGTCTGTGGCTAGCCCGCTCTGAGTACTTTGGGACCCACTCTACTCTGGGTATGGGCTCATGATAGGACCGCCAATAATACTCTGCCTCTCAGATGGCATCCCTATAGGATCGAACTGACACTGTACCCTAGGTGGAGGAGGCTGTCGTGCTCTCTATCTGCTGTCTCTGGCCTAGCTCAGTGGTTGTCTATAACTCTGCAGCCTGTTTCTACTATACAACCTGATCTCTCTCAGCTCTGAGCTACTCTCTCTCAACCCTTGTCTGATCTCTCTCGAAGGTCACCGCCTAGATTTGAGCCTGTAATTGTGCAATCAGCGCATCTGCCTGTCCCTATAGCTGCACCTGAGGCTGATCATCGCCTTGTGGTGGCTCCTGCTGCTGGTCCTACATGTGTACGTCTCCATGCCCTGGCTGGACTGGGGGCACAACTGGTGGATCATGTCGAATCTCAACCCTCAGTCCTTGTCCTCATCCTCCCCCTCTGCCTCTAACTCTATGTAGATCTAGGTCAACACCTGGAATAGTCAACCAAAGTGGAGGTTGAAACCAGTCCCTGTAGGCCTGAGTGGTGCTTGGTTCTGCTAAACCTTGATCATAGGCTCACGGTTAGGCTACCAAGTGCCTAAAGCTCTCCACGGCCTCTAAGGCAGGAATGTATTGTCCCCATGACACCTGTGTCATGTTGCGAGCGAAGATGGCTACATAGTCATCATCAAGCCGATCTTGCGGCTCTCTGAATTGACGTTGCATGCGCCCAGACAAGTACCTCTCAATCATAGTATGCTCCTGCCCCTACATATACCAGTCCTAGCGACAATAGAATAGCTGATTGGCATCGTTGGCCCATCCAAGCCGACCAAGGTATGGTCGCCAAGTGAAAACCAGCATCTCGTCTAAGACGCGCCTCCAGTAGGGGATCTCGTGCTCACCGGTATGTGTAAAGGACACACTGCCTCTGTATTGTGCCATGAGGGGATCATCTTCCCCCATTAGAACTGGAACGACACGTGGACATAGCACAAAAATGTGCTCCCATGCCCAGACGTGAAATAAAGTCACCCAGCCCCCAATGCTCTGTCATCCATGTAGACATACTCATGGAGGTCCCTGTAAAGCAAAGCTAGAAGAACAGGCCCTCATGCGAAACAAACCGGCCTATCTCAGACCATCTGCTCCCAGCAATACCCCCAGTCATGACTGAAGTATCGTCCTCGTCTGTCTGGGGCAACAAGACCCAAAATGATAGCTACAATCACCCAGTGGTAGGGAGGTGTTATGACCCTGTATCACTCTAGCTCTATCTATCCCTCACAGAAGATGATGTCCCATGTGGCGAGGACTCTACAGCAGGCCTCGCGCCCCTCGTCCATATTGAAAATCGCCCGTCGGCCATGTATTAGAAATTGTAGAATACGCCAAACATCCTCCAGAGTGATGGTAACCTTGCCAGTGGGGAGATGAAACGAGGAAGTCTCATTGTGCCACCTCTCGGCCAGTGCTGACAACATCCCTAGGTGAGTGTGCATGGGCGTTGAGTACGCAATGTGCCACAACCCTGAGTCAATCCTGGTCCCTGTCGCTCAGGTCTCGCAAGGCGCCAACCAAATCTCGTGAACTATGCTCCCGGGAGTAAAGCTCCCTCATCGCGTCCTGCATCAAGGAAAGTCACCGTGTTAAAAATTTTGAAAAATTTCTGATCGAATGCTCCAAAAATGTCTCCAACGGTGCAACTCATGATAGCGTCGTAGTTTGATTTTAATCAAACTTCGATGTTGAGCCCTAAAAAAGAAAAATGGCACTGCCGCGGTGCACTTTATCATCCAGCGTCACAGTTTTTGTGAAATGGGCGACGCGGCATCGCACTTTTTCAAACCACCCTGCCGACCCCGAGCTCAACGTCGTAGTTTTTAAATTCCAAATTGTCCAAACTGCACCGCTGCAACGCAAAATAGCACCGCGTGGCACAATTTGATTTCCGAGCGACGCTATATAGCACCACTGTAGGCAAACCGACCCTTTAAAGCATTAAATGAAAAGACGAAGCTTGGATAAGAGTCACATACCGATGCCCCGATGCCAGGTGGCCGCTAGTACGTCTGAAGTCGATCAGTGATGTGTAGGGGAAGCTGTTGTTGCGCCATATCGCTGAAGAGTCATAGCTCAAATCTCAAGGTTGCTAGCAGAGGTGTGTGAAAATGACTTGAAAGTGACCCCTCAAGCCCCATTTAAGCATGAAAATTAGGGTTTTTTAACCCTGAATGGCTGTCCTGCTAGGGTTTTGGACCCCTGAACCTATTTTTGTCTGATTGAGGCTTGTTTTTCATTGTTTTATTGCGTTTAGAAACATTTTTAGCCTCCCGGAGCCCTTTCAGACCTGTTGGGTACTTTTTCATCTTTTTTCGCGAGATCACCCAAAAAATTAAAATTTTCGTCTGATCTCTCGAGGGGGCATTATAATGGTATGTTTTCTCTCACCATGCAGCAGTGGGGCAGATTTTTTAAGACATCAAAAAAAATTGGCTTTGATAGAGATCATTTATTCTTTGAACCAACGCAAAGAGTGCATTGCTTCAAAGAGGGGCAAAATGTAGACACGTAAAATATACCAATTGACATTATGCATCTGATCCTAATTACTAACATCGTTTCTTCCTGAATCATCCCTCGGTCTAACCATTTAATCAAATTCCCCTATCTAATTAAATTCATCAATATTTGTCTCTTAATTAAATAAATCATTTTATCTAATCAAGTCATCTCTTTTTTTAATTAAATCAATTCATCTGATCTAATTACCCCTATTTAATTAAATAATCAATTTTATTTGATTAAATCTCTAAAGTATATTCATTAAATTAAATAAATTAAAACCTTATTTGATTTAATCTAACACCATATCTTTTAATTAAATAAATCAAAATCCTTATTTAATTAATCTCTTGTCATATTCCTCTCTTATTTGATTTAAATAAATCCATAAATTTGAGTCAAATAGGTCACATCATCTAACCTCTCTCATTAAATTAATTAATCCTTGATTAATTTAATCTCATCTCATGTCTCATCCTCTAGATAATGCAAGTTGCACATGAAAATAGATTTAATTCATTTATTAAGTCTCTATTTTCCTCACAAGGCATCTTTTGGAATATTCTCTCAATTTGACTTCAAAAATTCCAAGTCAACATGTACATCCAACAAGGCAATAAATTCATCTTACATGTCCTTTGCCTTGGCCAAGTGGCATTTATTGCATTTTCCCTTCCCTCTTACATGTCATTTCAACAAATTTGAAATTCAAAATTATGCATTTATTGGCACAAACCTCAAATCTTGCACATCCTTCATCCATTCATAGATTGACAAGTGGCATCATACCATTGGATGAATTTTAGTCCCACATTTCTCAAATTTGGACATTCATCCATCTTGAAATTCTATAAATAAAGAGCTCATATCCTCATTTCATCATCCACAATTTATGCAAAGTTACCATGCTCAAATATCCATCCAATTTCATCAATCATTCTTGAATCATAGTTAGGTTTTGTAGATTTTAGCTTGGAGCACTCTTCAACATCAATAAAGTGGATCAAATCTTCATCAACACATCGAGTTTACATCTTAGGAATTGGGAAAGGGTCAATTTTCACATCAAATTGGCACCAATTGCCCCATGGGATCATGAGTTTGCACATATAATTAGGATTCAATATTTGTTTATCATTTCCATTGTGTTCTTTAATATTTTCTTCCTAGTTTGAATGTTGTAAATGGATTTCATGGGGAATCCTTGTTTTGACTTGCAATTCCTTGTTTAACTCATTTATTCTTGTTGTTTTGCAGGTACCAAGGTTGGGGTTCATACAACACCAATTCTCCAACCATTTAAAAATGAGGGGCAAGCCCCTGTTTATAGTTTTTCAAAGCCCAAATGAATGGCTAGGATTGAATTACATTGTGTGGCCCAAATTTGATTGCACTAGGGCTTCACCTACCCCACAATATTTAGCAATTTTGTCCTCTTGTTGATTTCCCTTTTATTGTAGTTGAAATTGCTTGAAGGCTACTCTTTGCTTGATGCATTTGTAGCATTGTCGGTTTGGATCAAACGAAACCCGTTTACAACTTTGCATCGTTTTTAAATGGATCTGATGAGATAGCTCCTGACGGATCATGATCGTTCATTTGGAGGGAGGAAACAACTTCTCTCCCACCACCTTCAAGGCCACCCTTTATAGATTTGTCATTGACTCCCTTGACATAAGCCTGCTTCTAATGCCAACTTTGTTGATGAGTGCTATAAGGAAATTTGGACATAAAATGAATTGTGACAGGAGCTATGTGCTTTTCCTTGTTCAGCTTTCTCAATGAGTCTCCCCGACGAACCCGCGGTAGGCTTCTTTAATCCTGCATACATGAAGCATCGTAAGTTCCTTCATAGACAAATCAAGGAAAACATTAGTCAAACCTTGCAAACTCCTTGTTAGATCCATCCATGCATCATTAAAAGATCATAATATTCATCATTGTTCCACATTTGGAGCTCATTTGGACCATACACATTAATGCGTGCTTAGGGGTGTGGGCACCACAGGGTGGAAGGACGACAAACAGCGAGTGATGGATGACGGATGGTGGACAATGGGCAGACGGCGAACAACGAACGACGGGCGGAGGGACAGCGGCCCGAAAAATGACCACGAAGGGACAGCGGCCCGGAAAATGGCCATAGAGGGACGAAGTCCTAGAAAACGGTCACGGAGGGACGAAGTCCCAGAAACGGCCACAGAGGGACGAAATCCCGGAAACGGCCATGGAGGGACGGAGTCCCGGAAAATGGCCATGGAGGAACAGAGTCCCAAAAAGCGGCCACGGAAGGACGAAGTCCCGAAAAATGGCCACAGAGGGATGAAGTCCCTAAAGGAAATTTTTGAAACTTCACAAAACTTAGCAAATTTGAGATTTTCAATTTTAGCACATGGGAAAAGGGGTAGAAAGAGTGCCAAGACATACTTCCTTAAGATTTGACTCATTTTGAAAAATGTGAAAGTTTGGAAGGGGGAAGCCAGAGGTTCGTTACCCTTGAAATAGCAATGAGCACATGGTGGCCAGGAAGGGAAGTCCCAAAAAATGGCCACGGAGGGATGGAGTCCTGGAAAATGGCCATGGAGGGACGGAGTCCTGGAATGAAATTTTTTCCAACTTCCCAAATCTTAACGAAACCTTGGCAGTTCACTTAGGCACCACAAAAATAACCCAGATTCATATGAAACTTGTCCCCAAAGTCAAAAATGAAGGAAAAAGAAAATCGAGCGAGCAGGGACCAAGTCAGCAAGAACAAGGCAAAGAGTAGAAAACATAAGGGGGGACCTTGTTTTTCTCCATATTTGAATGCCCCAAGTAAAATGAAGGGCCATGAGCAACGTTTATAGGCCAATTTCCATTAATGGCATGCATTGATTTCATTGTATGGTGGACCCAGGTTAGGTGAGATGATTTGAAAATAGTTGTGGGATTGCCGGGGTCCAATAGCCAAGAAGATGCCGACGGATAGCCATTTTGAAAGTTTTGAGAGAAATTGACAGTGAGAGAAGATCTGGGACCTGACAGATGGAAGGTTGCCACTAAATGGTAGTTAGAATCAGCAAATAAGTAATAGAAACCCGGAAGGGGAGATCCGGCGAGTTGGGCCCGGCGGACCAAACAAATGCTAGGACTTCGTCAAAAATATGGGGAAATGACAATCCAAGGAGTGGGTCCCGGGCTGCAGAAGGATGGGGTCCTTTGGCCATTTGAGATGGCAAGTGCAATAGGGAAATTTGCTAGGGGAAACCCACCAGGGCAGACCTAAAGGACCCCAAGGACGCCAGCAAAGGCAAACTACCAAGGGATCTCCGCAAAGGCATTGGACTGAGAAAATCAAAGGGGTTGAAACATGGTCGACTTGAGATGACACTTTTTAGTGCTCACTGACCATTTTGAACACCAAAATAGGGGCATGCAAAATGAGGCAATGAAAAAATGACCCGCCAAGGTGAAAGAAAGAGAGGGTTCCTATTCCGAATGGGGTGTGTGTGCAAAACATGCACAACAAATGGTGACTCACTGGGGAAATTATCTAGAGCATTTCGATGACAAACTGGAATCACAAACCTAGAATATTTGGTTTCAATCTTCACGCTATGGAAAAAAACTAGATGCCTGACCAAAGGATCAAAACCACTAGCCAACCCAACCTCCAGTATGTTGAAAATCCAAGTGTGTGTATATACGTTAATTCCCATCCTTCAATTGCTACAAGAACCCCAACTCCATCAAGTTAAGCTATGTAGTTTATTCTAACTCCAAAAGCATTTGGAACATTTTCTTGCTGCCAGTCAAGTGTCCATAGCCCTAACAAGGTTGTTGTTATGATTCTCCTGAATATTGCTCTACTGCCAGCCAAGCGTCCATAGCCCCGGCAGAGTTGCTCGAATATCCCTAAAAAGTTGAATTCCTTTCTTTTGATTTTTAATATTTCGTTTTCTTTTATTTTCTTTTGATTTTCTCTTTTCAATTCTTTTATTGCAACCCGCAAGTAGTGAAGCTCTCGTTCAGGGCTAAGAATCATAGTGGCGTTGAAGCAGAATTTTAGATTTTTCACTTAACTAGACCTCGCAAAGGACCTACAGCGACCTCCAAATTTTTAAAGTGTGTAAAAGATATAAGATTTTAGAATACATCAGAGTCGAACTAAACCAACAACTTATCCTCTTTGAATCAAACACCCAGATCACTTGACACTAACAGAAGACCTTCACCATCCACTCTAAAGACTTGATTAGAGTTTAACAAAGAAATACATAGAACAACCCCAGGAAATAAGTATGGTTGTTGTGCACACAGATGTGCCCAGCTAAAATCAGAGGGACCCTGAGCAAACCAACAGCAAAGAAGGAACAAACAAAAGGAAAATGGAAGCAAAGTGAATGGTAAGCAAACACCAAAACTAACCAAAGGGGGACAACGAAAGAAAACAACAAAGAAACTAGACTAAAACAAGCAACCTATAGCAAACCAACTAACCTAAGGAAAGAAAAAAGTAGAGTATTTACAAGAAACCTACACTACTCAAAATGGGCTATGTACAAAGATATTTATAAAGCACTATGTTAAGGAGGGCGAGCTGACATTAACATTCATTATATTTTGTAGTGCATGCACAAGCAAACGGGTGATTGTTGTAGTTCTTAAGCATGCAGATTTATCATTAAATTCAGAAAAAGGGAGTTTATTATTGCAACATTCAAATTTAATCGCATGTTCACAAAAAATCAGCAATTGAGGAGGCTCGTTAAAACTATGGTTAATCCATAAAAATGTTCATTTTCCCTCGTTCCATAATCAAAATAAAAAGTGCAATTATGAGAATTAATAGGGGCAAGGAAGGATAGAACCTGGAGGTCATCATATAGAGGTGGCAGTGTTTAGTAGGGGAGAGTGAGCACAACATCATCAATTGTTGCATCATTAGCCTCGGGTAGGTGCGGTGGAGGGTGCAGCACTTCGGACATTAAGCTTGCATAAGGCTAGGAGAACGGGGCAGCAAGCACCCCTTCTAATCTTCGTGTGGGATCAGCAACCCCTGTTGGTAGTTCTTCTAGGAGAAATACTTCTCCACATCGATCATCTGCGAACCTGGGATTCACTTGGTTGTTGTCTTCAAAAGGCAGCACGTTGTCCTATCTACTTTCCCTGGTGTTGACCTCAATTTTATGATGTCCAATGTCATAGGATGATAACATGCACAAACATGTCCTATTGTAGCTATCTGAATATGAAGGAGGATCAGCAATGATCATGGTGGAAGGACTCCAAGTTGCATCTTGTAATTGGTCAATTTTGTCATACTTGTTGGCAGCCATCAGAACACCCCCGCCTTTGTCTTCTTCTCTTTGTTGGTCATGCATCTCATCATGACATTCACTCATTTCCTCTTGCTCACTATCACTATAAATGGAGAAGGAGCCCCTTTCCCATTCTGGAGGTTCCAATGTTTCACTGTCAGGCAGTTCAGGTGGTATTCCTTCATCACTACTAACCTCTGGGACATACACTTCCTTCGTGCAGGTATACCTCCACAGTACAAATCCTAATTGAAAGAAGTCATCAATTGATGGCACCTCATCAAGGGGACCAAAATATACTACGCAATTTCCTTCCAAAGACTCGCCATAAAGCCTATTGTCCATGGTGCACAAATGCTCTTCAAGAGGAAGAAATTATTGATGATTAGTGGACAGCACTCCTGTTTAATCTACTTCATCGCTCAGAAGCTCAAGATTGTATTATTGTCCTTCTTCTATTTCTATCCCAACATCCTCTTAAGGCCTACCTTTAATTGAGTCATCACTCAGTTTAGGCTCTTGGTCTTCTACTTTGATCCAGATAGCAAGTAGAGGAGGCTGGGTACTTCGCTGCTCTACTTGTCCTCTAACTTGTTGGACAGCTTCATGGCATAGCTCGCACACAAACTCAGAGTGTGATGAATCATGGAGTCTGCACCAATTTGGTAGCAACATCACCTCCAAATCCACTTGACATTTTAGCTCAGATCAATCCCTTGCTAGTCTTGACACTAGCTGGCTATATCTTTCAACTATCGGATCCTCCTCATTACTTGGGAAAGAAGTATAATAGTGAACAGCAGTGGCATGTAGTTGATCCCACTCCTCCAAATCCTCTTCTTCAAATGCTTTATCACTGTCATTGATGAAGGAGAGGTCCTCTAATCTAATTTCACTTATGCCTTCATCATCATTTTATGCTGCTCCAAACCTGTCAACCTCTTCCTCCTTCTGATTCTTAGCATCTACGTTGGCATCTTTGTGGGCTGTCCTAATATGTGCAGCTGCAAATTTTGTTGATTCATCCTTGACTGCCAATGGTTCTTCTTCTAGAGTGGGGGACTGCATTTTGTTGATGGAGGACGGGCCTTCTGATTCCCTTCCAAATGAATCTTCATTAAATCTCTTTGTTGTCCCAAAGAAGTCATCATCTTCTTCTTGATGGCAAGCCTGAGTGTTTATTGTCCCAACATGAGCATGTGTACAACCTCTTAGTCCAACATGAATAAGTTGTCCTCCAAATGTTGACAGCTCTGTTTCCTTGGTGAATGACCCCTCTTTATGGTGAGACAGCTGCTCCAATTTGTTCAAACAACCCTTAGCTTGAGTAATAATGTTTGCACATGACGAACAAGTCAACTCTGAGTTAGGTACATTGTGAAATGTGCACCAACTTGATATCAGTACCTCCTCCAATCTTAATTTTTCCTTGCTGCTCAACTAATCTTGGATCAGCCCTTTGAATTCTTTGGTTGCCATGGTTGTCAATTCTTCCTTCGGGTCTACAAGGGCTCAAGGTTGATAGATTTCCCAGAAAGGGATTTCTCCTTGCAAGACCATTTCAGTTCTACTCAAGAAAGTCAGACACCCCAACTCGTTGTGCCTATGAGTACAATGAATCCTGCATTTTTTCGCCGATGCGAATTGTTGCAATGGTTTCTTCAAGCTCTTGTTTAAATCTGCATGTAGCTGAGTGATGTCAATTTGTACATGCTACTCCATTTCAACTCAGCTTTTGTTTGCCTTCAGAATTTTTTATTTTAAGCTTTGGCATTAAAAGAGATCTCCCTATCTCAAATTTCTTCTTGAAGGTTCTCTTTTCAACTCCCAACTTTCAGCTTTCTAGCCTTAATATGTCATCCCTCCTTCTAGCACCAATTTTTTTGATGTGTTTTTTATGCACTTCTCAACACAGGTAATGCATAGGTGCATCAACTCTCTTGAAAGTCAATCTTCCACAATTAGATTGTAGAACACTATCCCAAGGTCTCTAATGTAAGGTCTTGATAGTGTTTGGAATATTTCAGTTGATTTATGTGATTTGTTGGAATCACAAGGTGAAATTACAGGTGAGTCACAAAGTGGGGAAGTTGGATCTGCAAATGGAGTTCTTAGGATAGGAGAGTTGTTATGAATTTTTTGTAGGTCCAAACAGCAGTCTTGAACTCCATTTTTATCATCAAATTTGGCTTTACAATGTGCAATGAACCTTAGCATAGGCTACTTATTAAAAAAAAAGGAAAAAGGGCAAAGAAGAGAGGAAGTTCCTAGATCTAAAACCATGAATGAACAGTGATCATGGAGGTTGTTACAATAGAAAAACTCCCTAAACTAGGTTTTGCTTGACCAAGAGAAGCCTACAGCTACACAAAGCCAATGTAATCTCCTAAGGTCTGTTGATTTTCATATTGCACATGCACATCATGAACATGCAATTGAACTAAGTTGTAGCATTGGAAGAAAGAAGCCCAGGCTAACTTTACACATCAGTTTGTCATCAACAAGTGCTAAAAGTATGGGTTGAAAGTTCATCAAATACTATAACAGCAATTTTCATCATCACCTCCACTCAAAAAACTAACATGGAAGTAGAACCATGCACGCATAATGAACAAGTTTAAAAGAAACACCCATAAATCATGCAATGTTGCTTTCTATTATTGTAGAATGTCTTTACACCAGTTCTCCAACCATTTACAAATGAGGGGAAATCCCCTATTTATAGTTTTCCAAAGCCCAAATGAATGGCTAGGATTGAATTACATTGTGTGGCCCAGATTTTATTTCACTAGGGTTTCACCTACCCCACAATATTCAACAATTTAAAATACATCTTTTCTCTTTTCTCTATTTTGTCC
Organism: Sequoia sempervirens; assembly: GCA_007258455.2. Classification (NCBI taxonomy): domain Eukaryota; kingdom Viridiplantae; phylum Streptophyta; class Pinopsida; order Cupressales; family Cupressaceae; genus Sequoia; species Sequoia sempervirens. Next base: position 229,223,794 of record VDFB02193867.1, read on the forward strand.
TGTAGTGGCCATTCACTGTAGCAATTTTGTCCTCTTGTTGATTTCCATTTTACTGTAGCTGAAACTACTTGAAGGCTACTCTTTGCTTGATGCGTTTGTAGCATTGTCCATTGGATCAGATGAAACTCAATTACAACTTTACATCGTTGTTAAATGGATCAGATGATCTAATGAGACAGCTCTTGACGGATCATGATCGTTTGTTTGGAGGGAGGAAATAGCTACTCCCTCCCACCACCTTCAAGGCCACCCTTTATAGATTTGTCACTGACTCCCTTGACATAGGCTTGCTTCTAATGCCAGCTCTGTTGATGGGTGCTATCAGGAAAGGTTGGCATAAAATGAATGGTGATAGGAGCTATGTGTTTTTCCTTGTTTAGCTTTCTCAATGGGTCTCCCCGACGGACCCACAATAGGCTTCTTGAATCCTGCATACATGAAGCGTCGTAAGTTCCTTCATACAAAAATCAAGGAAAACGTTAGTCAAACCTTTCAAACTCCTTATTAGATCCATCCATGCATCATTAAAAGATCATAATATTCATCATTGTTCCACATTTGGAGCTCATTTGGACCATAAACATTAATGCGTCCTTAGGGGTGCAGGTGCCACAGGGCAAAAGGATGATGAACGGTGGGCGACAAACGATGGACGGATGGTAGACAGACGATGGACAGACAGACGGAAGACGGATGGTGAACGGATGGTAGACGGCGAATGACGCGCAAAAGGATGGAGGCCCAAAAAATGACCACAGAGGGATGACAGCCCAAAAAATGGCCAGGAAGGGACGACGGCCCAAAAGATGACCATGGAGGGATGGAGTCCTGGAAAATGGCCATGGAGGGATGGAGTCCCAAAAAATAGCCACGGAGGGACAGAGTCCCAGAAAATGGCCATGGAGGAATAGAGTCCCAGAACGGCCATGGAGGGACAGAGTCCCGAAAAATAGCCATGGAAGGAAAAAGTCTCAAAAAATGGCCACGAAGGGATGGAGTCCCAGAAGGGAAGTTCTGAAACTTCGCAAAACTTAGCAAATTTGAGATTCTCAATTTTAGCGCATGGAAAAAGAGGTAGAAAGAGTGCCAAGACATACTTCCTTAAGATTTGACTCATTTTGAAAAATGCAGAAGTTTGGAAGGGGGAAGTTGGAGGATCATCACCCTTTGAAATGGCAAAGAGCACACGGCAGCCCAGAAGGGAAGTCCCAGAAAATGGCCACGAAGGGATGGAGTCCCAGAAATGGCCATGGAGGGACAGAGTCCTAAAATGAAATTTCCACAACTTCCTAAAACTTAACGAAACCTTGGTAGTTCACTTAGGCACCACATAAACATCCCAAATCCATAGGAAACTTGTCCCCAAAGTCAAAAATGAAGGAAAAAGTGAATCGAGCAAGCAGGGACCAAGTCAACAGGAATAAGGCAAAGAGCGGAAAATGGAAGGGGGGGCCTTGTTTATCTCCAGATTTGAATGCCCCAAGTAAAATGAAGGGTTGGGAGCAACGTTTATAGGCCAATTTCCATTAATGTAATGCATTTATTTCTTTGTATGGCGGACCCAGGTTAGGTGAGATGATTTGAAAAAATTCATGGGATCGTCGAGGTCCAATAGCTGGGAAGACGCCGACGGATAGCCGTTTTGAAAGTTCTAAGAGAAATCAATGGAGAGAAGCTCTGGGACCTGACGAACAGAAAGGCCACCACTAAACAGTCGTTAGAATCAGAAAATAAGTAACAGAAACCTGGAAGGGGAGATCCGGAGAGCCAGGCTCGATAGACCAGACGGATGCTAGGACTTCATCAAAAATATGGGGAAATTGCAATCCAAGGAGCAGGTCCCAGGCCATGGAAGGATGGGGTCCTTCAGCCATTTGAGACGACAAGTGTAATAGGGAAATCCATCAAGGGAAACCCATGAGGGCAAACCCGGAGGACCCCAGGGATGCTAGCAGAGGCAAACTGCCAAGGGATCTTCGTAAAGGCATTTGACTGAGAAAATCAAAGGGGATGAAATATGGTCAACTTGAGATGACACTTTTTAGTGCTCACTGACCATTTTGAACACCAAAATGGGGGCACGCAAAATGAGGCATTGACAAAATGACCAAGCAAGGTGAAAGAAAAAGAGGGTCCCCATTCTGAATGGGGCATGTGTGCAAAACATGCACAACAGACTTGAGGTCACACAGGCTAACTGCCGCACTGGTTTGGGCATCTCCCTTGATACCCTTAAGTTTTTTGGTAGCAAGTTTTGGTTTCTGAGAATCAGCAAGGACCGAGTGACTCTTCCTAACAGGGCCTTTAGATTCAGCCGGAGATAAGTTGGTCGCAATGGGGGGCTCAATTTCCTCAATTCGGACGGTCGAAGTGGGTTTCAAAAGGCATAAAGCCAAATGAAAGTGGTAGAATCTTAGAATAAGACCCTGGTGGAGCGGTAGGGGAGTAGGTTCATTAAGATTTAAAGCAGCAAACTCAACACATTTTTTGACCGAGTTTTCAAAGTCCATTAGCAGGAAAAGGGAAAGCTCAGTAAATCTTTATGCCTAAGGTGATTTAACAAGGGAAAATGGTAGAAGTAATAGGTATTGTACCTACCTTCTAGCGTGACATATTTCATCAGAGAAAGACACAACTGGTTCCACGGCTAAGGAAGAGCCTCCCATTCAAACCCAAACTGGTTGTGCACTGGTTTCTCATCCCCCATAAAGATTTTGTTCATACTATCATTATCCTAGGTCTTAGACTGTTTAGGATGCTTCATACCAGAGCACTGGAGACCCATCACCTACACAATCACTTCCTCATCCACTGTAAATGAGATGCCTCCCAAAGACACATGTCGATTCTTCCAAGAGTTGATGAATTGGGTCAACAGATTAGGGTCATGGCCCACAAGTCTCTCCATTAGAGGAGTAATGCCACCTTCGACACAAATGTGCCAGACCAGCAGATCCTTGTGAAATTCGTTGCAATTATCCAACTTTGCATGCACCCTATTACCTCCCATAATTCTGCACTACACACAATCTAACCAGGAACCCTAAAAAAATAGAAGGTTAGAGATAATAGCAAGGTGAAAAATCACCCGCACAATAAGGCATTTAAGCCATAAATGGCAATCTTTGGGAATTAAGCCTAAGGATAGGTCACATGCATGAGTAAATAATTTCCTTGAAACAATCTTAGCTGAGGCATTAATGAGGATCTCCTCGCACAAGTGGCTAAGAAAAAAGGACATGATAGGCAGAGAAGGATTGCCTTCCACGTAGCATAAATAAAGAAATCTAGGCAGGATAGCCGCGGGGCCATAGTTAGAAGTCTCCAAATTGATAGCATTTAAGGGTTGTCCAAATTTAGTTATACCATAGATAGAAGCTATAAGGCACAAAACCAAAATAGTGGACAAAGAAAAGCCAAAAAGGAGCTTGGTCTCATAACTACAAGTCACATCAAAATTGAAAACAAAGAATTTGAAAATCTAAGAGCTTAAGTAGATCCCCATAAGAAGATTGTGACAAGTACAGTCCAGCTTAGAATTAATCATCTGGTACTTGTCATAGCAAAACATGATTTCCTTTTTCCAAATGGACTACATCCCATCAATAAAGCTAATCATCCATGTCATCAAAACAATAAGACCACATAGCCCAACAAAAAGGCATGTGGACCCCCCAGAAATCCAGCTAAGCACATGTTGTGTTTTCATCATGGGTCAAGTAAGGGATTTTTTCCTTCACTATAATACTCTGAATATTAGGTGGAATTATACTTAAATCACACCAGCATTTGGACAGATTCTAGTGTGTGCCAAAATTGGCTAAGGCATTAGCCACTTGGTTCCCCTCTCTGTAAATATGACTGGCCACTTTTAATTTTAATTTAGACACAAGGAATCTAAAGTCAAGAATCAAAATTAATAGCATCAATAATGGACTTAGAGTCACCTTCAATGTGTAGGTTCTCTATCCCCAAGGAAACAGCTATCTATAAGCCCTTTAACAACACTCTAGCTTCTGCTATCATCAAAGAATGAAGACCAATCCCCCCAACATAACCAGCCACTAACTTTCCTCTGTGATCCCTGATCACACCTCCTATACTTGCTCTACCCGAGTTGCCCTTAGCAGCCCCTGTCAAGGGGTTTCCAAATAGTGGCTCTCTATGCTAGAATTTTGGAGTTGTCATAAGAATTGGCATCCAGGTTCTAATGCCAAGCTTTAGCTATGCTTATTTCCATCTCAGTAGGACCTTGATCTGGGGTTTTCCCTTTGAAGAGAGATATTTTTTGTAATGAGCCGAGCTCCAATACCAAACACCTCTTTCGGGTTCATCTTAGTGTTCCTGAAGATCCTATTGTTCCTCTCTTTCCATAAGCACCAACATATAATGGGAGGAACTTGGTTCCATATTTCACCAATTAAAGGATGGGAAAAGGGTCAAAACCAACTCAAAATAAAGGATGTGATGTCCTTACACATAATCCATTGAATCCCCAATATTTCAAGAGCCAGCTCCCACACCTCAACTACAAAAGGGCAATGTAACAGCATATGATCAAATAAATTCTTCATTGTATTTACACAAAAGGCATCTGTTGGGAATCTGGAATCCCCTTTTCCTTAGATTGTCCTAAGTAAGAATTACATTATGACATACAGTCCACCCGAAGAAGTTAACTTTCGGTATCATGTATCGATTCCAAACTTTTTTCCATAGATTATTAACCACACCCTAGTCAGTCAGCTGACTATAAGCAGATTTAACAATAAGATCACCCTGGTCATCATGAATCCAAAAGAACTCATCCCCATGGTGAGAAGGGGGTATCCTGGTGAGAGAGAGCAACTCCTGTAGTGTCCTGGCTAGAAGACACAGATTAGGGGATAAAGGACAGAAAAGGCTAATGCCATTCCATTTCCTAGCTCTCAAGGACCCTATCAGGTAATCACTAATATATATACCAAACACTTGTTGAGCCTAACCCTTAAGAAACCTAAACTCAAAAGATTCCAGCGGAGAGTCGAGTAACCAAGATTCCTCCCAGAATCTGATTTTATTACCATTACCTATCTTCCATTTGATCACATTCCTCATTAGGTCCTGTAGACTGCAAATTCCCTTCCAAACCAAGGACCCCGGAGGGTGGGCCTCTGAAAGGCAGTCAATTAACGACCGGTTCAAAAGGTATTTGGCATTCATTATCTCACACCAATCCTTCCTATCGCTTAGATGATCCCAACCCACTTTGGCCATAAGAGCTTTATTATAATTAGAAATGGTTCTTACCCCAAGACCACCACAACTTTTCGGTTAACAAACCTTATCCCATTTAACCAAAGTGAGCTTCTTTTTTTCCTCAGTGCCCAACCAGAGGAAAGACCTTTGGATTTTCTCAAATTTTTCAACAATATATCTAAGTATCTTAAAAATGGATAGGAAATAGACAGGGATATCTTGAAGAACAGCAGAAAGAAGCTAAAGCTTACCAACATGGTTGAGTAAAGAGCCTTTCCACCTAGTAAGCTTCCTTTGAATCCTTTCAAGGATAGAATTCCAAAACTCTGGAGTGACGTCTTTGATAGTTAGGGGTAACCCAAGATAACTGAAGGGAGAGAACCACTCTGATAGCCCAGAACAGCAGTCACCCAATTTTGCAGGTTAGGAGTGTTGTTAAAGAAGTAAATCATGCTTTTATTGTAGTTAATGCATTGTCCAGAACAAGCAGCATAATTGTTGAGACAATTTTTCCATTTCCTAGCTTCCAGCACTGAGGCTTTCCCAAATAGAAAGGTATCATCCATAAATTGTTGAATCATAGTCGGCCCAAGGGTAGAAGCAGCCTTAATTCCTTTTATGGACCCCTCTATCAGCATATTAGAGAAGTTCCTGCTTAGAACATCTGCCACCATTATAAACAAATAGGGAGACAAGGGGTCTCCCTGTCTGATACCTCTCCCAACATGAAAAAAACTCGAAAGGAGAACCATTAACCAAAACAAAATACTTAACTATAGTAACACATTCCATAATAAGATTGATCACTAATTGATTGAATCCAAACTTAGCAAGAACTTTAGGGACAAAATTCCATATCACCTTATCATGAGCCTTAGAGATGTCAAGCTTAAGGGTCATGCCAACATAGTTGCACCTATCCATTGAGTGAATTAGTTCATGTGTTGTGATGGTAGCATCAAGGATATGCCTACCAGGCACAAACCCTTTTTTAGTAGGGCTAATAATTTTATCAAGGAGTGGTTTGATGTGGTTGACCAAAATTTTAGAGCAGATTTTATAAAAAGTATTGCATAGGCTGATAGGGCGAAAGTCTACCATATGTTGAGGATAAGCCATCTTGGGAATAAGAGCAATGAATGTGTGATTTAGTTGCTTAAGAATCTTACCAGATTTGAAGAAATCACGAGCAGCTAGAACAAGGTCCTCACTAATAATCTCCCAGAAGGTCTAAAAGAAAGCTAAAGGGAAACCATCAGGGCTAGGAGCTTTGAAGGCCCCCATACTGAATGTGCCCAACTTAACCTCCTCAGGCGTGATAGCATTGAGTATCCCATATTGTCATTCTGTGAAATTAAATTTGGAAGTGAGTCTAGCAACAAATGTCAAGAGTCGGGTTAGGAGCTTCAACAGGAGCTGCAAAAGCCTTCTGGAAGTAGTCTGCAACCACTAAACCAATAAGGGAGGGTGAACAGACAACCTCTCCCTGAGCATTGTGTAACTTGTTTATCTGGTTCCTCCTCTTATGTTTGATAGAAAAAATATGAAAGGAGGTGTTCCTATCTCCTTCTTTCAGCCATTGTACCCTAATTTTTGTTTCTAGAAAATCTCCTCTTTCTTAAGAATTTGCTCCCACTCCCACCAATTCTCCTTCTCTTGGTTGCAAGTGGAAAGACTGATATCACCCTCCTCTATTCTCTTTTGAACCGTTTTCAACTTTTCCCCAATGATTTTTTTCTCTTGGAAAACATCCCCAAAGACCCATTTGTTCCAACCCTTCACCATACATTTAATGTGTTTTAGCTTAAAAAAAAAATTGAACATGGGGGAACCACGCACAGGGATATTCCACCATTCAACAATTTTCATTTTGAAATCAGGGTGGGAATTCCACATGATTTCAAAGTGAGAGGGATAAGGCCCAACAACAAACTGATCGCACAAAGTTAACAACAAAGGATTGTGATCAGAAACAGTCCTAGGTAGAGCCTGTAAAGTGGCACTAAGCATGCCAAACCAGTTACTAGAACAAAGGAAGTGATCCAATCTAACTTGAATCAAGTCTTCACCCATACGTCTATTGGACCAGGGAAAAGCTTGGCCTGACAAGTCTATATCAATTAGGCCCATAGAACTCAAAAAGTTAGCCAGATCAAACATGTTGTCAGAGTAGTCGATCAAACCACCACTTTTCTCTTAGGGGAATAGGGGGGAGTTGAAGTCCCTAGCCACCAGCCAGCGAAAACCACTGTTGTTTTTTATCTAGTCAGCAAGAGACATCCAAAGAGCTAATCTAGTATTCCTTTGGTTGGGCGCATAAACATTGATAAGTGACCAAGAGCTTCCTGGGAAGGTAAAAGAGACACCAACACTATTTTGGCAGCAGAACAGTTCAGTGCCATTTAATCTAGAAGGGTTCCAGAGCACCGCTAGACCTCCAGAGGTCCCTTCAACATCACTGTAAAAGTAGGAGGCCCTAGGCCATAAATACTTAGCAATATTATCAAAATTAGCTTTCTTCATTTTTTTTTCTTGTAGGAGTAATACATCTATCTTATGTTCAAGAACATAGTTCTTTAAAGCAAGTTGCTTATGGGAGTTATTCATCCCACGCATATTCTAGGACATGACCTTCATTTTTTACCTTTCTTAGAGGACACTTCCAATGTCCTCTATTTTCCCAAGGAAATCTCATTTGTGGTTTCTCTTAATCTCATGGATCTTTGGCTTGGCCTACCTGGCTTGGAGTCACCACCCACAATCAGTTTTTTTCTTCCTCCCTTTTTTCTTCGAAGTTATCCAGTTCTCCTCATTGGCAGCTGACTCATGTTTCAAATCCTCCGAGATGAAAGCAGACGCCTCACCCATGCCCAAATCCTCCCATATTTTTCCCTCTTCACCAACAGTCTCACTAGTTCCTACTGAGGCCACCTCCAATAGCACACCACCAGTAAATTAGTTTCTTATATTCAATTTAATTTCAACTATTGAATTGTGAATTAAATATTATATTAAATTTTGTGCATATAAGTTTTGTGAATTAATCTGTGTAATCAATTTAATTGTTACATTTTCAATTTGGGAATTAGTTTTGTTTCAATTGGTATGAAAGCCTTCCTGATCCATTTTGTTGCATTTATTTTTTTTAAAGTAGATATATTAAAAAACATTTAAACTTAGTTGCATTTGTTTTTGCTCAATAGATATATTAAATAAAAAAAACATTATAATAGTTGTAATTCAGTGACATTTAATTGTTGCATTTGAATAGGGAAAATAGTTACATTTAATTGTTACATTATTTTACAAAGTAGACAAAAAAATTACTCTTGAATTTTCGCATCAATTAAAAGAGTAACTCATTTAGGGAAATCACTTTAGGGTTTCATAAAAAATTTAACATTTTCTTATGAGTTGAATCTTTTTCACTCGTTAATTTAACAAGGAATTCTATTAGATTTAGGGGGTTTAAATTTTTTTTATTTGAGTCTCATAAATTGCATACAAAGCAAAAGAAAATAAATAATATTTTACCTTGAAGAGAATTAAGATTTAAACTAGAGATGGTAAAATCCTTTTGCTAAATTCTTTAGCTAAGATACTTCATTGCAATGATATTCATTTTAAAATCTATACGTATAGAAGTTTTGTGCTAATCTTCCTATATCTCTTCTTCATTTTGGTTCTATCCAAATATCTTGAAAATAAATTTCAACTCACAACCAATAGTTTCTTTTAAAAGGCTATGAAAATATTGACCTTAAAATCTAGTAGCCCTAAAGACTTGATATTTGTATGTCTAACTTATGTTCATTGTGAATAATAATGAAGTTATCTTAGCAGTGATATGTAGGTTAAACACAATAAGATATAAAAATTATTGTATTAATTAGGGATTGTAGTGGTATTTTTCAGATTTTGGAACTTTTATTGATAAGCAGAAAATTGCAACATAGGCTACAGTTATATTCAAATTAAATTTGCATATATAAACAAGTAACCCTTACCTGAATAATGCCAAATTAAATATCGATCATAGTGACTTTAACTCTTCAATCATCTAAGGGATACAAGCCAAATGTTCAAGTTTATATCATTAGCGTAAAGTAATTATATTTAGCATTTCACGTCACCCCTATAGCAACTGGGGTATACGGAAAATTCATCACCAGCAATTCACCAACATTTTACTTATCGGTGAATTTTCCATGGTGATGAATTGCTGACGGTGAATTTTTTGTTGATGAATTATTGGCGATGAATTGCATAATCTTTCACTCAAGGAGACATTCAATTGAATTTTGTGCGATCTACAAATATAACCAGCATTTATTCCTCCCTAGCACTGCTTCTTCATCTTCATTCTCTTGCATTCATATGTGTTGATTCAAGTTAGGACATTATTTTGGTTCAACATCTCTTTGAAGAGGACATACTTCACAGTTATCACCAGTCTAATTCTCAAGAAAACTTGGTCCTCTAAAACCTAATTCAAACATGAAATTTGTTCTTCATCTCATCCTACAATTGAAGGTTGTTTCATTCATGATAAATGTTGCTTAACCCTATGCGTGAGATGACATTTATTTAAGGTATTCTATCAAACAATTAACATGCCTTCTCTATACTTTCATATTATTTGTACATGTCTACCAGGGCGCCTGCAATTATAAAATTAGATGAAAATATTACTTATTTTATGCTTTTATAGATGTCCGTACTATGTTTCAAAGCTCCCATTTTAGCACAAGCATGGAGGACTCTATCAAAGGACATTGAGTGGGATTTATGCATGTCAATTACATTTATTTGAATGTTTCTAAAACCTTTTTGAGAAATCCTTTTTGTGATGCTCTGGTTGTAGTCAATGGGGTATCAATGATAAAAGCTATGAACATGAAGAAAAATCTCCCAAGTCTTTGATATTTAAAGCATCTAAATGATGTGATAATATTTCTAATCTTAGGGATTTATTTATAAGATGGTTACTATAATTGCTCATGCATGTAATATAGGAAATTGGAATATATTATAAAACGTTATATAGGTTGTTTTCTTGGAATCTAATTGAGTACTTGTTCCTAATGAGCCTCCTCATTTGGAGTCAGAAGTAAGCAGGCCTGGAATTTGATGGCCACCCCTGTCATATGAAAATTTTGTGACGGTTTGATCATTTAAATGTCTGTCAATTGACGTATTATGAAAAATATAAATAGTAAAATCCAATTATCTGCAACATAAATGTTAGTTCAATCCCCAAATTCATCTATCTTAAATCACATTTAAATACCAATTTCAAACCTACTAAGAAATCATTATATCAAATTAAAAATAATTTAATCCTAAAATTCATCTATCTAAAAACATAAAACAAATGTTGGATCTTGAAAAAAGTGAAAGCTTCCAATTCCCTTAAAACAAATTTTGTATTTGAAAAAAATGAAAAGTCTCCTTATGTTATTATTCATATGAATATCCTATATATATTTTAAAAAATGTAAAATTAGAAAATATTGATAATTAGTAATAAATGTAAAAATCTTAGATTTATGTTACAATTAACAAGAAATTTCTAAATTCATATAAAAATAAATCTTTTTCTAAAAGTTAAAAAACAATCATATTCTATTTTGAGATTTTTTTGAATTAATATATATTTTATATAATAAATATTATAAATCATATATATTAATATAAAGCAATAATAACTATTAGTAAAATTATCAAAATCTTAAATTTATTGTTAAAAACATTTAAAAAATTAGAAAGTACTATATTCTATCTTTAAAAACTATATTTTAAAAATATTTTGAATTTATATATATTTATTATAAATCATATATATTGATATAAAGTAATGATAATTGTTAGTAAAAATGTCAAAATCTTAAATTTATTGTAAAAAATATTTTAAAAATTAGAAAGAATTATATTCTATCTTTGAAAAGATTCAAAACTAATTTATATTTTTATAATACATATTATATATATATACATATTATTATTTTTTACAGTTTGATAATAACTTAAAGTGTCATATTTATGATAATATAAAAATATAGAAAGTCAAATTATACGATCTGATAAATTTTTAAGTTGTAATATACGGTCTAAAATGCAAAAAGCATTCACATAGACCATCAAATTCCAAGCCTGAAAGTAAGAATCCACTTAACTGAAAATGAATAAGGGGATAAGGAAGTTTTGTCCCACATAAACTATGAGGTACTTGTCATATGAGTTGAGTCAATTTGCTATTACACCAAGAATGTATTACACATTCATGATTTTTTATATCAATAAAGGAAAATGTTTTACAACTCAAGTATCAGGTAAGAGGTGGTGTAGTTTTTTCTTTCACATACTAGGTGACACTTGAGCAACTAGTTATTTGAAATAGATAAAGAAATCATATATAACTGTAAAATGGTCTACCACAGAGAACTTTATTGTTATGATGCAAGTGAATTAAATATTTACTATTGATGCATGTTCTTAAGCATAAAGGTTTACCAAACCAAGTATATATGTCTCATATCATTACTTAATTGTTTTTTCAAATAGAGTATATTTAGAAATGAAACTTAATTAAAGCATGATGCAACCAAGAGACTCAAATATAGCTTATCGTAGTTTTGAAATTCATCATAAGATTAGTAGTTGAGATTCACCACACAAAAGGAATGGTTTAAAATCTCTTTTATTGTTTAATATATGATTTTTTTTACTAGTCATTAAAAACTTCCTATTTAGTAGTTTGGTTTAAAAATATATGTATATGATTCTTTTCTTCAAAGGTGAGTATTCACCTTAGTAATTCATTTATTATCAGCCTTGTAAATATCATAGAAAGTCTAATTTTGAATCATAAAACCTTAAAATTTACATATAGGATTGGATGATTCATGAAGCTCTTGGAAGATTAATTTAATTATCACAAGATACATGAGTTTGACCCACAAAATTTATCTACCCACTATAATCTGTTGAGCTATGTATCACCCAAAAATCAGAAAAACTGATTTATTTTTTTAAACAAAAAAGTGGCAAAGTCATAAACATTTATTAATGAAAAGGAGGATTACATGAAGTATTACATAAGAACAATATGGTAGTGAAGAACAAAATTTCCCATAGTGACA